>CM075977.1:202905841-202942122 GCA_038087875.1 Malacoraja senta | reverse complement strand
TCTGGACTCCCCCAACATCGGGAAACATGTTTCCTGCCTCTAGCGTGTGTCCAAACCCTTAACAATATTATATGTTTCAATGAGATTACCTCTCATCCTTCTAAACTCCAGAGTGTACAAGCCCAGCTGCTTCATTCTCTCAGCATATGACAGTCCCTCCATCCCGGGAATTAACCTTGTAAACCTACGCTGCACTCCCTCAATAGCAAGAATGTCCTTCCTCAAATTCGAGGTCCCTCTTAAGATCTGGAGCCCCTAATGTTCAATGTCCCAGGATGAGGTGCATCGTATTTGTTCAATCGTGTTTGTAAAGTAAATTCAGTTATACATTATGTGTTGGAAAGAACTGCAGATTACATTTAATTGAAAGAAGCAATGTCACTAATACGAAAGGAGGAATTGCGTACAGAAGATAGACACTAAGTGCTGGAGTAACTTGGAGGGTCAGAGAGAATCTCAAGGGAAAAAGGATAGGTGACGTTTCTTGACCCGAAGCATCACCCATTCCTTCTCTCCAGGGATGCTGCCTGTCCTGCTGAGTTCCTCCAGCATTTTGTGTCTAACTTCAGTTATACAGTAAATTCCTGTACAGTAAATTTCTATGCAGTCTGAATAAGGATTCCGAACCCAAACGTCACTCACCTTTTTCTCCAGAGATGCTGCCTGACCCGCTGAGTCACTCCAGCACTTTGTGTCTAACTTCGGTATAAACCAGCATCTGTGTTTACTTCCTACACAGGCATTGCATACAGACATGTTTAGCATCCGGCCACTAATATTACCAACAGCAGCTTGTGGGCTTCATTGTTAAATTCATTTAAGAAATATTATGAGCCAGCAATATTTGGAACCATTTTATCTTTCTTGCTTGGAAATGCCAGATGTTTTACTGTGGCTGGGGCTAGAACAAGGTAATTATTACCAGGTGCATACACAGTGTGCCAGAAGGGCCTGTTTTCATGCTGTATCACTAAATTACACTAAAATGGAAGAAGGACATGTCATCAAGATGAGATCTGCTCGAGGTGGGTGTCCAAGTGGACAACCTCTGTGCATGATAGTGCTAGAATCCACTTTACCTCTTGGTATTGGAAAGGCTCTCGAGCAGGTCTAAGCGTTACACATGCATTGGTGGTGCCGAAGTAGAGATGGTCGAAAACTTCAAATTCCTCAGAGTCAATATCACCAACAACTTCTCCTTGACCACCCAATTTTGAAGCAACGACCAAGAAGGCACACCTACACCTCAACTTCCTTAGAAGGCTGAGGAAGTTTGGCAAGTCCACAACAACCCTCACTAACTTCTGCAGATGCACCGTAGAAAGCATTTTACCGGGATGCATCACAGCTTGGTTTGGGAACAGCTCCATCCAAAACCGTGAGAAATTGCAGCGAATTGTGGACGCAGCTCAGGCCATCACACAAACCAACCTTTCTAATAATTCCATTTACAGCTCACGCTTCCTTAGCAAGGCCAGCAACATAATCAAAGACGAATCGACCCTGGCCACTCCTTCTTCTCCCCTCTAACATCAGGCATAAGGTACAGAAGTTGAAAACGCACACCTCCAGATTCAGGGACAGTTTCTGTACTTCCCAGCTGTTATCAGGCAACAGAACCATCCTACCACAATCAGAGAGCAGTTCTGAACTCCTACCTACCTCTGTCCCTCAGATTACCTTTGCTGGCTTTACCTTGCACTAAACATTATTCCCTTATCATGTATCTGTACACTGTAAATGGATCGATGGTAATCATGTATTGTCTTTCTGCTGACTGGTTAGCACGCAACAAAGGCTTTTCACTGTACCTCGGTACACGTGACAATAAACTAAACTGAAACTGAACTGAGGTCAGCAATGACTTTGCATTTGTGTGCACATCGGACTCCTGTAGTACGCTCCGTTACTGTTATTGAGTCATGGTGTCTCTCTTCCCTCAGCCCACTTGTCCAACTGATTAAAATCTCGCTATAATTTCTGATAACCATCTTCACCATCTACAATACCACCCATTTTAGTGTCACAGTTATAATGGGTGACTTTAATCTACATATAGATTGGGTGAATCAAATTGGCAGGGGTGCTGAGGAAGAGGATTTCTTGGAATGTATGCGGTAGTACAATCCGTATTTGGAAACAAATAAAACAAAATTTAAAATTAAGAAATTTATCACTTTTATTACCTATAGTCAATAACCCTTCGTTTAGTCCTTCTATTATAGATAAAGCTTATACACAATGGGATAGACTAGGAATTAAAACGCTTGGTGACTTGTATGAAACTGGAAAATTACTTTCATTTCAACAATTACAAATAAAATATAAACTCGGAAATAATCAATATTTTAAATATTTTCAAATATGCGACTATTTGAAAAAATATACAAAAGATCATTATAATAACCCAGTAGATGTATTGGACGAGGCAATGCAGATAAAAGCGGAATCAGCAAACTTAATATCATATTTGTATAATATTATTTTAAATGTACAAATACCACCTACGGAGGGTATCAGAAGAGACTGGGAACAAGAGTTAGCTATTAAAATTTCAAAGGAAAGTTGGAATGAATACTTATTAAACGTGCATAAATGCTCGATTAATGTAAGACACACTTTAATACAATTTAAAATTTTACATAGATTATATTATTCGAAAACTAAAATTCATAAAATTTTCCCAAACGTATCATCTATTTGTGATAAATGTCAATCCCAAGAAGCTACTATAGCGCACTCATTCGTCTTCTGTACAAAAATTCAAAAATTTTGGAATGAAATTTTTGAAATCTTTACAAAGTTATTTAAAACAAGACTGATACCCAAAGCAGAATGGATTATCTTCGGAATAACGGAAGATGATCCAGAACTAAATGTGTTTCAAAAGAAATTAATGGACTATGGGTTAATAACTGGAAAAAAGCTAATTCTAAAATTTTGGAAGAAGGCTCCAATACCAACTATAAATATGTGGATTTCAAATATGTTTGAAACATTACACCTAGAAGAGATAAGACTCCTCCTAGCAGGTAAACCAGATCACTTCCACCTGACGTGGTCTGCATTTATAGAATTATTACAAACATAGGGTGCAAAAGTACTTTAAAAAAAAATAAAACATTGAGGTCAGGTAAGGGGGGATGATAGTTGAAGAGTTGGTATGTCCTATTTACGTAATACTCAAAAAAAAAAAAAAAAAAAACTTTTTTTTTTTTCCTCTCTTTCTCTTTTTTTTCCTAGGGCCTATCTCTTAACTCTTTTTTTTTTTAGTTTTTAATTTCGCTCTTATAGGGTCTTCGTCCTTTTTTGTTGTTACATTTTCTACACTTTTCTACACTTTCACTTTTTCCTTCACTTTCTTCTTTCTTTCAATCTTTTCCTTTTCTAGTGTAAAAAAAAAAATAAAGGGAGTACATTAATTGTAAGAAGATACAAATGACGAGTATTAATGTATGTGGTTGTAATGTAATGTACTTCTAATAAATAAAAATTAAAAAAAAAAAAAAAAAAAAAAAAAAAAAGGAATGTATGCGGGACAGTTTTCTAAACCAACATATAGAGGAACCAACGAGAGAGCAGGCTATTCTAGACTGGGTATTGAGTAATGAGGTAGGGTTAAGGCTCTGTCTTACCTGTTTGCAGTCATCGGCGGTGAAGTGCGGCGTCGCCGGTCGAGGGGACCGCACGGCAATGGCGAGAGCGCCGAGCCTATCCACGGGAGCATCGCACGGATGCTGCGCGGAGGCCGAGTAATTCAAATACGGCTGGTCCCACGTGCTTGCGGTAAGTAAAAAAAAGGTCGGGCCGACTGCGATGACGTCGGCCCGCCGCACGTGACTCACGAGCGGCGGCTGTGGCGGCGGCTGTCCTGATCGCGGCGCTGTAGCGGTGGCTGTGCCTGCGGCCGTGCCGCACACGTGCCTCACTGGCGGAGGCTGTGGCAGTGGAAGTTTGACGCACGGCGCTCGAGCCACACTGGCGGCGGCCCGTGCGGGCGGCCGTGCCGCACTCGTGCATCACTGGTGGAGGTTGTGCGGTAAGAATATAGTTTTCAACAGTGTAGGTTTTATTTTAGCACCGTGCGGCCCCGGAATTGTGCGTTCTCACGAGTGCGCGGTCTATGGCGGCAGATTCTTCCCGTTTCGCCGCCAATGACCGCAGAATCGTGAGACAGGCCTTTTAGTTAGCAGTCTTGTTGTGCGTGGCCCCTTGGACAAGAGCGACCATAATATGGTTGAGTTCTTCATTAGGATGGAGAGGGACATTGTTAATTCAGAAACAAGGGTTCTGAACTTAAAGAAAGGTAACTTTGAGGGTATGAGACATGAATTGGCCTAGATAAACTGGCAAGTTGACGGTGGATATGCAATGGAAGGCATTTAAAGACTGCATGGATGAACTACAACAATTGTTCATCCCAGTTTGGCAAAATAATAAATCAGGGACGGTAGCGCATCCGTGGATAACAAGGGAAATCAGGGATAGTATCAAAACAAAAGATGAAGCATACAAATTAGCCAGAAAAAGCAGCCTAACAGAGGACTTGGAGAAATTCAGAGTCCAGCAGAGGAGGACAAAGGGCTTAATTAGGAAAGGGAAAATAGATTATGAAAGATAATTGGCAGGGAACATAAAAACTGACTGCAAAAGTTTGTTATAGATATGTGAACAGAAAAAGATTAGTTAAAACAAATGTAGGTCCCTTGCAGTCAGAAACTGGTGAATTGATCATGGGAAACAAGAACATGGCAGAGCAATTGAATAACTACTTTGGTTCAGTCTTCACTAAGGAAGACATAAATAATCTGCCGGAAATAGCAGGGGACCGGGGGTCAAATGAGATGGAGGAACTGAGTGAAATCCAGGTTAGCCGGGAAGTGGTGTTAGGTAAATTGAATGTATTAAAGGCCGGTAAATCCCCAGGGCCAGGTAGGCTGCATCCCAGAGTACTTAAGGAAGTAGCCCCAGAAATAGTGGATGCATTAGTGATAATTTTTTTAAACTCTTTAGATTCTGGAGTAGTTCCTGAGGATTGGAGGGTAGCTAATGTAACCCCACTTTTTAAAATGGGAGGGAGAGAGAAAACGGGGAATTACAGACCAGTTAGTCTAACATCGGTAGTGGGGAAAATGCTAGAGTCAGTTATTAAACATGGGATAGCAGCACATTTGGAAAGTGGTGAAATCATTGGACAAAGTCAGCATGGATTTATGAAAGGTAAATCATATCTGACGAATCTTATAGAATTTTTCAAGGATGTAACTAGTAGAGTGGATAAGGGAGAACCAGTGGATGTGTTATATCTGGACTTTCAAAAGGCTTTCGACAAGGTCCCACATAAGATATTAGTATGCAAACTTAAAGCACACGTTATTGGGGGTTCAGTATTGATGTGGAAAGAGAACTGGCTGGCAGACAGGAAGCAAAGTGTAGAAGCAAACGGGTCATTTTCAGAATGGCAGGCAGTGACTAGTGGGGTACCGCAAGGCTCAATGCTGGGACCCCAGCTATTTACAATATGTATTAATGATCTGCATGAGGGAATTGAATGCAACATCTCCACGTTTGCGGATGACATGAAGCTGGGGGGCAGTGTTAGCTGTGAGGAGGCTGCTAGGAGGCTGCAAGGTGACTTAGATAGGTTGGGTGAGTGGGAAAATGCATGGCAGACGCAGTATAATGTGGATAAATATGAGGTTATCCACTTTGGTGGCAAAAACAGGAAAGTAGACTATTATCTGAATGGTGGCCGATTAGGAAAAGGGGAGATGCAACGAGACCTGGGTGTCATGGTACACCAGTCATTGAAAGTAGGCATGCAGGTGCAGCAGGCAGTGAAGAAAGCGAATGGTATGTTAGCATTCATAGCAAAAGGATTTGAGTATAAGAGCAGGAAGGTTCTACTGCAGTTGTACAGGGTCTTGGTGAGGCCACACCTGGAGTATTGCGTAGAGTTTTGGTCTTCTAATCAGAGGAAAGACATTCTTGCCATAGAGGGAGTACAGAGAAGGTTCACCAGACTTATTCCTGGGATGGCAGGACTTTCATATGAAGAAAGACTGGATAGACTCGGCTTGTACTCGCTAGAATTTAGAAGATTGAGGGGGGATGTTATAGAAACTTACAACATTCTTAAGGGGTTGGACAGGCTAGATGCAGGAAGATTGTTCCCGATGTGGGGAAGTCCAGAACAAGGGGTCACAGTTTAAGGATAAGGGGGAAGTCTTTTAGGACCGAGATGAGAAAATCATTTTTCACACAGAGAGTGGTGAATCTGTGGAATTCTCTGCCACAGAAGGTAGTTGAGGCCAGTTCATTGGCTATATTTAAGAGGGAGTTAGATGTGGCCCTTGTGACTGAAAGGATCAGGGGGTATGGAGAGAAGGCAGGTACAGGATACTGAGTTGGATGATCAGCCATGATCATATTGATGGGCAGATGGCCTACTCCTGCACCTATTTTCTGTGTTTCTATGTTTCTATAGTTACCTTTGTTGCGTAGACATGTTAGATGTTTTAGCTGGGGCCAGATCAAGGTAATTATTACCAGGGGATAGACACAAGAAGCTGGAGTAACTCAGGTGGACAGGCAGCATCTCTGGAGAGAAGGAATGGGTGACGTTTTGGGTCGAGACCCTTCTTCAGACTTATTACTCCAGTAGGAGGGGGCCGACTCTGATGTCCAGTCCGCTGAGGATGTCCCCCTGCCCCGACGTCGGACTTACATCACCCAGGCGAGCGGGCCTGAACATCGGGCCACCCGTAGCGGCAACTGCGGAGGGCTCGGGGAGGCTCCGACCACGGGGGAACTTTGGGGAACATTGGAGGAAGAGACTGACTTTGGTGCCTTCCCTCACAGTGGTAAAACTTTGATTCTGCTGTGTGGGGATGTTTTATGTTGAATTCTATCGTGTGTTATGTTCTTTATTTTTATTGTGTGGCTGTATGGTAATCACATTTCACTGTGCCATCTGGCACATGTGACAAATAAATGTATCTTGTATCTTGTATCTTGTACTAGATGGCTTGATGCCACAAGCTCTCAGTGTGGTCACAATTCTCAGTGGAGATGTGTGAGCTTCCTGTCCACCATGTTGGAGGCTTAGGCTCTGTCCCACGGGTTTGCGGTCGTTGGCGGTGAAGCGCGGCGTCGCCGGAAGGGGGGACCGCACGGCAACCACGAGAGCGCCGCACGGATGCTGCGCGGGGGGCCAATTACGGCCGGTTCCACGAGCCTGCTGTTTCGGCTGATGACGTCTTTCGGATCGCGGGGCTGAGGCGGCGGCCGTGCCGCACATGTACCTCACTGTCGGCGGCTGTGGCGGTGCAGGTTCGACTCACGGCGCTCGTGCCTCACTGGCGGCGGCTGTGGCGGTGACCGTGCCGCACTCGTGCCTCACTGGCGGCGGCTGTGCGGTAGGAACATATTTTTGGACAGTGTTGGGTTTTTTTTAGCATCGTGCGGTGTTGGGAACAACGCCGCACGGCCCCGGCATTGTGCGTTTGACCGAGCCCGCGGTCTCTGGCGGCCCAGGAGCGGTAGATAGTTCCTGTTTCGCCGCCAATGACCGCAGACTCGTGAGACAGGCCTTTAAGTTCTCCAATAATGGACACCAATCATTAGATCTAGCTGATGTGCATCCCAACACCTGTTGATGCTTTGAAACCACCTTTCCCACGATGCTTTTGATTCACTGTACGTCAACTCTACTGGGAGAGAATACCAGATTTCCTTCATCCTTTGTGTGATAAAGACTATGGACCAACAGCTGGCAAATCACGGAGGAAAATCATGGACGGTGGCAAAATAGCTGGCATATCAAATTAGGGCGGCACGGTAGAGTTGCTGCCTTAAGGGGCTGTCCCACTTGGGCGACCTAATTGGTGAGTTTAGAAGAGTTTAGGAGAGTTTGAATAAATGACATGTTGAAGACCTCCTTCGACTATGTAGAAGACCTCCTTCGACTAAGTTGAAGACTAGCTTCGACTAACTTCGGGAAAATTGGACACCGAATAGTGGAGAGTGAAGACGACCTCCTTCGATCTCCTTCGACCTCCCTTCGACCTCCCTTCAACTATGATGAAGACTATCTACGACTACCTTTGACTACCCTCCAGGCCATTTTTGATGATTTCACCAGGATAGTGCCTTTTTCATGATCGAGTGCCTAAATCAGCCTTTTTTTGCCTTATTGCTAAAAGGTCGTGCTATTTTCTCTAGTTGTACCATGATTACAATGATGTTATCTATGTTAACACGTTAATATTAATGTTATTATTAACGTGTTAACATAGTATAACTTAAAAGAAAACTTCCACCACCGGGACGAAACTGAGGGCGCCACTGTCGGTCATTCATTCGTTCGTTCGTGCCGCTGCCTGCTGGTTCAGTCTTCTCCAAGATCTATTTAAGAAAGAACTGCAGATGCTGGAAAAATCGAAGGTAGATGAAAAATGTGGAGAAACTCAGCAGGTAAGGCAGCATCTATGGAGAGAAGGAATAGGCGACATTTCGGGTCTGGACCCTTCTTCAGACTGATGTGGGGGGGAAGAAAGGAAGAGGCGGCGACAGTAGGACTAGAAGGAGAGCTAGGAAGGGGAGGGGGAGGGGAGAAGACAATGGCTGTCTAAAATTAAAGAAGTCAATGTTGATACCGCTGGGGGGTAGACTACCCAAGCAAAATACCCAAACTTGTCTCCTCACTACATTTACTGCTGGCTCCAGTCGCAAATCTGAGTTTTCGAGTGATCTGTGCAAGGCATTAATTGTTGCTGGAATTCCACTGTGTAAATTGGAAAACAAATCTCTCAGAGGTTTTTCAAAGAAATACGCAGAGGAACATATACCAAGCAAGCCATCATTACGGAAACATTACGTTGACAGCAACTGTTATGCAGAAAGTTAGAGATGAAGTTGCATGCAACAAAATATGGAACTCAATAGACGAGATAACCAATGCTGTGGGGCGTTATTTTGCCAATGTGGTCATCGGCACACTGGAGGCAGGTCATCCATCAAAGGAGTATTTGTTGACATTTAAAGTATTTGAGAGGTCAGCTCAACTATTGCTCAGTTGTTTAAATCTTCACTTGCTGTACTTTGGCCAGAAGATATAAAACACGAGAATGTTCTTCTGTTGGTGACTTAAAGTTTTATTCCCCAAAATGTTGCATTTGACATGCTTAGCTCAAGGACTTCATAGTATTGCCAAGCACATACGAAGCTTGTTTCCAATGTCAAGAAAATCTTCCTCAAAGCACCGTTCAAGGAAATGGCACCTAAGATTCCGCTACCTCCTCAGACCATTTTGACTAGGTGGGGTACATGGCTCTCTGCTGTACTCTACTATGCTGCAAATTTTTAAAAGATAAAATAAATCGTCAACTGTTTTGAAGAAGAAGAATCTGTTGCAGTCAGGAACATCAGTGAAATCACGCAGAAAAAGTCCCTCCACCGCAATCTTGTTTTTATTGCTTCCAATTTTGCAAACTTCGCACAAGCTATCACTTCCTTTGAGAAACATGGTGAAATATTAGTGAATAACTTGCAGGTTTTCAACAAAGTAACTGACGATATTCGTAAAGTTCTTGGCGATGTAGGTAAAGACATACAAGGAAAATGTGAGAGAGTGATTTTAGCTAACGAAGATCGTGAAGAAATACAAAACATAACTAAAGTTCTCAAAGGTTGTTGTAATGCACAAGATATCAACATGAATATAGAGTCTGTAGCTTGTTTCGGGTATGCACCAGTGACCTCAGCTGAGGTAGACAGAAGTTTTTCACAACTGAAGCATATTCTGTCTGACAGACGGCATAGTTCATTTACCACCAGATAATTTGAAGTAAATGCTAGTAATTATGTTCAACCAGGCAACTTTTGTCATTTAATGTAGTATATATTTATATTATCATTTTTAACCATATTTTGATGGTGGAAATAAATGCCTTTTCGTGCCTTTTTTGTAATTTTATTATGCCTTTTTGCCTGCCTATTTAAGCATTTTTCAGTGCCTAAACCTCCTGGCTCTACTGATATCAGTGGGAAATATTTTTTTCCTGAATCTGCTCCGTGCTTTCAAGCTTTTTTATTTCACTGTGTCTTGGTACATATGACAAGAATAAACTAATACCAATACCAATCTTTCATCCTCTCCAAAATACTTCCAGGAGGTGATATTTCTAGGATATCAATAATATTAATTGTTCTTCTGGCATAGAAAAGTTCATTAGATCTCTTTAGCTCGTGGCAAAAGCAACTAAAACACTGCCAGTCACTAATGAGATTCTTCAACTCGATGAATGAATCGTCGGAATTCCTGTGAATGATTTTGTACAAGGCCCTTGAGTAAAATGATAGATTTTACCATTGGTTTCAAGCAACTTTGGTCACCGAGGGTTAGTATTGGTCATCTGATTTTTGCGAAACGTGAGCTTGCATTCTACATTTTTATTAGGCCTATCTGTGGCATTTCACGTTCAATCTTATCTAACGATCTCTGATGGAACAGTAAATCCCTCACCCGGCCCTATGCCTCACCTGGATGCGCACCCATTTCTCCCACAGTCCTGTCCCACTTCCCCTTTCCCCTTTCCCCATGTCTCCTTCCACCAAAATTCCTTCCTCTGTCTTCACATTTTGTGTCGCTTCTTTCCTTATCTTGCACCCTTTTTATTCTTTGCATCTCCATCAAATTGCACTGTGGTGCAGCTGGTAGAGCAGCTGCCTCCCAGCGCCAGTGACCCGAGTTCGGTCCTGGCATCGGGCGCTGTCTGTATGGAGTTTGCACCTTCTCCCTGTGACCATGTGGGTTTCCTCCGGGTGCTCTGGTTTCCTCCCACGCTCCAAAGACGTGCAGGTTTGTACAGTATGTCTATTGGCTTCTGTAAATTGTAAATTGTCCCTGGTGTGTAGGAAAATGCTAGTGTACGGGGTGATTGCTGGTCGGCACCTGTTTCCATGCTGTAACTCTTTGACTACATGTAAAAATGTGAGTGAAATTTCACAAGTGTTAATGTGATGCTTACATTTGAAGAAATTATGGAAAATTGGAAGAAGGTTTATGACAGGATAAATATCATATTTGTCACATACACATAGACTAACAGAAGGACTGCCTGAGAAATTACATCCCAGCTCGATACAGGTTGTTCACTTAAGAGATCTGTCATTTTCTACAATTCAGAGGAGGTTTGCAAGAATGTTCCCAGGAATGAATAGGTTAACCTATGATGAGCATTTGACGGCACTGGGCCTGTACTTGCTGGAGTTTAGAATAATGACGGGGGACCTCATTGAAACGTACAGAATAGCGAAAGGCTTGGATAGAGCAGATGTGGAGAGGATGTTTCCACCAGTGGGAGAGTCTAGGACTAGAGATCATAGCCTCAGAATTAAAGGACATTCTTTTAGGAAAGAGATGAGGAGAAATTTCTTTAGTCAGTGGGTGGTGAACCTGTGGATTTCTTTGCCACAGAAGACAGTGGAGGCCAAGTCTGGATATTTTTAAGGCAGAGATAGATAGATTCTTGATTAGTATAGATGTCAGAGGTTTTGGGGAGAAAGCAGGAGAATGGGATTAGGAGGGAGAGATAGATCAGCCATGATTGAATGGTGGAGTAGACGTGATGGGCTGAATGGCCTAATTCTACTCCTATCACTTATGACCTTATGATCATCATGCGGGTCTTCTTAGGGTTGCCAACTTTCTCACTCCCAAATAAGGGACAGAAGGTCTAAATAAGGGACAAATTCCCAACGGCAATTCTTTGACTGACTCGGCCATGGCTGGGTAAATGATGAGTTGCACCGTGTGCTGTACTGCACACAAAGCCCAGCTGGCGGGCCAGCTGAGGAGTTTTGGCCCGGCACCCCATCCAACTCATGAACCGATGATCAGCCATGAGAAAGAGGGAAGGTGGTGTCGGCGGTAAGTGAAGATTCGAATGTCAGACAGCTGGCCGGGCTGCTGACCGACGGGGCCTCGGGCGAGGCGCTGCTGCTGCACTCCATGGGCTGAGGCGGGGCTGGACACGGCGCTGCGACCCGACAGTCCCGTCGACCCGAGTAGTAGCAGTCAAATACGGGACAAGGGTGGTCTTGTATGGGACAAACCAATGTAGCCCGATATATGGGATGTCCCGGCTAATACGGGACAGTTGGCAACCCTACTTCTTCTTGTCTCGTGCCGTGTTGCCGGCCAGCTCGAGGATTTCAGCCGTCAGATCCATGCATGAGGGGAACATGTAAGATTGGTTAACTGGCCAGCTGGGCTACACGTATCCATGCTTTATGTTCAGTGACCACGTAAAATCAAAAGCAGGACTAAGCAACTATACATTGGCCCACAAGTGAAGTCGATACCATAAAAAAGGTACAACTGCGATCAATACTTTGCTTTGTGCGCTCCAAGTTAAAAACAGATTAGCACAGTCCCTTTAGCTCACTTCTAATGCTCTCTCTGCTACATGATTCTAAAGTTAGAATAATTGGAAGGAACTGCAGATACTAGTTTAAACCGAAGATAGATACAAAAAGCTGGAGTAACTCAGCGGGACAACACTTGGGCAACCGAGAGATCAGAGATGCTCTCTGACCCGCTGAGTTACTCCAGCCTTTTGTGTCTATCTTAGACCAATTGTGATACCTTTGTACTGCAAATTTTAAATCAGTTTACAGAAGGATCTCCAGTGTACATTATCAATCTAGCAACAGCAACATTACACATAATTGTTAGAATCATTTCAATTAAGTCATGGTTAATCCATAGGCACCTTCAGAGAGAAAACAAACCCTTATCCAGTTTTGAACAGCAATTAATTCACGCAATTCTGATTTAATTTAAGTCAGAAAAAACACAGCCCTATTTTCATTTAATAAGTGTGCTAGTATGAATCTAAATATAATTACATGATGCTGTCTTATTTGCATTGCCAATAAAAAATTGTGAATGAGGTGCTAGGTCATTAAACGTGGAGACAATTTCATCCCAACTAAAGCAAAGAATGAACTGCAAAAACACATCATCATTATTTTGAAAGGTCAGAACATTTTGTAGAAGCAGCTGATAATAATTTAGATGACAGCAACTTGAGCATCGGGAAAGGTTGGATTCCATGTGATGCAATTTCTCCTTTGCATCTGGTTGGTTTAGTGGTTGCAAAGGTACTCACAAAGCATGTTAAGGGTCTCGACCCAAAAAGTCACCCATTCCTTCTCTCCAGAGATGCTGCCTGTCCCGCTGAGTTACTCCAGCATTTTGTGTCTATCGTTGGCGTGAACCAGCAACTGCAGCTCCTGCCTACACATGTTTAGTTTAGTTTAGACTAGGTGCAGTGGAAAGCAGTGACCCCCGCACACTAACACTATCCTACACACACTAGGGACAGTTTTACAATGATACCAAGCCAATTAACCTGCAATCCTGTACGTCTTTGGAGTGTGGGAAGAAACCAGAGCTCCCGGATAAAACCCACGCAGTTCACGGGAAGAACGTACAAACTCCATATAGACAGCACCTTTAGTTGGGATTGAACCCGGGTCTCTGGCGCTGTCAGACAGCAACTCTACCACTGTGCCACCATGCCGCCCCTCAGTGTATCTTGCATTCTACTGCATGTTTGTCAGAGGTTTTCACAATGAGTCAGCATGCCCACCTTTGTTCAGTGCACTGCTGTCATAGAGACATACAGTCATACAGCGTGGAAACAGACACTTCGGCCCCACTGACCAACATGTCCCATCTACATTAGTCCCACCTGCCTGTGTATGGTCCATATCCCATTAAACCTGTCCTATACGTGTACCTGTCCAAATTTTTCTTGAATGTTGTGATAGTACCTGCCTCAACTACCTTCTCCGGCAGCTCATTTCATACAACCCAAAAAGTTGTCCCTCAGATTCCTATCAAATTCCCCCCCCCCCCCCCTACTTAAACCTATGTACTCTGGTTCTCGATTCCGCTACTCTGGGTGCGTCAGTGGGTTCCCATACATGTTACAAGCTATATTCTTTCTAATATTGCCATAATTTATAGTAACAACATGGGAAGAAAAAGGGATGAGGTCCTGCAGAGTGAATATAGGAAATTAAATAATCATTCATTCATCATCGTTCAAAACATTAGCGATGCAGTGGTGCTGGTTTCCAATGTAAACTGGGACGGATGCACCACACCTCTCTGTCCTTCAGTTCCTGCGGACTTCCGCCGCTGGAAGTATAGGATGTTGGTGTGTGTGCTTTATCATCATTCCTTACAATGCTATGTTCGACATGGATCGCAACTTCTACTGAAGTGTGGACGGTCGTTGGCTCGCTGGAAGCTCATCCGCCCTTTGACAGGTCTAGATTTTGGTTCTGCTGGAGGTCCACAGCCCCCTCCTCACCTGGCAAACCAGGTGGGGAGATAGTTTAGTCGCCGACTATCCGACCATGGAGCAGGTAGCACGGGTGTTACATGGTACCCGTGGCGGGGGGAACTCTCCCCGACCTGACCTGACTCGGGGGTCGCGTAACTATTTTTCATTAAGCAGCAGACAAACTACCCATTGATATCTACTACAAATGCATTGACTCCCTACCTCCTCCCATCTTGTCTCTTGCAAGTATCCCATCCCTTTATCTCACTTTTTTTGTCTCAACTGCATCCGTACTCAACTGCATCCGAGAGGCCCGGGAGCCGTTGGAGCGAGAGGAGGAGTTTCCGGGCGGTGAGTTTAAAAACGGAGCGCGGGGCTTGCTTTCACAGAGGCCCGGGAGCCGTTGGAGCGAGAGGAGGAACCCAATCTGCAACGTTCCATCACACTTCCAAGGAAGTGGTCTGGTGGAAGAGGATGATTGGGAGCAACCCCAGGTTTGCATTTCTGCTTTCTGGTTAAGGGTACAGTGAGTTAAGGGTACAGTGAGTTAAGGGTACAGTGAGTTAAGGGTACAGTGAGTTAAGGGTACAGTGAGTTAAGGGTACAGTGAGTTAAGGGGACAGTGAGTTAAGGGTACAGTGCTTTTTAGTAAAGGCACAGTTTAAAGGATTAAGATTTTTATAGTGTGAGTGAGTTGATTTAATGTGGGGGTAAGCGATGGCAGTTGAGATCGGCCCCATGGTTTGCTCATCCTGCAACATGTGGGAGATCAGGCATATGGTCGGTGTCCCTGGTGACTACGTTTGCAGGAAGTGTGTCCAGCTGCAGCTCCTGGCAGACCGAATTGAATGATTGGAGCTGCGGTTGGATTCATACTGGAGCTGAGAAAGTCGTGAATAGCACGTACAGTGAGTTGGTCACATCGCAGGTAAAAGTTAAGCAGACAGAAAGGGAACGGGTGGCCATTAGCCAGCGTAGCAGTAGGCAGGTAGTGCAGGAGTCCCCTGCAGTCATCTCCCTCCTAAACAGATGTACCATTTTGGATACTGTTGGGGGAGATGGCTCATCAGGGGAAGGCAGCAGCAGCCAAGTTCATGGCACCATGGGTGGCTCTGCGGCACAGGAGGGGTGGAAAAAGAGTGGAAGGACTATAGTAATAGGGGATGCAATTGTATGGGGAATAGATAGTCGTTTCTGCAGCTGCAAATGAGACTCCAGGATGGTATGTTGCCTCCCTGGTGCAAGGGTCAAGGATGTCACTGAACGGCTGCAGAACATTCTGGAGAAGGAGGGTGAACAGCCAGTTGTCGTGGTGCACATTGGCACCAACGATATAGGTAAAAAACAGGATGAGGTCCTACAAGGTGAATTTAGGGAGCTAGGAGATAAACTTAGAATTAGGACCTGAAAGATAATAATCTTTGGATTACTACCAGTGCCACGGGCTAGTCAGAGTAGAAATAGGAGGACATTGCAAATGAATACGTGGCTTGAAAAATGGTGCAAGGGGGAGGGATTCAAATTTCTAGGGCATTAGAACCAGTTCTGGGGGAGGTGGGATGAGTACAAACAGGACGGTCTGCACCTGGGCTGGAATGGAACCAATCCCCTTGGGGGAGTGTTTGCTAGTGCTGTCGGGGAGGATTTAAACTAATGTGGCAGGGGGATGGGTGCAAGAGCAGAGAGACAGAGGGATGTTAAATGAGGGTAGAAGCAATAGGTAGCAAGGTGAAAAGTAAAAGTGGCAGGCAGACAAATCCAGGGCAAAAATCAAAAAGGGCCACTTTTCAACATAATTGTATAAGGGGTAAGAGTGTTGTAAAAACAAGCCTGAAGGCTTTGTGTCTCAATGCAAGGAGCATTCGTAATAAGGTGGATGAGTTGAATGTGCAGATAGTTATTAATGAATATGATATAGTTGGGATCACGGAGACATGGCTCCAGGGTGACCAAGGCTGGGAGCTGAACATCCAGGGATATTCAATATTCAGGAGGGATAGACAGAAAGGAAAAGGAGGTGGGGTAGCGTTGCTGGTTAGAGAGGAGATTAACGCAATAGAAAGGAAGGACATTAGCTTGGAGGATGTGGAATCGATATGGGTAGAGCTGCGAAGGGGCAGAAAACGCTGGTGGGTGTTGTGTACAGGCCACCTAACAGTAGTAGTGGAGTTGGGGATGGCATCAAACAGGAAATTAGAAATGCGTGCAACAAAGGTAAAACAGATATAATGGGTGACTTCAATCTACATATAGATTGGGTGAATCAAATTGGCAGGGGTGCTGAGGAAGAGGATTTCTTGGAATGGATGCGGGATAGTTTTCTAAACCAACATGTAGAGGAACCAATGAGAGAGCAGGTTATTCTAGACTGGGTATTGAGTAATGAGGAAGGGTTAGTTAGCAGTCTTGTTGTGCGTGGCCCCTTGGGCAAGTATGGTTGAGTTCTTCATTAGGATGGAGAGTGACATTGTTAACTCAGAAACAAGGGTCCTGAACTTAAAGAAAGGTAACTTTGATGGTATGAAATGTGAATTGGCCAAGATAGACTGTCAATTGATTCTTAAAGGGTTGACGGTGGATATGCAATGGAAGGCTGCATGGATGAACTACAACAATTTAAAGACTGCATGGATGAACTACAACAATTGTTCATCCCAGTTTGGCAAAAGAATAAATCAGGGAAGGTAGTGCATCCGTGGATAACAAGGGAAATCAGGGATAGCATCAAAACAAAAGATGAAGCATACAAATTAGCCAGAAAAAGCAACCTACCAGGGGACTGGGAGAAATTCAGAATCCAGCAGAGGAGGACAAAGGGCTTAATTAGGAAAGGGAAAATAGATTATGAAAGAAAACTGGCATGGAACATAATAACTGACTGCAAAAGTTTGTTATAGATATGTGAAGAGAAAAAGATTAATTAAAACAAATGTAGGTCCCTTGCAGTCAGAAACAGGCGAATTGATCATGGGGAACAAGGACATGGCAGACCAATTGAATAACTACTTTGGTTCTGTCTTCACTAAGGAAGACATAAATAATCTGCCGGAAATAGCAGGGGACCGGGGGTCAAATGAGATGTAGCAACTGAGTGAAATACAGGTTAGCTGGGAAGTGGTGTTAGGAAAATTGAATGGATTAAAGGCTGATAAATCCCCAGTGCCAGATAAGTTGCATCCCAGAGTACTTAAGGAAGTAGCCCCAGAAATAGTGGATGCATTAGTGATAATTTTTCAAAACTCTTTAGATTCTGGAATAGTTCCTGAGGATTGGAGGGTAGCTAATGTAACCCCACTTTTTAAAAAGGGAGGGAGAGAGAAAACGGGGAATTACAGACCAGTTAGTGAAACATCGGTAGTGGGGAAAATGCTGGAGCCAGTTATTAAAGATGGGATAGCAGCACATTTAAAAAGCGGTGAATTCATTGGACAAAGTCAGCATGGATTTATGGAAGGTAAATCATGTCTGATGAATCTTATAGAATTTTTTCGAGGATGTAACTAGTAGAGTGGATAAGGGACAACCAGTGGATGTGATAAATCTGGACTTTCAGAAGGCTTTCGACAAGGTCCCACATAAGAGATTAGTATACAAACTTAAAGCACACGGTATTGGGGGTTCAGTATTGATGTGGATAGAGAGCTGGCTGGCAGACAGGAAGCAAAGAGTAGGAGTAAACGGGTCCTTTTCAGAATGGCTGGCAGTGACTAGTGGGGTACCGCAAGGCTCAGTGCTGGGACCCCAGCTATTTACAATATATATTAATGATCTGGACGAGGAATTGAATGCAACATCTCCAAGTTTGCGGATGACATGAACCTGGGGGGCAGTGTTAGCTGTGAGGAGGATGCTAGGAGGCTGCAAGGTGACTTGGATAGGTTGGGTGAGTGGGCAAATGCATGGCAGATGCAGTATAATGTGGATAAATGTGAGGTTATCCACTTTGGTGGCAAAAACAGGAAAGTAGACTATTATCTGAATGGTGGCCGATTAGGAAAAGTGGAGATGCAACGAGACCTGGGTGTCATGGTACACCAGTCATTGAAAGTAGGCATGCAGGTGCAGCAGGCAGTGAAGAAAGCAAATGGTATGTTAGCATTCATAGCAAAAGGATTTGAGTATAAGTGCAGGGAGGTTCTACTGCAGTTGTACAGGGTCTTAGTGAGACCACACCTGAAGTATTGCGTACAGTTTTGGTCTCCTAATCTGAGGAAAGACATTCTTGCCATAGATGGAGTACAGAGAAGGTTCACCAGACTGATTCCTGGGATGGCAGGACTTTCATATGAAGAAAGACTGGATAGACTCGGCTTGTACTCGCTAGAATTTAGAAGATTGAGGGGGGATCTTTTAGAAACTTACAAAATTCTTAAGGGGTTGGACAGGCTAGATGCAGGAAGGTTATTCCCGATGTTGGGGAAGTCCAGAACAAGGGGTCACAGTTTAAGGATAAGGGGGGAAGTATTTTAGGACCGAGATGAGAAAATCATTTTTTACACAGAGAGTGGTGAATCTGTGGAATTCTCTGCCACAGAAGGTAGTTGAGGCCAGTTCATTGGCTATATTTAAGAGGGAGTTAGATGTGGCCCTTGTGGCTGAAGGGATCAGGGGGTATGGAGAGAAGGCAGGTACAGGCTACTGAGTTGGATGACCAGCCATGATCATATTGAATGGCGGTGCAGGCTCGAAGGGCTGAATGGCCTACTCCTGCACCTATTTTCTAAGTTTTTTATGTTTCTATGTACTTGAGTTGAGGCTATCCAGTTCAGGACATCTGAAATGTCCTCCTTCTTTAGGAATCATGGCTTCCTTCCCCACCCACTCTGGTTAACCAACTGGTATCTCCTCTATATGTCACAGTTCTCCTCTCACCCCACCCCACCAGCCCCCCAGAGAGAGCAGGGGTAGAGTTCCCCTTCGTCCTGGCCTTTCACCCCATCAGCCTGCACATCCTGCTCCATCATTTCTCGACATTTGCAACGCGGTCCCACCACCTCTCCCTCTCGCCATCTCTCTCTGCTTTGCGCCAGGACCACTTTCTCCACGACTGCCTGATTTGCTCATCCCTCCCCAACCATCCCTCCCTCTTCCTCGGCACATTCCCGATGCCCCGGTCTGGGCATCTGATCAAACCTGCGGGAGAGGTAACATCAGTTATCCACACCTCCTCCCTCACCTCGAACAGTGCAAGGCCTGGATAGAGCGGAGAGGATGTTTCCACTAGTGGGAGAGTCTGGGACCAGAGGCCATAATAATAATAATAATAATAATCCATTTTATTTACTGCCGCTTTTCTAAAACCCAAGGACACCTTACAAGGCATAGAATCACAAAAATACAAAACACATAATCAGAATAAATTAAATATAAAAACACCACAGTACACAAATCAAGGACAGAATTCAATTTCAAAACCACAAAAAGAAAATAAGAAACACAATTTGAGGAGAGAGCAGCGGCGACCAATTCGTGCCAGCGTCCACTCTCCCCTCCGACCGCCATCTTGCACACAGACTAACAGGCACAGCACACACAATCATCCCCCCACAATGGTTACCACTGTGGGGGAAGGTACAATGTCCAGTCCCCAACCCAGTTCTCCCCAGAGTCAGGCCCAATGAGGCCTCCACAGTTGCCTCTACGGAGGCCCGATGTTCCTGGCCGTCGGGAGAGTCCTCGCAGCGGCTGGAACGGCCGGTTTCCCAGCGGAGTCGATGGCACCTGAAGCCGACAGGGCCGCGCCGAGTTGGAGCCACGAGGCTACCGATGTTGGAGTCGGCGCCGCCGCCCGCGGCTGGTCGCTCCGCAGTCCCGCAGTTGATCTCGGCGGTCAACGCATACTGGAGCTCCAGCGCGTAGATCCAGCGCGGCGACCCAGGCAAGGCATCGGAATAAAAGGATGTACGTTTAGAAAGGAGATGAGATTCATTTCACTGCACCTTCGGGTGCATGTTACAAATAAAATTGACTGTTGACTTTTGACATTTGACTTTTGACTGACTTAGAGAAGGAATTTATGGAGGGTGGTGAATCTGTGGAATTCATTGCCACAGAAGGCTGAGGAGGCCAAGTCAGTGGACATTTTTAAGGTGGAGATTGACAGATTCTTGATTAGTATGGGTATTAGGGGTTATGGAGTGAAGGCAGGAGAATGGGGTTGAGTGGGAGAGATAGATCAGCCATGATTGAATGACGGAGAGGACTTGATAGGCCGAAATGCCCTAATTCTGCTCCTAGAACTAATGAACTGATGAACCTCCATCCAGGGACCTAACGAACCCTTCCAGGTGAGACAGAGATTCACATGCACTTTCTCCAGCTTCACCTATTGCATTTGGTGCTTTCCATGTGGCCTGTCCTACATTGGTGAGATCAAGCGCGTTTAGAGTAGGCGACTCCTAAGCTTCGACCATTGTGGGCATCTGGATCTACCAGTTGCTAACCATTTTGAATCCCCTTCCCATTCTCACACCGATCTATCTGTGCTCAGCCTCCCATCACTGCCAAGGTGGGGCCGAACGTAAACTAGAGGAACATCGCTTGTGAATGGCAGGGCTCTGGCCGTGTTGTAGAGCAGAGGGATCTAGGAGTGCAGGTACATTGTAGTTAGGGTGGTAAAGAGGGCTTTTTGCATATTGGCCTTCAATCAAATTATTGAGCACAGAAGTTGGGAGGTCATGTTGCAATTGTACAAGACATTGATAAGGTCTTGAGTATTGTGTTCAGTTTTGTTCATCCTGTTATAGGAAACATAACAGCACCGTAGACCTGTACAGAGTTTTACGTTCCTCCCTGTGACCACATGCATTTTTTTCTGGGTGTTCTGCTTTCCCTCCCATACTCCAAAGGTGTATAGGTTTGTAGGTTTGTAGGTTAGTTGGCTTCCGCAAATTGTAAATTGTCCCTAGTGTGTGTAGGATACTGCTAGTGCACTGGTGATAGCTGGTCAGCACGGACTCGGTGGCCAAAGGGCCTGTGTCCACACAGTATCCCTAAACTGAACTAAACTAAACTAAACTAAACTAAACCACTAAAGGGCCTGTCCCACTTACTAGACTTTTCAGCAAACTGTCTGCGACCTTCAAGCTCGAGGGCACTCGCCTGAAAAACCGCGAGCTGGATCGACCGTCAGCGCAGAACACACACACACAAACACATCACAAAGGCGGGGGCCAGGGAAAGCGGGGGAGCGCTGTCTGAAATTCACACGGTGCAAAGCCAAGTTGATACCTGCGATGAACAGGAAGTTAAAGACGGCTAGCACAGTGTACGGTAAGTCCTTTAAAAGATAGGGGGGGAGGGGGGATAGGGGAGAAGGGGGGAGAAGGGGGGGGGAGTGGGGGGGGGGGGGGAGGGGGAGAGAAGGGGAGAGAAGGGGGGAGAAGGAGTGGAGACACTTTTAAGAAGCCAGACAACTTTTAATAAGCCAGAGATACACAGCTGTGAAGTTTAGCGGGCATTTAACATTACCGGTCGGTTTTCCTTGGTTCTGAAATCTCGTGCTTACGTTTTTTTCCCCCCAATGTGCTAATTAAAATGCCCGGTCAGCAAGGAGATTACCTACGGCTACCTCAACTACCTACAACGACATGGCGACCCCACTACCACTACACTACGAGTTAAAAAGTATTGATTTCCTCCATGTGACCAATTTTTGCTCGCAGAAAATTTTTCAACATGTTGAAACATTTTCCGTGACGAATACTGAGGCCACGAGTAGTAACGACTATGAGGGAACTCCTCTCGACCATAAAAGAGACTTACCAGTGACCACCTACGACCATGTGTCGACCATGCTGCGAGCTTGTGGCGAGCACAGACTCTCCTATACTCGCCAATAAGGGTCGCCATAGTGGGACAGGCCCTTAATTTTGTTGCAAAGCGCAAACTTACAGATCATGCTAAACACATTCTCATTCACCATCTTCTTTTTATTTTTGGGGAAGAGCAGTTACTTTGTGCATGTTTTCGTAAAACATGGAACAGGTGTGTGCCTTTCCAAATCATGTACAATCAATTTAATTTACCACTGGTGGCCTCCAATCAAGTTGTAGAAACATCTCAAGGATAATCAATGGAAACAGGATGCACCTAATCTCAATTTTGTCAAAGCAATGAGTCTGAATACTTATGTAAATGTGATATTTCAGTTATTACTTTTATATTACTTTGGAAAAATTTTCGCTTCTTCATTCTGGGGTATTGTGTGTAGATCGATGATAAAAAAAAAGAATTTATTCCATTTTAAAATAAGGCGGTAACGTAACAAAATGTGGAAAAAGTGAAGGGGTCTGAATACTTTCTGAATGCACTGTAAGTTTAGTTTAGTTCATTTTAATTTAGAGATACAGCATGGAAATAGGCCCTTCGGCCCACCGAGTTTTGCACCGACAAGCGATCCTCACACATTAGCACCATCCCTACACACACTAGGATAATTTACATTTATACGAAGACAATTAGCCTACATACCTGTATGTCTTTGGAGTGTGGGAGGATACCAGAGGATCTTGGAGAAAACCCACGCAGGTCACAGGGAGATCTTACAAACTCCATACAGACAGCACACATAATCAGGATCGAACTCCGGTCTCTGGCACTGCAAGGCAGCAACTCTACCGATATGCCACCGCGCCACCCCTGAATGTATGGCATTTTGTTTGGCAATAATCTACTGAACTGTAAGCAATAAATGTGATAATAAAGAACTGTTGTAAATCCTGGCCAAAAACAGAGCAGGAATAGAACCAAAATTTAGCAGAGGATTCATGCATTTCAAGGCCATTTTGGTCAAGTCTGTGTTTCTGTATATAAAAGACAAGCTGCTGGCTAGTGCCAGGAAGTCTAGGTCCCAGATCAATGTTGCAGATAAGAAATGTATGAGTATCTCTTCCATTGTCAGTATGGATGAGATTCTTGTAGAGGACCTCCAAAGAATTGTAAATGCATGGTTGATTGGATTGCTGCAAAATAATTGTAAAATAATGTAAATAATGTTGCAAGACAGTTACCCTGCTGTTTGTTGATTGCCCAAAGTGTTAAGCCCTGGCAGAATTATTTTGAGTTCCAGGGTAATGTTGCATTATTCAGTTAAGTTAGCTTCCTTCCAGAAGCTTCTCCAAGAAACAATTTATGGGAGACTGTAATTGGTTTGGGGAATTGTCAATAATGTATTGATGTAATTAATATGTTTGATTGGACTGTAAAGAGACCACCCCTATGTAGTTCGGCCCCTCAAGGTTCGGGGGACCTATAAAAGGTGGCTCCATCTTAGATCGAGGTCGATCTTCTGGAGGAATGCCTGGGACTGTGTGTTATTTTGGAGCATATCTGCTTGCATGAGGCTGAAGGGCTTGGCCAGGCAGAGACAAGGACCGAACCCGCGGTGGTTTAAGTATCGTATAGGGGAATTTCCTGTTCAATCTAAAAATAAAGTTTAGTTGGTCAGTGCTTGAGTCAGTGTTTTTGACTGAACTAGACTAGGGGGGTAAGCTTGAGAAGAGCATATTTACAGAACCATTCAGACAGCGCCAGTTTGAACCAGCGTTTAGTCACACTGTAAGCTGGGCTGGTTCGGTATGGTCAGAGTAGCGATATCATTGTCACATTATTGGTCAGAATTTAACACACTCAGACTGTGTTATGACTATTAAACACACCCAGGCTCTGTTTTGACAATTGTTCACTGCTGGGATTTGACAGCGATTTCAATATGGCACTAATGGACTAAAGTAAAGCTCATCAGCAGTGCAGTCCTGGTGAAATCAGATCATTACCCACTCTTTTTTAATATCCTGGGGGGCTCTCTCTCATCGCATTTTTATGGCAGGTTTTAGAGTGCAGGAAAGATGGTGTCAATGCAACATGAACATATTTTATGGCGGTGCCAATGGATATGGCAGACAGTGTCAACTTTACCCTCTCATTAATTAAATAAGGGCTGAAACCTGTAATAAAACAGTGATTTTTAGTAAGTGTACTTAGAGGGTGTCTTCCATTCATTGGCAGGCATCGCCAGGATTATGCATTCAATTTTTAATGCAATTAATTCAGTCCAACATCAACTGAGGTTTTTTTTAGAAAAATATTATAAATTGAATAGAATGACATCTTTACAGACCATTAACTGTAGTGCTTGAATCAAAATGACAGTCCAGATGGCATGGAGCAATAAAGATGCTTTATTATCCTGATTCCACAAGTATTCACATTAAACAGGACACATAGTGAGGGGTCAATTTTCACTTTTGTAACACGTGGCATTGGTTCATATCAGTGAGAATTCGCTGTTACACCAGGCCATTTTCCTTCAAAAATTGCCCTGGGCCTCCACCACTGTCAGAGTGAGGTCAAACACAAATTGGAGGAACAGTATCTCATTGGTATGGATATTGATTTCATACCCAGTGGTATGAATATTGATTTCTCTAAGTTTAAGTACCCCTTGCATCCCCTCTCTCTCTGTCCCACCCCCACTCTAGTCGTCGTACTAGTTTCACTGTCGTCCTGTTGGGTTTCACTGTCTGCATAACTCATTACCTCCTTCTCCAGAGCCAACAACGGACCATTGTCGGCTCAACCTTTCCTTGAAAAATCGAGCCAGTTGTCTGTGTCAAGAAGCATTTTAAAAGGAAATCAGCTCAAATTGCAAAGTTTAATCATAAGATTTATCATTCCACCTTCATGAAGGAAATACAATGGATATTAGATGTCTAAAAAAGCTGTCTTTGATTGGAGAATGTCCGTTAAAAAAGTTATATTCTGCCAAAAGTAAATTAAAAAATATCCAGAAATATTGAAGTGATACTGTTTTTTTTAAAGCTGCTACATTCAATTTGACTTATCGTCCTAATGTTGACCAAGGTTTTACTGATTTATTTTTTGTGCAGAGATGAAATGAAGGAAACTACTGGTGTGTAGCATCTTTCTCTCTCACAGAACATCTCAAGGTGTTCTACGGTGAAACAACTAGTCAAGTCAAGTCAAGTCACATTTATTTATATAGCACATTTAAAAAACAACTCTCGTTGGCCAAAGTGCTGTACATTTGTTTTTAAGAATAATATAAACAAACAAACTACATACATATATACATATAGCCCTCGCTCAGAGGATGTCAAGAAAGGCTTGGGAGTATAGATACATTTTTAGTCTTGACTTAAAGGAGTCAATGGAGGGGGCAGTTCTGATGGGACGGGGGATGCTGTTCCACAGTCTAGGAGCTGCAACCGCAAAGGCGCGGTCGCCCCTGAGCTTATGCCTAGACCACGGGATATTCAGCAACCCCAAGTCGGCCGATCTGAGGGACCTGGAGGTGGAGTGGTGGGTGAGAAGACTTTTAATGTAGGTGGGGGCAAGCCCATTGAGGGCTTTGTAGACATAGAGGAGGATCTGAAATGTATACGGAACCGCACAGGGAACCAGTGGAGAGAGGCCAGGATCGGGGTGATGTGGTCCCTTTTTCGGGTGCCCATCAGGAGTCTCGCTGCGGCATTTTGGACCAGTTGCCAAACTATTTATGGAGAGTGTATTGAATGGTGATGTGGTAATTCTGTTTGCTATATCACGCACAGCATTCACCTACAGACAGCAAGGTTATAAACTGTTCATGTGGTTCTGCTTGAAAGATGTATGTATGATGAGAATGCCCCATGGAACATGTGAACAAGGCATGGCAAGGCTTCTAACCAAACCCTCTGCCACCGTGACTCCCTCCATAGATGCCATCTGACCTGCTGAGTGTTTCCAGCCCTAAAGTACCTCTCAAGTCTACAGTCAAGTCAAGTGTCCACGGCAGAGTTGCTGCCTTACAGCAAATGCAACGCCGAAAACCTGGGTTCTATCCCGTGTACGGGTGCTATCTGTACGGAGTTTGTACGTTCTCCCGTGTCCTGCGTGGGTTTTCTCCGAAATCTTCGGTTTCCTCCCACATTCCAAAGGCGTACAGTTTGTAGGTTAGTTGGCTTGGTAAATGTGAAAATTGTCCCTTGTGGGTGTAGGATAGTGTTAGTGTGCGGGGATTGCTGGCGGGCACTGACCCGGTGGGCCGAAGGGCCTGTTTCTGCGCCGTAGCTCTAAACTAAACTAAACTAAAGTAAAATAAGGAACAAGGAAGGCTCGACCCAAAATATCACTCATTTCTCCACAGATGCTGCCTGTCCTGCCGAGTTACTCCAGCATTTTGTGTCTATCTTCGGTGTAAACCAGCATCTGCAGTTCCTTCCTACACATGACTTTTCTAGATATTCAGCTTACCTCATATTCATATGGTACAATCTGTGAACATACCTGTGTGTACTGCACAGAGCAGTCAATATAATTAATTAATTAATTCTAACAATGAATTCCTAAGTAAACCTTCTATAAATCCCTTAGTTAAACAGCGCTTTATTCAATAAACACAACCAAATCTTTAATCCTGCTTTATTAAATGGATACTTACAGGATGTCTCGCGTACGTATCCATGAAGAAGAACATAAGCTTTGAAGAATATTTGGCAGCAAGTGGTGTTTCCAAGTCAAAGAATTCGTTTAAATAAATGTGTATGCTCAAGAGCCTTTGACATGTTGCAGGTGACATAATTTGGAAAATATTATTGTGTGGCTTGATCCCGTACGCACTGGCTCACAGATGTAGTCTTGTGAAACTTTCAAATAAATTATATTGAATGCTAGGCTTTACAAAGTTTGGTGCAATGTGTAAAAGCGGTGGCACAGCAGTAGAGTTGCTGACTTACAGTGCTTGCAACGCCAGTTACCCGGGTTCGATCCCGACTACGTGTGCTGTCTGTACGGAGTTTGTACTTTCTCCCCGTGACCGCATGGGTTTGCTCCGGGATCTTCAGTTTCCCCCTCACTCCAAAGACGTACAGGTTTGCAGGTTAATTGGCTTGGGTTTGTATAGTTGGTATAAATGTAAATTGTCCCTGGTGTGTGTTAATGTGTGGTGTAGGAGCCATTTAAAAACACAATCTCTCTTGCCTCCAAGAGAAATTCCTGTTTTGATGGCAATTAAAGGTTGGACATTGGAACTTTAAGGAATTGCCATTACATGCTGGGATCGCTGGTCGGTGCAGACTCGGTG
This sequence comes from Malacoraja senta, assembly GCA_038087875.1. NCBI lineage: Eukaryota > Metazoa > Chordata > Chondrichthyes > Rajiformes > Rajidae > Malacoraja > Malacoraja senta. The sequence goes on along the minus strand of CM075977.1, from coordinate 202,914,678 downwards.
GGCCAAAGGGCCTATTTCTGTGCAGTATCTCTAAACTAAACTAAACTAAAAAAAGTCAAGGATGTTATGTTCAACCTGCAAAAATCACTGCTTAGCCTCTGACTGGGTAACTTGTCCAATTCATGGTACTTTGTCCAACTGGCCAACATGCCCTGTTCAGGAAGAAGATGAAGCAGCATCTGAGATGGGAGCTTTGACTGTATTTTGCACAGAGATTAAAGGGTATTTTTAATAGCCTGGTTCAAACTTATTCAGAGGCTCTTGCAGAACACAGCACAGGTACAGGGCCATCTGCCCACATTTGTTAATCTCTACAAATTAGTTTAATTTTAGTTTAGTTTAGTTTTGAGATACAGCGTGTATACAGGTTCTTCAGCCCACCGACCAGCGATCACCGCACATTAACACACACTAGGGACAATTTAAACTTATACCAAGCATACAAACCCATGCCAATTAACCTACAAACCTGTACGTCTTTGGAGTGTGGGAGGAAATCGAAGATCTCGGAGAAAACCCATGCAGGGCATGGGGAGAAAGTACAAACTCCATACAGACAGCACCCATAGTCGGGATCGAACCTGGTCTCAGACACTGCAAGCGCTTTAATGCAGCAACTCTACCGCTGCACCACCATGCCGCCCCGAAGTTGATTGGAATCATCTTCAGGAAATCATAACTCTTTGATCAATGCTAGAGTTGACAAGCAAAGGACTTGCCAATGTAAGAAATACTGTAAAACCTTGCATGGAAGCCATGCACAGCGCAAGTCTCAATTTTAGCAGCATTAAACGCGAAAGGTTACCTTTGAAGGTCGCAATGTACAAATTGGAGGTGTATTCTGCCGATCGACTTGCCAATAAGTTCATGGTTGACGTTAATGTTAGGTTAAACTATTCTCCTCTGCCTGATCTCTTCCTATCTAAAACCCTCTTAAATGAATATTGAATCAGCCACCTTCTCCTCTGCCACTGGAAGCATGTGCCGTAGGTTTAAGATGAGGGGGAAAGATTTAATAGGAACCCAAGAGTTAACTTTTTCATACATAGGATGGTGGGTATGGAATGAGCTGATGGAGGAGGTAGTTGAGAGGTACTATTGAAATGTTGAAGAAACCTTTGGACAGGTACATGGATAAGACAGTTTAGAGGGATATGGGCCAAATCCAGGCAGGTGGCACTCGTGTGGATGGGGCATGTTGGTCAGCATGGCCAAGTTGGGCCGAAGGACCTGTTGCCATGCTGTATGACTCTATGATATCCACCACTCTGAGTGGAAAGAACTTTCCCTGCACATTCCCTATAAATGTTGCCCCTCCTCATCCTATAACTGTGTGCTCTAGACTTTGATGTTACGACACTGGGAAAATGTCCCAACCAACTGAATACATGCATTAGGTCAGTTGGTGATAAGTGATTTAGTTTAGTTTAGAGATACAGAGCGGAAACAGGCCCTTATACCCACAGGGTCCGCGCCGACCAGCGATCCCCGCACATTAACAGTATCTTACACCCACCAGGGACAATTTTTACATTTACCAAGCCAATTAACCTACAAACCTGTACGTCTTTGGAGTGTGGGAGGAAACCAAAGATCTCGGAGAAAACCCACGTTGATCACGGGGAGAACATGCAAACTATGTACCGACAGCACCCGTAGTCAGGAACGAACCCGGGTTTCTCGTGCTGCAAGGCAGCAACTCTACCGCAGTGCCCTTAATCTCATTAAAGCAAGATGCATTGCGTTCATAGCGGACATGTGACTGAAACGGCAAGGAATTTTTTTTTCTGGTTAAAATTCATGGATATTTTTTGGTTAAAATTAATTGCCACAAGGTACTAGAAGCAGTGAGAAAGGCAGCCATGCAGATCAGGAATTAATTGTCGTATCTGATGATCTGCCCTTAGCAGAAGATTCTAGAACAACGGCTTGGCACCCCGCGTGTGAAATTTTGTAGTCTCTTCAATTGTAATTGTTTAATGATTATCAAGCAGTTTGCACCAGTAAGGCTTTGCACATTGAATACATTGGGGGGGGGGGGGGGGGGGTAGTGTATGAACATTGAGCTAAATATGACATCAATAGCCTTCACATTTCTCTGCAGTGTAATGTGTTCCAGATTTTGGTACATAATCGAAAAATCATCATCATCGTCGGTCACTAAAAACTAGTATGACTGTCTTCTTTGGGAGGACGCCCGTGCGTGACTTTGTTTAACATGGGGAGACTGGTGCACAGAGAGCCAACACATGGTTCTTGACAGATCTGGGTCAGGATACAGTTGCTTGGAGTCTAAGACGACCGGGGACCCTTTTCTGCTGCAGCCTTCATCCCCCTTTCCTGCCGTTATGAATCTCCACTAAGGTCAGCCATCGTCCTCCGCCTGTTACACCGTTGACGTCTTGGTTGGATTGCTCTTTGTCAGGGACCTCCCCCTTGACCTTACCTCCATGGGTGGCCCTACCAGGAGCATGGCTCCATACGGCATCGCTCTCAGGATCCCAGGACCACACATGCTTCTCTCCACCACAACAACGTGACAATCCACGGACAAGAGAATCGAAAAATAGAAACAAATCAATGTATTTTTGTTTTATCTGTATTGTAACAGGAAGCAATAACAAGACAACAAGCAACAGTGGCATGAAAGCTGTAGGAAGGAACTGCAGATGCTGAAGACCTTTTTGCCCTCTCTGTCCTGGGCCTTTCCACTGTCCCAGCGCAAATTGAGGAACAGCACCTCATATTTTGTTTGGGCATCTTACACCCCAGCTGTATGAATATCGACTTCTCTAACTTCAAGTAACCCTTGCTTTCCTCTCTCTCCATCTCTCCCCCATCCTAGTTCTCCTACCAGTCTGACTGTCCCCCTGATTACATTTTATCTCTGTATTGTCACTTTCTCCTAGCCAACAATGATCTATTCTACATTATCTTTGACCTCCAGCCCCTTTGATATCACTTTCTCACACCTAACCCTTCAATATCTCCGTGGGTTGCCTTCTCCCCTGACTCTCAGTCTGAAGAAGGGTCTCAACCCGAAACGTCACCCATTCCTTCTATCCAGAGATGCTGCCTGTCCTGCTGAGTCACTCCAGCATTTTGTGTCTATCTTAGGTATATGAAAGCAACACTATGTCTTAGGTATGTGAAAGCAACAGTATGTGAGCTGCACCAAGAAACATTGGCAGTCTGCATCGTGTCCTCTTCAGTAGAATCCCTTTCATGTTTTACCTTGTTTGGTTTCTTTCAAATGCAGCAACGTTGTGCCATACTCCACCCGAGTCTCAGCTGCCGAAGTGACTTCAGTTTTTCAAAGTGAAACAGTCAGAAATCAACAAGGACTAATGGCCAGGATCGTGGGACTGAACATCCCAAGCAATTAATCTTAACAGGTCACTGAGCAGATGTGATGTTTATGTCCATTTTAGACTTTAGACTTCCGCGCTACAGCGTAAAAACAGGCCCTCGCGAGTCCGCGCCACCAGCGATCGCCCATACACGGCACGATCCTACACACGAGGGACAATTAACCTCCAAACCTGTATGTTTTTGGAGTGTGGGAGGAAGCCGGAGCACCCGGAGAAAACCCACGCAGTCACAGGGAAAAAACCAAACTCTGTAAGGACAGCATCCATAGACAGGATCGAACCAGGCTCTCTGACGCTGTAACTCAGCAACTCGACCGCTGCGCCACTGAGCCGCCCTAAGAATTCCCCCATTCAAAGAAAACCTGTGTTAGCCAAGGATTTGAAATTAATCCGTGGAACAGCGATGATATTGTTGAAAATAAGCTGCGAGTTTTAAGGTGACTTAAACTAAAAGTGTATTCCCAAGATACAGAAATTGTTCCACATCATTCATTGTGCTTTTCCATTGTCTGTAAAAAGTCATCATTGCAGTGGTGAAGGTAGATAAAATGCTGGAGAAACTCAGCGGGTGAGGCAGCATCTATGCAGCGAAGGAATACGTGACGTTTCGGGTCGAGACCCATCTTCAGACTGACAGATTGCAGTGGTGATGTCAGTGACCTCTATATTTAAGTGTTCCGCATATCATTTAAGCACCAGTTCTTCTGCAGTGTTCACTGGATCTCAAATGGTGTAGGTGTCAGAGGAGTCAGGCTAGGTTGCAGCGGACCCATGCAGATAAGAAATAGCATCAGTGTAAATACAGTGGGATTTGGTACCAATATCTGCGTTTGGCCAATATTACACCTAGCCATAGACACAAGGAACTGCAGATGTTGATTTAAGCAAAACGACAGAGTGTTGGAGTAAATCAGCGGGTCAGGCAGCAGCTTTGGAGAATGGGCGATGTTTCACGTCGGGAGGCTTCTTCAGTCCGAAGAAGGATCCTGCCTGAAACATTGCTTATTCTTATTCGCCAGAGTTGTTACCTGAACTGCTAGGACCATTGTTGGCTGGAGATCATGTCCCAACATCACCTATTCCTTCACAAAAGTGGAGAAGATCTTCCCCAGCAACAATGGGCCATTATGAACTCCACCCTTCCTGAGGTCATCAGTTGCCAGCTCTGACTTGTTCTTTCCTATCCTCACCTCCAGTTCCCCCCCCCCCCCCCAGCCCCCCTCCTTTATCTTTCAATTTGAAGAAGGGTCCCGACCTGAAACGTCACCTATTATTCCTTTTCTCCAGAGATGCTGCCTGAACCGCTGAATTACTCCAACACTTTGCGTCTGTCTTCAGATGACTTCCTACAGATGAAATCTTGTGTGAAGCAGTGGGTCTCACTTCCCAGCAGAGTCTGTTGGGAATGGACAGATTCCAGCAGTTTGTTTCCCAATGTAAAAGGAACTGTAAATGCTGGGGGTTTTAAACGAAGACATAAAGTGATGGAGTAACCCAGCGGGTCAGGCAGAGCACGGATGCTGTTCAATCTGAAGAAGGACCTGAAACATTACTTATCCATGCTCTCCAGAGATGCTGCCGAGTTACTCCAGCATTTTGTATTTTAGTTTGATTCCCAACTCACTCCAACCTGTTTTGGCCTGGAGGTAAAACTGTGATTTACCTGTATGCAGCAACGAGCCGATGAGAAACAAAGGCAATTAAATTCTGCCCTCACAGGGTTAATACCCAGATTAGTGACTAATTAAGTTTGAAACCCTCAGCCAGATTAAGTCACAAATGGTCAGGAGGCATCCTGACCGATGTATCTGGCTTGAAGGTGTAGGAAGGAACTGCAGATGCTGGTTTACAATGAAGATAGACACAACATGCTGGAGTAACTCAGCAGGTCCAGCAGCATTTCTGGAGGAAAGGAATAGATGAGGTTCGGGTCGAGACCCTTCTTCAGGCTGATACTACTGCAGGGAGGAACTGCATGTGCTGGTTTAATGATGGGCACTCAGTTTGAAGATCAGATGGATGCTGGAATCTGGACTCTCAGTCTGAAGAAGGGCCTCGATCCGAAACGCCACCCATTCCTTCTCTCCAGAGACACTACGTGACCCGCTGAGTTACTCCAGCATCTTGTCTCTGTATCCGGCCTGAGCGGGTCGAGAGTGGTCGAGGGGGCCGGAGAAGGTGCCTTGCCAATGGCGGAGGGTGGCCGCTCGGATACAGCAGTCTCTCTGCTGAGGGAGCCTGATGAAAAGGGTAGTCTCAGCTCATGAAGAAATCATAACCAGGGTATCAAATCAGACTCGGGGAAAACCACTGGAGACATCATGTACCGCTTAATTTTGCAGGCGCTGGAAGTGCTTTAGCCTGAGGTAACTTTCGAAGAGGCCATGTTTGCGTGCAAGTCCCCACTTAAAGCAATCCGGGCTGGTGGAGCCCATGTTCACACAAGTGTAAACTTACAACTAAATGCATGAATCGCATGAGATGTCACGTCGCTCAAGCCAGTCATTTTCAGCGGGCGGCTAATGTTTTATTAAAGCTCACTCCTCGAAGGAGCTCTAAAAAATCATTCAACGCCTTAAAAAAAACCGTGTCTGTTTTGGTTGCAGGGAATGGTTCCCAATCACGGAAAGATAAAAACATCAAAATAAGCTAATGGGACATCAGCCTTGAAATCGCCGCGCAAGGGCAAGCTGGTTTCAAAGGGAATAGAGGGAAGAGATCGTGCTTCTATGCCTTTACTCAGTGCACTCACTAGATGTGACAGAGCAGGCAGCTGCTGCTCCGAGCCGCCTAAAGTAGGGGAATACTCGCCAGCAAGCAGTTCTGCTGCAAGAGAGCTTATTCAGGCAGCTTGGGTCTGAAGGAAACATACTGCTTTCATTTGTCAGCAATGGGTTCTCTTCGATAAAGGGAAGCCAAGCTAACAGAGACACCACATCACATTGTGATGTTGAACAAGCCAGCAGAAAATCGTTGCATTTTCAGTAGAGTCTGCCATTTAATTTTGGATTGCCTGAGAGTGAGGGGGTGAGGGGGGATGTGGGTGGGTTAATTTTGACCGTAGAGTTTTTGTTTAGAGATACAGCGCGAAAACAGGGCGGATGAGCATCTAGCGAGCCAACGGCCCTCCACACTTCAGTAGAAGTTGCGATCACTGTCGTACATAGCATTGTAAGGAATGATGATAAAGCACACACACACCAAAATCCTGTACTTCCAGCGGTGGAAGTCCGCAGGAACTGGAGGACAGAGGAGTGTGGTGTGTCCGTCACCGTTCCCGTCAGAAACCAGCACCACTGCATCGCTAATGTTTTCAACGATGATGAATGAATGTGAAAACAGGCCCTTTGGCCCATCGAGTCGGCGCCAACCAGCGATCACTTGCACACTAGATTGATTGATATATTGATTGATTGATTGATCCATGCTCCATGTTCACTAGTTCCATGTTATCCAACTTTTGCAACCTGGTGGGTGGCACGGTGGCGCAGCGGTAGAGTGGCTGCCTTACAGCGCTTACTGTGCCAGTGACGCGGGTTCGATCCCGACTACTGTCTGCACGGAGTTTGTACGTTCTCCCCGTGACCTGTCTGGGTTTTCTCCAAGATCTTCGGTATCATCCCACACTCCAAAGACGTATGGGTTTGTAGGTTAGCTGGTTTGGTATAAATGTAAATTGTCGAAAATATCCGTAGGATACTGTTAATGTGCGAGGATTGCTGGTCAGTGTAGACTCGGTGGGCCGAAGGGCCTTTTTTCCTGCTGTATCTCTAAACTAAAGTAAATTAAATCTACACACATGGGACAATTTACAGAAGCCAATTAACCTGCATACCTGCACGTCCTTGGGATCTGGGAGGAAACCGGAGCACCTGGAGCAAACCCGCAAGGTCAACGTGCAAACTCCACACAGGCAGCACCCGGGGTCAGGATTGAACCCATGTCTCTGGAGCTGTGAGGCAACATCCCTTTCCTTCATGGGGGGAGAGGCTTGTGTAATTGTGTCAAATTGCTGACAGTGAATTGCCAGCCAGTTTTACATCAGTTTTTATTTCCACGCACAACATCAGGAGAAATGTGGAAAGGATTACAGGGGGGCAACCCTCTGTTCAACACTACTGCATGAAGTCAAGATCCAAATCGCAAGGTTCATTGAACCTTTTACTGAGCAGCAACGTTCATCGATGAAAGAAATCTTTTACAAAGTCGAGGCAGAATCCCTTTCATTCAGCTTTGAAATGGGGAGCCCACTTCATAGTTCCTCCAAGTCTGGATAATGTGTGGAAAGAATCTCATCAAGAGCAATTATTTGGGACAAGCAGATCTCACCCCTGTGCTCAGAGTTGAAGCATGAACCAGCTTCTCATCAAATTCATTTTCAGCAGTAACTCACAGTATGTTGGTGGCTTCATGTGACAGTGCATTTAAGGGGTTAAAGTTACAAGCCACAAAATAGAATTTCCACAAACTAAATCTATCCGCTCCAGGGTATGAGATTTACATTCCATTCCTTCGACATTTTGTTCATTTCCATTACATTACTGGCGGCATTAGTGTGTATTTATACGCCGCCTCATGCATCCTGCTCTCTGGGATGACCGGCACTGACGGACTAGGTGCAAAGGTGCATGTGTGCGTTCTCACCTCCACCTCTACAGATGTAATGCCGCTACCGTTCCAGAGCCGAACGGATGGCGCAGCGGTAGAGTTGCTGCCTTACAGCGCTTGCATCGCCGGAGACCCGGGTTCGATCCCGACTACGGGTGCTGTCTGTACGGAGTTTGTACGTTCTCCCCGTGACCTGTGTGGGTTTTCTCCGAGGTCTTCGGTATCCTCCCACACTCCTAAGATGTGTAGGTTTGTAGGTTAATTGGCTTGGGATAAATGTAAATTGTCCCCAGTGTGTGTAGGCTAGTGTTAATGTGTTGGGCATTGCTGGTTGGCGCGGACTCGGTGGGTCAAAGGGCCTGTTTCCGTGCTGTATCTCTAAACTAAACTAAAGTAAAAATGAAACTTGGTCTTCAGCATGTCGGGAAGTGTTTTCAGATGAGACATTAATGCATAACCTTACTTGCCTTCCAAGGTGGATGTTTAAACTCCCTGGGCCCTTTTCAAGAGGAGGGCATCAGTTTATAAGCTCATAGGTTGCAGGTGCAGAATTAGGTCACCCGGCCCAAGTCTACACCACTATTCAATCATGGCTGATCTATCTTCCCCTCTCAACTTTACACTTCTCCCCATAACCCCTGACACCCGTACTGATCAAGAATCTGTTAATCTCCGCCTTAAAAATATCCACTGACTTAGCCTCCATTGCCTTCTGTGGCTATGAATTCCACAGATTCACCGCCCTCTGACTAAAGAAATTCCTTCTCATCTCATTTCTAAAGGTACGTCCTTTTACTCTGAGGCTATGGCCTCTGGTCCTAGACTCTCCCAATAGTGGAAACATCCTCTTCACATCCA
>CM075977.1:202857762-202905641 GCA_038087875.1 Malacoraja senta | reverse complement strand
CTTTGGTCTTGGAGGTGTTTAGTGACAAGTTGTTACGTGAGCACCAGTCCGCCAGTTTCTGCACCTCCGCTCTGTAGTTTGTTTCATCACCGTTGGTGATCAGCCCAATCACCGTTGTGTCGTCTGCAAACTTCACGATGGTGTTGGTGTCGAATGCAGGAACACAGTCGTGTGTGTGAAGAGGGAGTAGAGCATGGGGCTCAGTACACAGCCCTGGTGGTGTGCCGGTGCTCAGGGTGATAGTGGAGGACAGGTGCGGGCCCAGTCTCACTGCCTGCGGTCTCTCCGTCAGAAAATTCAGGATCCAGTGTACCTTATCTAACTTTCAATGATGGAGTATAGATTTTTAAAACCTCTAACCCACCATTACTGTTCCAAGGCTTCTTCAATCTAATCTTGTAACTATAGTCCATCCAAACTCGAAATAATTTTTTTAATAAAACTTTTATGCATCATCTGTGGGACTTTCACATCATTCCTCTCATGTGGTGTTTGCGATTACAAACAACATTCTGGGTATGATCTGACGAATGCTTCATAAAGATGCAATCTTGGCATTTAAGAGACCTTTGGATAGGCATGAGGATATGCAGGGAATGGAGGGATATGGATTATGTGCAGGCAAATAAGTGTTGGTTCTGCATTATATTCGCCATGGATGTTGTGGGCCGAAGGGCCTGATCTTGTGCTGTACAGTTCTGTGTTCTATGTTCTAGTGTAATATTCTAGATTTCACATGCTCCAGCTGTGTTGATGAAGCGCAGAATCCCACATAGTTTACCCCCTCCTCTCGTAACATGGCCGCCACTTTCAAAGACCGATGCGCAGTTAGACCTAGGCCCTTCGCAGTTTAGAACTGTGCCTTCTAACACCAAACTCTACAACTTGCAAATAAGCCACAAACTCATAGACTTGGGGGCATTGGGGTTTGGCTTTTTGCACTCTTATTGGTTTTGTTTATTTTTAAGTGTATACATATATATATGATGTCACATTCAACCAATAGATAATATATATATATATACACACACACGTACAAAAGTACATAAAGTCAAAACCAATCCCGCCCCCACCCCCACCCCCCCAAGCCTATGCATTGTAATTCAGAGCTTATTTGAGACAATAGACAATAGACAATAGGTGCAGGAGTAGGCCATTCGGCCCTTTGAGCCATTCAAAGTGATCATGGCTGATCATCCACAATTATTACCCTGTTCCTGCCTTCTCACCATATCCCCTGACTCCGTTATCTTTAAGAGCCCTACCTAGCTCTCTCTTGAGCAGGTACAGCAGGCAGTGAAGAACGTGAATGGCATGTTGGCCTTTATAACAAGAGGAGACGAGTATAGGAGCAAAGAGGTCCTTCTGCAGTTGTACAGGGCCCTAGTGAGACCACACCTGGAATATTGTGTGCAGTTTTCGTCCGCTAATTTGAGGAAGGACATTCTTGCTATTGAGGGAGTGCAGCATGGGTTTACAAGGTTAATTCCCGGGATGGCGGGACTGTCATATGCTAAGGCTGGGCTTGCACATGTTTAAGAATAAGTGGTAAGTCATTTAGAACGGAGACGAGGAAACACTTTTTCTCACAGAGAGTTGTGAGTCTGTGGAATTCTCTGCCTCACAGGGCGGTCGAGGCCGGTTCTCTGGATACTTTCAAGAGTGAGATAGATAGGGCTCTTAAAGATAGCGGATTCAGGGGATATGGGGAGAAGGCAGGAACGGGTACGAGAAGGCAGGAACGGGTACAATACAATACAATACAATATGGTTTTATTCGTCACATTGCACATAAGTGCAAGTGAAAAGAATTTGTCAGCAGCGATACAATGATAAAGAACACACAATACACAATAAAAATTTAACACAAACATCCACCACAGCATTCATCACTGTGGTGGAAGGCACACAATTTGGCCAGTCCTCCTCCATTTTCCCCCATGGTCGGGACCTCAACCCTCCGCAGCCGTCGCTGCGGGCGTCCAGATGTTTAGACAAGGTAAGTCCAGAAAAGTCCTGAATGGATGCCTCCCCACCGGAGACCGCGGCTTCAAGATGGTGTAGGCCGCAGGCCGGCGGTCAAAGATTTAAAGTCCCCGCCGCGCCACAGCCAGAAGCACCGCAGACTGCAGGGCCGGCAGTCGAAGCTCCCCTCCAGGGGTGATGGTAAGTCCACGCCGGGCCCACGGTAGAAGTAGGCCGCGGGCTGGCAGTGGAGGCTTCTTCTTCTCCCGGTTCCCCCACGAAGGACGCCGCGCCAGCTGGAGCTCTGCTGACCGCGGCTTCCAGCTGCCGGCTGCCGCGGGCCAGCGAAATGGAGCGCTCCCCTCCGGCGAGCCCCAGCGAGGGCTCGCCCGCTCCACGCCGACAGTCCACGCTGCGCCCGCCGCTGAAGCCCCAGGAGCGTCTCCAGGAAAGGCCGCACCGATCCTTGCTGTTAGGCCACGGGGGAGGCGACCTGGAAAAAATCGCCTCTCCATGGAGGAGGCGACCGAAACGGTTTCCCCCTCACCCCCCACACCGCCCCCCACACAAGATACACGAAGAAACATTAAAAACATACTTTAAAACATACTAAAAAATAAAAACTGATTACTGATTACTGGGTACTGATTGTGGATGATCAGCCATGATCACATTGAATGGCGGTGCTGGCTCGAAGGGCCAAATGGCCTACTCCTGCACTTATTGTCTATTGTTTATTGTCCAAAGTATCCAGAGAACCGGCCTCTACCGCCCTCTGAGGCAGAGAATTCCACATACTCACAACTCTCTGTGTGAAATAGTGTTTCCTCATCTCCGTTCTAAATGGCTTACCCCTTATACTTAAACTGTGGCCCCTGGTTCTGGACTCTCCCAACATCGGGAACACGTTTCCTGCCTCTAGCGTGTCCAAACCGTTACTAATCTTATATGTTTCAATAAGATCCCCTCTCAGCCTTCTAAATTCCTGAGTGTACAAGCCCAGCCGCTCCATTCTCTCAGCATATGACAGTCCCGCGATCCCGGGAATTAACCTGGTAAACCTACGCTGCACTCCCTCAATAGCAAGGTTGTAGTGTTTAATAGCTCAATGGCTGCAGGGAAGAAGCTGTTCATGAACCTGGACGTTACAGTTTTCAGGCTCCTGTACCTTCTTCCCGATGGCAGGGGTAAAAGGCAGAGCAGTCACAATGGGCTGAATGGCCTCCTCCTGCTTTCTTCCTGTGTAAGGGTGTGTGCATGTCGTGCATGGTGCAAGTTTTCAGCGTGACCCTCCGGAGGTGGCTGCATTTAAATTCCGGTGTGTGGTGCTGCCACAGACCCACAAGTAAATTCGAAAGGCCGTGGTAATATCACTTTAAGTGAGCGAGCAGCGCATTGAAATTGACAACCAGCCGCTCCCGAGAGAGCTTCTCGCACGCAGCTTAGTGCAGTGGAGTGAAATGCAGAAGTTGCCTGGTTGGAGCTGGCTTCCTGACACATTGTCAATGTTCCCAGATTAAACACTCCTCCATACCAGCCACTCCCGATCCCCTGCAGCCTGCTGCTTGAAAACTCATCCTCACGTCCTCCGATTCGCCTCATGTTTTAAAAGTTTGTGTTAATGTTCTCTGGTTTGTATTATGTGCGGGGGTCAGGGAAACTTTTTTTCAATCTCTTACCTTGCCGGAGATGCAATCTTTTACGGATCGTATCTCAGTCGCTCTGGGCCTAACATCATGGAGCTGGTGGCCTTGCTCGGGACTGACTTTGAGCCCCACCGCGGGGCCATGGACTTATCATCGGAGTCGACGCTCCAAACGACACTCCAACCATGGACTGCAGATCTCAACATCGCTGAGCTTGCAGTCTCGGGTAGAGGCCAATGTCAGGAAGTTCCAACGACGCAGAAGGTTCGACCAGCGCAGACCTGGGGTCCGATCACCCGGCGCTGGGAGCTGAAATCCCCCCCGATGCAGGAGCTCGATCGCCCGACGCGGAGAAAGGTTGAACAAGTTAGGTCTTTAGTCTTTGGAGTGCAGAAGGTTAAGGGGGGACTTGATAGAGGTCTTTCAAATCATGAGCGGGTTAGACAGAGTTGACGTGGATAAGCTTTTCCCATTGAGAGTAGGGAAGATTCAAACAAGGGGACATGACTTGAGAATTAAGGGACAGAAGTTTAGGGGTAACATTAGGAGGAACTTCTTTACTCAGAGAGTGGTAGCTGTGTGGAATGAGCTTCCAGTGGAAGTGGTGGAGGCAGGTTCGATTTTATCCTTTAAAGATAGATTGGATGGGTATATGGACGGGAAAGGAATGGAGGGTTATGGTCTGAGTGCAGGTAGATGGGACTAGGGGGAAGTAAGAAGAAAGAAGGGGAACAAACAAAAAAAAGTGTTCGGCACGGACTTGAAGGGCCGAGATGGCCTGTTTCCGGTGCTGTAATGGTTAGATGGTTATATGGAGGGCCCGACCTCTGGCTATGAGAGCCAAGATAGTCCCGTCACTCAGCACGTCACCTTTCCCACTCATGACAAAGGTCACATCCTTGACCTGGTCTGCTCACAAATCAACCGGTACTCGACCTCCATCCATGCCTTTTCCCCCTCTCGGATCATAAGCTTATACGGTTCACCATCCCTTCTCCGACACCTCGCCCCCGCTTCCTCCGGGAAATCACCTTCCGTAATCTAAAATCTATCGAACCTCACCATCTCTCTGACCTGCTCTCCACCACTCTCCCCCTGGACTCAACCCACATCTCACCTGATCATCTCACAAACCATCTCAATTCCACCTTGTCTACCTCCCTTAACACTCTGGCTCCCTCCAAAACAAGAACCGTAACTTTTAATAAATCTTCACCCTGGTACACGCCTGCACTTCGTAAGCTGAAACAGATTGGTCGCCGACTTGAACGACTCATAAAGAAATCACCTCTCACAGTCCACAATGAAGCTTACAAACTCCACCTCACTGCCTACAAAGATGACCTCATTGCTGCTAAATCTGCATACCTCTCCTCCATATTCACTGACCCCTGCCTAAAACCACAGAACCCTCTTCTCCACAGTCTGCAACCTCCTCAAGCCTCGAGCCATCACTCTCCCTACCTCCACTCCGGATCTCTGCAACTCATTCCTCCACTTTTTTGCTGATAAAATTAGCACCATCTATCAATCCCTATCCCCTGTACCCGACTCCCCAGCATCTACTCCACCACCTACCAAGGCCCCTCCTTTCAACATCTCCGCTGATCTCCATACTCCTCCCCCTCACTGCTTCCTCTCCCAGTTTGACCCGGTCACCCTACTGAAATCTCCAAACTCATCAGCTCTTCCAAACCCACTACCTGCTCCCTTGACCCTCTCCCCACTCCCCTGCTGAAGTCCTGCCTCCCTGCTCTCTGCCCCTACCTCACTAATCTTTTCAACTCCTCATTGTCCCAAGGAATTGTCCCCTCTGCTTTCAAACTGCTGCTGTCACACCAATCTTAAAGAAAAACTGGTCTTGATCCCTCCTCTCTCATTAACTACCGTCCCATCTCAAACCTCCCCTTTCTTTCAAAAACCCTGGAGCGCATCGTCGCGTCACAACTTCATTCCCACCTCCTCGCGTATACCTATTCGAACCCCTCCAATCTGGCTTTCGCCCCCTCCATAGCACAGAAACTGCTCTCCTCAAAGTCCTCAATGACCTCCTTACCTCTGCTGACTCTGGCTCCCTCAATATCCTCATCCTCCTCGACCTGAGTGCAGCCTTCGATACCGTCAACCACAACATCCTGCTCACCAGACTTAGGGACCTTGGCATTGAAGGTTCTGCACTCAGCTGGTTCCATTCTTACCTTTCCAACCGATCCCACTTCATCTCTCTCCATAACCACACCTCTGCCACAGCCACTGTCACTCAAGGCGTTCCCCAAGGCTCCGTTCTTGGTCCCCTCCTCTTCATCATCTACATCCTCCCCCTTGGTCATATACTCCGTCACTTCAAACTGGACTTCCACTGCTATGCTGATGACACCCAGATCTATCTCAGCACCAAGTCCCCCCACCACCCCCCTCTCTCCCATATCAACTCCTGCCTATCAGCCATCAAATCTTGGATGCAACTCAACTTCCTTAAATTAAACAGTAGCAAAACAGAATTTCTCCTCATTGGCTCCAAATCAACACTCACTAAAATTAACAACCCCACTCTCACTATCGACGGCACCACTGTCTCCCCATCTCCTCAGGCACGCAACCTTGGCGTGATCCTTGACTCAACCCTCTCCCTTGAGCCTCACATCCGCCATGTTGTCAAAACATAATTTTTTCACCTCCGCAACATTGCAAAAATCAGATCGTCTCTCACACCCCCCGCTGCTGAAAGACTCATCCATGCCTTCATCTCCTCCCAACTGGACTACTGTAACTCTCTTCTTTTCGGAATCAATTCCAGCAGCATCAAACGACTCCAACTGGTCCAAAATGCAGCCGCTCGACTCATTACCCACACCAAATCCTGGCACCACATCACCCCAGTTCTCAAAGAACTTCACTGGCTTCCCATTTCCCACAGGATCACCTACAAAATCCTGGTCCTCACCTACAAAGCCCTCAACAACCTGGCACCCCCCTTATCTCATTGACCTCCTCTCCCCCTACCAACCCTCACGGTCCCTCAGATCCACATCAGCTGGTCTCCTCTCCACTCCGAAATCAAACCTCTGCACTTTTGGAGGCAGAGCCTTCTCCAGGGCAGCTCCCAGGTTCTGGAATTCCCTCCCACAACCGGTCCGAAATTCTGACTCCCTCACCATCTTCCAGTCCCGCCTCAAGACCCATCTCTTCACCTCTGCATACCCTTAGTCCCATGTTCCCCTCCCCTCTGTCTTACTGCTCTATTTTGTTTTGTTTATTCCTGACTCTCAATTGTAAAGCGACTTTGAGTCCTGAAAAGCGCTATATAAATAAAATCTATTATTATTATTATTATTGTCAATGGAAGGCTCAAGGCCCCCGACCGCGGAAAGAACAAAGAAGGAAGAGATTGAATTTTTTTCCCCTTCCATCACAGTGAGGAATGTAGAGGAGTCACTGTGGTGGATGTTTATGTTAAAATGGATTTTGTGTGTCTCGTTGCATTTTATTGGAATGACTGTATGGCAATTCAAATTCCTCATATGTTGTAAAACATACTTGGCTAATAAAGTATGATTATGATTATGATGTTTCCTGTTAAACATCATAATTTATCTACTGCCCAGAATCTGGCTGGCTGGCACAGTGGCGCAGCGGTACAGTTTAAATTGTTCAGTTTATTGTCACGTGTACCCAGTAGAGTGAAAAGCTTTTGTTGAGTTCCAACCCTACAGTCTGCAGATAGACAATACATGATTACAATCCAGCCATTTACAGTGTATAAATACATGATAAGGGAATAATGTATAGTGGAAGGTAAAGCCAGCAAAGTCCGATCGATAATAATACGAGGGTCACCAATCAGCTAAATAGTAATTCAGCACTGCTCTCTGGTTGTGGTAGGATGATACAGTTGCCTGATAACAGCTGGGAAGAAACTGTCCCTGAAACTGGAGGTGTACGTTTTCACACTTTTTTGCCCGATGGGAGAGGGGAGAGGATGGAGTGGCCAGGGTGCGACTCGTTCTTGATTATACTGCTGGCCTTGCCGAGGCAGCGTGAGGTATAAATGTAGTCAATAGAAGGGAGGTTGGATTGTGTGATGGTCGGGGCTGCGTCCACAATTCGCTGCAATTTCTTGCGATCTTGGATGGAGCTGTTCCCAAACCAATCCTGATAAAATGCTTTCTATGGTGCATCTGTAGAAGTAGGTGCGAGTTGTAGGGGACATGCCGAACTTGCTCATCCTTCTCAGGAAGTAGAGGTGTTGGTGTACTTTCTTGGTGGTTGCTTCAATATGGGTGGTCCAGGAGAAGTTGTTGATGATATTGACTCCTAGGAATTTGAAGCTTTCGACCATCTCTACTTTGGCGCCGTCAATGCAGACTGGGGTATGTGTACCGCTTCCCTTCCTGAAGCCGATCACTATCTCCTTTGTCGTGCTGACTTTGTGAGAAAGGTTGATGTCTCAATCTCCTTCCTGTACTCCGTCTCATCATTATTTTATACCCGGCCCACAATGGCATCATCCGTGGAGCTGTTGTGGCGGTAGGGGAAATGCAGTGAGTAAAGGCCGCTGGGTAGACTGGATATAATGCGTTCCATAACTGGCCTCTCAAAACATTTCATGATCGTGGATTGTTGCTGTGTTAGCTGCATTACAGCGCCAGATACCCCGGTTCGATCCTGGCTCTGGGTGCTCTCTATACAGAGTTTGTATGTTCTCCCTGTGACCACGTGGGTTTTCTCCGGCTGCTCCGGTTTCCTCCCACTCACGAAGACGTACAAGTTTGTAGGTTGATAGGCTTAGGTAAAGTTGTAAAAATGTCCCCCCCTGCCCCCTCCTACTAGTATCCCAAAACCCCTTTGTTCCTCTTGCTTCAGGTTCATTTAGCTGTTACCACCCAGCAGCTAAAAAGCCGGAGGTAGCAGAGTAGGTGAGGCAGATGGTCTGAAAAATGCTCTCGACCCGAAACGTCACCTATTCCTTCTCTCCAGAGATGCTGCCTGTCCTGCTGTGTTACTCAAGCTTTATGTGTCTATCTTCGGTGTAAGCCAGCAGCTGCAGTTCCTTCCTACACATGCAGAGGTCTGAGATGGATATGAACATAATAATTGAACGGGCCGAGGAAAGTTCTGATGGAGTCCAGCATTGAATCCAGTCAGGTTATCCACTTTGGTGGAGAGAAAGGTAAGGCAGGGTCTTACTACAAGAGTCAGAAGGTCAATAGACCATAAGTGATAGGATTCAGACCATCAAGTCTACTCCGTCATTCAATCATGGCTGATCTATCTCTTCCTATTAACCCCTGCTCCTGCCTTCTCCCCATAACCTCTGACACCCATACTAATCAAGAATCTATCTATCTCTGCCATAAAAATATCCACTGACGGCCTCCACAGCCTTCTGTGGCAAAGAATTCCACAGATTCATCACCCTCTGACTAAAGAATTTTCTCCTCATCTCCTTCCTAAATGAACGTCTAATTCTGAGGCTAAATGACCTCTCGTCCTAGACTCTCCCATAGTGGAAACATCCTCTCCGCATCCACTCTATCCAAGCCTTTCACTATTCGGTAAGTTTCAATGAGGTCCCCCCTCATTCTTCTCAACCCCAGCGAGTACAGGCCCAGTGCCGACTAACGCTCAGTCCACTCTAGTTAGCTCTTATACTGGGAGTGTCCCTTTAAAGGGTGCGTTTGAGATTGCATCGTGCATGTTGCCCGCATACACGACCCCGCTAATTGGGTGAAACTCCCCGAAATCAAATGGTAATGAAGCGGCTGCAATAAAAATGCCAGAGAAAAGCGTGATGGACACGCTGCACATATCCCGAGGTTTCCCACGCGCTATCTAGCCCCCCAACCTGCTCCCGCACATCTCCACAATGCAATCCAGCCCATGGAAACCTACAAAGCAGTCATTCAACTCACTGAAAGAGCTACCCAATTAGTCCTAATCCACTGCTCTTTCCCTGTCACCCTGGGAATCTTCCTTTTCTCGTGCACACACAATCTCCTTTCGAACGTTACCATTTTAATCAACTTCAACTTCCTTTCAGGTAGTACACTGAAGATAGTTACAACTTGACGTGTGAAATAATTTCCCCTCATTTCCCCTTTGATTCCTCTGTCAATTACCACTCGCCTGTGCGCTTGTAATAGTCCCTGCTCACAGTGGACTGATTTCTCAGTGTCTGTTCTGTCATAATGTATCACCGTTGTCAAATCTCCCCTTCTGCCTTCTTCGCTTAGGAACACAGAAACATAGACAATAGGTGCAGGTGGAGGCCATTTGGCCCTTCGAGCCAGCACCGCCATTCATTGTGATCATGGCTGATCATCCACAATCAGTAACCCGTGCCTGCCTTCTCCCCATATCCCTTGATTCTGCTAGGCCCTAGAGCTCTATCTAACTCTCTTTAAAATTCATCCAGTGAATTGGCAGAGAGTGTGGCAGAGAATTCCAATAATTCACTGAGATGAGATAAATCTTTTCAGTTTTAAATGTTGGCCTTCATAACAAGAGGATTTCAGTATAGGAGTAAAGGGGTTCTTCTGCAGTCTTCTGTAAAGTTAGAAAAGGACTGGACAAGCTAGATGCAGGAAATGTTTCCCCAATGTGGGGCAACTCCAGAACCAGGGGCCACAGTCTTAGAATATAGGGGAGGTCATTTAAGACTGAGGTGAGAAAAAACGTTTTCACCCAGAGAGTTGTGAATTTATGGAATTCCATGCCACAGAGGGCAGTGGAGGCCAAGTCAGTGGATGGATTTAAGAGAGAGTTAGATAGAGCTCTAGGGGCTAGTGGAGTCAAAGGATATCCGGAGAAGGCAGGCACAGGTTATTGATAGGGGACGGTCAGCCATGTTCACAATGAATGGCGGTGCTGGCTCAAAGTGCCGAATGGCCTCCTCCTGCACCTATTTTCTATGTTTCTATGTTTCTAAATGGCTTCCCCTTTATTCTTAGACTCTGGCCCCTGGTTCTAGACTCCCCCAACATGGGGAACATTTTTCCTGCATCTAGCTTGTCCAATCCTTTAATAATCTTATATACGTTTCTATAAGATACCCTCTCATCCTTCCAAATTTCAGTGACCACAAGTCCACTGTTTCCAATCTTTCCTCGCTTGAAGAGGAAATCGCTCTCCTTGTAACCGGACTTCCTGATCCCCAGTGCTACTCTGCGGAAATCTCCTCTGTACCCCCTTCCAGGGCTAGTGTGGTTCACCTCAGATGGATGCTTATGGAGTCGTAGTGTCTTACAGGATGGAAACTGGCCCTTCGGCCCAACTAGCCCAGGCTGATCAGGATGCCCCGTCTTCACTGGTTCCACCTGCCAGCGTTTTGCCTATATCCCTCTAAACCTACAATGCATTGTACAGATGCATGATAGCAGGCGAGGTTGGGGGTGGGGTGGGGGGGGGGGGGAGTTAGTGTGTGGGGAACCTCAAGAAATGAACAACATGTCTATCCAATTACCAGGTAGTCCTTGCTTTCTCTCTCTTTCCCCTCCCCTTCCCAGCTCTCCCACAGCCCACTGTCTTCCTTTCTTCTTCCCGCCCCCACCACCCCCACATCAGTCTGAAGAAGGGTCTCGACCCAAAACGTCACCTATTCCTTCGCTCCATAGATGCTGCCTCACCCGATGAGTTTCTCCAGCATTTTTATCTACCTTCGATTTTTCCAGTATCTGCAGTTCCTTTTTAAACAACATGTCTGTCATGCTTTCTTATCCATGTACCTGTCTAATGTCTTTTAAATGTTGTGATCAATATCTCCTTTTTTATCCTTAATTATCTACTTTTTTTTAAAGAGATACTGTGTGGAAACAGGCCTTTCGGGGTCGACCAGCGACCCCCGCGCACTAGCACTAGCACTAGCCTACACACACTAGGGACAATTTACAATTTCACCAAAGCCAATTAGCCGACAAACCTGTGCATCTTTGGAGTGTGGGAGGAAACCGGAGCGCCCGGAGAAAACCCACGCAGGTCACATGGAGAACGTACAAACTCCGTACAAGACAGCATCTGCAGTCAGGGTCGAACCCACGTCTCTGGAGCTGTAAGGCAACAACTCCACCACTGCTCCACCATGCCGCCATCTCCACTTTCTACTTGTTCACCACCCTCTGTGTGAAAAAGTTTCCTCTCAGGTTCCTGTTAAATCATTCCCCTCTCACCTGAACTGAAATATATACCATGCTGAACATGCGTGGTTCAGAGGCAGCAGGTAGCCTGTGGAAAAACAAAGACAACATAACAACATGAGCTAATGGCCATTCCAAGGAAATTCACCTTGTGAAATTCACAAGCTGGAAAGGGCACAGAGAAGATTTACGAGGATGTTGCCAGGCCTAGAGGGTCTAAGCTATCGGGAGAGTTTGAGTCGGCTATGACTCTAATCCTTGGAGCGCACGAGGGTGAGGGGGTGATCTTATAGAGGTGTATAAAATTATGAAAGGAATAGATCGGGAAACTGCACAGAGTCTGTTGCCCAGAGTAGTTGAATCGAGGACCAGAGGACATAGGTTCAAGGTGAAGGGGAAAAGATTTTATAGGAATCTGAGGGGTAGCTTTTTCACACATAGCATGATGGGTGTATGGAATGAGCTGCCGGAGGAGATAGTTGGGGCTGTGACTATCGCAACATTTAAGAAACAGTTAGACAGGTACATGGATCGGACAGGTTTGGAGGAATATGGACCAAATGCGGGCAGGTGGGACTAGTGTAGCTGGGACATGTTGGCCGGTGTGGGCAAGGAGGGCTGAAGGGGCTTTTTCCACAATGTATCAATCTTTGTCTGTAACTTTATGACCGTTCCCTCCGCTTCATGTTAGATTTTCCTCAATAAGAGGACCATTACGATTGTCCAATTGTGCACAAACTCCCCAAAAGAATTTGGAGTGAATTAAAATCCCCTTCAGGGACATTTCATGAAGGATCATTTGCCACTTTACTCACTGGTTCATTGATTGAAACACTACTCCCTCTCATTCCCTCCCCCCCCCCCCCCCCACCTGGGTTGTGCATAATTAAACTGCAGCTTGTTTAATGCAGCACTAAAATTAAAGAGTTGTCAGTAAAATCTGAACACAAACATTGATGCACATCCTGCAGTAATATCATAAAATCTGCAGCAGGTTGCATTTAGGATTTGCTCCAGTAATATATTCCGTAATAATGTTTAAATATCAATAACGTGTGGACGAGAAGAGACAATTACAACGTTATACGTGGAATGGTCTTGAGGTGGTAATGTCACTTGGGATACTGGGATCAGGATTAACACAAATTTCCTGTACTTCTATAAAGTCCCTTCACCACAAATGATTAAAGGCCAGTAGATTTGCAAAACCATATGGATCAATAGACAATAGACAATAGATGCAGGAGTAGGCCATTCGGCCCCTCGAGCCAACATCGCCATTCAATGTGATCATGGCTGATCATCCCCAATCAGCACCCCGTTCCTGCCTTCTCCCTATATCCCTTGACTCTGCTATCTTTAAGAGCCCTATCTAGCTCTCTCTTGAAAGTATCCAGAGAATTTGCCTCCAGGCAGAGAATTCCACAGACTCACAACTCTCTGTGTGAAAAAGTGTTTCCTCATCTCCGTTCTAAATGGCTTACCCCTTATTCTTAAACTGTGGCCTCTGGTTCTGGAATCCCCCAACATCGGGAACATGTTTCCTGCCTCTAGCGTGTCCAAACCCTTAATAATCTTATATTTCCATAAGATTCCCTCTCATCCTTCTAAATTCCTGAATAGACAAGCCCAGCCGCTCCATTCTCTATACTGATACTGGCCTGGATCCTTTGTCATGTATCCGTACCCTGTAAATGGCTCGATTGTAATCATGTATTGCCTTTCTACTGACTGGATAGCTTGCAACAAAAAGCTTTTCACTGTACCTCGGTACACATGACAATAAACTAAACTGAACTGAACTACATAATCATAGCACAGTGACATTGCTCAGGAAGAAGGGTCACGATCCAAAACGTCACCCATTCCTTCTGTCCAGAGATGCTGCCTGTCCCGCTGAGTTACTCCAGCTTTTTGTGTCTGTCTTGCTCAGGTGACAAGCAGGTAGAACACTAAAATAAAGGCAGCCACAGCAAAGCACCATTTAGCCCATCTTTTCTGTGCCTGTTCTTTGACAGAACTATCCGACTGGTACCATTCCCTTAACAGTACTATAGTGTTTCGTTTAGAGACAGGCCTTCGGCCCACCGAAGATAGAGACAAAGTGCTGGACTAACTCATTCGGTCAGGCAGCATCTCTGGAGAAAAAGGATGGGTGACGTTTCAGGTCGGGACCCTTCGGCCCATCGAGTCCATGCTGGCAATCAATAACCCGTACACACTACTTCTACTCCCTACACACTGGGGGCTATTTACAGAAGCTAATTAACCTACAAACTCGCCAATATTTCTGATGTGGGAGGAAACCAGAGCACCCGGAGGAAAATCACGTGGTCACAGTGAGAATGTGCAAACTCCATGCAGACTGCACTCGAGGACGGCAATAGTGGTTCAGCAGTAGACTTGGTGCCTTACAACGCCAGAGACCCGGGTTCGATCCTGACTACGGATGCTGTCTTCAAGGAGTTTGTACGTTCTCCCCTTGACCTGCATAGGTTTCATCCCGGTGCTTTGGTTTTCTTCCACACTCCAAAGATGTGCAAACTTGTAGGTTAAGTGGTTTAAGTGGCCGTGGCTTGTCACCTGCACAGCCCTGGAGTAAGGGGATCGAGAACCAGAAGACATAGGTTTAAGGTGAAGGGGAAAAAGATTTTATTGGAAACTGAGAGGTCATTTTTTTCACACTCAGGGTAGCGGGTGCATGGAACGAGTAGCAGGCAGAGGTATTTGAGGCAGAGACTATCGCAACGTTTATGAAACGTTAAAACAGGTGCATGGATAAGTCAGATTTAGAGGGATATGGCCAAGCGCAGGCAAGTGGGACTATTGATGGGACATGTCTGTCGGTGAGGGCAAGTTGGGCTGAAGGGCCTGTTTCCACGCTGTATCACCCTTTGACTCTATGACCGGGAACCGGTGAGGATGGGTGATGGGAGTCGGTGAAGGTGGCAGACGCAAAGGGCCATTTTCAAGATGGCGGCAATGGAAGAGAAGTTTGGTGCCGCCAGGACAACGGGCCTTCAAGGTCAAGATAAAACTTCACTATTAACAACTTTGAAACTTTGTGTGCGGCAGAAACGTGGCGACACTTTGTATACTGTCTCGGTGAAGTCCATTATCACACTACAATTTTTGCACTTTTGTACTTATCTATGATTGTATTTATCTACAGTATAATTTTACTGGATTGTATGCAAAACAAAGAATTTCACTGTACATAGGTTCGTGACAAAAAGGTATTGTCATTATCATCATCATCATCATCATTCTCAATTGAATAAATTGCTAGAAAGATGCACACCATCATTTCACATCCTTGTGACTGCCAGGTCACAGTATTGGTCAACAGGAATCACAATCACAATCACAGTTACAGTTACAATCACAATACTACTTCATAATCATCATAATCACGATCACAATAATACTTTATTAGCCATGTATGTTTTGCAACATACGTGGAATTTAATTTGCCAAGTCAGTCATACAAATAAAAAGCAACGGAACACACAAATGCATTTTAACATAAACATCCACCACAGTGACTCCTCCACATTCCTCCTTGTGATGGAAGGCGAAAAAGAGTCCAATCTCTTCTCTTTGCTCTCCCGCGGTCGGGGGCCTCGGGCCCTCTGCTGATGGAATGGTCTTGACTCCCGTAGCTGGCGATGGATCCTCCGCGTCGAGGCAATCAGCTCCTGCATCGAGGAGATGTCAGCTCCCCCGTGCCAGACGATCGAACCCCGCGTCGGGGCTGGTCGAACCTCTGCATCGTTGGAGCTCCCGACATCCACGGCCTCTCCCGAGACTGCGAGCTGCCGATGTAAAGACCGCAGCCCAGGGTTGGAGCGATCCCAGGCAAGGGATCGACTCCGATGTAAGTCCATGCTCCGCGGTGGGGCCCAAGGTCAGTCCGTGGAGGCCTCCAGCTCCATCGATGGTAGGCCGCAGAAGGACCGGAGAATGCGATCTGAAAATCAATCGCATCTCCGGCAAGGTAAGAAACTGAAAAAAAGTTTCCCCCACCCCCTGCATAAAATAAACTGGAGAACATTTACACAAACTTTCAACACACACTAAAAATAAAAAAAGACGAAAAACAAACAGACTGTTGGCGAGGCTGCCAATCGTGCGGAGCCCCCTGGTGTTTGCAATCTACCATTTATTTTAATGTAATAACAAGGAACTACAGATGATGGTTGAAACCGAAGATAGACACAAAATGCTGGAGTAACCCAACGGGTCAGTCAGCATCTCTGGAGAAATGGATAGTTGACGTTTTGGGTTGGGACCCTACTTCAGACCAGACGTCAAAGTCTTAAGAAGTGTCCCGACCTGAAATATCACCTATCCATTTTCTTCATAGATGCTGGATGACCCATTGAGTTACTCCAGCATTTCCATTTCTTTTTTAATTCTTTGATCATACGGTTGTGTTTTTAATCTATCCTTTCAGATCCACATTATCCATCCATCTTATGCATCTAATAAATCTTGACTTAACTTTGTCAAACGTTATTGCTATTTTTAAGGGGGTTTTAAATAATCATCCTAAATCTGTGCTGATTGATTATTGATCTTGCTTGCAGTTGTAATTCTGGGCTGGCCAATTGGATTTTTCATTCATCCTCCCTCTCCAAGGAGAACAATTGAAGTCTCTTTAATATCCCTCGGTAACTATCTGATATCATTTGAGTAAATCATCCCTGCACCTTCTCCCTGGCCTCTGCATCCTTTTGAAAGTGCAGCCATCGTTGGAGCCAAACTCCAGCTGATTCACAAAAGGCTTAGCACAATTTTCTTGCTTTTATACCTTCAGCTCCTGGTTCTAAATTCCAGTCCAAAAACCACTCTCCTGAAGGTGTTGACTTTAATTTAGTTTAAGGCCCAATGATGCTGCTTAGCTTCCAGTACTCACTCACGGGCTAGAGTTGATTGGACTTCCGAGTACTATTTTGCTGCAGAGGGGATTATGAATGATTATTAACCTGATCTCATCCAAATCTGGCAACTGAGAGGCTTTTAACATGCCTGGCAGACTTCAAGATCGAATCTCCTGCCCTTTCTCTTTTATAAATACTCTTTAGAATTATAATTGATATTGCTTCTCCTCATTTTTCTCTCTCTGTAATGCATCACTTGTCACGCCACTGTGCTAAATGTTCCTGCCCTGTGTGCCTGCCATTGCCTTCCTGATGCGTGCTCATGGTCCCCCTCACTGATCCAATCGTATTCACGAGTAGTTGCCGGGTAGAAGAAGGCCAGAATCCCTTCAGCTTATTGCGAAGATAGACACAAATTGCTGGAGTAACTCAGCTGGATGGGCAACATCTCTGGAGAAAAGGAATGGGTGATGTTCCAGGGTGTCGACCCGAAATGTCACTCATTCCTTCTCTCCAGAGATGCTGCCCCTCCCACTGAGTTACTCCAGCATTTTGTGTCTATCTTCGGTGTAAACCAGTATCTTTTAGCTAGTATGTTGTTAAAGAAGGAACTGGAGATGCTGGAAAATCGAAGGTAAACAAAATGCTGGAGAAACTCAGCGGGTGAGGCAGAATCTATGGAGCGAAGTAAATAGGCAACATTTTGGGTCAAAACGTCTGAAGAAGGGTTTCGACCCAAAACGTTGCCTATTTCCTTCGCTCCATAGATGCTGCCTCACCCGCTGAATTTCTCCACCATTTTTGTCTACCTTCTTTTCGCTAATAGTTTAGAGATCCAGCGATCTCCGCACATTAAAACTATCCTACACACACTAGGGACAATTTACACTTATACCAAGCCAGTTAACCTACAAAACTGGACGTCTTTGGAGTGTGGAGGAAACCGAACATCTATTCCATTCAAAAGAATGTACAAATTCCGCACAGACAGCATCAGTAGTCGGGTTCGAACCCTGGTCTCCGGCTCTGCAAGCGCTGTAAGGCAGCGACTCTAACGCTGCGCCGCTGCGCCGCCCTAAATCACAGTGATGCCCCAGCATCTGCAGTTGCTCCCTACACATCCCAACAGCTTATCCTTTCCGACTGGCTTACTATTTAACACAATTATACAGACGTAGTGTTTCGTCTCTTCAATCCCCAGACTGATTTCAATTGTCAGTGAGATTTTCCAGGAGTTTTATTTTTCTGGTTGGATCAGATTTTTCCCTTCGCAGGAACTTACACGTATATGGGGATTGGATGTGTGGATGAACCCGAAAATTATGATGAGTCTGAGGAAAGGTTCCGACCCAAAACGTCACCACTCCATGTTCTCCAGGCATGCTGCCTGACCCGTTGAGTTACTCCAGCATTTTGTGCCTTTGTTCGGTAAACCAGCACCTACCGTTCCTTGTCACTACCTGATAATGAATCTTTGTTACTGGTACAGGAATTCTGTCAGAATCAACAAAGTTGGATGATAGCAAGTTTCCAATGGTTTATAATCCCCTCTGAAGTTAAAAATGACACATTGTCCAGGAAGGCTAATCAACTATAGTCCTTGAGTGAGTAGTCAAAGCTAAATGGCATCAATGAACCTTTGCCAAATTTAAATCAATACCTTCAAGAAAGGGATCAATTAAAGCAGGGTGTCACAGCAGCGTTGAGGTAGAACTGCTGGCCTACAGCGCCAGAGACCCGGGTTCAATCCTGACTACAGGTGCTTGTCTGTACAGTTTGTACGTTCTCTCTGAGACCGTGTGGTCGTTCTCCAGGATCTCCGGTTTCCTCCCACACTCCAAAGATGTACAGGTTTGTAGGTTAATTGGCTTGGTATCAATATAAAAATTGTCCCTAGTGTGTGTGTAGGATAGTGTTAATGAGCGGGGATCACTGGTCGGTGCGGACCCGGTGGGCCAAAGTGCCTGTTTCTGCGCTGTATCTCTAAACTAAATTAAAGTAAAGTAAACTAAACTAAACAATAGTGCTGAGTGAGTACTAGAAGGTAAAGGGCATCAAATTAACTACAATTTAACTTTAATTTTAACTAAATTTAAATCATCACCAAGAAAGGGATTAATTAATCATAGCAGCATAAAACAAATGACAAACGAGTGCACTAATTGGAGAGGGTCACCTCATTTTCATTGATTTTATACAAAGCCTGAACACTGATATTTACATTTTCTGCCTCAGTATAACTTAAAGATGCCAGTCTCTCTCACTGTACCACATTGGTGGAACCCCAGGAGTAAAATTTCAATTCCTGTGCAATGGCTTTAACTGGTAGCATCAATTTTGCAAACAGCCCTCACCTCGTGAAATTTAATCAGGTTTGGGAGCAAATTCAATTACTTGGACCATCAATTAATGGAAATCGCAAGATCAGCTTAAAAGAGCTTACAACGATTTGATGTTGTGAATTTTTCCCTATAACTACTGGAACAAATTGTTTTTTATTTCCTATTTATATTTTTAAAGATACTAAAGTTCAATGCAATTTCCTTACCTTAAATCATTTTTCACTGTTAATGCAAACATTGTGTTGGCAGTAATGAAATGGGTTATTTTTTAACGTAATTATATAGACTTAATCCTTCGGTTCTTCAATCTCCAGACTGATTTCAATTGTCAGTGAGTTTTTTTTTTTAACCTGGTTGCACACATTTTTTTACCTCTCTTGTGACTTACACAGATGAAGGATTGGGAAGATAGACACAAAGAGCTGGAGTAACTCAGCGGGTCAGGCAGCATCTCTGGAGAAAAGGAATAGGTGACATTTTGGGTTGAAACCGTTCTTCAGACTGAGAGTCAGGGGAAAGGGAAACAAGAGATATAGACGGTGATACGATATGATATGATACGGTACGATATTTATCACAGGAGGGAAAGTGGTCTGCCAAAGTCATAAAACGCAACAAGATACATGAAATGTGAAATTAATGTGACGAGTGGAAGGTCCAGGATTTGAAATGTGCAAAGATTGGGGGGGGCGGGGGGGGAGGGGAGTCAGTCTACTCCATGACAGAAGGGGAAGGAGTTGTAGAGTTTGACAGCCACAGGAAAAAACGATCTCCTGTGGAGCTCTGTACTGCATCTTGGTGGAACCAGTCTGTTGCAGAAGGTGCTCCTCAGGTTGACCAGTGTGTCATGGAGGGGGTGAGCTGCATTGTCCAAGATGCTCCGCAGTTTGAGAAGCATCCCCCCCTCCAATGAATCTAACTCCACCCCCAGGACAATGCCAGCCTTCCTAATGAGCTTGTTGACTCTGTCGGCATGATTGGCAATCATCCAGGAGTGCAATATAGAACAAATGAATGAAAAATATCCAAAAAAGTAACAATGATAAAGGAAACAGGCCATTGTGTAGCTGTGGCCAAGGTGCGAATGAGTTTGGGAGTACGTGATAACAATGTTTCTGTGTTGTTGGTTCTAAGAACTCCTTCACCCACCCATTATTTTTAGTTAAATAAAGCCACAAACCTGCTGGAGTAACTCAGCAGGTCAGGCAGCATCCCTGGAGAAGATGGATAAGTGACTTTTCGTGTCGGACCCTTCTTCAACCTGATTGTGGGGGGTGGAGTGGGAAGCTCGAAGAGAGGAAGGATAGGTCAAAGCATGGCAGGTCATAAGTGAACACTGGTGAGGTTTTTTTTTTGATAGGCAGATAGACAGAGGCCATAGATGAAAAAAAGGTGTGCGGTAAATGGATTGAGGAGTTGTGAAGCCAGAGGGAGGAATGTAGGTGGAGGGGGAGAGAGAGTGGAGAAATCAGTACAAGTCTAGGTGGGGCACTGGAGAGAGGGGAAGAAAGGGGGAGGATGTGGGGGATGAAGAGGAGGGGGAGGCGGGGCAGTTGTTAGAGGTTGCCTAAAATTGGAGAAGTCAATGTTCACAATGTCTCACACCTTTATTTCTCATCTCTGGCCTTTGTCCAACCCTCTGCCTATCAAAAACTCCGCTTGCCAATGTTCACCTATTAGCTGTCACGCTTTGTCCTACCTCTCCGCTCCTCCTGCTTACCTGCCCCCCTCACCCCCAACACAATCAGTCTGAACAAGGGTCCCGACCCGAAATGTCACTTTTCCATGTTCTCTAGGCATACCGCCTTACCCGCTGAGTTACTCCAGCACTCTATTTCTTCTTTTTGTAAACCAACATCTTCAGTTCCTTGTTTCTACAAGGAACAAGGAACAAGGAAATGCAGCTGTTGGTTTTATACGCAAAAAATACACAAAGTGCTGAAGTAATTCAGCAGGTCAGGCAGCATTTTCAGAGATTTTTAGTTGATCCTAAAGGGTGATTTTTTTCGGCGACTGCCGGCATCATTGTCTGATGTATCAGGTCATCAAAAAATTTGTGGCGGGACGCAGCGGTGACGCGGTGTGTGGACGCATGACGCACAATGTTTTTTCAAGTGTCAGCGCTGGATTTTGAAATGTTCAAAATCTTTTGGCGACACTGATATGACGCCAGCAGTCGCCGAAAATATCACCAAGTGGGACAGGCCCTTAAGCAACCCAGCACTCACAGAAATGTTTCAACAAAGTGAGAGAAATCGGACACCAATCACCCGGAAGGTAAACACAAAATGAAGGAGTAACTCAGTGGGACAGGCAGAAGTTCTGGATAGAAGTTTAGGGTCGAGACCCTTCTTGAGACTCACCCAGAAGATGTACTGTCATGAAGCTGGACACTGAGAGATACAAGAAGGCCCTGAAGAAGGCTCCTGACCTGAATTGCCATCTATCCATTCCCTCAACTGATGCTGCCAGATCCGTTGAGTTACTCCAGCACTTTGTGTTTGGACACTGAAAGAGACATTGAAAGATGTTGAGGCACCAGCTGTTGAGACGTTTATTCAGGCTGCGGCCTCTGTTAGTAAGGAATCAAAGCAAAGTCCATTTCAAAGGCCAATTATGGTGGGTAGGTTGGCGAACCTTGCATTATATCCATTATCCACACCACCCCATGCTTGCCGCTTGCACCAGCATCGCAGGTTTGGCTGAGTGGACTCTTTCTGTCTACCGATTCCTGTTCAACAGGCTCACAGATGAGAAAGAATGGTTGTTTTTTTTGTCGAAGATATGAAATTAAAAAAGAAGAAAGGTGCACCACATGAACCTGGGACTGTCAAATCTAAACATCTTAAGATTTAAATCTCACCTTCGGGGTGGCACGGTGACGCAACGGTAGAGTTGCTGCCTTACAGCGCCAGAGACTCGGCTTCGATCCTGACTATGGGTGCTGTCTGTATGGAGTTTGTACGTTCTCCCCATGACCACTGGGTTTTCTCCGAGATCTTCGGTTTCCTCCCGCACTCCAAATACGTACAGGTTTGTGGGTTACTTGGTGCTTGTAAATTGTAAATTGTGTCCAGTGTGTACGATAGTGCTTGTGAATGCGATGATTGCTGGTCGTCGTGGACTCAGTGAGCAGAGGATTCCTGTTTCCATGCTGTATCTCCCACCCTATGTATTGATATAACATTGCAGCAATTCTGCACTACAAACTTTCATTAATTAAATAAGCCTACTGACACAGGCAGACTTTATTCAGAACTGCTGTAGATTTGGGAGCAACAGCAGCAGGAGATTAGCAAGAGATACGACTGATTGGCTCTAGCCCGAGTGGGAGGAGAGAAGTGAGTCAGAGGGGGGAAAAACAGTTGAAAAGTAGAAGCCAAGCACAGGTAGACTTTATTCAGAACTGCTGTAGATTTGGGAGCAACAGCAGCAGGAGATTAGCAAGAGATACGACTGATTGGCTCTAGCCCGAGTGGGAGGAGAGAAGTGAGTCAGAGGGGGGAAAAACAGTTGAAAAGTAGAAGCCAAGCACAGGCAGACTTTATTCAGAACTGCTGTAGATTTGGGAGCAACAGCAGCAGGAGATTAGCAAGAGATACGACTGATTGGCTCTAGCCCGAGTGGGAGGAGAGAAGTGAGTCAGTGCCGGGAAAACAGTTGAAAACTGAGGAATTTTGTTTGTAAATTGGTAAATCAGGCAATTTATCCGTCAATTTAAGCAAGACGGCTCTTAGCGAGCGGCAGTGAGTGAAGTGCCCTGTGAGAAAAGTGTGAGTCTTTGGCTCGAGAGTCTTAGGAGAGGACACCACGCAATACGCTTGAGAGGTAGAGACAAAAGAAGGAGATGTCAGGCAAGCTGATTCAGTGCGATGCTTGCAGTATGTGGGAGGTCAAGGACACCGCTGGTGCCTCTGGCTGCTACAAATGCGAGAAGTGCATCCAGGTAGAGCTCCTGAAGGGCCGTGTTGGGGAACTGGAGAAGCAAGTGGATGACCTCCGGTTCGTCCGAGAAACGGAGTCGTTCCTCGACAAGTCCTACAGTATGATTGTTACACCTAAGGTACTGGAAGAGAGAAGGTGGGAGACGGTGAGAAAGGTAGGGAAGCATGGAATGCCAACGTCCCCGGGTGTTGTACCTCTTGTGAACAGGTTCACCCACTTAGAAGCTGTTGGGACAGAAGACGTGTTTACACTGAGCGGCGGACTGGCTTGCGATGCGAATAGGGCTGTTGAGCCAAAACCAAAAAGGCCTAAGGCAGGCAACGCCATGGTAGTGGGAGACTCCATTGTGAGAGGTACGGACAGGGGTTTCTGTGGCATCAGACGGGATGCGAGGATGGTGTGCTGCCTTCCTGGTGCCAGGATCCAGGATGTCACGGACAGAGTGCAGAAAATCCTCAAGGGCGAAGGTGAACATCCGGAAGTGGTAGTGCATGTCGGCACAAACGATGTCGGAAAGAAGGGGATGAATATTCTGCAGCGTGACTTTAGAGAGCTCGGAAAAATGCTGAAAAGCAGGACCTCCAGGGTTGTTATCTCCGGTTTGCTTCCAGTTCCTCGTGCTGGCGAGAGCAGGAACAGGGAGATACGGGACCTGAACGTGTGGCTCAGGAACTGGTGCACGGGGCAGGGATTTAGATTCTTAGATCACTGGGATCTGTTTTGGGGTAAGGGGGAACTGTACAAAAGGGACGGATTGCATCTTAACAGGTGTGGGACCAGCATTCTGGCAGGCAGGTTTGCCACTGCTACACGGGTGGTTTTAAACTGAATAAGGGGGGTGGGGTGTCGAATGGGATAGTGGAGGATGGAGTTAAAGGGAAAAGGTTTCTTAAATGTGTGAGCGTAGAGACAGAGGAGTGTAAAATGAGGGTAGAAGCAATAGGTAGCAAGGTGAAAAGTAAAAGTGGAAGACAGACAAAACCAGGGCAAAAATCAAAAAGGGCCACTTTTCAACATAATTGTATAAGGGGTAAGAGTGTTGTAAAAACAAGCCTGAAGGCTTTATGTCTCAATGCAAGGAGCATTCGTAATAAGGTGGATGAGTTGAATGTGCAGATAGCTATTAATGACTATGATATAGTTGGGATCACGGAGACATGGCTCCAGGGTGACCAAGGCTGGGAGCTGAACATCCAGGGATATTCAATATTCAGGAGGGATAGAGAGAAAGGAAAAGGAGGTGGGGTAGCGTTGCTGGTTAGAGAGGAGATTAACGCAGTGGAAAGGAAGGACATTAGCTTGGAGGATGTGGAATCGGTATGGGTAGAGCTGCAAAACACTAAGGGGCAGAAAACGCTGGTGGGTGTTGTGTACAGGCCACCTAGCAGTAGTAGTGAAGTTGGGGATGGCATCAAACAGGAAATTAGAAATGCGTGCGACAAAGGCAAAACAGTTATAATGGGTGACTTCAATCTACATATAGATTGGGTGAATCAAATTGACAGGGGTGCTGAGGAAGAGGATTTCTTGGAATGTATGCGGGATAGTTATCTAAATCAACATGTAGAGGAACCAACGAGAGAGCAGGCAATTTTAGACTGGGTATTGAGTAATGAGCAAGGGTTAGTTAGCAGTCTTGTTGTACGTGCCCCCTTGGGCAAGAGTGACCATAATATGGTTGAGTTCTTCATTAGGATGGAGAGTGACATTGTTAATTCAGAAACAATGGTTCTGAACTTAAAGAAAGGTAACTTTGAGGGTATGAGACATGAATTGGCCATGATTGACTGGCAATTAATTCTAAAAGGGTTGACGGTGGACATGCAATGGAAGACATTTAAAGACTGCATGGATGAACTACAAAAATTGTTCATCCCAGTTTGGCAAAAGAATAAATCAGGGAAGGTAGTGCATCCGTGGATAACAAGGGAAATCAGGGATGGTATCAAAGCGAAAGATGATGCGTACAAATTAGCCAGAAAAAGCAGCATACCAGAGGACTGGGAGAAATTCAGAGACAAGCAGAGGAGGACAAAGGGCTTAATTAGGAAAGGAAAAATAGATTATGAAAGAAAACTGGCAGGCAACATAAAAACTGACTGCAAAAGTTTTTATAAATATGTAAAAAGAAAGAGATTAGTTAAAACAAATGTAGGTCCCTTGCAGTCAGAATCAGGTGAGTTGATCATGGGGAACAAGGATATGGCGGACCAATTGAATAACTACTTTGGTTCCGTCTTCACTAAGGAAGACATAAATAATCTGCCGGAAATAGGAGGGGACCGCGGGTCAAAGGAGTTGGAGGAATTGAGTGAAATCCAGGTTAGTCGGGAAGTGGTTTTGGGTAAATTGAATGGATTAAAGGCCGATAAATCCCCAGGGCCAGAGAGGCTGCATCCCAGAGTACTTAAGGAAGTAGCTCCAGAAATAGTGGATGCATTAGTAATAATCTTTCAAAATTCTTTAGATTCTGGAGTAGTTCCTGAGGATTGGCGGGTAGCAAACGTAACCACACTTTTTAAGAAGGGAGGGAGAGAGAAAACGGGGAATTACAGACCAGTTAGTCTAACATCGGTAGTGGGGAAACTGCTAGAGTCAGTTATTATGAATTGGGATAGCAGCACATTTGGAAAGTGGTGAAATCATTGGACAAAGTCAGCATGGATTTACGAAAGGTAAATCATGTCTGACGAATCTTATAGAATTTTTCGAGGATGTAACTAGTAGCGTGGATAGGGGAGAACCAGTGGATGTGGTGTATCTGGACTTCCAGAAGGCTTTCGACAAGGTCCCACATAAGAGATTAGTATACAAACTTAAAGCACATGGCATTGGGGGTTCAGTATTGATGTGGATAGAGAACTGGCTGGCAAACAGGAAGCAAAGAGTAGGAGTAAACGGGTCCTTTTCACAATGGCAGGCAGTGACTAGTGGGGTACCGCAAGGCTCAGTGCTGGGACCCCAGCTATTTACAATATATATTAATGACCTGGATGAGGGAATTGAAGGCAATATCTCCAAGTTTGCGGATGACACTAAGCTGTGGGGCAGTGTTAGCTGTGAGGAGGATGCTAGGAGACTGCAAGGTGACTTGGATAGGCTGGGTGAGTGGGCAAATGTTTGGCAGATGCAGTATAATGTGGATAAATGTGAGGTTATCCATTTTGGTGGCAAAAACAGGAAAGCAGACTATTTTCTAAATGGGGCCGACTAGGAAAAGGGGAGATGCAGCGAGACCTGGGTGTCACGGTACACCAGTCATTGAAAGTAGGCATGCAGGTGCAGCAGGCAGTGAAGAAAGCGAATGGTATGTTAGCTTTCATAGCGAAAGGATTTGAGTATAGGAGCAGGGAGGTTCTACTGCAGTTGTACAGGGTCTTGGTGAGACCACACCTGGAGTATTGCGTACAGTTTTGGTCTCCAAATCTGAGGAAAGACATTCTTGCCATAGAGGGAGTACAGAGAAGGTTCACCAGATTGATTCCTGGGATGTCAGGACTTTCATATGAAGAAAGACTGGATAGACTTGGTTTATACTCTCTAGAATTTAGGAGATTGAGAGGGGATCTTATAGAAACTTACAAAATTCTTAAGGGGTTGGACAGGCTAGATGCAGGAAGATTGCTCCCGATGTTGGGGAAGTCCAGGACAAGGGGTCACAGCTTAAGGATAAGGGGGAAATCCTTTAAAACCGAGATGAGAAGAACTTTTTTCACACAGAGAGTGATGAATCTCTGGAACTCTCTGCCACAGAGGGTAGTCGAGGCCAGTTCATTGGCTATATTTAAGAGGGAGCTAGATGTGGCCCTTGTGGCTAAAGGGATCAGAGGGTATGGAGAGAAGGCAGGTACGGGATACTGAGTTGGATGATCAGCCATGATCATATTGAATGGCGGTGCAGGCTCGAAGGGCCGAATGGCCTACTCCTGCACCTAATTTCTATGTTTCTATGTTTCTATGAAAGTCTGATGCCATCAAACACAACCCCGACTATTGACAAAATATTGCAGCTGTATCTTTTCAAGTTAACTTGAACTCTGGTAACGTTTTTTCCTGTCATGGCTGACTGTATCTACCTGTTGTCTGCCCACATTCCCCTCATGGTCACGCATGGTTAGGTTCAGGGCACCCACAATTCATATATTCGGAAAGGAACCCATTTCTTAAAACGTGATGGAGGTCATAGTGTCCGGTGGGTACGTACAATAGTTCTTCATAGTCTTCTTCACTGTCTACAATACCACCCATTTTCATGTCATCTGCCAACTTACTAACCATGCCTTGTACATTCTCATCCATATCAATGATACAGATGACCAACAACATCAATCCCTGAGGCAAACTCTTACTCACCGTCCGAAAAGCAATCTTCCACCATCGTCCTCTGCTTCCCACCATCAATCTTATTATGTGTCTAGTTAGCTAACTCTCTCTGGACCCTGTGTGACCTAACCATCCAGAGCAGCCTGCCATGTAGAACCTTATCAAAGGCCTTGTTGAAGTCCACGTACGCTATATCTACCACTCTGCACTCTTCGACCTTCTTGGTTACTTCTTCAAAAAATCAATCAAAATCACGAGAAACAATCTCCCATGCACAAAACCACACAGAGTATCCCTAATCAACCCCTGTCTTTCCAAATGCATGTAGATCTTGCCTCACAGCATCCCCTAACTGTGGTTACCAAGCTCACGGAACTGGGTCTCTGCGCATCTCTCTGCAACTGGATCCTCGACTTCCTCATCCACAGACCACGGTCTGTTCAAATTGGCAGAAACACTTCTTCCTCAATATTAATCAGTACGGGAGCACCTCAAGGCTGCGTGTTCAGCCCTCTGCTCAATACTCACTCTATACCCATGACTGTGTAGCCGGACATAGTGCGATCTCCATCATCAGGTTCGCCGACGACACCGCCATTGTTGGACGAATTGCAGATGGTGATGAGTCAGAGTATAGAAGTGAGATCGACCGATTGACCAAATGGTGCCAGCACAACAACCTGGCTCTCAATATCAGTAAGACCAATGAACTGATTGTGGACTTTGGAAGAGGAAGGATGAGGACCCACAATCCTGTTTATATCAACGGGACGATGGTGGAGGGAGTCAAAAACTTCAAACTCCTGGGCCTGCATATTTCCGAAGGTCTTTCCTGGACCCAGCACATTGATGCAATCATAAATAAAGCACATCAGCGCCTCTACTTCCTGAGAATATTATGGAGATTCGGTATGTCAAAGAGGATTCTCGTGAACTTCTACAGGTGCACAGTAGAGAGCATATTGACTGGTTGCATCACAGCCTGGTTCGGTGACTTGAATGCCCAGGAGCGAAAAAGACTGCAAAAAGTAGTGAACACTGCCAGTTCTGACCTCCCCACCATCAAAGGGATTTACTGGAGTCACTGCCTCAAAAAGGCAGCCAGCGTCATATATATGATCGATATAGATATGTGTACTTGTGAGTATGTGTGTATATATACACACACACTGATTTTTTTTCTCTCTCTCGTTTATTCTATTGTTTACAGTGTACTATGTTTACATATTAGATAGATAGATAGATAGATAGATAAATACTTTATTAATCCCCTCAGGGAAATGC
The DNA here is from genome assembly GCA_038087875.1 of Malacoraja senta. Taxonomy (NCBI): domain Eukaryota; kingdom Metazoa; phylum Chordata; class Chondrichthyes; order Rajiformes; family Rajidae; genus Malacoraja; species Malacoraja senta. The sequence goes on along the minus strand of CM075977.1, from coordinate 202,877,121 downwards.
AGATGTCCAGTAGCCAACACAGCCAGAACATAAAGCAGACAATACATAAAATACGGACAATACATAATAGCAAAAAATACTTTAAAATAACCCAATAAATAACTATTAAAAGTGCAAAGCATCCCCATACAGCTTAACGGTCTGTATTATAAAATCTAATGGCTGCAGGGGTGAAGGATCTCCTGAACCGCTCTGTTCTACAGCGCAGAGAGAGGAGCCGGTTGTTGTTCCGTGTGCTCCTCTGACCCTCCAGAGTTTCTTGGAGGGGGTGCCCGGAGTTGTTGAGGATGACCTGCACCTTACTCCTCATATGCCTCTCAAGCACGGCCACCACAGAGTCCACTCTCCCCCCCAGCACTGAGCTAGCTCTTTTCACCAGCTTGTGCAGCTTCTTGCTGTTTTTATCAGTGATATTGTTGCCCCAGCAGACAACAGCATGGAAAATAATACTTGCAACAACTGTATGGTAAAACAAGGACAGCATTTCATTGCACACATTGAAGGATCTGAGCCTTCTGAGGAAAAGGAGACTGCTCTGGCCTTTTTTGTAGAGGGCATCGGTGTTGACAGACCAGTCCAGTTTGTTATCAAGGTGCACTCCCAGATATTTGTATGTCTGCACCACCTCAATGTCCATCCTTGCAGTGTTAACCGGCTGAAGGGGGAGCTTGGACCCGCCAAAGTTAACAACCATCTATTTAGTCTTGGTTGTATTCAGGATGAGACAGTTCTCTTTACTCCAGACACAGAAAGCACTGGTCATCCCTGTATTCCTCCTCATGCCCGTTCCTTACACATGCCACAATCGCTGTGTCGTCAGAATATTTCTGAATGTGGCATGTGTCAGACTTATATTTAAAGTCTGCAGTATACAGGGTGAAGAGGAACGGGGCCAAAACCGTTCCCTGTGGAGCTCCAACATTGCACATCACTGTCCCGGAAACACAGTCCCCCAGCTGAACAAACTGTGGTCGACCCGTCAGGTAGTTGTGTATCCAGGAGATAAAGGTGGAATCCACCCCCATCTTCTCAAGCTTGTCTTTCAGAATCAGGGGTTGGATGGTGTTGAACGCACTTGAAAAGTCAAAGAACATAATCTTCACGTAGCCACCTGGTTCGTCCAAAAAGGAGTAAGTCTGGTGCAGCATGTAGAGGACTGCGTCATTCACACCAATGTTCTCCTGGTACGCAAACTGTAGTGGGTCGAGTGCGTGCTGGACTTGTGGTCTCAGGAGACGAATGAGTAGCCGCTCCATTGTCTTCATGATATGAGATGTGGGGGCCACCGGTCTGTAGTCATTGATCTCAGTCGGCCGCCCTGCTTTGGGAACCGGCACAAGACATGATGTTTTCCACAGACCTGATACCCTCCCTGACTGGAGACTCAGGTTGAAAATGGTCTGGAGAGGCTTCGCCAGCTGAGCCGCACAGTCTTTCAGTAGCCTGGGACATACACCATCAGCACAACATATTATGTGGTGCTGCTGCAAGTAAGAATTTCATTGTTCTATCCGGGACATATGACAATAAAACACTCTTGACTCCTCTCTTGACCCCTGGCTCTTGAACAAAAGTCCCAATATCGTGTCATCTGCAGATCACTGCCTCCTCCAATCCCAGCCAAATTGTTATTGTATCCAACAGACAATGATGGTGCCTGCACTGTTGTACACCACTGGTCACAGGCATCCAATAATCAAAAACAACCTTCCACCTCTGCCTCCTATAACCAAGACTATTTAAATTCCAATTTGCCAACTTGATAGTTTGGGTTCTCACCATTTGGACCACAACCCCCTGTGGGACCTTGTCAAATATTTTATTGAAATCAATGTGCATCATAACAATCTTATTAATACATTTTGTTATCTGTACACTTTAGACTTTACTTTTAGATTTTAAAGGTACAATGCAGAAACAGGCCCTTTGGCCCACAGAGCCTGCACTGATCACTACCCCGCACACTAGCACCATCCTACACGCCACGGACAATTTACAATTTTTACTGAAGTCAATTAACCTTCAAAGCTGCATGTCATCGGGGTGTGGGAGGAAACCGGAGCACGCAGTCACAGAGAGAACAGACAAACTCCGTACAGACAGCACCTGTGGTCAGGATCGAACCCAGGTCTCGGGTACTGTAAGGCAGCAACTGTACCGCTGCACCACTGTGCCACTGTGACGCCCCAAGTTTGAATTCTATACATTCGAGAACCGCTTCAAGTTCTAAGCATTTTTAATGAGATGCCTTCCAGTAACTCTAGCACTCAAACCCTGTTGTGATAAAAGCCAACACACCATTTCTCTTCCGAGTTGCTCACAGCACCTGCATGTTAACTTTCAGTCTACGAGAAGGTCTAGGGCAGTGGTTCCCAACCTTTTTTTGGCCATGCCCCACCTAATCACCTCTAAAATTCTGATGCCCCCCACCCCTCATGTGGTGATATATAATTCTTATCATTTCAATACCTTGGTTTAAACAAGCTTCAAAAGAACATGGCATCCATGAAAAAGAAAAATGAAATAAACAAAAGACAGTTAAAGTTCTGAGCAAGAAATTACTAAAAATTTGTTAAAAAAAAGAAAAGAACATTAGGTGGTATTAAAATAATAATAATGATAAATATGATAATAAAAGAGTATTCACAGGTAATAAAGAGAGAGAAAATTTCTATATTAGAATATTGAAATATTTGTGGATTGTCTCATACGAAAACAGCAAATAAAGTTTCAAAACATATAATAGAGAACTGAAATGTTATACAACACAAACTAATTTGAATGGAAGCTTTTTCTGTAATACTTCGATCATTTTAATTACTGTACAATAAAGTAAAGGTACCTATCAAATGCAAAATACCATTTGAGCTCACCTCAAGATAATTAGAATAAAGTTAGTGAGACCCTTGTGCTTCATGCCTGCTGCAAAGAGATTTTATATTAGGCACTAATTTAGTCAGCTTCAGTCTCAAATCTCCTCGTTTAGTGATATCCAGTCGATTTATTTTCTTCATTAGCAAATCATTTACAGCACTAAAGCCACATTCAGCTAAATATGTAGATGGGAACGGTAACAACAGTTTTCTTGCAAAGCTGGTTGAATTTGGGTATTTAGTTTCTGTCTCATCACAAAGCCATGCCATCGCTCCTTTTATGTTGAATAAAGTTTTAACTGACTCATCATTTTGTATTTCCGAGAGTTCTTCTTGGTACTGCATTGAAATATCAGATAGATCCAGATAGCTGCATCACCCATGTTGGAAAATCAATCTGTTTTAAATCAGAAAATCTTTCTTTCAAATCAGAGGCCAATATTTTCAGATGATCCACAATGACAAGTACAGCAGCATCAGTCGGCTCACATTTCTTTAGCCAATGAAACTGGTCAAAATTTTTGTCAGAAATATGTTTTTGGCATAACTCGATAAATGAAATAAAGCCAAATATCTTCACCTTTGCATCAACAAGAGTTTTATTTGTTCCTTGAAGTTGTTTATTCAACACATTCAGTTTTTCAAAAATATCTGCTAAATAACTCACAAACGCTTTTCCATCAACGGTTAGTAGGTGCTTCATTTCAGGCTTGTCACTTAAAAAGTCACTAAGCTCATCAAATAGTTCCATGAATCTTTTCAAACAATTCCCCTTCGAAAGCCACCGTACCTCAGTGTGAAGTAAAAGTCTCACATGGTCTGCATTGTTATCTTCACAAAATTGCTTGAAAAGACGCCCACATTTGGCATTAGCTTTGATAGCATTGATAGATTTTATAACTGATTTCAGTACCTCATTAAGTACAGGAGAAATATTTTTCGACACTAAGTTCTCTCTATGAATAACACAGTGCACAAGAAGCATTTCCGGATTCTCATCTTTCATCAATTTTAAGCAACCATTTTTCTTGCCCATCATAACAGGAGCACCATCAGCTGCACAAGATGTTATGTTTTCTATTGGTATATTATTGACATCTAAGTAGTGTTTTAGTTTATTATATATATCAGTGGCGGTAGTAGTGGTCTCTAACGATTTGCAGAATAACATTTCTTCAGCAAATTCACCTTTATCAATATATCTTACATAGGTTAGCAATAAGGCCTCACTGTCTCTCACAGTTGATTCATCCATTTGTACTGAGAATTTTCTTGATTTCAGCTTTTCAACAAGTTGTGTTTCAATATCTTCACTCATTTCATCTGTTCTTCTCCTAACAGTGTTGTTACTGAGTGGCATGGCTTTAACATCTTTGTCATCTTTTTCCAGAACTGTTTTAAGAAATGCTGATATTGATGGTTTAATTAAATCCTCCCCTATAGTATGATTTTTTCCAGATTTAGCAATGAGTAAAGAAATTTCATAACTAGCCTCAAGAGTACGACTGACAGCAACAGTTTGTGCAGTGAACAGAGACTTTATTGTTGATCTTTTTTCAAACTTATCCTTTAAAGAATTGAAGTAATTCAAATCTGAATTTACATACGCACTATGTTTCGCCTTCAAATGCGCCTCAAGACGACCTGGTTTCATTGATTCGTTGGTCAAGCATTGTTGGCATAAGAGGCAGAAAGGTGACCGTTCATCATGGACAGCGGGTATGAAACCAAGTTTTAAATATTCCTCTGAATACTGACGAACTTTCTTCTTGCTTGCACTACTCATTTTAGCACGAGCAGTCAAAGAAATAATTCTCAGAAAATGGATTGCTTTCCCTTGAGAGAAAATGGAGGAAATAGATATTATAAGGGTAACTTAGCAAAAGCTCTTTGAATCGCATTTCTAAATCCAATTCAATAAATAAGGTTCTCCCATGACCTCACGCGCTTCGTGCGACGTGCATGAAGAGCGATGGCGCGGTGATTATGTAATAACTACACAATAAAGACCTTTTTTACCCCAAAAAAATTATTTACTCAAAATAACATCTGAAACATAAACTACATATGTTTACCTGATGGAAAATCCAAAAAAATAAAAATTGAAAATTTGGACCCAGACCTCCTCAGTCGCGCTCAATTGACCCCCTTAAAAATCAAATTGCCCCCCTGTGGGGCGTACGCCCCACGTTGGGAACCACTGGTCTAGGGTTTCTTTTTAGACCAATACCTTCCAGTCGCTTTCGCCTTAAATAAAAAACTCTGCTCTTCTATTTTTCTCTACCAAAGTCAATAAAGTCACAACTCTTCACACCGCATATTCCACCTGCAATAATTCCATCTATTCGCTTGGTCTGTTGACATCTCCCCGAAGTCCTTCTGCAAACTCAGCAAATCCCGGCCACCCAGCTTCGTGTATCTCACGTACCAACAGTTTGAAATTAAAGTCCATGTGGAATAACGAGCGGTTATCGGGTTGTGATGCAATCGAGCCCCCCCCTTAGCCCGCGTTACTACATCCACTAACCCACACTACCATGGGGAACTCCTGTCTCCTATCTCTTGTCTCCACTTTCTGCACCAAGCATTCCTCCGGGGAAAGGAATTCATCCCCTAACCTGGTCCCAGCTTTCTCATCTTTGTGCCCAGCCTTTTGTGCCTGCTCATAAACCTGTCCATTCTTCCTCGATAACACTCTACTCTTTGGTAGTTTGGTTCCACTTAACAGCTACCCAGGGCTGCCAGGCACTGACTCACATCCTGTCTCACTTCAGTTCATAATCCGCTTCCTCCTAGTTATTTGCCTGACTCACTTCAAGAGAGGGGATCATGACAGAAGCCTCCTCGTGGCGATCCCTGGAAACGACGACACGATGCACTCAGTGACGCGTCGGGCGACCAATTCTGTCAACATGTTGGACGACGATGGAAGCCAACAGCGAGCTATGCGTCGTCTGACACACGAGCAAACGGACTTCAGGAGTGTCGGAGACCCACTTTTGACTCCCGTGCAGAAAGCGGGAGTTTTTTGGTCCATTTCTTGACAGAATGCCACCCTCTGTCACCTCCCCGTTGGCAGTCTGAAGGAACGGGAGAGGACGTATGCGTAGGAAGGAACTGCAGATGCTGGTTTAGACTGAGGATAGACACAAAATGCTGGAGTAACTCAGTGGGACAGGCAGCATCTCTAGAGAGAAGGAATGGGTGACATTTCGGGTCGAGACCCTCCTTCTGTCAGGGGAGAGGGAGATACATAGATAAGGAAGAGTTAGGTGTGAAAACAGGACAAAGGGGATGGAGATCAAGGAAAATGTAGACTAGATCATTGTTAGCTGGGAGAAGTTAACAACAAAGCAAACAGAGGTAAAATGTAGTCAGAGACAGTAAGTAAGACTGGTCGGACAACTAGGAAATGGGAGGGATGGAGAGAGAGGGAAAGCAAGGGTTACTTGAAGTTAGAGTAATCAATATTCATACCGCTGGGGTGTGAGCTGCCCAAGTGATATATGAGGTGCTGTTTCTCCAAATTGCGCTGTGCCTCACTCTGACAATGGAGGAGGCCCAGGACAGAAAGGTCAGCGTGGGAATGGGAGGGGGGGGTTAAAGTGTTTAGCAACCGGGAGATCAGGTAGGTTTAGAAGGACTGAGCGGAGGTGTTTGTCTCATTTCAGATCATAATCTGCTTCCTCCTAGTTAATTTCCTGACTCACTTTAGGGTAGTTAGAGATCCACTTTTGCCTTCCGTGCGAAGAGTGGCAGAGTTTTAGGGCCATTTCTTAAGTCACAATGCAACCCCCAAAAGCACAACAGGCGCTGGCAGTCTGAAGGAACAGGAAAGAATGTATTGACTGCCGACCTTGTCCTTCTTTCACCCGTCTGTGTCAAGTTTCTGATCCCTCTGCCACCTAGTGTCAAGGTTAGGGAGTGAATGGATTTGTTCTGTCCTTTTCCTACCTGCAGTTCCCTCTCCTCTACTTTCAGTCTGAAGAAGGGTCCCGACCCGGAACGTCACCTATCCTTTTTCTCCAGAGGTGCTGCCTGACCCGCTGAGTTACTCCAGCACCTTGTGTCTATATTCGGTATAAACTAGCATCTGCATTTCCTTTCTCTACGTTTTGTCTGCCCCACTGCGTAATCTCCTCAAGGTGGATTTGTTCTGGCCTTTTCCTGCCTGACCCGCTGAGTTACTCCAGCATTTTGTGTGTATCTTAAATGAGACATCTTGGTCGGCATTGACGAGTTGGGTCGAAGGACCTGTTTCCTTGCTGTATGACTCTATGGTTCCATACCTTACTCAGTATTACCACATCAACATAAGCAATCAGAGAGATCTCACAAATGTGACAACAATTTACTTGTATCTGCATGGACAGAACAGGTTTGAACAGGTTTGGAGGGATATGGACCAAACGCAGGCAGGTGGGACTAGGGTAGCTGGGACATGTTGGCCGGTGTGGGCAAGTCGGGCCGAAGGGCCTGTTTCCACACTGTATCACTCTATGACTATGACAAACAATCTGCTACAGGAACTCAAGGGGTCGAGCAGCATCTAAGGTGGAGGGAAATAATTTTAATTTAGTTTAGTGTCGAGGCACGGCGTGGAAACAGGCCTTTTGACCCAGCGAGTTCACGTCGACCAACGATTCACTCTAGTTCTATGCTGTTCCACTTTTGTATCCAATCCCTACATACCAGGGGCAATTTGCTGAGGTCAATTAACGTACAAACCCGCACATCTTTGGAGTGTGGGAGGAAACCGGAGCACCTGGAGAAAACCCACGTGGTCACAGGGAGAACGTACAAACTGTGTACAGGCAGCACCCCGTGGTCAGGTTTGAACCCGGGTCTCCGGCGCCATGAGGCAGCAGCTCTACCGCTCTGAACTGTCGACGCTTTGGGTCGATAAGCAGCATTAGGACCGAAAGTGGAGAGGGGGGATGGCCAGAATAAGGAGGGGGCAGTGGGGATGGTCGGAATAAGGAGGGGGCAGTGGGGAGGGGGGGGAGAGACGGGGGCCAGTAGGTGATATGTGGACTGAAGAGAGGTGAAACATGATGGGTGGACAGAGCTGGATTAGTGAGGAGGGATCAAGTTGGGAGACGGAGGCAAGTGGGTGATAGATGGAGGCAGACCAAAAATAAGGAAGGTGGGGAGAGGCAAGGGTGAGGTTGAGACAGCTAGGAGGGTAATAATTGGCGATACAAAGGTTGTCAGTGAAATAAACCTACACGTAAGGAAGATCACCAATAACGTTTCATTCTTTCAATTGTTCCGTTATTGTTTCTCTAAAATGCGTTATTATACTCCAGAGATTGCAGTACAATCTTGCACCATTCTATAGTTCCGCTCTTGTTTTATTTACTGTTGTGTTTATCATTGCTAGGTATATATTGTTGCTCTGTGACCTTCATATGAACAAGGAATGTCATTGCATCCTGATGTATATCACAATAAAGTCATCTGAAATCTAGTTAAATGGGAGATAAAAAATGGTGAAAATTGGATATCACCCTGGGAGAAATAAAAGGATCGAGGTGGACCATAGAGCAGCAGAGATGGGGATGGGGCAAGATCTTTGAGGGATTTAAAACATTCACCATTAAAGTATTTGAATAAAGAGCAGCACAGTGGTGATGCAGGTCAAGCTATTTCCTCACAACTTCAGAACCCAGGTTCAGTTTAGTTTATTGTCACGTGTACTGAGATACAGTTTAAAGCTTTTATTGCGTGCTCTCCTGTGAGTAGAAAGGCAATACATGATTACAATCGAGCCATACAGTGTACAGTGTATTACAGTACATTTACAGAACAAGGGAATAATGTGTAGTGCAAGGTTCAATCCTGATGTAGGGTGTTAATTGTGTGGAGTCTGCCCTACTTGTGATTGTGTGGGAATCCTTCGGATGCTCCGGTTTCCTCTTTAGTTTAGTTTGGTTTGGAGATACGGCGCAGAAACAGGCCCTTCTGCCCCCCAAGTCCGCACCGACCAGCGATCCCTGCACATTCACACTTTCATACATACACCAGGGACAATTTACAATTTTACCGAGCCAATTAACCAATTAACGTCTTTGGAGTGTGGGAGGAAACGGGAAATCTCGTAGAAAACCCACGCAGGTCACGGGGAGAATGTAAAACTCCTTATAGACAGCACCCATGGTCAGGATCGAACCTGAATCTCTGGCGCTGTAAGGCAGCAAATCTACCGCTGCGCCACCGTGTCGTCCAAATCTAATCCTAAAAATATGCGGGTTTGCGGGTTAAATGGCTGCTGTAGTTTGCCCTTGGGGTGGAGGTGAGTATTGGAATCTGGAACGTTGGTGAGAACGTGGGAAAACAATGTGCTTTTAAAGCATATCTGCCCCACTTAAATACTTGAAAATCATAATCACTTTGGTCGGATGCTTGACCAAGCATTGTCAATTCTTTGATTTGAAAAGATGCGCTGTATTTTATGAAATTTTCCACCTGCGCCAGGATGACTGAAAAAATGCACGTCAATTATTACTCGGGTAAACTTCAGCATTTCCTCGGGTCTGATTCCCTCTTACACACCGAGACAAATGCACCTTGTACACCATAATATTTAACTGTTTCAATACTAATTCAATAGGTTAACTACTTAAACTAGTGCCCTTAATCTTTTAACAAACCAAATATTTAAAAGGGAATGCACATGCACACACAGAACAAAACATGAGACAATGTCCACCTTACACCTTTCCCACATTTTATTAATTTCCATGCATGAACAGGATTATAGAATTGGTGTGAGTCTGAAGAAGGGTCTCAACCCGAAACGTCACCCATTCCTTCTCTCCAGAGATGCTGCCTGTCCCGCTGGGTTACTCCAGCTTTTTGTGTCTATCTTCGAAAATGGGTAGTGGATGGTTAGCGTGGACATGATGGGCCGAAGGGCCTATTTCTCAATATGACTCTAAAGAAGCCAATACTATTGCCTACCATTTTAATTGAGACATTTTTTCTTTTCTTCAAAAGTACTGACTTGAGCTCCACTCTTCACTTCTGCTTCTCAAAGTATGCCCACTCCCATTCCCCTTCACAAATGCTGCCTGGCCAACTGTGTTCCTCCAGCGGTTTGTTCTTTATTCTTCCCTTCTCTTCTTTTCTCCCGTCCTTTCTGCTCAAAGTGTTGGTGACTGGAGCAATGACGCACCACTCACTATCCTCCACCAGTAACTACCTTCACTCCACTCTTAAAGTCTTCTCTACACTCATAGTGCCATAGAGTGATACAGTGTGGAAACAGGCCCTACGGCCCAACTCGCCCACCCCAGCCAACAATGTCCCAGCTACCCTGGCCCATAACCCTCCAAACCTGTCCTATCCATGTACCTGACCAACAGTTTCTTAAATGATGGGATAGTCCCAGCCTCAACTACCTCCTCTGGCAGCTTGTTCCATACACCCACCACCCTCTGTGTGAAAAAGTTACCCCTTGGATTCCTATTAACCTCATTGCCAGCACTGAGATAGGGAGGAGCGAATGTCATTTGAAAGCAATTCTGCAGTTATTTTACTTTTATAATGGCATCATCAGGGCTTTTGAGGCCACGTATAAATGAAATACACCAAATCGTGCATGTGGGGCCTCTGCCATATTATGCAGGTCAAAAGTAACACCAGCACATTACTGGCATCTAGTGTTACGAAGCAGCAATGTAGCACCTTTTAACTTTCTCACCCCACCACCTGATTCAAATGTTCAGCTTTTGGATCTTCTATGCTCAATTCCCTGACGGATTAAACCCTTTGCATTTTGTGGAGAAAGCTGCAGAACATTGTGGAGCGGGCGATAGGCATGCTGGCTTTCATTAGCCAGGAAATTGAGTATAGAAGTTGGGATTTCTGTTACAATTGTACAAGACATTTCTGAGGTAGACACAAAATGCTGGAGTAACTCAGAAGGGTGAGGCAGCATCTATGGAGAGAAGGAAAAGACAACGTTTCGGGTCGAGACCCTTCTTCAGACTGAGATTGAGCTGACCCTTTAGATTTAGACTGTAGAGATACGACATGGATACAGGCCCTTCAGCCCACTGAGTCCACGTTGGATCAATGAAACGAAGAACCAGGAAGTGAGAGGTTTGCTCCACGTAGATTGATGATGTCATCATGAGCTCATATCACGACGGGGAAATTACATCAGCAGGAGGGCGAATCTATAGGAAGTGTCATCACTTCCAGGTGGACAGGCTTCTGGGGTTAGACTTCAATAGTCAATAATCAATGGAGCTTTATTTGTCGCATACTGTATGCAACTGCACAGTGACATTCATTTTGCATATATTACACATGAGGGTGCGTCATTATTGGCGCTATTATTCAAAGTCCAAAGTCCGGTCGGTCCGCCCGCTCGATTTACTGGAGCAGTTCCCATAAACCAACATCCCTCTCCTCTCCTCTCTTCACCCACCCATCTTTATGTCCCGGGGGCACCTACCTGAAGGCACCGGAGGCATTAGCCCAGGTTTACCCTTCAATTGGTCTTTGCTCCTCGAGTTCCATTAGCATCTTTTTTTAGGCAATTTACAACTTCTCTTGACAAGACCATGCTGACTTACCCTTGACTTCGTAATCAGGGGGTATGCTGTCTCACGCCTGCCTGCCACCAAATTTAAACTTTCTTTGTTTGCCTGCCACCAAAGTTAAACTTACTTACTTACTTATTTACTTACTGCCTATTATGCCTCCTGGCATGTAGGGCAGCAATGAAGATCCTCCACTCCTGTCTGTTCTGGGCTAGATTCTGGACACTATCCCAGGTTAGGTCCATTGTTTTCATTTCCTCCTAGCATCTGTCGACAGCCCTGGAAGTCCATCACACCCAGTAGTGTTGATTCCTTCAGTTGCTGTTTCCGTAACATATTTGTTTTACGAGACAGGGTTGTTAGCCCTGTGCTCAACCCCAAACCTGGAGGACCAGTGGATCTCTCTTCATCTTGCCTCTACCCTTCGACTTGTCCAGCATGGGAGACCCTAACAGGGGACGAATCTCCCGCTGGCATAGCTTTAGGGGTCACTGAGACACACAAGCTCCCCGACCATGACAAGGTTTCAAAGTTAAACTGGCCGACCTATAATTCTTTGGTTTATCCTCCTATGAAAAACAGCTGTACAATGGCCATACAAGCCTGAAAACGCCTCAAATGATTAAGATTGAAAGATATCCAGGTTATTCCTGGATACGGGCAAGATGGTAGATCCCAAGAACCCGATCCCCCTCCGAGGAAACCAGTCTGCCAGATTTTAAGGCAAGACACAAAGTGTTGGAGTAACTCAGCAGGTCGGGTAGCATCTGTGGAGGGAATGGATAAGTGATGATTCAGGTCAGAACCCTTTTACACACTGATGGGCTGCTGAATGTAGGAAATAAAATTGATCAAGGGTCCCCTGCATTGCCAATTCCTAGGTTTTTCTACTTTATCCTGGTAATGAGAAGCATAAAATATCGTGGGAGTTCTGCAGACTAGTTGGGTTATTGCGTACAGGTATCCACTTTTCCGCGTACAGTACAGTTATCCACAGTTATCCACTTTGGTGGCAAAAACAGGAAAGCAGACTATTATCTAAATGGTGGCCGATTAGGAAAAGGGGAGATGCAGCGGGACCTGGGTGTCACGGTACACCAGTCATTGAAAGTAGGCATGCAGGTGCAGCAGGCAGTGAAAAAAGCGAATGGTATGTTAGCTTTCATAGCAAAAAGATTTGAGTATAGGAGCAGGGAGGTTCTACTGCAGTTATACAGGGTCTTGGTGAGACCACACCTGGAGTATTGCGTACAGATTTAGTCTCCAAATCTGAGGAAGGACATTATAGCCATAGAGGGAGTGCAGAGAAGGTTCACCAGACTGATTCCTGGGATGTCAGGACTTTCATATGAAGAAAGACTGGATAGACTCGGCTTATACTCGCTAGAATTTAGGAGATTGAGAGGGGATCTTATAGAAACTTACAAAATTCTTATGGGGTTGGACAGGCTAGATGCAGGAAGATTGTTCCCGATGTTGGGGAAGTCCAGGACAAGGGGTCACAGCTTAAGGATAAGGGGGAAATCCTTTAAGACCGAGATGAGAAAAAACGTTTTCACACAGAGAGTGGTGAATCTCTGGAACTCTCTGCCACAGAGGGTAGTTGAGGCCAGTTCATTGGCTATATTTAAGAGGGAGTTAGATGTGGCCCTTGTGGCTAAAGGGATCAGGGGGTATGGAGAGAAAGCAGGTACAGGATACTGAGTTGGATGATCAGCCATGATCATATTGAATGGTGGTGCAGGCTCAAAGGGCCGAATGGCCTACTCCTGCACCTATTTTCTATGTATCTATGTATTGATTATCTTGGATGAATGAAACCAGGTCTTCTAAGTGAGGACAGACACAAGACGCTGGAGTAACAGCGGGACAGGCAGCTCCCCCAGAGAAAAGGAATAGGTGACGTTTCGGGTCGAGACCCTTCTTCAGAAGAATGTCTTAGGAAGGGTCTCAACCCAAAAAGTCATCTATCCCTTTTCTCCAGAGATGCTGCCTGGCCCGCTGAATTACTCCAGCTTTTTGTGTCAGTCTTTGGTTTAAACCAGCATCTGCAGTTCCTCCCTACACCTTATAAGTGAGGGTCAGGTTGAGAAAGTACAAATGATTGAGAGGTCTACAACCGTCTCGTTAAGACAGAAAAAGCAGTGACCATGCAACAGACTGCAGGGCTGGAATACTCTGCCACACAATTTTGCATTCAGTATGCATTCCCTAGACCAAATATACCTTATATACTGAATATAAGGATATAAGGAATAGGATAAGAATTAGGCTATTTGGCCCATCGTCTACGCCGCCATTCATTCATGGCTTACCTATCTCTCCCTCCTAGCCCCATTCTCCTGACCTCCCCATAACCTCTGACATCTGTACTAATCAAGAATCTATCCATCTCTGCCTTACAAATATCCATCAACTTGGCTTCCACAGCCTTCTGAGGCAAAGAATTCCACAGATTCACCACCCTCTGACAAAATAAATTCCTCCTCATCTCCTTCCTAAAAGAACATCCTTTAATTCTGAGGCTATGACCTCTAGTCCTAGACTCCACCATGAGTGGAAACATCCTCTTCACACCCACTCTATCCAAGCCTTTCACTATTCTGTAAGTTTCAATGAGGGCCCCCCTCATTCTTCTAAACTCCAGCGAGTACAAGCCCAGTGCCGACAAACGCTCATCATATGCTAAGCCAATCATTCCTGGGACCATTCTTATAAACCTCTTCTGGACCCACTCCAGAGCCAGTACATCCTTCCACAGATATGGTACCTAAAATTGCTCACAATATTCCAAATGCTGTCTTACCAGCGCCTTATAGAGCCTCAACCTTACAGCCCTGTTTTTGTAAACAAGCCCTCTTGAAATAAATCCTAGCATTAAGTTTGCTTTCTTTACTACCGAACATGCGCCACGGTTGCATTTTGCACAAAGAATTGCATTGCAGGCAGTGCCGCTGCTCTGGCTCAAAGCCTTGTCCTGCCTTCTCTTGCGCTCCTCTGTGCCAGGAACCCGATTGAGGGCTCAGCCTTCTGTCTAAGCTGCCGTGGCGATGATGGAGTATTCTCATCACTCCTTGGCTCAGGAAGGAGTGAGAGTCTGAAGAGGAGCAGATCAGCAACCCAGGAAAGGCGGAGTGTTGGACGGGCTTGGACAGGTGGTTTAGTTTAGTTTAGTTTAGTTTGGAGATACAGCGCAGAAACAGGCCCTTCAGTCCACCTAGTCCATGCCGACCAGCGATCCCCGCACATTAACACTATCCTGCACACACTAGGGGCAATTTACACGTACACCAAGCCAATTAATGTACAAACCTGTACTTCTTTGGAGTGTGGGAGGAAACCAAAGATCTCGGAGATGATGAGGAGTGGAGTTCAGGGCAGCTCTCTTGCCTGTACGATGAGTGTAGCCACACCTGGGGCTGACCACACCTTCTTCCAAGAGTTGACATTCAGCCCGTGATTTGTGGTCTCCCTCAACGTCTCCTATTGATGAAGTGAAATCTACCGTGGCACTGCCTTTTGCGTGGTTGCACACTCTCGCTTGCCTGGAGACTATCAAAGCTTATGGGGAGAAAGCAGGAGAATGGGATGTGTAGGAGGGGGAAAGGTAAATCTGCCATGATTGAATGGCGGAGTAGTCTTGATGGGCCAAATGGCTCTATTCAGCTCCTAGAACTTCTGAACTTCTGAAAGCAACATCAGATTTGAGGCCTTTCTATTCACATGCAAGTGGGGATTTCAATACGATATGTTCCTTGCTTTGCCGTGACTATTCAATGAAGATTACAGTTTGTAAGAAGAACCTGCAGATGCTGGTTTACACCGAAGATAAATGCAAAATGCAGGTGTAACTCAGCGGGACAGGCAGCATCTCTGGATGGAAGGAACGGGTGATGTTTCAGGTCGAGACCATTCTTGAGGCTGATTTGTCTGCAGAAGGGTCTCCCATTCGTCACCCATTCCTTCCACCCAGAGATGCTGCCTGTCCCACTGAGTTGCTCCAGTATTTTGTGCCTATCTTCAAAGATTGTGGTTTGATCCTTTGAATAGTTTAAGATCAGCACTGGGTGCAGCTCGGGAGGCGTTGTCATTAGTTGCACTCCTGTTACCAAAATGCTATCAAGAGAGCTGAAATGAATAGCACTCAGTTTCCCGAAGGCAACAAATTCATTCGGCAAAGATTGCTTGGCCAGCCTGACCTGGGGTTAAATTGCTATAATGGTCATTCACACGCAAAAAGCAAGTCCTAATCAACCCAATTCCTAGACTAATCAGTGGTTTAGTAACCCAAATGGAAAAGGCACAGCAATAACACTGCCTCTGACAGACTGATCTACAGAGCCCTCAGCAGACCTAAGCCATATTTTCTCACCAGAATATGACATTTACATCGTTATAAAAGCTTCCATTTTATTCACTCGGAGTATTGAAGAACTGTAACAGATTTTAATGTAACTACCAGCAGCACTCAAAATGCATTCTAAATACATCTTTAAACAAGGTAATGGAGTCATAGAGTTATACAGCTTGGAAACAGTCCCTTCAGCCCCAGTTCAGCCAACATACCTCATCTACACTAGTCCCGCCTGCCTGCGTTTGGCCCATATCCCTCCGAACCTACACTATCCATGTACCTGTCTAAATATTTATCAAATTTTGCAGTAGCCCCTGCCTCAACTACCTCTAAGACCTAAGCCATGTTTTCTCACAAGGATATGACATTTGAATCGTTTGAACCAAAGATCATAGATCTAGTATCTTTGGTTTGAACACTTGGACAGTGTGTAAACGCGTGTAATGCACGTTTCAGTAGATAACAGGAATATTACTCATTTGGTCACATACTCCATGTTAACAGCAAAAGTGAAGAAATCAGCTATCATGCTTTAGAAAAAAAGGACTTTCTAAATTTCATGTAACAGTTGTTATGGTGGACACCAAGCATAAAGTGTAAAAAAACACATAGGAACGCTTGTTAAACAAGGAATTTTATTCATTCATGAAATTTTCTCAAACTTCATGAACTATCTTTCCCTGTCATGTACTGCCGCTGTGAGGGTTTTTGATTAATCTGAATCATGTTGAATAATTTATTTGTGAACCTCAGTTTTATGTACGATGTCACACATTTTGTACCCAGTATTGTAAAAAAACACATATATATATATATACTAGTCCAAGTGCAGACCCGTTGGGTCTGTTTCCCCAACGAGCGTTTGGGGGAGCGGGGGGGGGCACGGTTACGGGGTGGGAATCTGGCACCCACAAACATACACACTCATCACACCCCTTGATATTATCTTCATTTTATTAATTGGCTTCTTTTATCCCATCTCCACCCGTTCCACTGATGAATAGCCCTCACCTCTCAGGTGCGTCTAGAGAGGGTGGGGGGGGGGGGGGCAGAGAGAGTGTGCACAGACAGAGTGGAAGAGAGAGAGAGAGGGCAGAGAAAAAGATAAAGATCAAAGAAAGAGGGCAGAGAGAGCAGCTGACAGGCGCTGCAAGTGGAAAAGTGATTTATTAAATCTTAAAATGTAAATAACTTAAAATACAACAACTTAAATGGTAAAGATAAACTGTATTCAGTTATGTTCATTTTCATTGTGTCTCTTGCTCCATGTTTTGTGTTCTTTCTCATTGATACTCGACATATTCAGTTATTTCTTCTTGGGTCTCTCCTCTTTCTCCCTCCACACTCTTCCCCCTCCCTCCACACTCTTCCCCCTCCCTACGCTACCCCATCTCCCTAATCCCCTCCCTCCCCCCTCCCCCTCACCTCTCTCCCCCTCCCCATCCAAGCGGTGGGGGGAGAGAGGGGAGGGAGGTGGAAGGGAGGTGGAGAGAGAGAGGGGGTGGGGTAAGGGGGAGAGACGTGGAAGAGTGGGGAGGGAGGGGTAGAGGGAGTGGTGGATGAAGGACAGAGGGGTAGGAGGAAGGGGGCGGGGCAGAGAGGGAAGGGGGACGGGAGGAGAGGTGTGGGGGAGAGGAAGAGGGATGGGGAGGGAGGGGATTAGGGAGATGGGGCAGGGGAGGGTGGGCGATGAGTGTGGAGGGAGGGGGAAGAGTGTGGAGGGAGAAGGGTGGTGGGGAGAGAGCGATGGGGTGGGAGGAGGAGGGGAGGAGAGGGACAGGGGTGAGGATAGGGAGATGGAGAGGGGAGGGAGAGAGGGGTGGGGACGGGAGGAGAGAGGGATGGGGAGGGGGAGAGAGGTGTGGGGAGGGGAGAAGGGATGGGTGAGGGACGGGAGGAGGGAGATGGGGAATGGGAGGGAGGGAAAAAAGTGTGGAGGGAGGGGGAGAGGGGTGGGGGAGAGAGAGTGGAAAGAGTGGGGAGAGTGGGAGGGGAGGGGAGGGGGGAGAGAAGTGGAAGAGTGGGGGGGAGGGAGGGAAGGGGAGGGGTAGGGGGAGGGGTAGAAGAGGGACGGGGGGAGGTGGGAAGAGGGACAGAGGGGTAGGGGAAGGGGTGGGGGAGAGAGGGGAGGAAGGGGGAAGAAGGGGGAGAGAGAGGGGTGGAGGAGAGGGAAGTGGAAGAGTGGGGAGGCAGGGGAAGGGGGAGTGGTGGAGAGGGACAGAGGGGTAGGGGGTGGGGGAGGAGAGAGGGAAGGGGCGGGGTAGAGAGGGAAGGGGGTTGGGGGAGAAGGATGGGGGTGGGAGGAGGAGCGGGAGGAGGGAGAGGGGTGAGGAGAGGGAGATGGAGAGGGGGAGGAGAGAGGGTGGGGAGGGGAGGAGAGAGGGGCAGGGGAGAGAGGTGTGGGGAGGGGGGAGGGAGGCGAGGAGGGAGATGGGGTAGGGGTTGGAGGGAGAAGAGTGTAGATGGAGAGGGAAGAGTGGGGAGGGGGAAGAGTGGGGAGGGGGAAGGGGGTGGGGGAGGGAAGGGGGTGGGGGGAGAGGAAGGGGTGTGGGGAGAGAGGGATGGGAGTGGGAGGAGGAGGGGTCGGAGAGGGAGAGGGTGATGAGAGGGAGATGGAGAGGGGGAGGAGAGAGGGATGGGGAGGGGGATAGAGGGATGGGAGGGGGAGTGATGGGGGGAGGGAGGAGAGGAGGGAGATGAGGTAGGGGAAGGAGGGAGAAGAGTGTGGAAGGAGGGGAGAGGGGTGGGGGGAGAGAGGGGAAATAGTGGGGAGGGAGAGTGGAAGGGGGAGGGGTAGGGACAGTCCATCTGTTCCCCATTCCCTATCACCCCCAATCCTCTTTCTCTATTCCCACACACGTGATGATGCGCATCGACACACTGCGGGGGTGGGGGGGAGGGGCTGGAGCTGGGGCTGCTGCAAAGGCATATGTAATTGGATCCATTCCGATTGGACATCTGTGAGCATTGGGCATTGTTACATCACAGGATGGAACGTTCACCAACATTCTACGGGTGAGAGCTGTTTTTTTTTAACATTTTGAAATTTTGGGGGTGGGGGGGGGGAGAAGGATTTTATTAAAAATGTGTACATAAACATGACAAAATTTAATCAGGAATGGCTACTTGGAAAGAAAAGTGAAATCTCTGCCGAAATGGAGAAAATCTCGGCGTTTCTGCGTGTGGTGTTGGCGTAGCAAGGAATCAAAGGCTGGCAGCCACTCGCCTGGAAAAAACACACAGACACACACACACACACACACACACACACACACACGCACACGCACACACACACACACACACACACACACACACACACACACACACACACACACACACACACACACACACACATGTATATTTCTCCAGTTTCTTTCTTGTGATTTCCTCTAATTATTTGTTGAGCAACCCTTTTATTTCAATCTCTCTCTCTCCATGAAATCCTAATATTGTGAATAAACTATCTATGAACACATGCCAAGATATTTTTTCATTCTTTTCAGTCTATATTAGTGTAAAAAAATGTAGTGTATACATACCTACACTGATACCGAAGTGCTAGCTTTAGACATGAATAATG
>CM075977.1:202815238-202857562 GCA_038087875.1 Malacoraja senta | reverse complement strand
TGTTCCTGCCTTCTCCCCATATCCCCTGACTCCACTATTTTTAAGAGCCCTATCTAGCTCTCGCTTGAAAGTATCCAGAGAACCGGCCTCCACTGCCCTCTGAGGCAGAGAATTACACAGACTCACAACTCACTGTGTGAAAAAGTGTTTCCTCATCTCTGTTCTAAATGGCTTACCCCTTATTCTTAAACTGTGGCCCCTGGTTCTGGACTCCCCCAACATCGGGAACATGTTTTCTGCCTCCAGCGTGTTCAAACCCTTTATAATCTTATATGTTTCAATAAGATACCCTCTCATCCTTCTAAATTCAAGAGTATTAAATTCCAGCTGCTCCATTCTCTCAGCATATGACAGTCCCGCCATCCCGGGAATTAACCTTGTAAACCTACGCTGCACTCCCTCAATAGGAAGAATGTCCTACCTCAAATTAGGGGACTGAAACTGCACACAATACTCCAGGTGTGGTCTCACTAGGGCTCTGTACAACTGCAGAAGGACCTCTTTGCTCCTATTTCATTGATCCCGGGAAGAAAAAAAACTGGGCGGCACGGTGGTAGAGCGGTAGAATTGCTGCCTTACAGCGCCAGAGACCCGGCTTCAATCCTGACTACGCGTGCTTGTCTGTACTGAGCTTCTACATTCTCCTCGTGACCCGCATGGGTTTGATCCGAGATCTTCAGATTCCTCCCACACTCCAAAGACATACAGGTATGTAGGTTAATTGGCTTGGTGTAAATGTAAAATTGTCCATGGTGTGTGTAGGGTAGTGTTAATGTGTGGGGATCGCTGGTCGGGTTGGACTCGATGGGCTGAAGTGCCTGTTTCTGCGCTGTCTCTAAACTAGGAAAACGAATCCAAAATGATCATGAAGCTTGATCGGATATGATCAGGCTGCATTGGGACTATTGGGTGTAGTTCTGGTCACACCAGTATAGGAAGGATGTGGAGATTTAAGAAAAGGTGCAGAGGTTTACCAGAATGGTGCCTAATATATGGGGTGTTAGCTATAGGGGGGTTGGACAGTCTTATATTGTTTTCTCTGTAATGCCAGAGGCTGCAGGGAGACCCGATAGAAGTATATACAATTATGAGAGGCACGGGCAGAGTAGGTAGTCAGAACCTTTTCTCCCCAGATGGAAAAATCAAATACTAGAGGACATACAGTAGTAGCTTGAAGGTGAGAGGGGCAAAGTTTAAAGGAGGTGTGTAGGGCAAGTTGTTTATGCCGAGGGTGATGAGTGCCTGGAATGCACTGCACAGAGTGGTGGTTGAGGCAGATATGATAGTGGTATTGAAGAGTCTTTTGGTAGACATATGGACATGCAGGGAATGGAGGGATATGGATTATTTGCAGGCAGATAAGAGTTGATCTTGGCATCATGTTCGGCACAGACATTGTGAGCAGAAGGGCCTATTGTTGTGCTGCATTGTTCTATATCCTATGCACCTGTTTCAATTGGCCTCACAGCTAGATAGGGTGGTCATAAAAGCGTTGGTACATTGGCCTTCATCAGTCAGATAATTAAGTATAGAAGTTGGGAGGTCATGTTGCAGTAATATGAGACGTTGGTGAGGCCACATTTAGAGTATTATGTTCACTTTTGCTCACCAAGTTATAGAAAATATATTGTCAAGGTGTAAAGCTTGATAGGGCTCTTAAGAGCTAGATAGGGCTCTTAAAAATAGCAGGGTCAGGGGATATGGGGAGAAGGCAAGAAGAGGGTACTGATTGGGGATGATCAGCCATGATCACATTGAATGGCAGTGCTGGCTCGAAAGGCCGAATGGCCTACTCCTGCACCTATTGTCTATTGTCTATTGAAAGAGTGCAGAGAAGATTTACAAGGATGACACCAGGACTCGAGGGCCTGAGCAATAGAGAGAGTTGAACAGGCTAAGACTCTATTCCTTGGAGTACAGGAGGATGGCGGGTGGTCTTATAGAGGTGTACATAATCATGAGAGGAATGGATCGGGTAAATGCACAATTTTGCCCAGAGTTGGGGAATCTAGAACCAGAGGATATAGGTTTAAGTTCAGGGGAGAAAGATTTAATAGGAACCTGAGGGGTAACTTTGTCACACAAAGGGTGGTGGGTGTATAGAACGAGCTGCCGGAGGAGGTAGTTGAGGGAGGTGCTATCGTAACGTTTTAGAAACATTTAGAGAGGTACATGGATAGGACAGGTTTAGAGTGATATGGGCCAAACGCAGGCCGGTGGGACTAGTGTAGATGGGGCATGTTGATCGGCGTGGGCAAGTTCGGCCAAAGAGCCTGTTTCCACACTGTATGACTATGACTATGAATAATTGTGTAAGGTCTTGCATATAAGGTGTCCCACTTTAAACAATAAATACTCAGTTCTCAAAGCTGTCCGATGTTACCAGTTGTAAAGGGTTTTCACGCGCTGTGATTTTGTTCAGTGTTTGTGGTTTGAATTTTGTATTCTCACGAAGGGTCTTGAACCGAAACATCACCCATTCCTTCCCTCCAGAGATGCTGCCAGTCCCGCTGAGCTACCCTAGCATTTTGTGTCTATCTTCTATTTGGACCGCTCTGCAGGCACATAATGAAGCAAAATGAAATAATACAAAGTAACTAAAAATACAGGCTGCGATTAGACTGTGTTCAGATGAGGTTCATAAAACTTACAGAAAGGTTGGCCGATGTATTTGAACACTAATAGCTAACAAAAGATTAGGTTAATTTCCTCCAGAACAGGCACAACCTCTCCTAGAATACTGCCTTCCCCAGCATTACTTCACTTTACTGAGTATAAGACAGATAATCAACCATTTCTTTCTATCCTCTGGCCTCTTTAGAGACCGCAGATTGGAGAGGTCATGAATTGGTTTGATTTTGTTCTGTGGCGTTGCCTATAATTCCATAATTTGTAATCCCGCAAAGCCTGGATTAACTAGCGGAGGCATACCTGTGGACCCATCCATCAACCCTCCATGTCCACTCATCCGCTCATAATGACCTGCAAGTGACCTTTATCTCTGATGAAATAGCAGTGGCTGTGAAGGTTCCACTCGAAGGGATTTTGGGGGAAATAATTTGGTCTGAAGCTCCCAGCTGTATGTTTAAGGTCAAAGGAAATCAGTTGCACACTTAATTTGGAAGGTTGTGCAAAAGCATACAAATACAATTAACTTGCAGAATGGTTGGCCATCTACAGTTCCTTGTATCTACACCTACTTTTATCCACTAGAATAATTTCCATTTCTATTTGTTTAGTTTAGTGTTAGTTTAGAGATACAGCACGGAAACAGGCCCTTCGGCCCACCAAGTCCGCGCCGACCAGCGATCCCCACACACTAACACTATCCTACACACACAAGGGACAATTTACACTTATACCAAGCCACTTAACCTACAAACCAGTACGTTTTTGGATTGTCGGAGGAAGTCGAAGATCTCGGAGAAAACCCACGCAGGTCACCGGGAGAACGTACAAACTCCGTACCAAAGATACTAGAGGAACACACAGAAACACACACATACCGTTCCCCCACAACACTGATTAGACCAAAGATCATAGAATGCATATGGTCCAGAGACCTTTCATTGCGCATTGTTGATCACTTTATATGCAATTTCCCTTTTTAATTAAAAAAAATAAAGATGCACCTTATTTATTATAAACAAAGATCATAATGGTCTATCATAGAAAGCTAAGTTAGACCAAGATAAACTCCTGCAAAATCCAATGGATTGACGTGGATTAAACCCCTCTAGTATCTTTGGATTAAACTGCGAGAGGCATAACGGAGGTCGGCGTCTTATTCCTATAATGGCGGAAGTGACGTTCCGTTGCGTACTACACGTCAGTCCATTGGATTTTGTAGGAATGGTCAATCTTTCTCTTCTAGTATCTTTGCTCCGTACAGACAAACACACTATGATCGTAATCATGTGTAGCAGAGTTTGAAGGGATAGCATGCAAAACAATGTCTCAGTTTCAGTTTAGTTTATTGTCACGTGTACCGAGGTAAAGTGAAAAGCTTTTGATTTTGCTTTTCACAGTATCTCTGCGCACCAAATAACAATAAACTAAACTAAACTAAATAGAATGTTACATATATCAAGAAAGAATGTACATAGTAAATTATTTTGTTTTGAAAGGAGAAGACTGGGACCTTTCCCAGTGGTGTTTTTGTTTAATTACTAAGCAAGAAATTCAATCATCTTGTGTGGGGTTTTTTCTCCTCTAGACACATAGACCATGTGGAACTGCTTGGGTAGCTGTGGTCGGCTGCGAGTTCCCTGTGAAGATATAACCAGGGAAATGTAATTAACAATATAATGTGGTCAATGTACAGGCAGCCAGATCTTACCTGTCAGGCACCAGCCCTGTAACTGCCACATTTACAGGAATCAGTAATTACGTAAAGCTGGATCAGACACCCAATTGGAGATGAAGTCTCACTTCATTCTCTTCTACTCACACAAT
The DNA here is from genome assembly GCA_038087875.1 of Malacoraja senta. Classification (NCBI taxonomy): domain Eukaryota; kingdom Metazoa; phylum Chordata; class Chondrichthyes; order Rajiformes; family Rajidae; genus Malacoraja; species Malacoraja senta. Next base: position 202,853,107 of record CM075977.1, on the reverse strand, counting down.
CCTTCAGCATTGTGTGTGACGTGGTGCCATACAGCATGAAACAGGCCCTTCAGCCCATCTTGCCCAAGGACCACCTCATTTTTCGCTTGGGCATTTTACAACCCAACAATTATATTTTCTCTAACTTCAAGTAACCCTTGCTTTCCTTCCCTCCCCCACCCTAGTTCTACTAGTTTCACTGTCCTCCTGATTAATTTTACTGTTTGTCTGCCTCGTTGTCACCTTCCCCTCATCCAACAGTGAACCATTCTACATTTCCTTGAACATTGTCTGCTTTGATATGTTCTTGTCACACCTTACATGTTCTTTGTAACCTTCCATATCTCGTTTCCCTTTCCCATGACTCTCAGTCTGAAGATCGGTCTCGACCGAAACATCACCCATTCCTTCACTCCAGGGATTCTGCCTGTCCCACCGAGTTACTCCAGCATTTTGTGTCTATCTTCGGTGTAAACCAGCATCTGCAGTTCCTTCCTACACAATTCATAAGCTCCATCTACATTAGTCCCACATGCCCATATCCCTCTAAATCTTTCTTTAGACGTTAGACTTTACAGATACAGCACAGAAACAGGCTCTTTTGCCCACCATGTCCGTGCTGACCAGCAATCACACTAGCACTCTCCTACACACGCAGGACAATTTTACAAGTTACCAAAGCCAATGAATCTACAAACCTGCACATCTTTGCAATGTGGGACGAAACACAGAGAAAACCCATGTGGTTACAGGGAGAACGTACAAACTCCATACAGACAACACCAGTAGTCAGGATCAAACCCGTATCACTGACGCTGTGAGGCAGCAACTTTACCGCTGTGCTACTGTGTCGCCCTGTGCTTTCCTAACCATGCATCGGTCCAAATGCTTTTTAAATGTTGTATAGTACCTTCCTCATCTACCTCCTCGTTCCATACACCCACTACCTTCTGTGTGGTAAAGTTGTCCTACAGGTCACCATGAAATCTTTCCCCTCTCACCTTAATCCTATGTCCCCTGGATCTTGATTCACCTATTCTGGGTAAAGGACTTTGTGCATTCACTCTATCTATTTCCATCATAAGATCATGGCATCATGTAACAGGAGCAGAATTGGGCCATTTGACCCATCAAGTCTATACCACCATTCAACCATGGCTGATCTCTCTCTCTCTCCTAACCCCATTCTCCTGCCTTCTCCCCATAACCCCTGACACCTGTACTAATCAAGAAATCATGATCTAAAGACACCTCTGTAAGAGATTAGAGATTAGAGATTCCTTTATTTGTCATTCAGACCTTGCGGTCTGAACGAAATTTCGTTGCCTGCAGTCATACATATAATAATAAATGACAAAACACACAATAAACACAAATTAACATCCACCACAGTGAGTTCACCAGGTACCTCCTCACTGTGATGGAGGCAAAAGTCTTAAAGTCTCTGTCTCTTCCCGCTTTCTTCTCCCTCTGCGCTGAGGCAATCCAGGCTTCTGATGCTGTGACCCCGCCGGGCGACGGTAAGCCAGTCCAGCGGCCGAATCCGTGCTCCGCGACGGGCCGGCTCAAACTCCGCGGCCCGGGGTGGTCGAAGCTGCCGAAGCTGCCGCCCTCCAGTCCAGCGGACGCAGCTGTAGTTGCGGGAGCCCCAGAAAAACAGGTCACCAACCTGTGACCTGCGCGCTCCCGACGATGTCGTCCACTGGGCCCGCGGCCGAGCCTCCGGATTCAGGTCGCCACCAGTGTCCTCGGTCGCCACCGCCGGAACGCCACCGCCACCGCCGGAACGCCACCGCAGCCCCGAAGTTGGCCAGCCTCGCGCTGGTAAGTCCTGGCTCTGCCTCCGGAGCCTCGAGGTCGGTCGGTCGCTCGCAGTTGGAGTTGGAGGCCGGCAGCTCCGCCATTTTGGCCTCAGCGCAGACGGAGGCAGAGAAGGGGGATACGACAAGAAAATGTCGCATTCCCCCGAAGGAAGAGACAAAAGTCATGTTTCACCCCCCCCCACCCCACACATACACAACCCAATAAACTAAAATTTAACTGAAACAGGACAAAAGAAAACAACAAAAAAGTAAAAACAGACGGACTGCAGGCGAGCCGCTGCTGTACGACAGCGCCGCCACTTCCGGATCACCCTGCATCCTCCTGCGCTCCAAGAAATGAAGTTCTAGCCTGCCTAACCTCTCCCCATAGCTCAGGCCCTCAGGGCCTGGCAAGATCTTGTCCAAATCAGCTCTATGGGATCTCAGGAAACTGGCGAGACCAATGTGAGACTGGTAGACTCTGCCACTTGTAGGGTGAAGGTGTCTGACAGGGCAGTGGGTGCACAGTTTAGGAGAAGGGGAAAATGTTGCAATCCATTATTAAGGGAATGGTAGGCCACTTAGATAATAGTAATAGGATTGGGCAGAGTCAACACGTATCTTCACCATTGACTACAATGATCTTCATTGAGTTGCACCTTTAGTTTAGTTTAGAGATACAGCGCGGAAACAGGCCCTTCGGCCCACGGGGTCCGTGCCGACCAGCGATCCCCGCACATTAACACTATCCTACACCCACTTGGGGACAATTTTTACATTTACCAAGCCAATTAACCTACAAACCTGTATGTCTTTGGAGTGTGGAGGAAACAGAAGATCTCGGAGAAAACCCACGCAGGTCACGGGGAGAAGGTACAAACTCTGCACAGACAGCACCCGTAGTCGGGATCGAACCCGGGTCTCCAGCCCTGCATCCGCTGTAAGGCAGCAACTCTACTGCTGTGCCACCATGGCTGCCCCAGACCTATGTTGGTTCACTATCTCTCCACCATACTAAGGTGACTCAGACAAAGTGACATTAAATGCAGTTGGCAGACCAGACAGTTAGGGGTGGTCCAGTGGTGCAGCGGTAGTATTGCTGCCTTACAGTGCTAGATTCCCGTGTTCAATCCTGAGGCTGTCTGTACGGAGTTTGTCTGTTCTCACTGTGACCACATGAATTTTCTCCAGGTGCTCCGGTTTCCTCCCACACTCCAAAGATATAAGTTTTCCCTTGTTCTAGGATAGTGCAAGTGCATGGGGTAATCGTTGGTCAGCATGGACTCAGTGGGCCAAAGAGCCTGTTTCTGCGCTGTGTCTTTAAAGTTTAAAGCCTAAAGTAAAGCATCTGTCAATAGAAAATCCAAGGTAAAGTTTCAGGTTGAAGGCCTCTCATCAGAATTGGGAAAAATTAATGTTTCTTATAAGTGATATCTGAGATAGACTTAAAGAAATCAGCATTAGTTCTTTATGAAGAATCCCCCTTGACTCTAGATGCTTGAGGGCAGACTGTCATCGAGGAGTATTGATTTGTTATTGATTGAAAGATGCAGCATGGAAACATGTTCTTTGGCCCACTGAGTCCACATCGACCATCGGTCACTCAATCACAGTAGTTCCACGCTATGCCACCTTCGTATCCACTCCCTACACACTAAGGGCAATTTGCAGAGGCCAATTTATAGAGGACTACAAACCCGCACGTCTTTGGGTTGTGGGAGGAAACCAGAGCTTCCGGGGGAAGCCCACGAGGTCACAGGGAGAACGTGCAAACTCCACGCAGCCAGGCGCAGACTCGGTGGGCCAAAGGGCCTATTTCCGCGCTGTATCTCTAAAGTCTAAAGTTCAATGCCTCCACCAGTTGCACCATTATGCCGCCTTTGGCCTTCCTTCCAAGGGGAAGGAAGATGCCTGCCACTTTTGCGGGCTGGAAGAGTCTGTGTTCCACGTGTATATGGAGTGTGTGAGGCTGCAGCCCCAGTTCCAATATCTAAAGGGGCTGCTCCTTGCCTTCTGGCTGCACTTTACATCCACCATCCTCATCTTTGGACACCCTATGCGTAGGGGAGAGGATAGGGCCGAGGATATCCTGGTTGTGTTGCTCCTGGACCTGGCCAAGCTGGCCATCCACGAGTCGTGGTGCCAGGCAGAAGAGGGCTCTGCCTGAGCCGGCTGCCTGCCCCTCTTCCGGGGTTATGTCTGTGCCCGGGTGGTGTTAGAGAGGGAATACGCGCTATCCATGGGCACCCTGGGGGATTTCTGGGACCACTGGGCACCACGAGGGGTGGAATGCATCCTTGACAAGGAGTGTAACATAGTTGTATAGTAGTTTATCTGGTATATTTGTTTGTCTTGCATTATGTTGGTGGGTTCTGGTTTGTTTTATTGTATTGTAAATGTTATTTTTAATAATTGACACATTTTTTAATTTAAAAATAAAGGGAAGGGAGTGGGAGGAGACAGCACAAGGGAGAGTCTGGCTGTATTGAAGAGTACAGATGAAGGCAAGGATCAACACAGACAGCAGATCTGCCTGATGAACAATGCAGGAAAATGACAGAACTCCACAAAGAAGGTTACATCCACGCCCGGGCGGTTTTGGAAAGTGAGTACGCGCTGTCCATGGGCTCCATGGGGGATTTCCGGGACTGTTGGGCACTGTCTGGGGTGGAGGATATCCTCAATAAGGATGGGGAAATAGTTATATAATATCTAAGAATATTTGTTTATTTTGTATTGTGGCGGTGGGTTTGTTTGTATTTTTGTAAATTGTGAATTAAAATTATTTTTTGGTAAAAAATAAATTTAAAATAAGAAAGAAGATTCCAGTGGCTCAGCATTGTCAGAGGACTGGGGTCAAGTGTCAACAGATTACACCAGTTTCTGAATGAAGGGATTTGCAATTTATCTTGCATTTCCTTAAAATGATCCTTTTTAAATGTAATATTCTCACAGATTTTAACTTAAGCATTTTTGTTCCTATTGCTTTGCAAGTCCTGACTACTTAAAGCCACTGCTTTTCTCAGTTTTGAATGCTATTAGTATGGGGTAACACACCAAACACACCAAAAATTGTTGCGCTATCGGTGATCTCAACTCACTGAGTCAAAAAGTCATAGAGTGATACAGTATGGAAACTGGCCCTTCGGCCCAACTTGTCCAAACTGGCCAACATGGAACGAGGGACAGGGACTATCCCAATGTTTAAGAAAAAGTTACACAGGTACATGGATACATGATACATGGGCATGAACGACAGGTGTTATGGAAGGCAACATATTCCAGAAGGAAGGCTGTAATCGAGAGAGACAGAGGGAATGTGAGAGAGAGATAGAGAGAAAGTGTGTGAGAGGGAGGGTGTGAGACAGAGAGAGAGGGAGTGAGACAGAGAGTGCCAGAGAGAGAGAGGGAGAGAGAGAGGGAGTGAGACAGAGAGAGTGCAAGAGAGAGAGAGAGAGGGAGAGAGAGGGTGTGAGAGAGAGACAGGTACATGGGTAGGACAGGTTTGGAGGGATATGGGTGAAACACTGGCTGGTAGGACTAGTGTAGCTGGGACATGTTGGCAGGAGAGGGCAAGTTGGGTTTGTGTCCGTGATGTATGACTCTATGCCTCCATGATGAGAAGGCCGTGAGATGATCTAAATAACAACCCTACCCGTGCGAACTTGCTGGTCTCTGCAGCAGCATTCCTTTAACGAGGTCATAACTCACCTCACCAGAGCAGCTCCCACACCAGATAGATCAACTCCCTGCATGTTTGCCCATCAGCCTAAGTTTGTAATCTGTGTCTCCATCATCCCACCCTTGGACGACTGTCATTAGGCCCTGCCTGACGACACACCCCTGGAATGAGACAGTTTAAAGAGCAGCTGGAGAGGTGCACAGTGTTCAGCACCAGGGTCAGGGCCAAGAGATGGGCTGTGCGGCTGCCAGCAAGCAGAACTTTATTATCTGGCTAAACTGTGGCACTCATTATGCTCCGTTGTGCTGTAATTTGGACCTATTCAAGCTGTCTCTATCCCTTCCCTCCACAATTCATAAGCCATAAATCAGTTGAGCAATGGTTTGTCCCATATGGCCGAGTTACCCTAGGTGAGGTGGAAGTATGAAGAAAATGAATGAGGCGTGAAGAGCAGAGTCTGGGCGAATATCAAGCAGCCACCTCATTACTCAGTGCCAAGCCGCCGGGCCTGATGGGAAGCATCCCAGATGAGCTGGGCTTTGCAGCCATTAGTTTGCGATTTGTTCTCGTTCCAAGTATGTTACACACAGCGAACTGAAGGCAGGACCAGGTTGTTTACACGGCCGCTTTCAAGGCGGCAGTGTCTGATAGTCAAGAGTCAGGAGTGTTTTATTGTCGTATGTCCCAGATAGAACAATGAAATTCTTACTTGCAGCAGCGCAACAGAACAGTTGTCTATGACAAAATGTGTAGGAAGGAACTGCAGACTGAAGAAGGGTCTCGACCCAAAACGTCACCCATTCCTTCTCTCCAGAGCTGCATGCCTGCATTTACTGAGTTACTCCAGCATTTTGTGGTGTCTGATAAAAACTGGTTCTAAAACCTTCAGGCACCAGGGCAACAGAATGTACCGTGTATCTATGGATTATGTACCCTCATCATGTATCTATACACTGTAAATGGCCCGATTGTAATCATGTATTGTCTTTCTGCTGACTGCACAGCACGCAACAAATGCTTTTCACTGTACCTCAGTACACGTGACAATAAACTAAACTAAGCTACAATGTTCTTAACAATGTCAAGAATTAAACAGGATTCACCTTCAGAGAAGAATATAATGTGAACTTAATGGTATTGGAATTATATTATTCTATTTTTATTGTTATTTTTTTATAATGATTAGAATATTAGAATAATATTATTCTATTTTTAGTATTATTTTATGATATATTTATATAATATATTTTTATATTATAAAATATATAAAAATATATATTTTATATATTATTATACATTATAATGTATAATATAAATAATGCTATTGGACCAAACTTAAACCATGGGCTGGACTGATTTCTACATTCAATAGTCTGCATGGTGTTATATTTCCTCATGGATGAAATTAAAATTCAGTACCCCTTGCATAAATGCTGTAATATCAAATGTGAAATTAGTTCAATATTTCAGGACAACTATAATAAACTATGTGTAAAGGCTAACGCCAGTTAAAATGGACCTGTTTGTGCTTTCTTGAAATATAATGGCAGATAGCTGGCCAACTCAGAAATATAACAAAGGGGTTTGAGATAAAAGCCTGGTATTTCAAATCGTTAAGATGGAATATCAAAATTAATACACACATTTAGGTTGATTAACAGAAAATGAGTCACTGCACTTGTGATATTCTCTTTCATGTGTCTTATTGAATGCTTAATTAAAAGAATAATGTACTGCTGGCACAAAGTTGTAATTTGAAACGGGAAGAGAATTGAATGAATTCACTTCTGTCATTACTCCTGAGTGGTTATGCAACTCGTCTCACTTGCAAAATATGTTGTAGATTAATTTGCAGCTCCACATAAAATCAGTTATGACTCCTGTATTTATTTACAGATCAGAGAGCCATATATTTTTCAAAGCAAGCATTCAACCCAACACATTTGTAACTGTTAGCCGTTAGTCTGAAGAATGAGAGGGGGCCTCATTGAAACGTACAGAATAGTGAAAGGCTTGGATAGAGTGGATGTGGAGAGGAAGTTTCCACTAGTAGGAGAGTCTAGAACTAGAGGTCAAAGCCTCAGAATTAAAGGACATTCTATTCGGAAGGAGTTGAGGAGGAATTTCTTTAGTCACAGGGTGGAGAATCTGTGGAATTCTTTGCCACAGAAGGCTGTGGAGGCCAAGTTGAGGGATATTTTTAAGGCAGAGATAGATAGATTCTTGATTTGTACAGGTGTCAGATGTTATGGGGAGAAGGCAGGAGAATGGGGTTGAGAGGGAGAGATAGATCAGCCATGATTGAATGGCAGAGTAGACTTGATGAACCGAATGGCCTAATTCTGCACCTATCACTTATGATCTTATGAACTGCATTTGAATCTTAAGGCATTCAGGATTTGCCAACATTGGGCATGACAGTTCAGTCTTGTGATGGATGTTACCAAGCCAATTAGCCTGCAAACCTGTACGTCTTTGGAGTGTGGGAGGAAACTGGAGATCCCTGTGTAAACCCACACAGGTCACAGGGAGAACCTACATACTCCATACAGACATCACCCGTTGTCAGGATGGAACCCGGCTCTCTGGCGCTGTAAGGCAGCAACTCTACCACTGCGCCACCCATAATGTTGCACCTTGTATTCAACATTTTCTCCTATTATTCTTCTGCTCTTATCTTTTGGTTCCCTCTCCTATTTTTGGTGTAGAGTTACCATATCCAATTCCTGTTTGATGACAGATGCAAGGCCTATACTCTGTCTCAATGTGACGATTATCCTCTGGAACGTACAGCGCCATACACCCGGGTTCGATCCCAACTGTCTGTATGGAGTTTGCACGTTCTCCCTGTGACAGCGGGGTTTCCTTCCTTCCACACTCCAAAGATGTGCAGGATTGGCTTCTGAAAATTGCTCCTAGTGTGTAGGAGCTGAAAGTGGGATAAGATAGAAATAGTGTGTACGGGTGATCGATGGTCAGTGTGGGCTGAAGTTGCTTGTTACCATCGGAGATAGAAACAAAGCACTGGAGTAATTCAGTTGGTCAGGCAGCATCTCTGGAGAAAAGGACCAGGTGACGTTTTTGGTCGAAACATCTCTTCCATCGAAGATAGGCACAACGTTCTGGAGCATCTCAGCGGTTCAGGCAGCATCTCTGGACGCTGAATATAGACACATAGACTCATATTTCGCTTGGTCACCTTGCAGCCCAGTGGTATGAATATTGATCTCTCTAACTTCAGGTCGCCCCGGCATTCTCTCTCCATCCCTCCCCCACCCAAGTCACACTAGCTTCTTGTTCGAACCCAACAAACAGCTAACAATGGCCTGTTTCCTTTACCATTGTTACTTTTTTGCATATCTCTCATTCACTGTTCTTTATCTCTCCACAACACCGTCTATATCTCTCGTTTCCATTATAACCATATAACCATATAACCATAACAGCACGGAAACAGGCCATCTCGGCCCTTCAAGTCCGTGCCGAACATTTAATTTTTTTTTTTTTTTTTTTTTTTTTTAATTAAAAATAAAATACTTCCCCCTAGTCCCATCTACCTGCACTCAGACCATAACCCTCCATTCCTTTCCCGTCCATATACCCATCCAATCTATTTTTAAAGGATAACATCGAACCTGCCTCCACCACTTCCACTGGAAGCTCATTCCACACAGCTACCACTCTCTGAGTAAAGAAGTTCCCCCTAATGTTCCCCCTAAACTTCTGTCCCTTAATTCTCAAGTCATGTCCCCTTGTTTGAATCTTCCCTACTCTCAATGGGAATCTCTAACCAGTCTCAAGAAGGGTCTCGACCCAAAACGTCACCTAGTCCTTCTCCAGAGATGCTGCCTGTCCCGCTGAGTTACTCCAGCTTTTTGTGTCTACCTTCGGTTTAACCAGCATCTGCAGATTTTTCCTACACCTAGACACAAAGCGCTGGACTGAAGATAGACACAAGGTGCCGATTTCTACGCTGTATATCTAACCTAAACTAAACTAGTGGAAAACATGCTCTGGGATTATTATGTGTGACTCATGTATGCCCATTTGAGGGTGCTGGCACACATTGTTTATTCTGCTTACCTGCGAGCTTTCAGCTATCGATCAAGTAAGCATTCAGCTGCCAACGATCTGTCATGGACCAACTATGTTGAAGTTACAGCGACAGAAGGCACACCAACACCTCCATTTCCTCAAGAGACTGAGGTAATACGGCACGTCTCCAAAGACTCTTACAAAATTCTACAGATGCCCCGTAGAAAGCATACCGTCTGGTTGCATCACAGCTTGGTTTGGGAACAGCTCCGTCCAAAGACCGCTAGGAATTGCAGAGAGTTGTGGATGTAGCCCCATCCATCACACAGGCCAGACTCCCCACTGCTGACTCCATCGACACTTCACGCTGCCTCGGTGAAGCAGCCAACATAATCAAAGACTTGTCCCAACTTGGTAATTCCTTCCTTTCCCAGCTCCCATCAGGTAGAAGATACAGAAGCTTGAAAATGCGCATCACCAGACTCACGAATAGATTCTTCCACTCTGTTATCAGGCTTCTGAACGGTCCTTCCATAAGCTGGGATATTGTCCAATTCACCTCTACCCCATTGTAGACATTGGGCTTTGTCTATGGAACTGGTGCAATATATTTTATTCACATCAAGCCCCTCAGATTCCACAACTCACCGACACACTTAGGGGCATTTTACAGCAGACAACTAAATCACCAACCTGCCCATCTTGGGGATGTGGGACAAATCCCACACACTAAGCCAAGGGAAAGTAAAACATGGTCTGGACTTGGCGGTGGCAGTAGCTCCAAGGGTCTACCGAGCTTCTTGGAAAGGACAGCAGAACACTCGCTGGGGTTTAGAAGGATGAGGGGGAACCTCATTGAGACATAGTGAATAGTGAAAGGCCTCATGAGGGGATGTGGTGAGGATGTTTCCGCTATTGGGAGAGTCTAGGACCAGAAGCCTGTCAATCCCTGCTTTTAAAGTACCCACTGACTTGGCCTCCACAGCCTTCTGTGGCAAAGAATTCCACAGATTCACCACCCTCCGACTAACCTGGGAGACCACACCTGGAGTATTGTGTGCAGTTTTGGTCTCAAATTTGAGGAAGGACATTCTTGCTATTGAGGGAGTTCAGTGTAGATTCACAAGGTTAATTCTCAGGATGGCGGTATTGTCATATGTTGAGAGAATGGAGCAACTGGGCTTGTATACACTGGAATTTAGAAGGATGAGAGGGAATCTTATTGAAACATATAAGATTATTAAGGGATTGGATACGCTAGAGGCAGAAACATGTTCCCATTGTTGGGGGAGTCCAGAACCAGGGGCCACAGTTTAAGAATAAGGGGTAGGCCATTCAGAAGGGAGATGAGGAAACATGTTTTCACCCAGTGAGTTGTGAACCTGTGGAATTCTCTGCCCCAGAAGGCAGCGGAGGCCAATTCTCTGGATACTTTCAAGAGTGAGTTGGATAAAGCTCTTAAGGATGGCGGAGTCAAGGGATATGGGGAGAAGGCAGGATCGGGGTACTGATTGTGGATCAGCCATGATCACATTGAATGGCGGTGCTGGCTCGAAGGGCCAAATGGCCTACTCCTGCACCTATTGTCTATTGTCTATTCCTCCTCATCTCCTTTTTAAAGGTACGGCCTTTTATTGTGAGGCTGTGGCCTCCGGTCCTGGACTCTCCCGCTAGTGGAAATGTCCTCTCCACATCCATTCTATCCAAGCCTTTCATTAACTCCCTGGTGAATGTTTTAAGTAGCAGTGAACACCATAATAGAGGAGAACTGACAGGCACTTCTATCTGGTCTGAAGATGGATCTCGACCCAAAACATCATCCATTCCTTCTCTCCAGAGATGCTGCCTGCCCCACTGAGTTACTCCTGCATTCTGTGACAATCTTTGGTTTAAACCAGCATCTGCAGTTATCTTCCTACACAAAGGCATTTTTATAAGTCATGTTATACCTCTGTACATCAACGGATTGCAGATTGTTGGAAGCTTGATGGAAGCTTCACAAAAAAAACAAAAATGCTCAAAGATTTTCTTTTAAATAAACAATTATTTTTACAATTGAGAGTTCAGTCCCACAGTAGCTCATTACATTTGAATTTACAGTGTTTTTGTCTCCTTTAATGAGCCTATATTAAGCATCTGAGGTGAACTGACAGCCTTTTGCCAAGTCCAACTGCGACTACAATACATAGGTACTCCATCTACTCGAAAACACTTTTGCATGTCTTGAATTCATCAAAAGCTCTTCTTGTGTATGGTTTCTCTCCACTTCTCAAAAATAATTAAACCAATGTGCTCACAGCAAAAGTATGAAGAAACATTTAGGTTTAAGAATTTAGTCCAAAGGGATGGCAGGGTGGCACAGCGGTAGAGTTGCTGCCTTACAGTGCCAGAGACCTGGGTTCGATCTTGACTACGGGTGCTGTCTGTACCAAGTTTGCACATTCTCCCTGTGACCGTGTGGGTTTTCTCCAGGTGCTCCGGTTTCCTCCCACACTCCAAAGCCGTTCAGGTGTGTAGGTTAATTGGCTTCAATAAAAATTGTCCCTAGAGTGTGTAGGACAAAGTTAGTGTACTGGGGCGATCGCTGGTCAGCACAGAGTCGGTGGGCCAAATGGCCTGTTTCTACTCTGTATCTCTGAAGTCCAAAAGGTCTAAAGAGTTCTGTTGACAAAGCGCGGTCACGGTGGCACAGGGGTAGAGTTGCTGCCTTACAGTGAATGCAGCCCCGGAGACCTGGGTTCGATCCCGACTACGGGAGCTGTCTGTACGGAGTTTGTACGTTCTCCCCGTGACTTGCATGGGTTTTCTCCGAGATCTTCAGTTTCCTCCCACACTCCAAAGACGTACAGGTTTGTAGGTAAATTGGCTTGGTAAATGTAAAAATTGTCCCTAGTGGGTGTGCAATAGTGTTAATGTGCGGGGATCGCTGGTTGGCGTGGACCCGGTGGCCGGAGGGCCTGTTTCCGCGCTGTATCTCTAAACTAAACTAAACACTGGACATAAATTTGCTGCCCCAATCACTGTAAGTGAGATTCTCGTTTGTCTTAAACCTCCGGATATGATTCTTTTTTAGGAAGTTCTTCATCACACAACACTACAGTGATGGTTATGATGCAAGCAGCTTTGAAGCATCTTCACTCTGTTCTTGAATGTGAGACACATCCAGCAGAAAGATTCCTGGAGGAACACACATTCACAACTACAACAGCAACACTTCATCTCAAATGTTCCGCATGCAGGAGAACCAATGTTTATACAGAAAAAATGACCTACCCAGTCATGAAGTGATCGATGCCTAGACGTGAAGCATGGAAACAGACCCTTCAGCTCAACTTATCCTTGTTGATCAAGGTGGCCTTGTACCTGTCCAAGTGTCTCTTATCGTACAGCAAAGGAGCAAGCCCTTCAACTGGTTGCCAAACACCTTAACTCCCTTCCCCATTCCCAGCTTTCTGTCCTGGGCCTCCTCCATTGGCAGAGTGAAGCCACATACAAATTGAAGGAACAGCACCTCATACTTTGCTTGGACAGCTTACACCCCAGCGGTATGAACATTGATTTCTCTAATTTCAAGTGATCCCTGCATTTCCCCACTTCCCCCCTCCCTTACCCTAGTTATCCTACTAGTTCCACTGTTCGCATCCTTTTATCCTTTCATTATCACCTCTACCCCAGCCAACAATGGGCCATTATAAGCTCCTCCCTTCCTGGGTCATCTGTTCCCGCCCCTGATTTTTTCTGGTCTTTTCATTCCTCCACTTTTCCCCCCACCCCTCTCTACTTTCAATCTGAAGAAGGGTTCCGACCTGAAACGTCACCCGTCCTTTTTCTCCAGAGAAGCTGCCTGACCCATTGAGTTACTCCAGTGCTTTGTGTCTATCTTCGTTATAAACCAGCATCTGCAGCTCCTTCCTACACCCTTTAGCTCAATGGGTTCGCACCAACCATCAGGAAGTCATCCACACCAACTCACACACACACAACTCATCGCAAATTTCACTCCACATTTACACTCATGAACAATCCAGCCTAATTAACCTACAAGCCTGCATATCTTGGGGATGTAGGAGGAAAATGGAGCATCCAGGGTAAACCCCCACAGTCACAAGAAGAATGTGCAAACTTCACACACAGAGCAGTGGAGATCAGTGGGCAGCATGGTGGTGCAGCGATAGAACTACTGCCTTAGAGCATTAGAGACCCGGCTTTGATCCTGACTATGGGTGCTTGTCTGTAAGGAGTTTAATTTAGTTTAGTTTAGAAATACAGCGCGGAAACAGGCCCTTCGGCTAAATGAGTCCACGCCAACCAGCGATCCCCGCACATTAACATTATCCTAAAGATTAGTTTAGAGATACAACGCATAAACAGGCCTTTTGGCCCACCAAGTCCACACCGACCAGCGATCCCCGCACACCAACACCATCCTACACACACTAGGGACAATTCACACTTATATCAAGCCAAATAACCTACAAACCTGTACGTCTTTGGAGTGTGGGAGGAGACCGAAGATCTCGCAGCAAACCCCACGCAGATCACGGGGAGAACATACAAACTCCGTACAGACAGCACCCATAGTCGGGATCGAACCCGGATCTCTGGCACTCTAAGGGAGTAACTCTACCGCTGTGCCATCGTGCTACCTGAGTATTTAGGTATGATTGTGCCTATGTATAGTAGGATTTTTACTGAAAGGTATATTCATGTATAGTCTTTTCTTTGACTTGATAGCATGCAAACAAAAGGATTTTCACTCTATCTCGGTACATGTGACAATAATAAATGGAACTCAACTAAACTAAACGAGGAATTTGACTGTACCTAGTTACATGTTACAGTTATAAACTAATCTAAACTAAACAATGAATATCACTGTACCTAGCTATTATAAACTAAACAAGAAATATCACTGTAGTTAGACACAAAAAGCTGGAGTAACTCAGCGGGACAGGCAGCATCTCTGGAGAGAAGGAATGGGTGACGTTTCGGGTCGAGACCTTTCTTCAGACTGATCAATATCACTGTACCTAGTTACATGTGACAATTATAAACTAAACTAAACTAAACAATGAATTTCACTGTACCCAGGTACATGTGGCAATGACGCATCATTGAACCATTGAATTGGCCTCAGAGTGGCTGAGTAATTGCATGTAGCAGCTACTTGAGAAGACAATACAGATAAAGCCAGACAAGTCACTCTTCATTTGCTAGATAACAGTTTCCGACACAGTGCTGACAGGCAGAGTGCAGTCAGACGTGAGAAGACCTCCTCACAGAGAGCTGGGAGTCTGTGTATCACCCGGAAGAATTGTCGCTCGGACTGGAGAGTTGTGGTCAACATGTTTATAGGAAACAAGCTGTTAAACTGGAAAGGGTACAGCGAGGATTTACTTGGATGTTGCTGGGATTCGAGGGCCTGAGCTATGGGGAGAGTTTGGACAGGCTAACCCTATATTCCATGGAGGGCAGGAGGATGAAGGGTGATGTTATAGACATGTGCAAAATCATGAGGGGAATAGATCGGGTAAATGCACAGAGTATTTTACCCAGAGTAGGGGCATGATGAACCAGAGGACATAGGTTTAAGGTGAGGGGGGAAAGATTAAAAAGGAGCCTGAGGGCAACATTTTTACACAAAGGGTGTTGGGTGTATGGAACTGGTTGCCAAAGGAGACAGGTACTATTGCAATGTTTAAGTAACATTTGGACAGGTACGTGGAGAGGAAAGGTTTGGCGTTACACTGGCCAAATGCAGGCAGGTGGGACTTGTGTAGGTAGGGCAAGTTGGTCGGTGTAGGCAAGTTGGGTCGAAGTGCCTGTTTCCATGCTGTATCACTCTATGACTCTAGTCAGGCAACAGCCCAAAATAGGCACACATGCAGAATCCTACATTTCAGCCAGAATTGAAGGCTCAGAAATTGTGGATCCATTCAGAATCCATTCCGTTCTCCTGTAGGGGGGACAGATGGACAGATGGATGGTGACATCGTGATCAAAAGTCATGAATAGAGTGTTACTGGACTCTGGAAGTCCTTGCAATCTACACTGGACCCCATCAAGACTTATGTCATCAGATCCATAGATCATTAGACCATAAGACATAGGAACAGAATTAGGCCATTCGGCCTAACAAGGCTACTCTACAATTCAATCATGGCTGATCGATTGTTCCCTCTCAACCCCATTCTTCTGCCTTTGCCCTGTAATTTTTGACACCCTTTATTACAGGGCGCTCTGTTAGAAAGGAGATGTGGAGGAACTTCTTTAGACAGAGGGTAGTTAATCTGTGGAGGTCATTGGAGACCAAGTCAGTGGATATTTTTAAGGCAGAGATAGATACATTCTTGATTAGAACCGGTGTCATTTGCACAAAAGACATTTGTGCAAATCCAAAGAAAATGGAGGATTAGCTCTACCTAATTTTCTTTATTATTACTGGGCAACTAATATAACTTTCTGGTTGGACGATACATGTCAACATGTAAATTGGTTAAACATGGAGAGGGAAGATTGTTTGCCTTTTTGTATAGGCTCGATCCTCCTATCTCCAATACATTTGAATAAGTCAACGTATGAGCAAAATCCGATAATACATAGTACTATCCGTATCTGGAAACAGCTGAAATTCAGTCTTAAATTGAGAAATATGTCTCTCCTTCTTCCTATTGCAAGTAATCCCTCGTTTAAACCATCTACTTTTGATGTGGTGTTTGTTCAATGGAAGAACCTGGGAATCAATACTGTGGGAGACCTCTATAAGAAGGGGACTCTCTCTTCTTTTCAAGAACTACAGGAGAAATATGACTTGAATGCCAATAATTTTTTTAGATACCTTCAAATCCGAGATTACGTGAAAACATATACACAAGACTGTCCTCTTATGGGTCCAGATATATTAGACGATTGTTTGAATAGACATGCCGATACAAGTAAGTTGATATCTTACATTTATAACACTCTTCTAAATATTGACATCCCATCCTCTGAAATTTATAGGCGAGCATGGGAGGACGAGCTGGTTTCACCCATTTCGAAAGATATATGGGAGGAAAGCCTACAATACATACACTACAGTTCTCTAAATGCCAGGCATTGCCTGATACAATTTAAAGTATTGCATAGGTTATACTACTCAAAGACCAAATTGAACAATATCTTCCCAACTGTCTCTCCTCTTTGTGATAAATGTCACTTTCAAGAAGCCACCCTAACTCATTATTTTGTATCCTGTATAAAAATACAAAACTTCTCGACGGAAATATTCAATATCATTTCTAAAACATTTAAAATTCAATTGGAGCCAGATTCAAGACTAATAATATTAGGAATGTCAGAGGGCTGCCCTAATCTAACGATATCTCAAAGACGCTTCCTTGACTATGGTTTAATAACTGTGAAAAAACTTATACTTAAATTCTGGAAAAAGATAACAGTCCCCACAGTGAAGATGTGGATCACAGAAATGACCGAGACACTACATCTAGAAAACATAAGGCTTGTCTTGACTGACAAACCAGATCAATTTTCCTAAATATGGTCTCCTTTTATTGAATTTCTTCAACAACATAATAACTGAACACAAACTCAAAACAGATGCTAGGGTCGGGTGAGCAGGCGTATGGAAGGGCAGTGGGATATATCTCCGCTTCTTTCACTTCTTCGTTAGTTCTGGGTTTTTTCTTTTTTCTTTTTCGTGTCTTTCTCGAAATTCTTTCTTTTCTTTTTCTTTTCTTCTTTCTTTCCCTTTTTTCCTTTTTCCTTTTTCCTTTTTTCCGATTTAGTTATTAGTTTATAAAATGTTAAAATTGAAGCAGTATGAAAATTGTATAATTGTTATGTCGATTACTTTCACCTTGTACAATTGCTTCTAATAAAATAAATATTAAGAAAACATAAAGAACCGGTATGAAGGGTTATGGGGAGAAGGCAGGAAAAAAGGATTAGGAGGCAGAGATTAGCCACGATTGAATGGCGGAGTAGACTTGATGGGCCGAATGGCCTAATTCTACTTCTATATCTTGTGAACTTGTGATGTGATATCACCGAAAGAAAATGAAAGGCAGAGACAGACCCAAGACACAACTGGGAATATGTTCAGATATATGGGACGCTGATAGGGGTATTGAAGTCTAATGAAAACATTTACAGTACTAGATTTAAGATAAGCTTAACAAGATTGCCGTCGTTTACTTTGCTCTACAGATTAAAGAATATAGATGAGAGATGCAGTCCTCCATATGGCATTTAGTTATGGCAATATTTACTGTGCAAAGTCTTTTATAGTAGTTTTGTAATGGATTTTTGACAGGGCAATTCCACACATAATAAATTCTCTCCGTGCTCTGCCTGTGGCCTGATATCTCTGTGCCAAGGGTATATTATACATTTTCCTCTTGTGTTCAGCTGTACCTTACAAAAGAAACCAGCCTGCCAGGAACAATTTGTCAAAATAATGGGGGAACGTTCAATTCTGGGGTTGTTTATCCAATGTATTTAGTGTTGAACCAGCTGCTCAAGGGATAAACCGCAGCAGATGTCCAAAAGCATATTTTTAGGGTTGCAGAGGGACTCCAGATTAGGTCAGCATTCAACATCTCTGATTCATGAGTTTAAATGTTGGTGTAAAAGCCACCATTGTGGTCTGGGTAGAGTTACTTGAAACACTGAATTCAAACTTGTTACCTCTTCAGATTTTTGAGGTCGTTCCAAGTTTTTTAAAATTGCACTTAAAATATTTAACTTATTTTTGGATTTAGATCTTTTTAAAGTGGAAATTAGATGAATTTCACTGTAATGAAAAGAGTAGCTTTCCTCGTTTGTTGAATTCATCCTTGAGAACAAAATTCCTTTCCTTCCTAGTTTAGTTTAGTTTAATTTAGTTTAGTTTAGTCTAGCTTATTATTTCACGTGTATCAGTCAAAGCAAAGACCATGTATGATTACAATCAGGCCCTACACAGTGTACAGATAAAGCATAAAGGGTATTTGAGTGTGCAAGATAAAATCCGATTAAAGATAGCTCAAAGGTCTCCAATGAGGTTGATGGGTGGTCTGGACCACACTCTAGCTGGTGAGAGGACGGTTCAGTTGCCAGATAACAGCTTGGAAGAATATTTCCCGCAACTCTAACTGCAATGCAAAAGGATTTCAGTTTACATTATGCCATTACTATTGAGGTATAACAGAATTATACGTATATAGACACATAGAAACATAGAAAATAGGTGCAGGAGTAGGCCATTCGGCCCTTCGAGCCTGCACCGCCATTCAATATGATCATGACTGATCATCCAACTCAGATTCCTGTACCTGCTTTCTCTCCATATCCCCTGATCCCTTTAGCCACAAGGGCCACATCTAACTCCCTCTTAAATATAGCCAATGAACTGGCCTCAACTACATTCTGTGGCAGAGAATTCTAGAGATTCACCACTCTCTGTGTAAAAAATGTTTGTCTCATCTCAGTCCTAAAAGATTTCCCCTTTATCCTTAAACTGTGACCCCTTGTTCTGGACTTCCCCAACATTGGGAACAATCTTCCTGCATCTAGCCTGTCCAACCCCTTAAGAATTTTGTAAGTTTCTAAAAGATCCCCCCTCAATTTTTTAAATTCTAGCGAGTACAAGCGAGTCTATCCAGTCTTTCTTCATATGAAAGTCCTGACATCCCAGGAATCAGTCTGGTGAACCTTCTCTGTACTCCCTCTATGGCAAGAATGTCCTTCCTCAGATTAAGAGACCAAAACTGTACGCAATACTCCAGGTGTGGTCTCACCAAGACCCTGTACAACTGCAGTGGAACCTCCCTGCCCCTATACTCAAATCCTTTTGCTATGAATGCTAACATACCATTCGCTTTCTTCACTGCCTGCTGCACCTGCAAGCCTACTTTCAATGACTGGTGTACCATGACACCCAGGTCTCGTTGCATCTCCCCTTTTCCTAATCGGCCACCATTCAGGTAATAGTCTACTTTCCTGTTTTTGCCACCAAAGTGGATAACCTCACATTTATCCACATTATACTGCGTCTGCCATGCATTTGCCCACTCACCCAGCCTATCCAAGTCATCTTGCAGCCTCCTAGCACCCTCCTCACAGCTAACACTGCCCTCCAGCTTCGTGTCATCCGCAAACTTGGAGATGTTGCATTCAATTTTCTCGTCCAAATCATTAATATATATTGTAAATAGCTGGGGTCCCAGCATTGTAGTTCAGAAACGGCCTCGGCTGGTAATCGCATTGGTCTACCGTAAAGGCCAGCCTGGGATCTAAGAGCCTGTTCCTTTGCACGTTGCAAATTTTGATAGTGCAAAGGTCCGTAACGCACTGCTGGAAATGCCACCACTAGTTTGCCAATTACACTTGCTGTATGTCTAATTGATGGCTTATGTTTTTCAATAAGGTCATTCCAAGCTTTGGTTAACTCTAATTGTTTGCCCCAAGGCAGAGTCACTGACATGTGGATTGAGTTAATTGTAAACCCCAGGTAATCCATAACCCTGGTAGGTGTCAACTTGGACTTAACTGGATGGATGAGAAAACCCAATCTTTCAAGCATGAGTTTGGTGGCTGAGACAGATGATACTGCCGATAACTCGGTGACCCCGAAAATAAAGATGTCATCCAAATATGCCATGACCATGTGGTTCTGAGCTCGTAATAGCCCCAGAATGGGTTTCAGTAGTTTGGTAAATAGTCTGGGAGCTGAAGTCAGCCCATTGGGCAATGCTTGGAACTGCCATAATTGGCCCATCCAGTTAAATTTCAAATATCTCCTGTGCTCCCTGTGAATAGGTACCGTGTAGTATGCATCTTTAAAGGCGATGCATGCCATGTAGCTACCATCAGAAATCATTTGGATGGCAGTGCCAAAATTATCCATTTTGAAATGTTTATACTGCACAAAAGAGTTGAGTTCAGTCAAGTCTAGGATAATACGAACTCCTCCATCCTTTTTCTGCTTGGTGAAAATATTGGATACAAATTGGTGAGGTTCCTGATGCGACCTCTCAATGACCTCTTTATTGGATAGAATTCGGATTTCAGCTTGTATATCCAAACTCTCCTGGTGTGAAAACACATATGTGCGGTTGGGTGAATGTTGTGTGGGTGGAAATGAGTCAATAATGCACTCAATTTTGAACCCTCGTATACTGTGCAGTATAAACGGATCCGCTGTGATCCAACACCATTCATTTAAGAAATGTTGTAACCTTCCCCCAACCGGTGCGTGGGGCATGTGTAAGGTGTTCCACAAGGAACTAGGTAGACTTACCTCAGTTGTTACTGGCGGTGTGGTGCTGACTTCCTTTCGTGAGGTTTGGGAAATCGAGCTGGTGGTGGGTGCCCCATGCACATCCTTTCCGTGGGTCGGCTGGGGCCACCCCTAAAAAAGACCTTGATGCCTCCAATCCGGGTCTTCCACCAGTTCCGGTACCCCTAGGCTGGTATCGCCTGGTGCTGTAGGGTGCATAGGGGTGAGTCCGGTATGATGAGCCTCTGGGTGTGGCTTGGGCTCTACTCATGAGGCGGATGGTTTTCGGCTCATCGTCCAGCTCCCGGACCTGCTTGGGCAGATTTTCCCCAAACAGATAATTGGCCGGCTGGACATTGCTGGCCTTGCACAGCACAGCAAACTTTGGATTTAGTGCCGGCCGGATAGCGTTTTTGCGCAGGCATTTAATCTCAAAGTGAGGGTAAAAGAGTAATGCCGCTGCGTCTTGCTGAGTATTGGTCAGTGGTTCTCCTTCTACTGACCTTGCAAAGGCCGTTATGCCAGAGGCCAGCAACTTCAGGACCTTCTGGAGTTTCATCTCCTGGGCTCTTACACCTGCTCCAATATGACCCCAGATGGCGTGGTTAATGGCCGTCACATTGAGGGAGGCACAGTTAGCTGGAGAGGGGTTCCTGTTGGTGGTTTCTTCCATCGTTAATTCTTTGAGTTGGGGAGAGGCCAAATAATTGATATTGCTGGCCATGTCTTCATCCAGGGTTGCTCCTAATGGAAAGGTGATGGCGAATCTGGATGCCAAAAATGGCACTTCAGCCCCGTGCCCCTGGGAATGCTCACCTTCTGTGCCTCCAAACTTGGAGTCAGTCAAAAACTGACCCGGTGTACTCCCTTCTCCAGTGAGGGAGATATTTTGCAGCCCCATGTATGAAGCCGCTGATGTGGCCTGCTGCGGAGACCCGTGTTTATACTGCTCCCTCCTACGGAGCAGATCACTCTGGAGCCACCTCTCCATAAGGTGCTCCATGTGGGTAAGTCGCCCGTGGACGCTTCCCAACGAAGGAGGGGATCCCTCCTGGCCCGACTCATCTGAGTCAACGGGCCTTACGGATTTCCGTGTGGCCTTGCGCCCCTGCGGGACCGCCACGGTGCTTTCCTCGGGCACCAGGTCTGCTGCTGCTGGCTCTACTGCCAGCGACAAAGTCGGTGATGTAGACAGTCGCCCGCTACCCGCTTTACCACGGTCTTCGGTAGCCGGCTTCCCCACAGACCGTCTCCTTACTTTGGACATTGCTGGGTTCAACTTGTTGAAAAAAACAAGGTTTACAAACCCGCCAAAACCGACTGCAGAGTAGTTGTAAAAACACTTACCTGCCGTTTTTAAACATACCGCTGGAAGGCCGCTGCGTGCCTGCCAGTCAGTCGTTGCCGCATGCTTCAGACGTAATGACGCGCATGCCGACTGACGTCCCTTCTTCACGTAGTCACTCACGTGACTCCGAAGTAAAATGTTAATATTTGGGGATCGCTGGTCGGTGCGTACTCGATGGGCCGAAGGGCCTGTTTCCATGCTGTATCTCTAAACTAAACTAAACTAAACTAAACTAAACTAAATTAAACAAAACTAAACATTTGGTCTCATCCTACCAGAGATATTCCTTTTGTTCTATCTATCCCTCACCCACCTTCTCTGCTCCTGAAAACCAACTTTTTACTTCTCTCCCTGATAAAAGCCCCTGGACTTGAGATGTTAACTTTTTTTTCCCATAGAGCTTGCCAGACTTGCTGAATGTTTTGGGCTTATCCTACTTACACTTACTGTTTCTACACTCATATTTAATTTGTTTTTTTCAACTTAAATAACAATCTCTCTATATTCTTCAATGTCCACGATTGGAAAAAAGTTAGATAACATAAAATTAGTGTGAACGGGTGATGGTTAGAGAAATTGGAGAAGTCAATGTTCATACTGCTGGGGTGTAAGCTGCCCAAGTGAAATATGACGTGCTGTTCCTCCAATTTGTGCTGGGCCTCACTCTGACAGTGGAGGATGTTCAGGATAGAAAGGTCAGTGTGGGAATGGGATGGAGAGCTAAAATGTTTGTATATGTATATTCATACATAGTGGGGATAAGTATATTGAAGGATCGATAGAATTGATTGAAAGATATAAGATGGAAACGGCCCACTGACACAACTTCCTCAAACTCCTTTGTTTAAGAAAGAACTGCAGATGCTGGTAAATCAAAGGTAGACACAAAATGCTGGAGTATCTCAGTGGGTGAGGCAGCATCAATGGAGAGAAGGAACAGGCGACATTTTGGGTCTCGACACGAAACATCGCCAATTCCTTCTCTTCATAGATGCTACCTCACCCACTGAGTTACTCCAGCATTTTGTGTCTTCCTCGGACTCCTTCACAGTGTTTTGCCAATACACAAACCTTCTGGCAACATATTAACAATTCCATTGTCTTGGGCATGCATCTCATCAACACTTCTTTCCCTAAGAACTTTAAAAAAATTATTGTACCAAACTTGCTCATTTGACCATCCTTGGCCAGTTGATTAAACCCGTCTCTCTGTGTGAGCTGACCCACGAGGTACCCCGAGTTTAAAACAAATTTAACTCATGGTAATCACGTAAATTAATGTAGCGGGAACGTCGGAACTCGTGGACGCAAGTTAGCGACTCTTGGCGCTAACGGCAGGTACCTGTGAAACTTGTTAACTCTTGAAAAAGTTCAAACATGTTTAAACTTTTCCACGAGTAAAATGTACTTTTGAGGTTAAAATTTGAAACATTTAAACTCGTTGTAAGAACGTAGTGGCCCGTGTGTTTACCTTTGTGACTCGTGAGTCTACCGTGGGAACTCTTTTTAGAAACAATAATCAGGGACAGAAATATCAGTTACTTGGATGAGTATGGATCAGTTAAGGAACACCAACATAGACTTTTTAAAGACAAATTCTGCTTAACAAAGTTAAGCAAGTTATTGATAAGATGACAGAGTGGGTTGAAAAGAAAAAATTGCTTGAAGTTTATATATTGATTGTGTGTATTTGGGACTGAGCTCACAACCTTAAGACAAACCAGTATTGAGGAACAGCGTGAGAACATTTTATGACACTTCATGGCAGCCTAATTTGAGGTTTGCCAGTCACGTCCAGAAGCCATCTCTACCAGTGCTGTTGAAGAAGACAGGGTTGTGTTCACCTCTCCTGCACCCCTGTTCCATTGAGAGACTTTGAAAAATAAGAATCACATTTCACACATTGATTTTATGACTTTTAATTCTTAACATGACCATAATCACAATCTTTTACCCGATGGCAAATAAGAACCCAAAGTGCAGTTTTAAAGTGCAAATGTTCCCGGGGAACATGAAATATTGTTACACAAATTCTATGATATAAATTTTTATTAGAAGCAAACATATTACAATGTAGAGTAACATATTATAATAGAAGAAAAAACTTTTCATATACATCAATCACTCGTACATTATTAAATTTGTCAATTGTCAGTTAATTCTGCTTCTAGTGTTTTTTTTTAATATAGATAGAAAAAGAAAAATAGAGAGAAAGAAGAAAGAAGAGAGAGAAAGAAGAATTACAATATCAAAAAAGAAAGAGGTGGAATGAATAACATAATACGTCATAGGAGATAAGTTCGTAGGTTATGAAATATAATTACATCTAATCCTGAGTTCAAGCTTCAGTCGGGCTTTCGCGCTGGGCCACTCTATCCCTTCAAATAGGCAATGAATGGAGCCCATATTTTAACAAAAAGTTCTTGCTTGTCCATTAAGACAAGTCTAATTCTTTCTAGATGTAGGGTCTCCGACATTTCCACAATCCACATTTTAATTGTGGGGGTTGTAGGGCCTTTCCAGAATTTTAATATTAATTTTTTCCCTGTTATTATACTGTAGTCAAGGAAGTATCTTTGGCTTGTTGTGAGTGTTAAACTTTGTTCTGATATCCCAAGTATTATTAATTTTGAGTCTGGAGCCAATTTGGTATTAACAACTTCAGAGATTATTTGAAAAATATCAGTCCAGTAATTTTTAATTTTTATACAATTTGCAAAGGTATGTGTTAAATTGGCCTCTAGGTGCAGGCATTTATCACATATAGGAGAAATATGTGGGAAAATTCTATTTAGTTTTATTTTGGAGTAATGTAATCTGTGTAAGACTTTAAATTGTATTAAAGCATGTCTGGCATTTAACGAACATTGATGTATATGTTGTAAACTTTCGTCCCAAATATCTTTCGTAATAGGATAACCTAACTCATTTTCCCATTTATGTCTATATAGTTCCATCGGTGGTACCTCATTATTTAGGAGAATGTTATAAATATAAGCTATTAATTTTTCAGTGTTAGGATGCTTATTCAAACATTCATCAAGAATTTCTGCTTCCCTAGTCCTATAAACTTGTGTATTGGATTTAACGTAATCTCTAATTTGTAAATATCTGAAAAAGTTATTTGAGTGTAGTCCATGATTCTGTTGTAACTCTTGAAATGACAGAAAGATGCCTTCCCTATAAAGATGTCCAATCCTTTTAATTCCATGATTTTTCCATTGTATAAAACCTCTATCCAATATGGATGGCTTGAATAGAGGATTATTTACAATGGGAAGACCTAGTGGTATATTATTCAGTTTTAAAGCCTTTTTTAATTGTTTCCAAATTCGTATTCCACTATGTATTATAGGATTTTCCTTATAGGTTTTTTATGCAATTTTGTGGTAGCAAATATAATCGAACCTATTTCAAAAGGTAAACAGTCTTCCTTTTCCATCCTTAACCATTCTGGTTGTTGGTCCATTTCTTCCAGCCAGAAATTCATGTTTTTAATATGGACTGCCCAAAAATAAAATAAGAAATTTGGCAAGGCCAAACCTCCGTTGCTCTTTGACTTACATAAATGTTTTTTACTTATTCTATGATTCTTATAATCCCAAATAAAGCTTGTAACAATGGAGTCGACTTTCTTGAAAAAGTTTTTTGGAATATATATCGGAATTAATTGAAATAAATATAGTAGTTGCGGTAAGAAAATCATTTTTATAGCATTAATTCTACCAAGCATTGAAATAGGAAGTGTTTTCCAGTACTGAATATGTTTGTGTAATTTATTAAGTAAGGATGGAAAATTTTGTTTAAATAAAGAGGTATATGTCTTAGTTACATAGATTCCTAAATATTTAAGTTTATCTTTAACTATTTTAAAAGGGGATTGTTGTATTGTATTTAAGTTGAATTTTGTTATTGGCATAATGTCACTTTTATTCCAATTAATCCTATATCCTGAGAACTGACCAAATTGTGTTATTAGATTTAATAGATTTGGAATACTAGTTTCTAACTTTGTAATATATATTGATACATCATCTGCATATAAGGACATTTTATTCCTTGTATCTCTAGTGTTGTATCCATGTATACCTGGATGGTTTCTAACGCTTTCTGCTAATGGTTCAATTGCAAGAGCAAATAATAGTGGGGATAGTGAACATCCTTGTCTACAACCTCTAGAAAGAATAAATTTGGCTGATAACATTTGATTTGTTAATATTCTAGCTGTTGGATTAGAGTATAACAATTTAACCCATGTACAGTACTTCTCTCCCAATTGAAATTTTTTCTTTACCGAAAATAAATATGTCCATTCTACCTGGTCAAATGCCTTTTCAGCATCTAACGAAATAATTGCTAGATCTGCATTTGGAATTCTATTTGTATATATAATATTGAATAGTCTTCTCAAATTATAAAATGAGCAACGTTTTGGAATAAAACCTGTTTGGTCCGGGTGTATTAATTTGTTAATCACTAAGCTCAATCTATGAGATAGGATTTTGGTTAATATTTTCTGATCAGTATTTAAGAGAGCTATTGCTCTATATGAACCTGGGTCTTCAGGGTCCTTATCCGGTTTTGGTATAAGTATGATTGTAGATTCATTTAGAGTTTCTGGAAGTTTCTGTTGAGTATAAGCTTGTTTGTAAAGTCTCTGTAGACGTGGAGAAATCAGATCGTAAAATTGTTTATAAAATTCAGAGCTTAGACCATCAGGACCTGCGGCCTTTCCATTTTTTAAAGATCTAATTGACTCCTCGATGTCTTTTACCGTAATTTCTACATCTAGTGATTCTCTCTCTTTCTGATCTAGACCTGTAAGATTACATTTCTGTAGAAATGTTTCCATTCCTACTGGTTGTTCTGTTGTTTTAGATGAATACAATTTTTGATAATATTGTAAAAATCTATCATTAATATCTTTAGGTAGTGTTAATGTTTCTCCCTTATCTGATCTAATTTTGTAAATTGTTTTTTCCCCGTCCTGTTTACGAAGTTGACGCGCTAATAGTTTTTGTGGTTTATCTCCAAATTCAAAATGTAATTGTTTTGTACGTTGATATAGTTTTATTACTTGGTCTGAGTATATCTTGTTTAACTTATATTTCAGTACTGCAATTTTATTGTGTTTTACCATAGATGGTGCTATTGCATTTTCTATGTCTAATTGCCTTATTTCCGTTTCCAAAGACTTTTGTTTGGCCCTATTCTCTTTGTTAATAAATGATTGGGAGGAGATTAATGCTCCTCGCACAAATGCTTTAAATGTTTCCCAAAGAAGGGAGGCGGAGATTCCAGGGCTGTCATTAGCCTCGAAAAACATATTAATCTGTTTTACGAGGTATTCATTACATAGCTTTTCTTTCAAGATTTGGTGGTTAAGTTTCCATTGTGTCTTTGTCTCAGTCATTCCATTTAGTTTAATCATAAATGTTAGTGGAGCATGGTCCGATATTATAATATTATGATATTGCGAATTATAGGTAAATGGGATAAGTTTAGAGTCTACTAAGAAATAATCTATCCTTGAGTAAGTTTTATGCATGGGTGAGTAGAATGAGTATTCTCGACCAGGTAGTATTAATATATGAATTTAGGAATTCACTTGCCTGAGATTTTAATTTTCTTTGACTTGATGATCTATCCAAGTAAGCATCCAGTGTACAATTTAAGTCTCAACCGATAATTAAATTATGTTGTGTACATTCCGGGATAATGTTAAGTATTCTCTTAAAGAACAGGGGGCTATCAAAATTTGATCCATACACATTAAGGAGAGTCACTTTTTTTGAGTATAACTCCCCTACTAATACAATATATCTGCCTTCAATATCTTCTGTCGTTGATATATGTTTAAAGGGTATACCTTTACGAATTAATATTGCAACCCCTCTAGATTTATGTGAAAATGAAGAATGATACGTTTTAGCAATCCATTTGGCTTTCAATCTATGTTGTGCTTCCTTTTTAAGATGTGTTTTCTGGAGAAATATTACATCTGCTTTAAGTGATTTTAAATAGGCTAATACTTTACCTCTCTTGATTGGTTCATTAATTCCCTTAACATTCCAGCTACAAAATTTAATTCCTTCACCCCCAATTTTCATATTAACGTCTTGCATCTTGTGATTAAAGTGGTCTATGTTGGAGCAGCTGGATCAGCGCACTAAACCCTACCTTATACTTGAACCTCAGGTAGATGAATTCTAAGTCTCGTCGGTTTTTCATCCGGACACATCTCCCTAAATAAAACATATAATTCCATTCCAAATACAAAATATAATATAACATAAGATAGAAAAGGTAATAAAATGTTGTATTAGTAACGTGTAAAAAATAGAAAAAGAAGAAAACTACAGCTATGATTAGTGCAGTTAGTGATAGCCACCCTAGTGTGGCTAAACATCTAAAGACTTCTGTAGCTTTTGTTAAAAAAATATATATTACTAGCTCCGTACTTTCCTTAAAAGTAAAGTTTCAATTACAATGAAAACAATTTATGGGGGGGAGGGAAACAATAGTTTTATTCCATAATTGAAGTATTTGTTAGTCTCCAATTAAAATATTAGTATCATATAGCAAGCTAAAAATATTTTCCCTCTTTTTTTTTTAATTAAAAAAAAAAGGGGAAGACACTATTAAAGAGTAATCAAAAAACATTGTTAAAGAGTAATCAAAGTCCAAAATATCCAAATATCCAAAATAGCAAGGAAAAAACTTCCTATATTTTATTAATTAATTATTTGGATCACACTTTACTTATATTTCATACTTTTAATCAATTCTAAGTTGGTCCAGTTAACAATAATTAGTATTGATTAGTATTCGTGATTAGAATTAATTGTTAGAAATCAGTACTAAAATATAAATTTTATGTATCAGTAGCGAGATAATTGCCCAATTCTTCCCGCAGATCTTGGACAAAATCTGCAAGAAGAATGGGGACAGTTCTTAAAAATTATAGTTTAAAGTTCCATCTCTTCTCTGCAGGATAACAGTTTCCACTGTCTTCAGGTGAATGTTGGGTGTAGAATATTATTCAATCTTCGGTCTTATTCACGATGCTCTGGGCAAATTCAAGTGCCTCTGTATGCTTGACGAAGAAATGTTCCTTCTTCTCATAGGTCACACTTAATGTTGCGGGATATAACAGTCCATATCTCAGATTGTTTATATTCTTAAGTATTCTTCTTGTTTCTGTAAACAGCGCTCTCTTCTTCGCGACTTCCACAGGATAATCTCTAAATATTCTTACCTTGTCTCCTTCAAATGCGAGGTTTCTGCTTTGAACAATTATCTTCATCATATCATCCAAAACATGGTCATATTGCACCTTCACTATCAGTTGTCTTGGGGGGGCGCCCACCCCTGGGCGACGTCTTGATACTCTGTGCGCTCGGGCAATTAACGGTGCTTGATCCAGTTTCAAGACTTTTTTCAGCAGATCTGCAGCAAATTCGCGAGCGTCACGATTCCCCTCTCTGCCTTCCTGGACGCCTACAATTCTTAAATTCTGCCGTCTCTGTCGTCCCTCCAAGTCAATACATTTTTCGGTTATTTGATGTAATAACTTCGATAGGCGTTTGTTCTCGGCAATAAGTTTATTTGTTGTTTCGGTGCTTGTCTCAGCAATTTCCTCCAATTCCTTTACAGCCTCGTGGTGTTGATTTAAAGTCTGGAGGATCGGCTCCAACTTACCATCAAATCTGGATTCCATCGAATTCAGTTTATCATATACTTCTTCAGTATTTTGATGCATATTTTCTTCCATGGTTAATTTCCAGTCTTCCAGAACTTCATGCACAGAAGCTGTAACCTCATCTTTAATTTGTTCTTTAATTTCATCTTTTAAAGATTTCTGCTCCTGTTTAAGATTTTTAAATTCTGTCATTATATTAGAGATTTCCTGTGTCAGGAAGGTTCTTAATTCTTCCACATCTGTTTTTTTCTTCCTTGAGATATCTTCTTGGGATGCTGTTAAAACTGAGCCCGAGGCTTCAGGTGGGCCTGCCTCTTTTCCCTTACCGGTTTTTCTCGTCTTGGGGGGGGTATGTTGAATCGACATGCTGCCGGTGTCACGCGCCTGATGACGTCACGGACCTGTTGCAAACACTCGGTGCCGTTTTCTAGAGGTAGGTCCCGTCTTTTTCCACCGTTTTCAACGTTTTTTTCCCGGAGCTAGTCGGCGCGAGTCTCTCCTACTCCATAGCGCCACCGGAAGTCGTTACACAAATTCTGAGATGTAATAATTGATTAGTGATAATGCCAGTAATATTGCGAGTGTCAACAGTATGTCGACCTCACAATATTACTGGTATGATCACGAACCTGGAGACGACGGTATCCCGGCTGGAGTTTTACAACTTGGCACAGATTCATATCATGATCCTACCCCCCCCCCCCTATCCCCCATAAACTGGGATGAGGCGGACATGGTATTGATATTGGGTTATTTTGTCACCTGAATGTTTCCGAGTTTTGAAATATAGCCGTACATAAGTGCAATAAATAGCTAGCGCAAAGAGAAACAAATACCAGCGTGCAGATACAACACAACAAAGTGTCGAGTTTTTTTGTCCAAGAGCTGTAATGGGGTATATCAGGAGATCAGGACTTCAGTTATGAGAAGATAGACACAAAATGCTGGACTCAGCGAGACAGGCAGCATCTCTGGAGAGAAAGAATGGGTGACGTTTCGGGTCGAGACCCTTCTTCACACACCGAAAAACTTCAGTTTCAGCAATCTAATGACAGTGAGGAAGGAGCTGTCCCTGAATCAGGTAGTACATGTATGTGAGCGTTTGTATTATCTGCTCACGGGGTGAAAGGAGAAGAAGGAATGGTACGTTGGCTGCTTCCCGAAGCAGGTCGAAGTGTAGATTGAGTTGATAGGGGGAAAGTTGGCCTGTGTAATATACTGCACTACATTTGCAAGTCTCTGTCATATATACTGCGCTCTTGGGCAAAGTTGCTCCCAAACCAGGCATTGCTGCATCACAATATGATGCTTTGTATGATGTAGACTGTGGAAGCTGGTAGGCTGCCCAGGCAATCAGACATGACTCCGGTGACTCTCATGTGCACTCTGAACTCGTCAGCTGGACAGAGGAAAAAAAAGGTGAGTAAAAAAAAGGTTCCAGTGCCTTTCTCAATACCGTTTCATGTTTCATCAGCAGAGGTCCCAAGTTATTCTTCAGCTCATTAAAGAGCTCAGGTGAAATTCTGATGAAATTTTTAAATGCAGATTTATCCTCTTCGCACAGCACATTAAGCAGCTTTTCATACTGTCCAAAGAGAGATCTCCTTTGAAACAGGGGCTTCACCCACTGAGACCTCTTCTTAATTCTCCTCTTTACTCTCTCTCTCTTCTGCCTTCATTACACAAGCGTCCTTGCATCACATAAAGGGCTGCTGCATACAGCACTCAAACAAAAAACATCACCATCCTGGACTCCAATAGCCTTCTTGCAGACATTTTTTCCAAATGAGCCAATTTAAACAAGGCAGGCTTTATATAGTATCTAAAAAAAAAGCATGACATCATTTTTTTAACATGTGATGATTTTTCAACACGTCGATATACATTGTTGCCTCAAGATTTACGGGAGAGGAACTTGGTACACTCGGGAGACGAACTTGGAACATCGCAGAAATGAGAAGTAAACGGCAAACTTAGACATACCCGTGGGAACTCGGTTAAACTCTTGATCATAAACTTGGAGTCTCGTACGCAACCATGAGTCTTTCACTCGGGGTCACTCGTGGGTCAACTCGCACAGTGAGACAGGGCTTTAATGCAAAATTGCAATTATAGAATGGTTACAAAGCTTTGTTTGGACTCTTGTCCAGACTTCCCAAAGTATCTCTTTAGAATTGATTTAGTACCAAGTCTTGGCATTTGCAAAGAAACATTTACCCAGAAGTTGGAAGGCGAAAATTGACGTTTCACTTCCAATATCCAGCAATATCTGCAGTAATGCAAATAAAGCATCCCCTTTAGCGGTAGACAAAACATGCTGGAGAAACTCAGTGGGTGAGGCAGAATCTAGGGAGAGAAGGAATAGGCAACGTTTCGGGTCGAGACCCTTCTTCAGACTGATGTCGGGGGGGGCAGGAAAAAGAAAGGAAGAGGCAGAGACAGTAGGATTTGTGGGAGAGCTGGGAAGGGGAGGGGAAGGAGGGAGAAATCAAGGGCTATCTAAAATTAGAGGTGAATGTTCATACCGCTGGGGTGTATACTACCTAAGCGAAATATGAGGTGCTGTACCTCCAATTTGCGCTGGGCCTCACTCTGGCCATGGAGGAGGCCCAGGACAGAAAGGTCAGATTGGGAATGGGAGGGGAAGTTGAAGTGCTGAGCCACCTGGAGATCAGGTTGGTTAATACCAACTGAGCGGAGGTGTTGGGCGAAGCGATCGCCAAGCCTGCGCTTGGTCTCACCGATGTAGAGCAGTTGGCACCTGGAACAGTGGATACAGTAGATGAGGTTGGAGGAGGTGCAGGTGAACCTCTGCCTCACATGGAAAGACTGATTGGGTCCTTGGATGAAGTCGAGGGTGGAAGTAAAGTGACAGGTGTAGCATTTCCTGCGGGTGCAGGGGAAAGTAACCGGGGAGTAATCACCTCTACCCAATCATCTTAGTTTATTTTATTTTAGAGATACAGCCCGGAAACTAGCCCTTTGGCCCACCGAGTCCGCGCTGATGAATGATCCCGTACACTAACACTATCCCACACACACTGGGGGCAATTCACAATTTTTACCGAAGTCAATTAACCTACGAACCTGTACGTCTTTGGAGTGTGTGAGGAAACCAGAGCACCCGGAGAAAACCCGCGCAGTCAAAAGGAGAACTGTACAAACTCCGTACAGACTGTACTCATGGTCAGGATCACACCCGGGTCTCTGGTAAGGCAGCAACTCAACTGCTGTGCCACCGTGCCACCCCGCAACTGATTTTTGCCTATTCCAATATAAGAAAAATACGAGAGAGTTGTGAATTTGTGGAATTCCCTGCCACAGAGGGCAGTGGAGGCCAAATCACTGGATGGATTTAAGAGAGAGTTAGATAGAGCTCTAGGGGCTAGTGGAGTCAAGGGATATGGGGAGAAGGCAGGCACGGGTTATTGATAGGGGACGATCAGCCATGATCACAATGAATGGTGGTGCTGGCTCGAAGGGCCGAATGGCCTCCTCCTGCACCTATTTTCTATGTATCTATGTATCTATGAATAAGAGTAGAATTAGGCCATTTGACCCATCAAGCCTACTCTGCCATTTCAATCATGGCTGATCTATCTCTCCCTCCTAACCCCATTCTCCCACATTTTCCTCATAACCTCTGACACCTGTATTACTCAAGAATCTATCTATCATTGCCTTAAAAATATCCACTGACTTGCCTCCACAGCCTTCCGTGGCAAAGAATTCCATAGATTCACCACCCTTTAACTAAGATTTCTCTTCATCTCCTTCCTAAAAGAACATCCTTTAATTCTGAGGCTATGACCTCTAGTCCTAGACTCTCCCACTAGTGGAAACATCCTCTCTGCATCCATTCTATCCAAGCCTTTCACTATTCTGTATGTTTCAATAAATCCCCCCCTCATTCTTCTAAACTCCAGTGAATACAGGCCCAGTGCCGACAAACGCTCATCATAGGTTAACCTACTCATTCCTGTGATCATTCTTGTAA
The DNA here is from genome assembly GCA_038087875.1 of Malacoraja senta. Lineage (NCBI taxonomy): Eukaryota > Metazoa > Chordata > Chondrichthyes > Rajiformes > Rajidae > Malacoraja > Malacoraja senta. The sequence goes on along the minus strand of CM075977.1, from coordinate 202,819,302 downwards.
ACCCTCCTCTGGTCCCTCTCCAGAGCCAGCACATCCTTCCCAAAATTGCTCACAATATTCCAAATGCGGCTGTACCAGCTCCCAATAGAGCCTCAGCATTACATCCCTGTTTTAGTATACAAGCCCTCTTGAAATAAATGCTAGCATTGAGTTTACTTTCTTTACTACCGATTCGATCTGCAGATTAACATTTTGGTGAATCCTGCACCAGCACTCCCAAGTCCCTTTGCACTTCCTATTTCTGGACTCGAAAATAGTCTACGCCTTTATTCCTATTACCAAAATGCATGACTCCACACATTGCTACACTATATTCCATCTGCCACTTCTCTGCCCACTCTCCCAACCTGTCCAAGTCCTTCTGCAGAGTCCCTGCTTTCTCTACACTACATGCCCCTCCACCTATTTTCGTATTATTCACAAACTTTGCCAAAATCTTCAATCCCCTCGTTGGTGTTCTTTCAGCTCAAGAATATTATTGTCCATGAAAAACATCTTCATCTTCTCCATGTATATTGTGACATATTGGAGCACCTTGTTATATTCCACCCAGTTGCCTATGACCTGCTGTTTTTTTAACTTTCCTGCCAAAACGCTATCACAGTACAGGAGCTCCCCTGTGTTTGCACTTTTACTTTTAGCTTGTTCCACTATTTACACCTTTACTGTCTTCCTTGCTTTAATCTTGCTTGGTTGGTGAGCCTGATGTTTGACAAACAAACAAACACAACTGCCACTGATCTGACCTTCAGGAAATGTATAAAATTGAATGTGACTGATGTCTGCAGAGTAAAACAGCAGGAATCATTTTAGTTTAGTTTAATTTAGAGATACAGTGCGGAAACCGGCCTTTCGGCCCATTGGATCCATGCCGACCAGCGATCTCCGCACACTAATACTATCCTACACCCACTAGGGACAATTTACACCAAGCCAATTAGCCTACAAACCTTTGGAGTTTTTGGAGTGTGGGAGAAAACTGAAGCTTCCTGAGAAAACCCACACAGGTCATGGGAAGAATGTACAAACTCCATACAGACAGCACCCGTAGTCAGGATCGAACCCGGGTCCCTGGTGCTGTAAGGCAGCAAATCTACCGCTGTGCCACCATGCCACCCTAGACCTGACACACGTTTTACTGTCCTTACTTGTGGCCAGAGATTTTTGCAGAGTTAATGAGATAAGCACATAGTTTAAAGCATGATTTTTTTTCCTAAGTTAGATGACTAAACTTCTTGCCTTTAATATCCTTTTCCACCTTCCCTGAAAGTTGCAACAGAAGTGGAGAGGGTGGTAAAGAAGGTACACTGCATACATACCTTTGTAGATCGGGTCATTTAGTTTGGTTGAGTTCAGTCTAGTTTAGTTTATAGAAGCACCGCAGAAACAGGGCTTTGTCCCACCGAGTCCACACCGACCAGCGATTCCCACACATTAACACTGCCAGTGACAATTTTACATCTGACGCATTGCGCAACGACTGACTGGTGGGCGCGTCGCTCCTTCCAGCGGTAAGTTTAAAATGCTCAGGTAAGTGCTTATACTTTATCTGAGGTCGTTGCTCCCAGTTCATTTACTATTTTTTCACAGAGTACTCAAACTTTGCGGAGAATATGTCTACGGTGAAGAGGCGGGCCGCAGCGAAGCCGGCTACTGAAGACCGCGGGCCTGCGGGTAGCGGGCGGCCGCCGATTTCGCCTTCAGGTTCGCTAGCAGAGGAGCCAGTGGCTACAGACTTGGCGCCGACAGTAAGCACCTTGGCTACCCCGCAGGGGAGAAAAGCCTCCAGGAAGTCTGTCAGGGCCCTGGACTCGGATGAGTCGGGCCAGGAGGGTTCTCCTCCTTCTATAGGCAGTGTGTTTGGAAGACTGACCCACATGGAGCACCTAATGGAGAGGTTGCTCCAAAGCGATATGCTCCAAAGAAGGGAGCTATCTGAGCCCGGGTATTATGGAGAACCCGCGGCAGCGGCACCTGTCTCAGGGCTGCATAATGTCTCCCTCTCTGAGGAGAGGAGCGTAAGAGGTCAGTTTTACACTGACTCAGATTACGGAGGCACAGCTGGGGAGCATGCTTCAAGGCATGAGGGGCAAGCCTCGGGAGTACCCCCCATGGCATCCAAATTTGCCATCTCTTCCCAATCAGGGGAACCACTGGGAGAGGAGTTAGCCATGAGCATTAATTATCTGGCCTCTCACCAGGTCCAAGATCAGGCCATGGAGGAAACCACTACCAAATACCATACCCCAGTAAACTGTGCCTCATTGAATGTCCCGGCAGTGAATCACTCCATCTGGGGACACATTGGAGGGGGTGTCAGAGCCCAGGAGGTAAAACTACAAACAAATTTAAGATTACTTGCCTCAGGCATCATGGCCTTTGCCAGGTCGGTGGATGGGGGGGTCCCTCTCTGATGTTCAGCAGGATGCCATGGCATTAATGTGCAATGCACATTTTGAGATTAATTGCCTCCGAAAGAATGCCATCCGTCCTGCTCTGAACCCAAAATTTGCAGCATTGTGCTTACAACGTGCAAAGGAGCAGGCACTCAAACTTCATAGAGGTCACTTCGATAGACCCATGCAGTTGACAGCTGAAGCCATGGCTGAATTACAATGGTGGGTGACCAATATTCGGTATTGCTCTAGTACTATTTTAGTTGATACACCATCAGTTATCCTGAAACTGATGCCAGTGCTCTAGGTTGGGTGGCAGATGCGGTGCGGTGGCAGATGGAATCTGCAGGTTTCATCGATGCTTCAGTCACATGGTGTTAACTACTTAGAGTTGTTGGGAGAACTCTATGGGTTAAAGGCTTATTGTAGCAATGTGCATCATGTGCATGTTCAACTTCAGGTTGACAACACTACAGCAGTGGCATATATTAATCACATGGGTGGAAGTAGGTCTGTATCCTGTGATAAATTGTCTAACCTCATTTGGCACTGGTGTATTACGAGAAACATCTGGGGTTCAGCTATCTACTTACCAGGTAGATATAACATGGTGGCGGACAACAGGTCACGAGAATTCAATGACAACAAAGAATGGATGTTGAATCATGAAGTATTTAACGACATTGTCGTTCGGTATGGTGTACCGGACATTGATCTATTTGCATCCAGACTAAATCATCAGTTACCAAATTACGTTTCATGGGAACCAGACCCAGGGGCAGTAGCAGTAGATGCATTCTCGCTACACTGGGGTGGAAAGTTCTTGTATGTGTTTCCCCCATTTTGCCTCATCAGTCGATGCTTGGCCAAGATCAAGCAAGACTCCGCCTCTGGCATATTGATAGTACCAGACTGGCCTACACAGCATTGGTTCCCAGTCGTCCTAGCTATGATTACACAGCCTTTTATGGCTGTCCCCAAAAGCAGAAAGCTGCTGGTATATCCTGTGACAGGGGAAAGCCATCCTCTTCATGACCGAATAAATGTCTTGGTTTGCAGATTCTGAGGAGACCGTTCCTGGGGCTCGGACTTTCAGATCGTACGGTAGATGTGATCACTGCGGCCTGGAGGAAGAGCACCCAGAAACAGTACATCTCTCATATAAGGAAATGGGAGATGTACTACTCTCTCTCGAATATTTCGTATGACACGGCTTCCATTACGGATTTGGAGTTGGAGTTCCTTTCTACACTATTCTATGATCAGAAACTCAGTTATAGTGCCATAAATAGTGCTAGGAGCGCTTTGACATCTTACTTATGGCTGGGGTCAGGGAACCACACTGTCGGATCTCACCCCTTAATAACCAGATTTATGAAGGGCATTTTTAACTCTACTCCCCCTAAGGCATTTTTAACTCTACTCCCTCTAGATCCCAGATATTCACAGATATGGGATGTGAGAGTGGTCCTGACGCTGCTCCGTCAGTGGGCACCACTTCATCCTGTCTTTCCGTAATCTCACACTTAAGGTGGTCATGCTCATGGTGCTGGTCTCAGCGCAACATGTCCAGACGTTAAATAAACTTAGACTGGACAGCATGGTTACATCTTTTGACAACATCACCTGTTTTGTTCATGATCTATTAAAGCAGAGCAGACCAGGGAT
>CM075977.1:202704589-202815038 GCA_038087875.1 Malacoraja senta | reverse complement strand
TAATGGTCAGGTTTAATGTCATAGAGGCATACAGCATGGAAACAGGCCCTTCAGCCCAACTAGCCCACACCAACCAACATGTCTCATCTACAATAGTCCCACCTGCCTACGTTTGGTCCGTATCCCTCTAAATCTAACCCATCCAAGGACCTGTCCAAAATGTTTTTTAACCATTTAGTTTAGTTTAGAGGTACAGCGGAAACAGACCCTTCAGCCCATCGAGTCCGCACCGACCAGCGATCCCTGCACATTAACACTATCCTACACACACTAGGGACAATTTACACTTATACCAAGCCAATTTACCTACAAACCTGTACGTCCTTGAAGTGTGGGAGGAAACCGAAGATCTTGGAGTAAACCCACGCGGTCACTGGGAGAACGTACAAACTCCGTACAGACAGAACCCAAGTCTCCAACGCTGCAAGTGCTGTAAGGCAGCAACTCTACCACTGTGCCACTGTGCCACCCTTGTACTAACCGTTATGATAGTACCTGCCTCAGCTATCTCCTCCGGCAGCTCGTTCCATACACTCACCAACCTTTGTGTAAAAATGTTGCCCCTCAAGTTGCCATTAAATCTTTTCCCCCCTCACGTTAAACCACGTCCTCTGGTTCTTGATTGTAAAGTAAAATAATCAAGTGTTACGATCTTAATATTTCTCTTGGTTGTGATATTTTACATTTTAAACAACCTCGTAGAAATGTCTATGGATACTGTGTGTGTGGAGTCTGTGTGTTCTCCCTGTGATCGCATGTGTTTTCTCCGGGTGCTCCAGTTTACTCCCACAATCCAAAGACCCACAGGCTTGGAGATTAATTGGCTTCGGTAAAATTGTAAATTGTTCCCACTGTGTAGGCTAGAACTAGCATACAGGTGATCGTGGTCAGCGTGGACACGGTGACCGAAGGGCCTGTTTCCACACTGTATCTCTAAACTAAACTTATCTAAGTCATTTGTATATATCACAAACAATTATGAAGGGTTGTCAGAAACAAGAAACAGCTCTCTCTCTCTATATATAGGCAGTAATGGTCAGCTGAATCCCCTTGTGATGGGGTTTTATTTACTCTGGCTTCATGTAAAGCATCAGCAGATTACATTTGCAGTACGTTCCTGGGAATAACATATGAAGAGCTTTTGACGGCATTAACATTGACGCTGAGCATTTGACAGCACTGGGCCTGTACTCGCTGGAGTTTAGACGGATGAGGGGACACCTCATTGAAACTTACTGGATGGTGAAAGACCTGGATAGAGTGGATGAGGAGAGAATGTTTCCACTAGTGGGAGAGCCTAGGACTAGAGGCCATAGCCTCAGAATAAAAGGATGTCCTATTAGGAAGGAGATGAGGAGGGATTTCTTTAGTCAGAGTGTGGTGAATCTGTGGAATTCTTTGTCACAGATGGCTGTGGAGTTTAAGTCAATGGATATTAATCAATGGAAGTGTTCGGCACGGACTTGAAGGGCCGAGATGACCTGTTTCCGTGCTTATATGGTTATATGGTTATGATATTTTTAAGGCAGAGATAGATAGCTGATTAGTGCAGGTGTCAGGGGTTATGGGGAGAAGGCGGAAGGGTAGGGTTGATGGGGAAAGATAGATACATATACAGTAAATGTGGATTATAAATGTGGATCACAATAGCCTTAACTTTGACAAGAGTTAAGTGTTAAAGTTAATTGGCAGCTCTGGGACATTAACCCGTATTACAAAAGTTCAGATAGATGAATATAAGCTTGTCAAATTGGTAGGTTTCAGCAGCAGTGGAGAGTGGAGAGTAAAGAGGAGGAGACGTTCTGGGGAGGGATTCTAGTTTGATTTAGTTTAGAGATACAGTGCAGTAAACAGGCCCTTTTGGATCACCGAGTCCGTGACGACCAGCGACCCCCACTCACTAACATTATCCTACACACTAGCGACAATTTATAATTTTACCAAGCCAATTAACCTGCAAACCTGTATGACTTTGGAGTGTGGGAGCAAACCGGAGCTCCCGGAGAAAACCCACGCAGGTCACGGGGAGAAGGTAGAAACTTCGTGCAGACAGCACCCGTAGTCAGGATCGATCCCGGGTCGCCGACGCTGCGAGGCAGCAACTCTGCCACTGCGCCACCGTGCTGCCACTAATTCTAGTGAATAGAATTGACAAATAAAGTCATATATGTCAATGGTAGAAGAAATAACATCAGGAATGCCAAAAGTTTGTTTGTGAGTGGAGCAGAATAATATTAGAAGCTTAATAGAAACAACTGACATAAAATGTGTGACATAACCATGACAACTGGAAATTAATGAGTGAAGATAGGGCAGAATGACTGAAAACAGTTTTATATTTCATTCTAACATTCCCCCATTCTATGTGCAGAATGAAAGTTTGCTTCTTTAAAGTTATCACTTTATATTCCAGGTTATTTTTCTTCATTCTGGAAATGTCATCCCATGTCATTGTTATTTTTTATGTCCTGTGCCGTATGAATCACAAGCATTGTTTCCCACTGAAAAAAAATAATGCATACCGTGTTAACTAGTAGGATTCGTATCTGCAGAGAAGACTTCCAGGCTGAATGGTCACCAGTTTCACTCTAGTTGATGGCGGGTGGGTGGGAATCATAGTCATAGCGTGATACAGTGTGGAAACCGGCCCTTCAGCCCAACTCGCCCACACTGGCCAACAATGTCCCAGCAACACCAGTACCACTTGCCTGCGCTTGGTCCATAACCCTCCAAACCTGTCCTATCCATGTACCTGTCCAACAGTTTCTTAAACAATGGGATACTCCCAGACTCAACAACCTCCTCTGGCAGCTTGTTCCATACACCCACCACCCTCTGTGTGAAAAAGTAACCCCTTGGATTCCTATTAAATCTTTCCCCCTTCAACTTGGACCTATGTCCTCTGGTCCTTGATTCCCCTACTCTGGGTAAAAGACTCTGTGCATCTACCCGATCTATTCCTCTCATAATTTTGTACACCTCTATGAGATCTCCCCTCATACTCCTATGCTCCATGCAATAGAGACCCAGCCTACTCAACCTCTCCCTATAGCTCACACCCTCTAGTCCTGGCAACATCCTCGTAAATCTTTTCTGAACCCTTTCAAGCTTGACATTATCTTTCCTCCAACATGGTGCCCAGAACTGAACCCAATATTCTAAATGCGGTCTCACCAACGTCTTATACAACTGCAACATGACCTCCCAACTTCTATACTGCTGTTAAATATTGTGGGTCACCAGGAGATCTGTGTTTGGGGTTTCTCAGCTACCCAGCATCTTGTCTAGACCTCTGCTCCAGATGCTGATTAATACACAAAAGGACACAAAGTCCTGGAATAACTCAGCGGGTCAAGCAGCATCTCTGGAGAACATGATTAGGTCTTGTTTCAAATTAGGACCCTTCTTCAGACTGGAAAAAAGTTTTAATTCCATAACTTTCTTGAGTGAGATTAATTTGTATATATTGGTGTGTTTATTGCAACTATTTGAAAGGCAGCTTAAATACTTTGATGTTTACTTAATAACAGAGGTGGCACAGTGGCGCCAGAGACGCGCGTTCGATCCTGACTACGTAAGCTGTCTGTAGGGAGTTTGTACGTTCTCCCCGTGACCTCGTGGGTTTTCACCGGGATCTTTGGATTCCTCCCACACTCCAAAGATGTACAGGTTTGTAGGTTAATTGGCTTGATATAAGTGTAAATTGTCCCCAGTTTGTGTAGGATAGTGTTAGTGTGCGGGGATCGCGGGTCAATGCGGACACGGTGGGCCGAATGGCCTGCTTCCGCACTGTATCTCAAAACTAAACTTACTTTAAGCTGCAAATTTTGTTCTGAAGCATTTTTTAAATGATTGAATGAAGTATTATTCTAAATCTTTCCATGGAATAAATTTTGTTGAAGTCTACTTGGTTCTTGGTTCTTGGTTTCTTGGTCCTCCAAAATATTCCAAATGGAATTTAAACTGGAGGTACTTAACAATGCTTTTAGATTACATTGTTTGTATCAGGGTTCTAGGCCCCGAGGCGTGAACAAAGAGGAAGATGACTGAAATTTATTGCCTTCCATCACAGTGAGAAATGTTGATTCCGCTGTGGTGGATGTTTATATTAAATTCTATTGTGTATTGTGCTCTTTTCATTCGTATGGCTGTATGTGAACTTGAACTTAACTCAGCAGGTCAGGTACCCTCTCTGGAGAACGTGGATAGGTGACCTTTTGGGTTGAGACCCTTTGCAACGTTTCGGGTCTCAACCTATCCATGTTCTTCAGAGATGCTGCCGGACCTGTAGAGTTACTCCAGCTATTTCTGCCCCACGGTTCGTTATACTGTCGAGAATTTTAGTTGAGAATTGCTTACCACTGTTTGGCAGCACAGTGGCACAGCGGTAGAGTTGCTGCCTTACAGCGGCAGAGGCCTGGGTTCGATCTGGGTGCTGTCTGTACAGAATTTGTAAGTTCTCCCTGTACATAGATACATAGATATATAGAAAATAGGTGCAGGAGTAGGCCATTCGGCCCTTCGAGCCTGCACCGCCATTCAATATGATCATGGCTGATCATCCAACTCAGTATCCCGTACCTGCCTTCTCTCCATACCCCCTGATCACCTTAGCCACAAGGGCCACATCTAACTCCTTCTTAAATATAGCCAATGAACTGGCCTCAACTACCCTCTGTGGCAGAGAGTTCCAGAGATTCACCACTCTCCGTGTGAAAAAGTTTTTCCTCATCTCGGTCTTAAAGGATTTCCCCCTTATCCTTAAGCTGTGACCCCTTGTCCTGGACTTCCCCAACATCGGGAACAATCTTCCTGCATCTAGCCTGTCCAACCCCATAAGAATTTTGTACATTTCTATAAGATCCCCTCTCAATCTTCTAAATTCTAGCGAGTATAAGCCAAGTCTATCCAGTCTTTCTTCATATGAAAGTCCTGACATCCCAGGAATCAGTCTGGTGAACCTTCTCTGCATTCCCTCTATGGCTATAATGTCCTTCCTCAGATTTGGAGACCAAAACTGTACGCAATACTCCAGGTGTGGTCTCACCAAGGCCCTGTACAACTGCAGTAGAACCTCCCTGCTCCTATACTCAAATCCTCTTGCTATGAAGGCCAACATACCATTCGCTTTCTTCACTGCCTGCTGCACCTGCATGCCTACTTTCAATGACTGGTGTACCATGACACCCAGGTCTCGCTGCATCTCCCCATTTCCTAATCGGCCACCATTTAGATAATAGTCTGCCTTCCCGTTTTTGCCACCAAAGTGGATAACCTCACATTTACCCACATTATACTGCATCTGCCAGACATTTGCCCACTCACCCAGCCTATCCAAGTCACCTTGCAGTCTCCTAGCATCCTCCTCACAGCTAACACTGCCCCCCAGCTTAGTGTCATCCGCAAACTTGGAGATGTTGCTTTCAATTCCCTCATCCAGTTCATTAATTTAAATTGTAAATAGCTGGGGTCCCAGCACTGAGCCTTGCGGTACCCCACTAGTCACTGCCTACCATTGTGAAAAGGACCCGTTTACTCCTACTCTTTGCTTCCTGTTTGCCAGCCAGTTCTCTATCCACATCAATACTGAACCATCAATACCGTGTGATTTAAGTTTGTATCCTAATCTCTTATGTGGTACCTTGTCGAAAGCCTTCTGAAAGTCCAGATACAACACATCCACTGGTTCTCCCCTATCCACTCTACTAGTTACATCCTCGAAAAATTCAATAAGATTCGTCAGACACGATTTACCTTTCGTAAATCCATGCTGACTTTGTCCAATGATTTCACCACTTTCCAAATGTGCTGCTATCCCATCTTTAATAACTGACTCTAGCAGTTTCTCCACTACCGATGTTAGACTAACTGGTCTGTAATTCCCCGTTTTCTCCCTCCCTCCCTTCTTAAAAAGTGGGGTTACGTTTGCTACCCTCCAATCCTCAGGAACTACTCCAGAATCTAAAGAGTTTTGAAAAATTATCACTAATGCATCCACTATTTCTGGAGCTACTTCCTTAAGTACTCTGGGATGCAGCCTATCTGGCCCTGGTGATATATCGGCCTTTAATCCATTCAATTTACCCAACACCACTTCCCGACTAACCTGGATTTCACTCAGTTCCTCCATCTCCTTTGACCCGCGGCCCCCTGCTATTTGCGGCAGATTATTTATGTCTTCCTTAGTGAAGACAGAACCAAAGTAGTTATTCAATTGGTCCACCATATCCTTGTTCCCCATGATCAATTCACCTGTTTCTGACTGCAAGGGACCTACATTTGTTTTAACTAATCTCTTTCTTTTCACATATCTATAAAAACTTTTGCAGTCAGTTTTTATGTTCCCTGCCAGTTTCCTTTCATAATCTATTTTCCCTTTCCTAATTAAGCCCTTTGTCCTCCTCTGCTTGTCTCTGAATTTCTCCCAGTCCTCTGGTATGCTGCTTTTTCTGGCTAATTTGTACGCATCATCTTTTGCTTTGATACTATGCCTGATTTCCCTTGTTATCCACGGATGCACTACCTTCCCTGATTTATTCTTTTGCCAAACTGGGATGAACAATTTTAGTAGTTCATCCATGCAGTCTTTAAATGCCTTCCATTGCATATCCACCGTCAACCCTTTTAGAACTAATTGCCAGTCAATCTTGGCCAATTCACGTCTCATACCCTCAAAGTTACCTTTCTTTAAGTTCAGAACCGTTGTTTCTGAATTAACAATGTCACTCTCCATCCTAATGAAGAACTCAACCATATTATGGTCACTCTTGCCCAAGGGGGCACGCACAACAAGACTGCTAACTAACCCTTCCTCATTACTCAATACCCAGTCTAGAATAGCCTGCTCTCTCGTTGGTTCCTCTACATGTTGGTTTAGATAACTATCCCGCATACATTCCAAGAAATCCTCTTCCTCAGCACCCCTGCCAATTTGATTCACCCAATCTATATGTAGATTGAAGTCACCCATTATAACTGTTTTGCCTTTGTTGCACGCATTTCTAATTTCCTGTTTGATGTCACGTGGGTTTTTTTCTCTGGGTGCTCGGGCTTTCCCTCACACATTCCAAAGACGTGCAGGTTTGTAGGTGAATTGGCTTCTGTAAATTGTCTCTAGTGTGCAGGAAAAAAACGAGTGATAAAAAAGGGTGATAGCTGATCGGCGCAGACTCGGTGGGCTGAAGGGCCTGTTTCCACGCTGCATCGCTAAACTAAACACTAAGTAAAACTATTTTGAAAGAGTTGGAAGTTTCATCTCTCACTCAATGATAATTGGACAAAAATAAATGACTGGCGGTCCAAATGTGGCATGAATGATGCGTAGAGGGAGGATTTGATTTATCATTCTAGAAAAAATAGCAAGGAGACGGGATTTGTAGATGAACAACAATAAATTTGAAAACATAGTTGCTCAAGCAAGGGGAATACCCCGTTATGGTTAAGATTAAAGTGAACAATGGGAATGGAATCATAGAGTCATAGAGTGATACAGCGTGGAAACAGGCCCTTCGGCCCAAATTGCCCACACCGGCCAACATGTTCACACTAGTCCCACCTGCCTCCATTTGATCCATATCCCTCCAAACCTGTCCATGTACCTGTACAATGTTGGGATAGTCGCAGCCTCAACTACCTCCTCTGGCAGCTTGTTCCATACACCCACCATCCTGTGTGTGAGAAAGTTACCCCTCAGATCCCTATTAAATATTTTCCCCTTCACCTTAAACCTACGTCCTCTAGTCCTCGATTCACCTACTCTGGGTAAGAAACTCTGTGCAACTACCCGATCTATTCCGCTCATGATTTTATACTCCTCTATAAGATCACCCCTCATCCTGTCCAGGATGTGTCTGAACGTGTCCAAGATATCCTGAAATGGGACGGAGAGGAGCCTGAGGTCGTGGTACATATAGGTACCAATGACATAGGTAGAAAAAAGGAAGAGGTCCTGAAAGGAGAATTTAGGGAGTTAGGAGGAGAGTTAAGGAGAAGGACCGCAACGATAATAATCTCGGGATTACTGCCTGTGCCACGAGACAGTGAGAGTAGGAATGGAGCGAGGTGGAGGATAAATGCGTGGCTGAAGGACTGGTGCAGTGGGCAGGGATTCAAGTTTCTGCAACATTGGGACCTCTTTTGGGGAAGGTGTGACCTGTACAAAAAGGACGGGTTGCACTTGAACCCGAGGGGGACCAATATCCTGGCGGGGAGATTTGCAAAGGCTACAGGGTAGACTTTAAACTAGAATGGTTGGGGGGAGGGACTCAAATAGAGGAAGCTTGTAGACGGTGTGTGAGGCAGGAGGCAGAGAAGGGAAGCACTCAGACCCAACATGTAGGGGGAAAGAAGAAAACAATAAACAGAGAATAAGAGGTGGTGGGGTTCTTAAATGGGTGAGCAGAGAAACAGAGGGGTGTAAAATGCGGGTGGAAGCAATAGGTAGCAAGGTGAAAAGTAAAAGTGGCAGGCATACAAATCCAGGGCAAAAATCAAAAAGAGCCACTTTTCAACATAATTGTATAAGGGGTAAGAGCGTTGTAAAAACAAGCCTGAAGGCTTTGTGTCTCAATGCAAGGAGCATTCGTAATAAGGTGGATGAGTTGAACGTGCAGATAGCAATTAATGATTATGATATAGTTGGGATCACGGAGACATGGCTCCAGGGTGACCAAGGCTGGGAGCTGAACATCCAGGGATATTCAATATTCAGGAGGGATAGAGAGAAAGGAAAAGGAGGTGGGGTAGCGTTGCTGGTTATAGAGGAGATTAACGCAGTGGAAAGGAAGGACATTAGCTTGGAGGATGTGGAATCGGTATGGGTAGACCTATGAAACACTAAGGGGCAGAAAACGCTAGTGGGTGTTGTGTACAGGCCACCTAACAGTAGTAGTGGAGTTGGGGATGGCATCAAACAGGAAATTAGAAATGCGTGCAACAAAAGTAAAACAGTTATAATGGGTGACTTCAATCTACATATAGATTGGGTGAATCAAATTGGCAGGGGTGCTGAGGAAGAGGATTTCTTGGAATGTATGCGGGATAGTTTTCTAAACCAACATGTAGAGGAACCAACGAGAGAGCAGGCTATTCTAGACTGGGTATTGAGTAATGAGGAAGGGTTAGTTAGCAGTCTTGTTGTGCGTGGCCCCTTGGGCAAGAGTCACCATAATATGGTTGAGTTCTTCATTAGGATGGAGAGTGACATTGTTAATTCAGAAACAAGGGTTCTGAACTTAAAGAAAGGTAACTTTGAGGGTATGAAACGTGAATTGGCCAAGATTGACTGGCAATTGATCTTAAAGGGTTGACGGTGGATATGCAATGGAAGGCATTTAAAGACTGCATGGATGATCTACAAAAATTGTTCATCCCAGTTTGGCAAAAGAATAAATCAGGGAAGGTAGTGCATCCGTGGATAACAAGGGAAATCAGGGATAGTATCAAAACAAAAGATGAAGCGTACAAATTAGCCAGTAAAACAGCCTACCAGAGGACTTGGAGAAATTCAGAGTCAAGCAGAGGAGGACAAAGGGCTTAATTAGGAAAGGGAAAATAGATTATGAAAGAATACTGGCAGGGGAACATAAAAACTGACTGCAAAAGTTTTTATAGATATGTGAAGAGAAAGAGATTAGTTAAAACAAATGTAGGTCCCTTGCAGTCAGAAAGGTGAATTGATCATGGGGAACAAGGACATGGCAGACCAATTGAATAACTACTTTGGTTCTGTCTTCAATAAGGAAGACATAAATAATCTGCCGGAAATAGCAGGGGACCGCGGGTCAAATGAGATAGAGGAACTGAGTGAAATCCAGGTTAGCCGGGAAGTGGTGTTAGGTAAATTGAATGGATTAAAGGCCGATAAATCCCCAGGGCCAGATAGGCTGCATCCCAGAGTACTTAAGGAAGTAGCCCCAGAAATAGTGGATGCATTAGTGATAATTTTGCAAAACTCCTTAGATTCTGGAGTAGTTCCTGAGGATTGGAGGGTAGCTAATGTAACCCCCCTTTTTAAAAAGGGAGGGAGAGAGAAAACGGGGAATTACAGACCAGTTAGTCTAACATCGGTAGTGGGGAAACTGCTAGAGTCAGTTATTAAAGATGGGATAGCAGCACATTTGGAAAGTGGTGAAATCATTGGGCAAAGTCAGCATGGATTTACGAAAGGTAAATCATGTCTGACGAATCCTATAGAATTTTTCGAGGATGTAACTAGTAGAGTGGATAAGGGAGAACCAGTGGATGTGTTATATCTGGACTTTCAGAAAGCTTTCGACAAGGTCCCACATAAGAGATTAGTATACAAACTTAAAGCACACGGTATTGGGGGTTCAGTATTGATGTGGATAGAGAACTGGCTGGCAAACAGGAAGCAAAGAGTAGGAGTAAACGGATCCTTTTCAGAATGGCTGGCAGTGACTAGTGGGGTACCGCAAGGCTCAGTGCTGGGACCCCAGCTATTTACAATATATATTAATGATTTGGACGAGGGAATTGAATGCAACATCTCCAAGTTTGCGGATGACACGAAGCTGGGGGGCAGTGTTAGCTGTGAGGAGGATGCTAGGAGGCTGTAAGGTGACTTGGATAGGCTGGGTGAGTGGGAAAATGCATGGCAGATGCAGTATAATGTGGATAAATGTGAGGTTATCCACTTTGGTGGCAAAAACAGGAAAGTAGACTATTATCTAAATGGTGGCCGATTAGGAAAAGGGGAGATGCAACGAGACCTGGGTGTCATGGTACACCAGTCATTGAAAGTAGGCATGCAGGTATAGCAGGCAGTGAAGAAAGTGAATGGTATGTTAGCATTCATAGCAAAAGGATTTGAGTATAGGAGCAGGGAGTTTCTACTACAGTTGTACAGGGTCTTGGTGAGACCACACCTGGAGTATTGCGTACAATTTTGGTGTCCAAATCAGAGGAAAGACATTCTTGCCATAGAGGGAGTACAGAGAAGGTTCACCAGATTGATTCCTGGGATGTCAGGACTTTCATATGAAGAAAGACTGGATAGACTCGGCTCGTACTCGCTAGAATTTAGAAGATTGAGGGGGGATCTTATAGAAACTTACAAAATTCTTAACGGGTAGGACAGGCTAGATGCAGGAAGATTGTTCCCGATGTTGGGGAAGTCCAGGACAAGGGGGCACAGTTTAAGGATTAAGGGGAAATCCTTTAGGACCGAGATGAGAAAAACATTTTTCACACAAAGAGTGGTGAATCTCTGGATCTCTCTGCCACAGAAGGTAGTTGAGGCCAGTTCATTGGCTATATTTAAGAGGGAGTTAGATGTGGCCCTTGTGGCTAAAGGGATCAGGGTGTATGGAGAGAAGGCAGGTACAGGATACTGAGTTGGATGATCAGCCATGATCATATTGAATGGCGGTGCAGGCTCGAAGGGCCGAATGGCCTACTCCTGCACCTATTTTCTATGTTTCTATGTTTCTATGTTTTTATCCTCCTGCGCTCCAAGGAATAGTGTCCCAGCCTGCTTTACTGCTCCATATAGATCAGACCCTCTAGTCCTGGCAACATCCTCATAAATCTTCTCTGTACCCTAATGATTCTGGTAATGATTCTGAAAATGGATGTCTCTGTTTAGCAGTACTCTTTAAATTGAATTGAATGGAATAATTTATTGTCACATCTGCGAAGTCACAGTGAAATCATTTGCTTGTATACACAAGGCACTTACAAAGTTACAATTCACCACCCCCACCTCCCCCACGCCGGGTCCCCATTGTTCTTCCCCCCTCCCTCGCGGCAGTCCCCCCACGCCAGGTCCTCCTTTGTTCCTTCGCCCGGCAGCGGCGTCCTCACTTCCACGTGTCCGTCCTCATCCGTCAGTCAGTGCCGTCATCGACCGCCGCACCGACCTCTCCACTATCGCCGCCGGGTCCTCTCCGGACGCGTCCGTGGCGCCGACCCAGGCCCCGGCCCCGGGCTCCGCAGACCCAGGCACCGATGTCCGTCGACCAGCGAGGCCGGGGCCGCGAGGCCCCCGCCTCGGCTTCTCAGCGTCACCTACGGAAGGCACTCCAGGAACAGGATGCTGCGGGGAGGGGGTTAGAGGAAGGAGAGCACTGCGCTCGGCACAGAATCACTTGACAGGCTGTCCTACCAACCTTCAGTCCTGTCACATTGCCTGCCTAGTGTCAGCTGCAGCAGAATGATTCAATCCCAGCACGTTATCACACACTCAGCTGACAGACATTCTGTGTGCAGTGCAGGCATCCAATTCAGAGCACGGTGCTGGAATGCATTCCGGAAGGCATCTGTATTTCAACCGATGTGCAATCTGTTATCTTGACAGTGCCGTGGAATTAGTTAGGAGATGAAAAAATCCACATTCAGAACATTGTGTTTAGTTCTGGGCACTATGTTATTGTCAAGCTTGGTAGGATTCAGAGAAGATTTACGAGGATGTTGCCAGGACTCGAGGGTCTGAGCTATGGGGAGAGGTTGAGTAGGCTGGGTCTCTATTCCTCGGAACACAGGAGGATGTGGGGAGATTTTATAGATGTGTATAAAATCATGAGAGGAATAGATGCACAGAGTCTCTTGCCCAGAGAAGGGGAATCGAGGGCCAGAGGACATAGGTTTAAGGTGAAGGGGAGAAGATTTAATAGGAATCGGAGGAGTAACTTTTTCACACAAAGGGTGGTGGGTGTATGGAACGAGCTGCCAGAGGAGGTAGTTGAGGCTGGGACTATCCCAACGTTTAAGAAACAGTTAGACAGGTACATGGATAGGACAGGTTTGGAGGGATATGGACCTAACGCAGGCAGCAGGACTAGTGTAGCTGGGAAGTTGGCCGGTGTGGGAAGGTTGGGCTGTAAGCCCTGTTTCTACTCTGTATCACTCTATGACTCAATCACTCTATGACCGGATTTACATTCGCATCGGCTTCAGGTGGATGAACAATGTCTTATAGAAGAAACTCCGGCCAGACTCAAGGCAGCAACCAAGGACGAACCCTTGGCATCAATGATCATTCATCCATCACTAACCCTTGTGAAGAATAGTCCAGTGCAGTGAGTTTAGTTTTAGTTCAGTGATACAGAATGGAAACATGCCCTTCAGTCCACTTCATTTATTTATATTTATTTTTCCTTTTATACCTAATCTATGCCATTCATACCTCACGCAGCCTCGGAAAGGCCAGCAGCATAATCAAGGACGAGTCACACTCTGGCCACTCCCTCTTCTCCCCTCTCCCACCAGGCAAGAGGTATAGAAGTGTGAAAACGCATACCTCAAGATTCAGGGACAGTTTCGTCCCAGCCGTTATCAGACAACTGAACCATCCTACAACAGAGAGCGGTGCTGAACTATTATCTACCTCTTTGATGACCCTCGGACTATCCTTGATCGGACTTTGTCGGCTTTACCTTGCACTAAACGTCATTCCTTTATCATGTATCTATACACTGTAAATTGATCGATTGTAATCATGTATTGTCTTTCTGCTGACTGGTTAGTGCGCAACAAAAAGCTTTTCACTGTACCTCGGTACACGTGACAATAAACTAAACTAAACTGAACTGAGTCCACGCTGACCATTGAGTGCCCGTTCACACTCGTTCTATGTAATCTCACAGTTGTATCCTGCACAATAAGTCTAATTTACAGAAGGCAATTAATCTACAAACCTGAACGTCTTTGGAATGTGGGAGGAAACCAGAGCACCCGAAGGAAACCCACGTGGTCGCGGGGAGAACGTACAGATTCTGCACAGACAGCACCCGAGTTGGGAATCGAACCCCTGTCTCTGGCACTGTAAGGCAGCAGCTCGCCTGCTACGCCACTGTGCCACCCCTGTTAGCTAAAGCATGGTGGAATAGCTAATGCATGAGTGGAATAATTAATGTCTGTGAGGGATAGTGAATACATGATACGTGGAGTTAACTCAGCGGGTCAGACAGCATCTCTGAAGAAAAGGAACAGGTGTCGTTTCCGTGAAGAAGGGTCACGACCCAAAACGTCAACTATTCCTTCTCTCCAGAGATGCTGTCTGGTCCGCTGTGTTCCTCCAGTTGTTTGTGCCCATCGTTGGTTTAAACCAGCATCTGCAGTTCCTTCCTACACATGGGTAGAGTTAACATGAGTTGACATTCAAGTGTTAAGTTGGAGTCGAGCTTGTTGTCATTGACACAAGTGTGGTGTGGTACAGGTGCAATGACAAACTTTGCTTGGAGCAGTGTCGCAGACACATTAACTCAGACAAATATACAGAAAACAAGTTCTGGGCGTGAATCTGTGGAATACATTGCCACAGACGGCCGTGGAGGCCAAGTCTGTGGATCGTTTTTATCCACAGAGATTGAGAGATTATTCATGAAGGCGACAAGGATTTCAGGGAAAAGGCAGCAGAATTTCATTGAGAGTTACTGTGATCCAGGCGACTGGATGGGCTGAATGGCCTAACTCTACTCCTATGTCATATGGTCTTCATGAATTACACATACAATTTCAAAAGATTGGATGATCAGCCATGATCATATTGAAGGGCTCGAATGGCCTACTCCTGCACCTATTTTCTATGTTTCTATGAAATGCTGTGCAAGAGAAAACAAGATATTAGTACAAAAAAAAAAATCTGAAACAAAAATGAGTATATCAATGCAAGAGATGGACCTTTGTATTCCTCTTTGAGATAGTTAGAGTTGTGTACGTTGGTTCAAGAAGCAGATAAGTGTATGAAACTTGCTGTTCCTGAACCTGGTGGGATGTGGGACTTCAGGCTTCTGTACCTCCTGCCTGATAGTAGCAGTGAGAGGAGGGCATGGCCCGGATGGTGGGGAACCTTGATGATAGATGTTGCCTTCTTAAGGCAGCACCTGGAGTAGATGTTTTATGGAGGGAAGGGCTGTCCCCATGGTGGACTGGGCTAAGTCCACCACTCTCTACAACATCTTGTGATCCTGTGCGTTGGAATTGCCATACCATACCATGATGCAACCAGTCGGGATACTTTCTAAAGAACACTATCTAACACTATCAAGGGCGGCACAGCGGTAGAGCTGCTGCCTTACAGCACTTGCAACGCCAGATACCCGGGTTCAATCCCGACTATGGGTGCTGTCTGTACGGAGTTTGTACATTCTCCCTGTGACCTGCCTGATCTTCGGTTTCCTCCCACACTCCAAAGACTCACAGGTTTGTAGGTTAATTGGCTTGGTGTAAGTGTAAATTCTCCCTAGTGTGTGTAGGATAGTGCTAATGTGCGTGGATCGCTGGTCAGTCCGGACTTAGTGGGCCAATGGGCCTGTTTTCTAAACTGAACTAAACTAAACTAAACTTTGGAGTATTTGAAGACATACCGAATCTCTTAAAACATCTGGGAAAGTAGAAAATAAGGTGGCATATGGCACAGTGATAGAGTTGCTGCCTTACAATGGGTGATGTCTGTACGGAGTTTGTACGTTCTCTCCATAACTGTGTGGATTTCTCCGAGAACTTCGGTTTTCTCCCACACGCCAAAGACATACAGGTTTGTAGGTTAATTGGCTTGGTATAAGTGTAAATTGTTCCTAGCATGTGGAAGAAGATAATGTTAACGTAGGAGGATAGCTGGTCAGCATGGACTCGGTGGGCCGAAGGGCCTGTTTCCATGCTGTATCTCTAAACTAAACTAAACAAAAACCACTGGGGAGCTTTCTTCATATTTGCATCAATGTTCTAGGCCCGAGATGTATAGAATAGTTGCCTCATGCTGGTTGATAGTGTAGAGAGATTCAGGGGTAATGGGGACAATATTTGAGGGAGAGGACATTTTATCTCAACAACTGTATATTGTTACTGTGGTTCTGAAACTCATTGATGAAGTAAAAATGTGTTTAATTTTCCTTCTCAGTACTCTGGTGTGTATTCATCTTCATGCTTTCAAAGAGATTATATTCAGATCCACAATGTGTTCCTCACAAAAAACAGCAGAAACAAAGAACTGCAAATGCTTCTTTATGCCAAAGATAGACACAAAGTGATGGAGTAACTCAGCGGGTCAGGTAGCATCTCTGGATAGAAGTAATGGGTGACGTTTCGGGTCGAGACCTTTCTTCAGGCTGAGAGTCAGGGGATTGGGAGACACAGAGATAAGTCAATGTTCATACCCCTGGGGTGTAAGCTGCCCAAGCGAAATATGAGGTACTGTCCCTCCAATTTGCACAGGGCCTCACTCTGACAATGGAGGAGGTAGACTACAGGCGACATCAATGGGTGATGTTTCGTGTCGAGACTCTTCTTCAGTTTGAAAGAAGGGTCTTGACCCGAAACGTCACCCATTGCTTCTCTCCAGAGATGCTGCCAGTCCCGCTCAGTTACTCCTGCATTTTGTGTCCATCTTCAATTTTTTTGTCCCCGCTCTTTTTTTTTTTTTTTTTTTTTTTTTTCCGTAAATGTTTTTTTTATTAGATTATAAAACAAATGTACAAGGGTAGAAAGCTCACACAATTTAAAAAACATTTACACAAAATTATCAAATTAAAATATTAACATTTTTATCTATAATATATTCAACCTCCTGCGGTGACCATCGTTCACAGAAGGCCTCCACAGTCCCCGTGGACACCGCATGTTCCCTCTCTAGGGACACGCGGGCACGGACGTAACCCCGGAAAAGGGGCAGGCAGCCGACCGCTGTGCGGCCATCGACCGCCCGCTGCCTGGACCCGCGAATGGCCATCTTGGCCAGGCCCAGGAGCAGACCGACAGGGAGACCCCCTCCTCCCTCCCGACCCTCCCCCCTCTGTGCCCATAGATTAATAGCGTTGGACTAAAATGTAGCCAAAACCTGAGGAGCAGCCCTTTCAGATACTCGAACAGGGGCTGCAACCTCTCGCACTCTATATACACGTGGAACACAGTCTCTTCCTCACCGCAGAAATGACAAGCAGGGGAAGAGTCCGTGAACCGGCTCAAGTACCTATTACAGGCCATGGCTTTGTGCAAAACTCTCCACCCCAGGTCCCCGATGTAAAGGGGGAGGACTCCCTTGTAGAGAGACCTCCACTGGGGACCACTCCCCTCGTCAGGTGGTAACACGGACCGCCAGGGTGTGTCTGGACGGAAGACGAGGGCGAGGAAGTGGAGAGTGTGCAAGAGCAGCCTGTACAGTACGCGCCTCTCCGCGCCACGGAATGGCACACTGGGCATCTCAAAAAGGCGGCTCACGTTGCATGGGGCCGGCTCTCGGGGAGGGTCCCGAGCCATGGGCCCTATGAACAATTCCGACTGAGCGGGGGTAAGCTCGTCCGGAATCGCTCCATGCACACGCCTCTCCTCGACACCCACCGTCACAGCCACGACACCCTCCTCCCCCTGAGGAGCAGGGCCCTGGCTGAAGTTGACCAAATTCCTGGCCTTCAGGAGTTCACGGTAAAAGCCAGGCAACTCCCGCCTAGCGTGTCGACTCATGCCCGCTAACGGGAGCCGGGAGCCCTCCTGAAGGCTCCGCCCCTGACGGAAAAAGTACGTCGCCAGCACGTGCCATTTAGGAGGGTAGTCCGAGTAGACGTACCTCCGCAGGGCCCTAAGTCGGAGAGCCGCCACCTGGGTACGAATACAGACCAGCGCCTGACCACCCTCCTCCAACGGGAGACTCAGAACCCCAGCAGAGACCCAGTGGTTCCTCTCCCCCCAGAAGAAGTTGACCAATCTCCTCTGTAACATGGTTATAAAATAAGAGGATGGGACCATAGTGGCCATCCGATACCACAGCAGAGAGGCCACCAGCTGGTTTATAACTACAGCCCTGCCCCGGTAAGAGAGTACACCAAGTAGGCCTGACCAACGTCCCAGCCGGGCGACCACTTTCGCCTCCAGCTCCTGCCAGTTCGCCGGCCACCCCTCCTCAGCGGGACTCAGGTAGACCCCAGATAGAGGAGGTGCGTGGTACTCCACGCAAAACCTGCCATCTCCTCCGGCAGGGAGTCCACCTGCCACCCACCCATCAAGAGACCAGAACACTTCCCCCAGTTGATCCTGGCGGAAGATGCAGCCAAGAAAACCTGCTGGCACTCACGCATCCTCCGCAGGTCAACAGGGTCGGTGAACATCAGAAGGACATCATCAGCGTAGGCCGAGAGAACCACCTCCATCCCCAGCCCAGGTAAAGCCAGGCCTGTCAACCGCCTCCGGAGAAGGCACAGGAAAGGCTCGACACAGATGGAATACAGCTGGCCGGACATGGGACATCCCTGACGAACCCCCCTCCCAAAGGGAATGGGGGCCAACAAAGAGCCGTTGACCTTAACAAGGCATTCTGCAGCAGTATATAACAGTCGGACCCAGGCCACAAAATGCGGTCCAAATCCGAACGCCTGCAGAGTCCCAAGAAGGTAGTCGTGCTCCACCCTGTCAAACGCCTTCTCCTGGTCGAGGGAGAGAAAGGCGACCGACTGACCAGCCCCCTGGGACAGATGGATCAGGTCCCGGAGCAGATGGATATTGTCCTGGATGGACCGGCCCGGGACTGTGTACGACTGGTCAGGGTGGATCACCTGGGACAGCACGGGACCCAGGCGATTCGCCAATGCCCGTGCAAAGACTTTATAGTCCGTGCTGAGGAGAGAGACCGGGCGCCAGTTCTTCAAAAGGCGAAGATCGCCCTTCTTGGGCAGCAGGACAACAACTGCCCTGCGCCAAGAGAAAGGCATCTCCCCGGTCGCTGGGCTCTCCCCCAGGACCTTCATATAGTCGCCCCCCAAGACATCCCAGAAGGCTCTAAGGTACTCCACAGTCAGCCCATCCAGCCCTGGAGACTTGCCCCTCCTAAGCTGGTGCAGGGCACCAGTCAACTCCTCCAGAGTTAGGGGATCATCCAGGTGTTCAGCCACATCATTGCACACAGCGGGTAAGCCCTCCCACAGGACTTCTTGCGCCTCCCCACTCGATGTGCCAGCCGAGAACAGAGTCCTGTAGAACGACCGAACTGAGGCACCAATGCTCTCTGGATCTGTGACAGAGGAAACATCATCCGCAAGCAACTCTACAAGCTGCCTGCGGGCTCCTCGCCCCTTCTCCAGAGAAAAAAAAAAGGGGGAGGCGCGGTCCAGGTCGTGCCACATTTGGACTCGCGACCTCACATACGCACCCCGGGACCTCCTAAGCTGCAAGTCCCTCAGTGCTCCCTTCTTCTCCTGGTATTCCTCCCACTCACACGAAGCCCCACCAGTTTGATCCAGACGAGCCTCCGAGTCGAGCAACTCTCTCTCAAGCCGTCCGATCTCGGATTCCCGCCCCTTGGTCGACCCCCTCGCATAGTCCTGGCAAAACTGACGGACGTATACCTTCCCCACGTCCCAACACTGCCTTAGGGAAAGGAAACGCCCCTGCCTCTCTCTCCACCTCGCCCAGAACTGCCTGAATGAATCCCGGAATCGGCAATCCTCCAACAGCTGGCTATTAAAATGCCAGTACGCGGACCCTGCCCGTGTGCGCGCTGGGATAAAGTCCACTCGCACCAGGCAATGGTCCGAGCATTGCGCCGGCTGCATGGAGGCCGCCGAAACACAGGAGACATAGGCCTTGGACACGTATAAATGATCAATACGGGAACCACCACCCTCAAACCTGTACGAGAAGGCGTTAGTCAGGATGGAAATTTCGCCAAGCATCTACCAGCTCAAAAGAGTCCACCATCTCCCTCAAAGTCTTCACTGCTCCCGGGTCACGCTGAACGCCAGAGCGATCTCTTGTCTCGAGGGCACAATTAAAATCTCCCCCAAGGAAAACACACTCCCCACGGTCGATAGTATTCAACAACGTGGTCACTTCCCTTGTTAAGCACGTCTGCATTGCGCCGATCTTGGGGGCGTACACATTAACGAAGTGTAATGGCACGCCATCCAAGCGCACGGCCAGATACAGCAAACGGCCTGGTACAACCTCCTGCACTTTGAGGATCTCCGGCTGGAAAGACGGGGCCAACAGGAAGGCTACTCCACTCGATTTGGAGCTGAGATGACTCATGTAGACCCCCCCTTCCCACTCCAGGAGCCATGTGGGTTCATCACTAGCCACAGTGTGTGTTTCCTGCAGGAAGCTCACCGCATACCTCCCGTCCCTGAGCACTGAGAGATGGTGAAACCTACGGAGAGACCCCCTGCCCCCATTGATATTCAGGCTGGCTATAGTGAGCTTCATTTTGAAAGTACACTAGATCTTTTACCCATCCCCTGTGATGGATTGGAGCCGCCCCTACCCTTCTTCCCTCTCTTTAGGGCCTTAAAAAGCTCTTGGAACTGGCGCCTCTCATTTCTTATTAGCCCCGCCTCATTCCCCTTCTTCTGAAGGATGGCATGAATAGACTGCATGGGCGCCATCAGGTCTGACCAGCGGTCAACAGCCAAATCCACCTTATTCCTACTCCCTCTAGTTTCCTTTAAGTACTTCCGAAGTTCCCAGACTTCGACCAGTCGAGACACGGGGCCACGGGTGGAGCATTCCGTCAACTCACTGTCAACGGACTCCGCGTACCCTTCCTCCTCGCACTCAATGTCCGAGCCCGAGTCCAGAAGGTTTCTACTCTCAGCCGCCTCGCTCACCCCTACCTGTGAGGTGGGCATTCCAGCCACATCACACAGTCCCTCCTCTGTCACCATCCCACCCCCAGGATCAGTGACAGGGGCAGGTACCAGTGCCCCTGACCGCGGCAAGCTATCTGACAATTTGCCAATCTCCTGCACTCTCCCATCGCCCTCTGTAACCGGATTGGGAACAGTGAAGTCAGAGCAAGTCTCCGGGCCTTGCTGTAAGCGAGTCTGTCTGGAGTCCGACCTAAGGACACGATCGAAAACGATCTTGCCCTCCTCCGCACCCAGGGTATCCGCCCCTGCACCGTCACCCAGAGAGTCCCCGTCCCCCACCACCAGGTGAATCCCCCCACTGTGGCCCTCAGGGGCCGATGTTACTGGAGTCTCCCCTGCTCCCTCAACCAGTGGGGCATCACACCCCTCAACTGGGCTTGTAGCCTCAACGGGGAGCTCATGTTGGGGACCCACCCCCTCACCCAAGTCCCCCCCTTCAGGCTGCCCCTGGTCACCCACTAAGCTAGCAGACGTGTTTTCTGGGGGAACAGCCCCCAAGAGCAATATATCTCCACTCTCAGGTGGTCCCAGACCTACAGAGGCATCCTCCCCCTCAGAGGAAACGTGCCCTGGGTACCCCACCTCAACAGGAGGGGAAGGCTCCCCTTCAGGTTGCCCCTGAACTTCAGGGCCCTTCTCTGTATCGGAGGACCCATGCCTCCTCCTCTTCGAACCACTGGCGTACGGTGGTACGGTGAGCTCCATTGCAGAAGCCTCTACCTCCACACTACCGTCTATCTCAAAGGCGAGCATGAAATTATCTGCTGCCTGGGGTCCCGCTTGGAGGTGATCATCTTCTAGGGGACCCGCCTGGAGATGTTTCTTCTTTTTCTTCACTTTCCTCCCCTGCTGATGCTCCCAAACCTTCCCATCCACCCTACGCACTTCTCCGGCATCCACCGCCACAGGTACGGGACATGGGGGTGGTGGGGGGATAGGGGTTGGGGGTAGGGGAGTAAAGCCTTCACGGGCCACCGTGGTAAAACCAGCAGCCCCAGATGGGCCTGTAGTGCTTTCCCGTGCCATCGTGGTTGAACTGGCAGCCCGGGTCCTGGGACAATTCTTGCGAAAATGCTCCACCTCCACCTCAAAACTCCCCTCCGTGTCCGTCCCCTGTGCCAACTGTATATACACGCGACGCTTGAACGTAAATATATGCTGCATCTCAGGATCGTCAAACCTGTACAACAGTTTGGTGAGCCCTGACCGCACCTCCCCCAGCTTCCTTACATGTGGGAGCAGGAGCGCATCCGGAACAAAAGTGGGAACGTTGGACAGAATGACCGGCAAAACGGGACCCCCCCATGGGTCCACCGCCGTGAAAATCCCCCCTGCTGTTACCCCCCTTTCCAGAGCCAGAGCCACTGCCTGTTCAGTCTTTAGTAGAACCACAACCTTCCCACTGACCACCGCGCCCGAGACTATGGCTTTCTTGCCAACAGTCTCACCCAACGCATCTAGAAAGGCCTTTAAGGGCAGGTTGCTCTTCATGTACATTTTTACACCATATGTGCGCCCCATCAACTCGTGGCCCTCAGTCTCGGAGACTGCCGACCGTGCAGCAGCTGCATATCTCTGAGGGGCCGCCATCTTTAGGGCATGGCACAACACACAAATTATCAGTAGTTTATATCCAAAGCAGTCTTTCTGCTGTTGCTGCACCACTCTTTTCCAGCAGTTAAATAGTCTTGTGAAGGCTTTCTTGGTAAGCAACAGAAGCAGTCTCCTCCTGATAAGATAGGAATGTCCGTGCCAATCCTCCCCGTCGTCAAAAATGGAGCTTCCTTATGCTTCTTCCTCAGGTCTCCGGCGCCTCCCCGGCTTCAACGAAATCCAAGGCACTGTTGCCGTTCTTACCCAGCCCACCTGGACCGGGCAAGTCGGTGTAGGAGGGAGCTTTCCGATGTTACTGACCACAAACACCGCTCTAGACTCAGCTCCCACTCGTTCAAGTGTAACTTGGCCTTCCGCCACCCACTGCCGCTCCTACGACTTTCCAGATACACGGACAAATCCTCCCTAATTAGAGGAATCTTTGAACAAAGAAAGTCTCTGCAGATCGACAAAGCTCTGAACTGCAAAGTCTGACTGCTTTTGTTTCTCCCCGCCAAACAAAACCTTCCGAAAAGTTCATCAAATCCTCCCCGCCAGCAGAACAGCTCCTCACCTGGCCCCGCTCTGGGAGTCGAAGTGGGGGCAGATCCGGACCGCAACGGCCGTGAGCCCCAGGCCGAGTTCGGCGATCATTTGCCTGCTTCTGCTGCTGTTGGAGGTGAGATGTTGCGTCGCGCCAGGGTCTTGGGCCTGTCCCACTTTGGCCGTCAGTTCCGTGACAGGCTGTTGGCGAGCGAAGATTTTGTTCACTACAAAAATTTCGGAGCCCCGCGCGATGTCGCTCACAACTACATACCCCTCCGCGCTTCTCAGTGGGACCGGCCCCGCGCGGCCACACGATGCCCGTGTGCCTCAACGCGACGACGAGGTCGTGTAATTTGCGTGCCAAGGACAAGCAAGTGGGACAGGCCGTTAACACTATCCCACACACTAGGGACAATTTATATCTTTTACCTAAGCCAATTAACCTACAAACCTGTACGTCTTTGGAATGTGTGAGGTAACCGGAGCACCCGGAAAAACCCAGCAGTCACAGGGAGAGCGTGCAAACTCTCTACAGACAGCACCCATAGTCAGGAACAAACCCACGTCTTTACCAATGCAAGGCAGCAACTCTACCGCTGCGCCACCATGCCACCCTATACTTGGAACAGTTCATTTAATGATAGCTTTAAATTTGCTGCAGTCTCTGCTCTGACACCATCTGTGGTGTGAAGATCAGCTTGCCTGCATCCTACCAGCTCTCCATTTACTTTGTTTACTTTGCAACTATTCAGCACACTCCAGATATGCTCGGCAGTTGCATTTTAATTTAGTTTTACATTTATTATTGTCATGTGTACCGAGTTACGGTGGCACAGATGGAGACTGTAACCCTCAATGTCTTGCAGTCTGCCTGCATGCTCGACCTGGTGAAAGGTGTCCCATCTTACAGCTATTTAGTTCCGTTTAGTTTAGGGAGGAAAACGTAAGAATCCCACGCGGTCACGGGGAGAAAGTACATACTCCACACAGACAGCACCCGTAGTCAGGATGGAACCCAGGTCTCTAGGCGCTGCAAGGCAGCAACTCTACCACGGCACCACCGTGCAGCCTAGGACATTTCAAACCAACAAACTGAGGCCGAGGCTTCAATGCAAGGGCCCCCTGCCTTTTGCCGTCTTGCCTCACAACGGTCGTCCTACTTGCTTGTTCAAAAGTACGGTGTGGAATATTGAAACGTTTATCCAGTTGGGCACAATAGCGGCCCACACATTAATCTGCCCCTTTAAATCTTTGCTCCAGGAACAGCCCAGATTTACATTGTATCCTCAAATTCAGAATCCTCCTCCTCTGGCATCTGATTACAGGTATGTGTGTGTCAGGTATGTTGCGATACCTCGCGGGTCGAACCGCGGTCAGCGGTTGATGAGAGCTTGGGGCGACTGCCGTGAGGGAGGGGGGAGAACAATGGACAATGGGGACCTGGCATGGGGGAACCACTGTGGGGGGGGGGGGGGGAGAACAAAGGAGGAGCTGACGAACTGTGTAGCTTTGTCTGCGCCGGAGGCGGCCGCTATTTGCATACATTGGGTATACAAGCAAAGAATTTCACTGTGCCCAGTCACAATAAAGTATTAAATTCCATTCCACTCCAGCTTTGAAATGTTTGTCATGGTGCCATGTCGGAATGTGTCTATAATTTTGTTGATTATTTCAGTATTAGCACCGCATAGTGCTATGACTGTAGCTTAGTTTAATTTAGAGATACAGAGATACAGCATGGAAACAGGCCCTTCGGCCCACCGGGTCCGCGCCGACCAGCACATTAACACTATCCTACACCCACTTGGAACAATTTTTACATTTACCAAGCCAATAAACCTACAAACCTGTACGTCTTTGGAGTGTGGGAGGTAACCGAAGATCTCGGAGAAACCCACGCAGGTCACGGGGAGAACGTACAAACTCCGTACAGCCAGCACCCGTAGTCGAGATCGAACCCGGGTCTCCGGCGCTGCATTCGCTATAAGGCAGCAACTCTACTACTGCGCCACCGTGACCGCCCAAATAGCTAGCATAGTTTAAGTTAAAAGGTAACTAACCAACAATCTTTCCATTAAGTTGCCACAAAACCGAAAATCTTCATAAAACAGAAGGAATATGAGACAATAAGAAGTGTCTCGACCCGAAACGTCACCCATTTCTTCTCTCCAGAGATGCTGCCTGAAGTTGCTCCAGCATTTTTTGTCGACCTTTGAATATAAAACAAGTCAATTCTGATTTTCGAGTGGACACATGAGGATTGTACATGGGCAGCATGGTGGCGCAGCGGTAGAGTTGCTGCTTACAGTGCCAGAGACCCAGGTTCGATACTGATTATGGGTGCTGTCAGTACTGAGTTTGTACATTCTCCTCATGACCTGCATGGGTTTTTTCCGGGATCTCCAGTTTCCTTCCACACTGCAGGTTTGTAACTTAATTGGCTTTTAAAACATGGGGGGGGGGATACAAAGAGAGAGGGAAAAGAGGGGAGAGAGGGCAGAGAGAGAGGGCAGAGAGAGAGGGCAGAGAGGAACGATCGCACGTTATAACGCGCTGCCGACCCATTCTGACCACTGACGCCGAACAACCCCACCCACCGCCGACCCATTTTGGCCACCACCAAACACCCGCCCCCCTAAGCATTGCACCCCTCTTCATGGCGGCCCTGCAGATGGCTCGGCTCTGACAATTCGAGGGACTTACCCGGTAACAACACTAAAGGGGCTGCCCCACTGCGCGACATAATCTGCGAGTTTAGAAGAGTTTGCCCTCGACTCAAACTCGCAGCATGGTCGACACGTGGTCCTAGGAGGTCCTATGAGGTCACTGGAACTCTCCTTCATGCTCGAGGGAAGTTCCCGCATACTCGTGGCCTCAGTTTGGTCGAGGACCATTTTTCAGCATGTTGAAAAAATGTCCGCGAGTAATAATTGGTCGGCATGGTTCTTTTGAACTAGTAGTGCAGTGGAGTGGGGTCGCTATGTATTTATAGGCAGTCAAGGTAGCCGTAGGCAATCTCCTTCGCTGACCGGGCATTTTAATTGGCTCATTAGAGTTTTCAGGCCCAAGGTAAACCGACCGGTAATGTTAAATACCCGCTAAACTTTATTATGTTGTCTGGCTTCTTAAAGTGTCTCCACTCCTTCCCCCCCCTTCCCCCCCCCTTCTCCCCCCCTTCCCTCCCCTTCTCTCCCCTTCTCTCCCCCTCTCTCCACCCACCCCCCACCCTGCACTCTCTATAGGACTTACTGTACACTGTGCAGCCTTGTTTTACCTTCCTGTTCATCGCGGGTGTGAATTTCAGACAGCGCTCCCCCGCTTTCCCTGGCCCCCGCCTTTGCGATGTGTTTGTGCGTGTGTGTGTGTGTGTGTGTGTGTGCGCGCGTGCGTGCGTGCGTGCGTGCGTGCGTGCGTGCGTGTGTGCGCGCGGTCGGTCGATCCATCTCGCGGTTTCATCGCTGACGGTCGATCCAGCTCGAGGTATTTCAGGCGAGTGCCCTCGAGCTTGAAGGTCAAAGACAGTCGCTGAAAGGTCGCTTCAGTGGGACAGGCCCTTAAGAGCAGCTCTGGGCCGCCGTGCTCCCCGACTCAAATCGACTCGATGCCTAATGGGCTTGTCACACTTAGGCGACTTTTTAGGTGACTGCAGGAGACTATGCAGTCGCCACATGGTGTCCACATGTTGCCGGGAGTCACCTTCATGGTCGTGAGGAGTTCCCGCATTCTGGGAACTAGTCACGGCCTCATTATGGTCGCCGTGAATTTTTCAATATGTTGAACAATCAGTGTTCATGATGGCTATAAACTGCAACGTATCTTGCAGCCAAGTTGACTATCAGATTCCAAAGGGGGTTTAGAAAGAATTAGACTAAGTGGGACCTGCTGGGTCCCAGCTTCACACAGGAGGGCTGGTCCCCCAATGCAACATTCCACCTCTCCACCAATTCCAATATTGCTGGCCAATTGGTATAAAGGCGGGGGGGGGGGGGGTTCTGGAGCACTAATATGGGTGTTGTGGGTTGAAGGGGATGGTTTCCAGTGGACTAGTATGGACATTGTGGGACGAATGGATTCTCGGGCTGGGAGCTCAGTCACTCAGGCTTGGCAGCTCAGTCACTGAGGCCAGGCAGATCAGTCACTCAGGCCAGGCAGCTCAGTCACTCAGGCCAGGCAGCTCCGTCACTCAGGCCAGGCAGCTCAGTCACTCAGGCCAGGCAGCTCAGTCACTCAGGCATAGCAGGCTGGCAGCTCAGTAACTCAGGCCTGGTGGGCTGGCAGCTGAGAAACCGCAAGAAATTCTGCTGAAAACAGGTGACAGACTGTGTGAGAGAGAAGGAGGAGAGGGTGGACAATCAATTTTAGACATTTTCATCTTTTCTTACAGATCACAGCAATGACGAAGGAAAGTGTATCCTTGCGTGGATCTCTGGACGCTAGTATGGGTGTTGTACGCTGAAGGGACTGGTTTCCAGAGGGCTAGTATGGACATTGTGGAGTGAATGGATTCTTGGACTTGCAGTTCAGTGAGTCAGGGCTGGTGGGCTGGCTGTTAACTAAGTCATGCCTGGTGGACTGGCACTTCAGTCACTTACAGCTGGTGGGCTGGCAGTTCACTTACTCATGGCTGGTGGGCTGGCAGTCCAGTCACTCACGGCTGGTGTGGTGGCAGTGCACTCAGTCACCCCTCATCCCTTCACCCCCCCCACTCTGCTCCTTGCCATTCCCCTCCGCTTCATGCATTCAGTCCATCTCCCCTCAACCTCCCACCCATGCACTCTTAGTGGTTCTCTGACAGTGCAGCCATTCCTGCCTATTAGGTTCCCATTGTGATGAAGAACACGCAGACATGGCAAGTGGAAAAAGGATTTATTAAAGTTTAAAATGTGAATGACTTAAAATATAACAACAATTTAAATGTTAAAGATGAGATTTATTAAGTTCTTTCTTGTTGTGTCTTGTTGTATTCTGCTGCTCACTGCGTCTTGATTACTCTTTGCTGTTGATATTTTAAAAAAAGACAATTTTAATATAGAGAGATGCAGCGGTCAAATGTTAACAAAGAAAATCAGAGAATTTACCTCAACAGTCATCATTCAGTGCAGGCCTGTAAATCCAATCTCACAGCACTTGAAGCGGTGTGCAGGCCGCATGTCCAACCTCACAGCACTCCAAGCAGAGTGCAGGCAGCAACTCCAACCTCACAGCACTCCAAGCAGAGTGCAGGCAGCAAGTCCAACCTCACAGCACTCCAAACAGAGTGCAGGCAGCAAGTCCAACCTCACAGCACTCCAAGCAGAGTGCAGGCAGCAAGTCCAACCTCACAGCACTCCAAGCAGAGTGCAGGCAGCAAGTCCAAACTCACAGCACTCCAAGCAGAGAGCAGGCAGAAAGTCCAACCTCAGCACTCCAAGCAGAGTGCAGGCCAGCAAATCCAATTTCAAAGCATTTCAAGCAGAGTGCACACACAGACACACACAGACACACACACAGACACACAGACACACACACAGACACACACACACACACACACACACACACACACACACAAATACACACACACACACAAATACACATACACACAAACACCAAGACACACATACACACTGACAAACACACACACACTCACACAGATACTCACACAGACACTCACTCACAGACACAGACAGATACACTCACAGACACACACACACACAGATACACTCACAGACAGACACACAGATACACTAACAGAAATACAGACAGATACACTCACAGACAGACACAGACAAACACACAAACAGACACACAGAAAGACACACAGACAGACACACAGACACACAGACACAGCCACACAGTCACACAGACAGACACTCACACACACAGACACACAGACACACAGACAGACAGACAGACAGACACATGCACAGACAGACACACACAGACAGACACACGCACAGACAGACACACGCACAGACAGACACACGCACAGACAGACACACGCACAGACAGACACACGCACAGACAGACACACGCACAGACAGACACACGCACAGACAGACACATGCACAGACAGACACACACACACACAGACAGACATATACACACACAGACAGACACACACACACAGACACACACAAAGACACACTCACACACACACACACCATACATATGGCAGTAAACTTTTTTGAATACTCAAACGGCTGCAGCGTCTCCACTTGGGCCTTCCGCAGTCAGCAACACTTCCACGTTCAGCACGACCTCTGCACTCACCAGAAATGACGCAATCAGCGTGACCTGTCCACTAAGCGGAAATCACGAAATGAGCGGGTCTTTTGCAGTAAACACGGTCGGACCAATAAAGCGTTTATTCCTTCCAAACACAGTTGCAAAAGGCACAGTTGCAAAAGGCACAGTTGCAAAAGGCACAGTTGCAAAAGGCACAGTAGCAAAAGGCACAGTTGCAAAAGGCACAGTTGCAAAAGGCACAGTTGCAAAAGGCACACATTTCAATAGCCACACATTTCAACAGCCACACATTTCAACAGCCACACATTTCAACAGCCACACATTTCAAGAGCCACACATTTCAACAGCCACACATTTCAACAGCCACACATTTCAACAGCCACACATTTCAACAGCCACAGTTGCAAAAGGCACAGTTTAAAAACACATAAAGGGCACTCACAGGTCAGTAGACACTAAGTGTTCTGTAGATTTCCAGCTCAGAATGAGAGTCGTGACCTCTCGCTCACCATCTTGCAGCAACCGAGCCACGTCGGTTTTCAATTAGCCACACATTTTCAATAAGCCACACATTTTCAATTAGCCACACTTTTTCAATAGCCATACATTTTCAATAGCCACACATTTTCAATAGTCACACTTTTTCAATAGCCACACATTTTCAATAGCCACACATTTTCAATTAGCCACACATTTTCAATTAGCCACACATTTTCAATAACCACACATTTTCAGTTAGCCACACATTTTCAATAGCCACACTTTTCAATAGCCACACTTTTCAATAGCCACACATTTCAATTAGCCACACATTTTAATTAGCCGCACATTTTAATTAGCCGCACAGTTTCAAGGCGCAGTTAAAAGGCGCAGTTAAAAGGCGCCGTTAAAAGGCGCAGTTAAAAGGCGCAGTTAAAAGGCGCAGTTAAAAGGCGCAGTTAAAAGGCACAGTTAAAAGGCACATAACAACATTTATTCCTTCCAAATACATTTCCAAATAAACCACATAAACTACACTCACAGTTTAGTAGACATGTGTTCACTGTTCAGTTGATTCACAGCTCAGACTGAGAGTTGTGGCCTCTTCCTCCCACATCTTGCAGCGACTGAGCCATGTCCACATTTCCGGGTTTTAAAGTCCCTCCTCCTACCACTGGAAGGGGCGTGGCCTTCATGGCATGATTGACAGGAGAGAGAATCTCAACATTTTTAAAACTTTAATAAGTCTTTTATTTTTCATCGATGGGAAAAATCCTCTGCACCTGATGAGCGCAGGGGGACTCTGAGTAAGATGGCCAAAAATCACAGCCATAAGGGGTAGTGCTTTTTCTAAAATCAATATACATTGCAAACAGGAAGTGGTCAAGTTTAGACTTTTAATTATATAGATGATGAGGCCTGAAGGACCAACTCACATTGCGGCCACATGTATTTGGGAAATAGCTGGTAATAGGCATCTCAGCAGAATTAGATCATCTCGTTCTCATTTGTCTGGAATGAGAATTCCCTGACCAAAGATTGAATGAAGAATAATAGTTCCAACCATTTTAGCTGCCTTATTGGAGATATTTTTCCTTCATCAGACACGAGGTGCCTTGGTCGTTGTGCCCGACCGGAAGTCTCGAAGGCTCAGCGATCGGCAGGACCCCGCTTGAAGGACTAGCGGTCAGCTGGTGCCCGCCCAACGGTTCGTCGGTCGGCGGAACTGGAAGGGATCTGGAGACATCGGATGCGATGAGCAAGGGCCGGGAGGAGGGTGAACTGGGGTAATGCTTCCAGCGCCTTCAAGGTCGGCTGCAGGAGGCGCCCCCGGGACACAAAGATGGCTGGATGAGGAGAGGAGAGGGACGTCGGTTCGTGGGAACTGCCCTAGTGCATCGAGCGCGCAGGCCGACCGGACTTAGGACTTTGAACGATGGCACCAATAATGACGCCAACCACATGTGTAATATATGCAAAACGAATTTCACTGTGCAGTTGCCTCAGTGACAATTGAAGCATCATTGAACCATTAAACCATTGATAAAGTTGTGATGAAGAATCCTTCACTTGATCTTCATTCCACCAATAATTTTATAGACTATATGTTTATTTGTAATGCCTTGTTGGTTTTAATGCTGACTACTTTCATTCTAATTTTAAACATAAAAGAAAATTAGAAATAAATTTAAAAGCTATATTAACTAATTAAATGCTCATTTTTAATTAGGATAAGTAGATTGGTTTCAACTTTTCGTTCATTTTATATACGTTTTCCCCAACAGAATATTGTCCTGGTGATAGAGGTAGAAATATATGTTTAAAATTACAATCCTAGGCAATCCCGGTGTTGAGTTATAATGGGACATTGCTGGAGGCACACTGGAAATAGCAGTGAATAGAATCAATGAATGTAATGTGTAAAAACGCATTGTAATTGTATTCTTGCCTGTTGGGCATTGCAGAACGAAATTGTGAAATAATCTCAAATTATACTTGAAATAGTGGGTTACATTGCTCAAATTAAATTCAATTAATATTGGTGTCACGGTGGAAACAATATTGAAAAAGATTGACGTCCAAGGCAAAAAAAAAGTTTTACTTTGTCAGCCTTATGCTTAGTAACCAAATCATGAGTTTGAAAATGCAGGGGAAAAGAATGTGGATGCAATTTCAACATTTAAAGATAATTGAATAAGAGACAGAATGGTTTGGATCTATTTGTACTTTGGGCTGCTAACATTGATAAATTACATACGCATGCACATATACACCATATATATATATATATATATATATATATATATATATATATATATACTAGACTAAGTGGGACCCGTTGGGTCTCAGCTTCACATGGGAGGGCTGGTCCCCCAATGCAATATTCCACTTCTCCACCAATTCCAATATTGCTGGCCAGTGGGGGGGGGGGGGGGGAGGGGGGGTTCTGGAATGCTAGCATGGGTGTTGTGGGCCGAATGGACTGGTTTCCAGATGCTAGTCTGGACATTGTGGGCCAAATGGAATCTTGGGCTGGCAGCTCAGTCACTCAGGCCTGGCAGGCTGGCAGCACAGGAACTCAGGCCTGGCGGGCTGGCAGCTCAGAAACTGCCAGAAATCCTGCCGAAAACAGGTGATAGACTCTGTGAGAGAGAAGGGGGAGTGGGTGGACAATCAATTTTAGATATTTTCATCTTTTTTTAGATCACAGCAATGAAGGAGGAAAGTCTATATTTGCGTGGATCTCTGGAGCATTAGTATGGGTGTTGTGGGCTGAAGGGACTGGTTTCTAGAGGGCTAGTATGGACATTGTGGAATGAATGGATTCTTGGGCTTGCAATTCAGTGAGTCATGGCAAATCCAATGTCACAGCATTTCAAGCAGAGTGCAGGCAGCAAATCCAATGTCACAGCACTTCTAGCAGAGTGCAGGCAGCGAATTCAATGTCACAGAACGTCAAGCAGCGTGCAGGCAGCAAATCCAATGTCACAGCACTTCAAGCAGAGTGCAGGAAAGCGAATCCAATGTCACAGCACTTCTAGCGGAGTTCAGGAAGCAAATCCAATGTCACAGCACTTCAAGCGGAGTGCAGGCCAGCAAACTCAATTTCACAGCATTTCATGCAGAGTGCAGGCAAGCAAATTCACACACACACACCCTCCACCACACACACACCCTCCACCACACACACACCCTCCACCACACACACACACCCGCCACCACACACACACCTTCCACCCCACACACACACACTCACATACATGCACACACACACAGACACTCACACACACATTCACTCACACACACTCATACACTCGCACACGCACACACACACATGCTCACACACACATGCACATACACACACAGACACTCACACACACACACACACACACAGACACTCACACACAAAGACACTCACACACAAAGACACACACACTCATACAGACACACACTTTCACACACACACACAAACATACACTCACACTTGCACTTGCACTTGCACTCGCACTCACACTCACACTCACACTCACTCTCACACTCACACACATACTCACACACAGAAACACAAACACAGTTACACAGACACGCATACTCACACACACTCACAAACACACACAAGCACACACACACAAACACATACTCACAAACATACACTCACAAATACACATTCATAAACCCACACTCACAAACACACACTCACAAACACACACTCACACACACACATTCACACACACACATACACTCACACACACATACACTCACAAACTCACACATGCAGATAATCACACACACATACATTCACACAGACACTCACACACACTCACACACACTCACTCACAAACACACACAAACACACACAACACACACACAGACACTCACACACACACAGACACTCACACACACAGACACTCACACACTCACACACTCACACACTCACACACACATACATACAGACACTCACACACATAGACACTCACACACACACACAGACACTCACACAGACACTCACACTCACACACATACACACAGACACTCACACCTATACACACAAACAGACACACATGCACACACACACAAACTCGCACAGACACTCACACACACAGACACTCACACACACAGACACACACACACACACTCACAGACACACTCACACTCACACACACATTCACACACACATTCCCACACACATTCACACACACATTCACACACACACACACACATGTAAACACACACATACACTCACAAACACACACACACACTCACACACACACTCACACACACACTCACACACACATTCACACACACATTCACACACTCACTCACACACACGCTCACACACACACATACACTCACACATACACTCACACATACACTCACACATACACTCACACATACACATATACACTCACACACACACTTACTCTCACAGACACAGACTCACACACACACTCACACGTACACACATATACTCACATATACACTCACACACACATACACTCACACACATACACTCACACACATACAATCACACAAACACACTCACACACACAGACACTCACTCACACAGACACTCACACACTCACACTCACAGACACTCACACACACTCACAATCACACTCACACACACACACTCACAAACACACTCACACACACTCTCACACTCACATTCACACACACACGTACACTCACACACATATACACGTACAAACTCACACATGCGGATACTCACACACACAGATATTCACACACACAAACACTCACACACACTCACACACACTCACACACACTCACACACACTCACATACAAACACACAGAAACACACACAGACACTCACACAGACACTCACACAGACACTCACACAGACACTCACACACACACAGACACGCACAGACACTCACACAGACACTCACACACACAGCTACTCACACAGACACTCACACACAGACATTCACACACACAGACACTTACACACACACTCACAGAAACACACTCACATTCACACACACATTCACACACACATTCACACACAAATTCACACACATTCACACACACACACACGCACATACACTCACACACACATATAAACACGTACACACACACATACACTCACAAACACACACACACTCACACACACTCACACACACACTCACACACACACTCACACACACACTCACACACACACACACACACACATACACTCACACACACACACAGACTCTCACACAAACATAGACTCACACACACACACTCACACACACACACTCACGCATACACACATAGACTCACACATAGACTCACACATACACTCACACACATCCACTCACACACATACACTCACACACATACACTCACACACATACACTCACACACACGCAAATACACTCACAAACACACTCACACACACAGGCACTCACACATACACTCACACACACACACACACACACACTCACACTCACACACACTCACACACACACACTCACAATCACACACTCACGCACACATACACTCACAAACACACACACACACAAACACACACACACACAGACACTCTCACACACACATACACTCACACACACATACACTCACACACACACACACTCACACACACACTCACAAACACACACACACATACACTCACAAACACTCACACACACACACACACACACACACATACAGACACTCACAGACACAAACACATTCACACACACTGACTCACACACCATATATATGGCAGTAAACTCTCTTGAATTTACTCCCACGGCTCAGCGCGGCCTCTCCACTTTGGGGCCTCCACAGTCAGCGGCACTTCCGCAATCTGCGCGACCTCTGCACTCACCGTAAATTACGCAATCAGCGCGACCTGTCCACTAAGCAGAAGTCACGAAATGAGCGGGACTTTTGAATCAATCACAGTCGTGATCTAATAAATCATTGCAGTTTCAAGTACAGGCAGGGCAGCAGGCCAAGCAACTCATTTCATTTTCATTAAGGGCTAACAAATCATTTATTCATATACATTGCAGACACAGTTCAGTTGATTCACAGCAGAATGAGAGTCGTGGCCTCTCCATCGACCCCCTCCCCCCCCGGAAGGGGCGTTACCTTCATCGCGGTGATTGACCGGCGAGAGGATCTCAAGGCTTTTTAAACACTCATACTTTTATTTTTCATCGATGGGAAAAATCATCAGGGCCTGATCAGCGGAGGAGGACTGTGAGTAAGATAGCCAAAAATCATAGCAATATAATCAATGTACAGCGCAGACAGGAAGTGGTCAAGATGAGACTTTTTAATTATATAGATATATTTAAGGAATTAAACTGAGATGAGCTGAATTAAGTCACTCTGGATGATCCACAAGGTGGTAGGTCCAACTATCTTCATCAGCCTTAGAACATAGAGCAGTATAGCACAAGAACAGGTCTTCCAGCCTACAATGTC
This sequence comes from Malacoraja senta, assembly GCA_038087875.1. Classification (NCBI taxonomy): domain Eukaryota; kingdom Metazoa; phylum Chordata; class Chondrichthyes; order Rajiformes; family Rajidae; genus Malacoraja; species Malacoraja senta. Next base: position 202,779,161 of record CM075977.1, on the reverse strand, counting down.
TGTGCTGAACGTAATGCCAAAAACTTATCTTATCTACCTGCACATAATCCATATGCCTCCACTCCCTGCATATACATAAGCCTATTCAAAAGTCTCTTAAATGCCACTATCATACTTGCCTCAATCACGACCCGTGGCAATGCATTCCAGGCACACAACACACTCTGCCCCGCTTATCTCCTTTAAGCTTTGCCCCTCTCAACTTAAAGCGATGCTGTCCTTGTTGGAGACGATCCTCCTTCATCAGATCAGAAACGTGGATGTTTGCTGACGATTGCCCAATTCTCTGCTCCGTTTACAACTACTCAGGAAATGGAATCCTCCATGCCTACATTCAGGAAGAGCTGCAGTGCAATCAGGCTGGGCTTCGCATGTGTCAATGAGTATTCATCTTCCATCAACGTCGAGCACTACACAAACAATGTACCAGCTTCCGTCTACATGCATCACCATTCTTCCCATCACCAAACTTCCTAGTTTGTCTGAATCAGTCTGGGTTCAGTCATAGGGATCAGTCTGAAGAAGGGTCTCAGCCTGAAACGTCACACATTCCTTCTCTCCAGAGATGCCGCCTGAGTTACTCCAGCATTTTGTGTCTATCTTCAGTTTAAACCAGCATCTGCAGGTCCTTCGTACAACAAACTTCCTACCATCCACAACGTTGACCAGAAACTTAAGTGGATAAGCCATGTGAACACCTTTGTTAGGCAAGTTAGATAGAGGCTTGGTATTCTGGAGCAAGTTATGGCATGGGTGGCACAGTAGTATAGCGGTAGAGATACTGCCTTTTAAAAAAAAATGTTTTATTTTATTAGAAGTGAGTACAGTAATATGGCACCAAGGTGCCTAATATATATTGACGTTGCATTTTATGTACAGCTTCATATTTTTTTTTTTTTATAATGAAAGAGAAAAAGAGAGAATAGATAATAAAAGATAGAAAAACGTGTGATATATGGTGTGTGAAAAGGAAAAGGGGGGGAAAGAGGGAAGGTGAAGAAAAGAAAAGGAGAGAGAAATTGAAAGAGTAGAGAGTAGGAAATTAAGGAGATCGTTATTTATATTCTTGACCATCCTTCACCCAGTCCTGAAATAGTTAGTTTCTACGATTTTGTTGCACCATATGCTTCCAAAAAGTCGATAAATGGAGACCAACTCGTTAAGAATTGGTCTGATTTATCTATTAGGAGGAATTGCATTACCTCAAGATGTGCGGTGTCCAACATGTTTGAAATCCACATTTTAAGCGTTGGTATGGGTGTATTTTTCCAAAATTGAAGTATAAGTTTTTTTTGCCATAATTAAAAAATAAATTTTGAAATGTGTTCAATTTGTTCCCGTTTTCCGTTACTCCAAATATAATCATTTCAGTATTAGGTTCCATTTTTATCTTGAATAATTTTGTAAATATTTCAAAAATATCACTCCAGAATTTATAAAGTTTTATGCAGGAAACAAAAGAGTGTGTTATAGTTGCGTTTTGGGATAAACATTTATCATAAATGGGGGAAGTATTTGGATAGAATTTATTCAGTCTAGTTTTTGAATATTATAATCTATGTAAAATTTTAAATTGAATTAAATTATGTCGAACATTTGTGTATATATATCAAATACTTTTCCCATGTTTCCTTCGTGATTTTTATCATTAATTCTCGTTCCCAATCTTCTCTAAGTGCCTCTGTCGATGGTAGTTCTATATTTAAAATACTATTATATAAGTATGATATTAATTTCTGTGAGTCAGCCTTAATATTCATTCCTTCTTCCAGTTGGTCTAAAGTTATATTTTGATATCTTTGTATGTATTTCTTCAAGAAGTCGCAGATCTGAAGATATTTAAAATATTGGTTATTTTTCAGTTTACATTTTAATTGTAATTGTGGGAATGATAACAGATTTCCCATTTCATACATTTCACCGATCCTTTTAATTCCCATTCTTTCCCATTGATTATATGTTTTATCAATAAGAGATGGTTTAAATGAAGGATTATTCACTATTGGCGTTAACAATGATAGGTTTCTTAATTTTTTTTTTTTTTTTTTTTTTTAATTTTTATTTATTAGAAGTACATTACATCACAGCCACATACATTAATACTCGTCATTTATATCTTCTTACAATTAATGTGCTCCCTTTATTTATTTTTTTACACTAAAGAAAGAAAAGATTGAAAGAGAGAAGAAAGTGAAGGAAAAAGTGCAAGTGTAGAAAAGTGTAGAAAATGTAACAACAAAAAAGGACGAAGACCCTATGAGAGCGAAATTAAAAACAAAAAGAAAAAGAGTTAAGAAATAGGCCCTAAGAAAAGAAAAGAGAGAGAGAAAAAAAATAAAAAAAATGGTTTTTTTTTGAGCATCACGTAAATAGGACATACCAACTCTTCAACTATCATCCCCCCTTACCCGACCTCAATTTTTTTATTTTTTTAAAGTACTTTTGCACCCTATGTTTGTAATAATTCTATAAATGCAGACCACGTCAGGTGGAAGTAATCTGGTTTACCTGCTAGGAGGAGTCTTATCTCTTCAAGGTGTAGTGTTTCAAACATATTTGAAATCCACATATTTATAGTTGGTATTGGAGCCTTCTTCCAAAATTTTAGAATTAGCTTTTTTCCAGTTATTAACCCATAATCCATTAATTTCTTTTGAAACACATTTAGTTCTGGATCAACTTCCGTTATTCCGAAGATAATCCATTCTGCTTTGGGTATCAGTCTTGTTTTAAATAACTTTGTAAAGATTTCAAAAATTTCATTCCAAAATTTTTGAATTTTTGTACAGAAGACAAATGAGTGCGCTATAGTTGCTTCTTGGGATTGACATTTATCACAAATAGATGATACGTTTGGGAAAATTTTATGAATTTTAGTTTTCGAATAATATAATCTATGTAAAATTTTAAATTGTATTAAAGTGTGTCTTACATTAATCGAGCATTTATGTACTTTTAATAAGTATTCATTCCAACTTTCCTTTGAAATTTTAATAGCTAACTCTTGTTCCCAGTCTCTTCTGATACCCTCCGTAGATGGTATTTGTACATTTAAGATAATATTGTACAAATATGATATTAAGTTTGCTGATTCCGCTTTTATCTGCATTGCCTCGTCCAGTACATCTGCTGGGTTATTATGATGATCTTTTATATATTTTTTCAAATAGTCGCATATTTGAAAGTATTTAAAATATTGATTATTTCCGAGTTTATATTTTATTTGTAATTGTTGAAATGAAAGTAATTTTCCAGTTTCATACAAGTCACCAAGCGTTTTAATTCCTAGTCTATCCCATTGTGTATAAGCTTTATCTATAATAGAAGGACTAAACGAAGGGTTATTGACTATAGGTAATAAAAGTGATAAGTTTCTTAATTTTAAATTTTGTTTTATTTGTTTCCAAATACGGATTGTACTATGAATAATTGGGTTCTTATTATAGTTTATGTTATTCAATTTCATTGGAGAGAGGAGGATCGCTCCAATGTTTCTAGAGGAGCAATCCTCTTTCTCCATTACAATCCAGTCTACTTGCTGGGCGGAGTTATCCATCAGTTGAATCATGTTTTTAATATTTACTGACCAATAATAATACATAAAATTGGGTAGTGCTAGACCCCCCAATACTTTAGATTTATTCAGATGGGTTTTTTGTATTCTATGTGATTTATAGTCCCATATAAAATTAGTGATATCTGAGTCGAGTTTTTTAAAAAACTTCTTAGGTAAGTATATAGGAATTGATTGAAATAGGTATAAAATTTGTGGTAAAAAGATCATTTTTATTGCGTTTATTCGGCCTATTAAAGACATCGGAAGCGTTTTCCAGAATTTAATTAATGTATTCAGTTTATTAAGTAGGGGGTCAAAATTTGCCCTGAGCATACCTTGATATGCTCTGGTAATTTCGATTCCCAAATATTTAAATTTTTCTGTAGCTATTTTAAAAGGGAATTTTAAAAGATGTGTTGAATCTTTCGGTTTTATTGACATAATTTCACTTTTATTCCAATTTATTCTATATCCAGAAAAAGATCCGAAGTCTTCAATTAAATTTAATATATTTGGTATAGTGATTTGAGGTTTTGTAATATACAATAATATATCATCCGCGTATAAAGATATTTTATTATATGAGTCTTTAGTATTATATCCATGAATATCAGGGTGTATTCTAATTTTTTCTGCTAGCGGTTCAATAATGAGAGCAAACAGCTGTGGTGATAATGAGCATCCTTGTCTATTTCCCCTTGATAGTTGAAATTTCGAGGATAATATGTTATTAGTAAGTATTCTAGCTGTAGGTTTGTTATATAGTAACTTAATCCATAAAATAAAATTCTCTCCCAGTTGAAATTTTTGTAATACTTTATCCATATAATTCCATTCTACTTGATCAAATGCTTTTTCAGCATCCAGCGAAATAATTGATAATTCTTGATCTTCAGATTTGTGTGAGTGCATTATGTTGAGTAGACGTCTCATATTATTAGAAGAGTATCTCTTAGGGATAAACCCTGTCTGATCTGGGTTTATTAATTTACTAATGTATTTACTTAATCTTCTGGCTAATGTTTTCGCTAATATTTTTTGATCTGTGTTTAACAATGCTATAGCTCTATATGAGCCAGGTTCTTCTAAATCCTTATTTTTCTTAGGTATTAATGTAATCGTTGATTCCGCTAATGTATCAGGTAGTATTCGTTTTTTAAAAGCGTATTGGTACATTTTTTGTAATCTTGGTATTATTTTATCATAAAAGTTTTTATAAAATTCATTAGTAAATCCATCAGGGCCTGGTGTTTTTCCATTTTTTAGTGAGTTTATTGTATCTTCTAATTCCTTAATTGAGATTTGTGCACCCAGTTCCTCTTGTTCCTTCAGCTCTAACTTTGGAAGATTACAGGTATCCAAGAACTTTGTGATATTATTGGAATCAATTATCGTTTTAGATGTATACAAATTCTCGTAAAATTGCGCAAATCTTTTATTAATATCCTTCGGTGTTGTTAATAATTCACCTTTATCTGATTTGATCTTTGGTATAGTATGTTCCTTTTCTCGTTTTTTTAGCTGGCGAGCCAAAAGTTTATGCGGTTTATCCCCAAATTCAAAGTGCTCTTGTTTTGTAATTTGAAAAAGTCTTATAAGTTTGGCAGATAATAATTTATTTAATTTAAATTTTAAAATTATTATTTTATTATGTTTATCTATTGATGGATCTTTAGCATTATCTATATCCATTTGTCTAATAAGTTCTTCTAACTGTCTTTGTTCATTCTTATTCTTTTTATTTTGAAAAGCTTGATATGAAATTATAATACCCCTAATGTATGCTTTAAAAGATTCCCAAAGTAAAGTAGGCGATATATCTGAAGTATCATTTGTTTGAAAAAAGACCTCCATTTGTTCTTTTAAATATATACTCGCTTGTGGATCTTTTAAAATTTGAGAGTTAAATCTCCAGAATGAATTATTCTTAGACAATCCTTCCAGTTTTAAAAAGAAAGTTAGTGGAGAATGGTCTGAAATTGAATTTGTATGATATATTGCATTAGATGTTTGGGGGATTAATTTTGTATCCAGCAGAAAGTAGTCTATACGTGAGTATGTCTTATGTACCATTGAGTAAAACGAATATTCCCTGCCAGTTGGATTCACAATTCTCCAAACATCTGCTATATTAGTGTTGTTTATGTAGGTATTGAGGAGTTCCCCAGTTTTCGATTTCATATTCCCTCTCTGTTTTTGACTTGATTTATCTAAGTACGGGTCTAAAACACAGTTAAAGTCTCCGCCTATTATAACATTTTGATAGTTTGACTCTGCAATTATATTGAAGATTTTATTGAAAAAGTGGGGGTTATCAAAGTTAGGGGCATATATATTTACCAGAGTAAGTGGAGTGTCATGGATTTCTCCATTAACTATTAGGTATCTCCCTTCTATATCTGTTATAATATTCTTTGCTTTAAATGGTATACCTTTTCTTATGATAATTGACGTGCCTCTAGATTTTGAAGTGAATGAAGAGTGGTATGTTTGACCTATCCATTTCGCCCTCAGCCTAACTTGGTCCTGAGGTTTTAGGTGTGTTTCTTGTAGGAAGGTAATGTCAGAATTATACATTTTTAGCTGAGCTAATATCTTACCCCTTTTGATAGGTTCATTAATACCTCTTATATTCCAACTACAAAATGAGACTCCTCCTAGGTTCTTTTGTGTGGTGTCATGCATTTTGAATAATTATAGTACCTTTGAATCTTGTGGTGCGTCCATATCCCAGGTCTTTAGGTATTGGGGGAGTTTTTGAATTATTAACTTTTGTTGGTATGTCCATATTATTCTTATCACTAAACACAAAACACAAACAAGTGATTTTATGTAATAAAAAAAAAAACTAAAAAAGTGAGGCTACAGTGTCTATAGTCGGCACTGTAGCAAGTGACCCACCTGTAGGTGGGAAAAAACCTTATTTTGACTTCCATTGCGTTGTTGCTCAACTCGCTCCGCTCTCTTAGTTAATCATAACATATTAAAATATTAAAACGAGGCCTCACATTCATATATATAATACAATTTTACCCTGATATTTCCTTATAACATATATATATATCAGAGTTTAATTATTAAACCAATATTTTTGATTTCAATAAGAATCAGCTGTTGGTTGAAGGGGTTAACGAGACGTGCTCCTGGACATAAACCAGGAGCTCATTTCTCATCCCCTCCTCCCGCTTATAGACAAGGTTACAATTTATTAAAAATTCATATTAGTATGTTAGTTCATTATTTTTTTGTTTTTTTTGTTAGTATTCTAATCTAACCTGCATAACTTTTAAAGTTGTTAATAGGATAAGTTCTTACAATTGGTTATAACATTTTAATCAATAAGCAATTATTTTCTAATTCATATCCCGTTATAAAGTTGTTTACACGTTTTGAACAGAAAATGTCCTTGCTTCAACATTCCGGAGATAACAGTGTAACTATCCCCAGACAAAACATAGCTGAGAATTATTCGGATCTGCCAAAGCTCCCTTTTATTTCTGTCTTTCAACAATCGTTTGGGCATATTTGAAAGCGTCTTCAGGCTTAACAAATGACTTTTCAAGACCATTAAAAGAAATACGCATTTTAGCGGGATAAAAAACCCCGAATCTGACCCCTTCTCTCCCTCTTAAAAGATCTTTAACCTTATCAAATTTGTTTCTTTTTTGCACAATTTCATGTGGGTAGTCCCTGAATATCTTAATAGTGTCTTTGTCCAGCCGTAATTGTACACCATATTTGATTTTGGTCATAACATATTCCAGTTCTGCAGTGTCTCGAAATTTCACTATAATATGTCGTGGATAAGCTTTTCCCGCATCAAATCTTTTTCCAAATCTTGGGACACGATGAGCCACTTCGATTTTCGGTTCCTTGGGAAGATTCAACAGTTGTTTCAACAAGCCCATGGCAAATTCACGTACCTGTTCCCCTTCTGCCCCCTCTGAAACACCAAGAATCCTCAGATTCTGGCGTCTAGAACGAGCTTCCAGGTCCAGGCATTTGAATGAGACTTTCTCTAATTGAGTCCCCATTTGTAGTGATGCTTGTTCGTTTTCTCGCCTCATTTGCTCATGTTCTTGCCTCAATTTCGCCATGTCTTCAACCAGTCGTGCCGTATTTTTCTCCAATTCCGTAATTGTCTGCATACTTAATTTTGTCAGGTTTCTTAATTTTAAAGATAATTTTATTTGTTTCCAAATTCTTATTGTATTATGTATAATTGGGTTATTCTTATATATTGTGTTGTTCAGTTTTATCGGGGAGAAGAGGATCGCTCCTATGTTACAAGGAGAACAATCCTCTTTCTCCATTCTTATCCATTCTGTCTGTTGGGTAGGACTGTCCAACCAATAAATTATATTCTTAATATACACTGCCCAATAATAATACAAAAATTTCGGAAGTGAAAGTCCCCCAACGTCTTTTGGTTTGCACAAGTGTTTTCTTTGAATTCTATGTGATCTATAGTCCCAAATAAAATTGGTAATATTAGAGTCTAGTTTTTTGAAAAAGTTTTGGGGTATAGGTTGAAATATGTATAATATTTGTGGTAAAAAGATCATTTTTATAGCGTTTATTCTGCCTATTAATGACAACGGAAGTGTTTTCCAAAATTTAATCAACGCGTTCAGTTAATTTAATAAAGGCATAAAATTAGCATTAAATAATGCTTTGTATTTTCTAGTAATTTGAATACCCAAATATTTAAATTTTTCTGTTGCAATTTTAAAGGGGAATTTTAATAGGTGTGTAGATTCTTGAGGTTTTAACGTCATGATTTCACTTTTATTCCAATTTATTCTATATCCAGAAAAAGAACTGAATTCCTCTTATTAAATTTAATAAGTTTGGTATGCTCGTTTGTGAATTTGTAATGTATAGATGTATATCGTCTGCACATAATGAAATTTTATTATTTGAGTCCTTAGTATTATATCCCTGAATATTCGGATGAATTCTTATACTTTTAGCCAAGGGCTCTATCATAAGGGCAAATAGCAGGGGTGATAAAGCACATCCCTGCCTATTGCCCCTCGATAATTTAAAATTTTGGATATAACACATTATTAGTTAATATTCTTGCCGTCGGTTTATCATATAATAATTTTACCCATTCAATAAAATTCTGTCCCATATTAAATTTTTGCAGTACTTTATATATATACTGCCACTCTACCTGATCAAATGCTCTCTCTGCGTCCAGAGAAACAATTGATATATCTTCTTCCTCCATTTTATGCGAGTACATTATATTAAATAGGCGTCTCAAATTATTAAATGAATGTCTTTTGGGTATAAACCCCGTTTGATCTGGATTTATCAATTTACTAATGTATTTACTCAATCTTCTTGCTAAAGTCTTTGCTAACATTTTCTGATCTGTATTTAAAAGTGATATAGCTCTGTATGAGCCCGGTTCTTCTAAATCTTTATCTTTTTTTGGTATAAGCGTAATAGTTGATTCAGCTAATGTTTCTGGTAGTTTATTTTCTTTAAAGGCGTGAGTATATAAATTAAGTAAACGTGGAGCCGTTATCTCATGAAGTCTTTTATAAAATTCGTTACTGAAACCATCTGGTCCAGGCATCTTACCATTTTTCAACGATTTTATTGTTTTTCCTATTTCTTCAAGTGTAATCTGAGCTCCTAATTCCTCTTGTTCCGAGAGATCAAGTTTTGGAACATTACAGTTATTTAAAAAATTTATAATTTTATTATCTTCTATTTTAGTTTGATAAAATTGAGCAAATCTATTGTTAATATCTTTAGGTAATTTTAGTAATTCACTGCCTAACAGTACCAGAGACCTGCGATTGATCATGTCTACGGACGCTGTCTGTACAGAGGCTATACGTTCTCCCTGTGACCGTATTGGTTTTCCCAGGGTGCTCCGTTTACCTCCCACACTCCAAAGACGTGCAGGTTTGTAGATTAATTAGATTCTGTAAATTGTCCCCAGCGTGTAGGATCGAACTAGTGTACGGGTGATCTCTGGCCAGTGTGGACTTGGAGAGCCTCGGGGCTTGTTTCCACACTGTATTTCTAAACTAAACTAAACTAAAGTGACTCACCTGACATCAAAGATTTTCCACAATCCACAAGGCAAACCAGGAGTGAGAATGAATATTTGCTGCTAGTTTAGATATTAAATTTGAGATTTTACATATGCAGCGCAAAAAAAAGGCAGGAGAATTGGGTTAGGAGTCAGAGATAGATCAGCCATGATTGAATGGCAGAGCAGACTTGATGGGCTGAATGGTTTAAGTCCATTCCTATCATATGACATTATGGTCACACTGAGGTTGATGTATTCCATGGTCACACTGAGGTTGATGTCAGAGCATCTCCATTGATGCTGCCACTCCCGCTGAATTACTACTGCATTTTGTGTCTATCTAAATCAACATCTGCAGTTCCTTCCGACAAGTTTCCTCTGGATGTTTATCATAATGCTCCACATAGTTCACCGCACCTCCATATTTTCTGTCATCATTAAAGTGGAAACCGCTCTGCAGTTTAAGTCATTGATGTACTTCTGGTTCAAGTCCTGACCCTGGGGGAACTCCACTGTAGTCCTTCCATTCCATTCGCTATTACTCACTACTTCCCATTGCCAAGCCTTTGATACGGTTTTGCATGGTGGGTTGCTCTAGTCAGTTCAATTGCATGGGATCCAGAGAGATAGAAACATAGAAAATAGGTGCAGGAGTAGGCCATTCGGCCCTTTGAGCCAACACCGCCATTCAATATGATCATGGCTCATCAACCAGAATCAGTACCCCGTTCCTGCTTTCTCCCCATATCCCTTGATTCTGTTAGCCCTAAGAGCTATAACTAACTCTCTCTTGAAAACATCCTGTGAATTGGCCTCCATTGCCTCCTGTGGCAGAGAATAGTAAGATTAAACGAGAACTTACCAGTTTGAAGTTTGATCTTTATTTTATGAGGAGTTACGTTGGTGATTACGTGAAGAAGACCCGTCAGGGCGCATGCGCGTCAATCTTCAAAGCAGCGGTATGAAATCACAGACAACACCATAATTGAAGTAACATATTAAGATGATCAACATGAGAACTACCATTATGACCTTTTTTCTATGAGAGAGGGTTGGGCGTGGCGGGCACGTAATCACCAACGTAACTCCTCATAAAATAAAGATCAAACTTCAAACTGGTAAGTTCTCGTTTAATCTTACTATTTTACTTCGGAGTCACGTGAGTGACTAGGTGAAGATTTTAAAGCTCTGTGATTTTTATGCCGCAGATCAAAATCCCGGCTTCTCACTGCATCGATTGACTGAGTATCATCAATAATGCTGTAAACATGACATTGCATATCATGCAAAAACAAAACAGTTTTATTTTTGGTCATAAAACAACCAATAAACCCTCTTAATGTAGGGCAACAAACGAAACAGAATGAAACAGTATTGAAAACAGACTTTAAACAATAGCAACAGCACTCAATATTGAGTTAGCAAACAGCCCTCCATCGGCAATCGGCCGATGGTAGTATTGCTGAAACACAAGTTCATTTTTCCAACCTGCGGCTTTTAATATATGGTCGATGGGAACGTCCATCGCCCTGGCCGCGGATGTTGCTACTGCGCTAGTGCAATGAGATGTAAACACATAAATGTTAATTCCTGCCTGAACCAACTCTTGCTTTAACCACCTTGAGATAGTCTGAACTGCCACTCTTTTATGTTGGCTTTTTGTAACTGACAAATAATCCTGTTTCTTCTTGTCTTAAAGCCCTTGTGGCTTCAATGTAATGTAACAAATGTGTCCTTACACATAAACATGGAGCTGTAGGATATGCTGAGAACACAATCTTAAAACCTGTCTCACCTGGCCTGCTTTGTTTGAGCAGGTCAGAAATATAAAACAGAACATTCTCTGTATTCACTTCCATTCTCTCGAACTGAAGTTTTTTGGAAAATCTGCACTCTCTGTACTGACACCAATGCCATTAGCATAGCCAATTTCATGGTTAATTTTAACAAAGTTATAGCCGTGACAGGGACCCAATGACGAAGTATGTTACGAACAACACTTACCTCGCAGATTACCATATACCTAGGCTTAGGCGGTTTGGAATTAGATTCTTTTCATCAACCTAGATATGAGAGGGTGAGAACCTATACTTTGTGTCCGTGTACCTATTACAAGATATGCGGACAAAGCACTTCTAGCTGTATTGATAGCAGTATAGCTAAGACCTTCATCATAATAAAGTGTAGATAAACTCTAACACATTTTCAATAACTACAGTATCATATTGAATATTCTTTTGAACACAATATTGTTCCTTTTTTTTTTTTTTCCATAAGTCATATACTGTTTTTGAGTACTCTTTCTCCAGACTGCAGCGAGTATATACACCGTTGGCCTAGAAAGTCCTCGACCAATGTAAGGCATTCTTGAAACCTGCAAACTAACAGATCCATACCGTCACATAACGGATGAACTTAATGCGTTACTGGATGCTCCAGCAAATTCCTACTGTTTGGAATCAGCAAAAAGAGGTTGGATCGCTATCTGTAACATCAAAGGGAACCATGGTTGAATCAGGCAATTTGGTATCACCAAAACCCCTGAAGCGGCATCCTGCTTGATTTTCTCAAACACCGACCTATGAGGCAGAATGGTGGGAAAATATACACAAACATATCATCCCAATTTAGTGAAAAAGCATCAATTGCCACTGCCCCTGGATCTGGTGCCTATGAAACATATTTTGGCCTTCCATATAGAAGTACTATGTTCTTGAACACATCCTGGTTCCACATCCACTCTGTGTTATGATGGAATTTTCGTGAACTGCCATCTGGTACTACATTAAGTTTCCCTGGCAGATAGATAGCTCCAATCCAAATCTCTCTATCCCTACTCCAGGTCCAATTGTATTTGCCAACCTGTCACATGATAATGATTTGATTCCACCCATGTGATTCATATCAGCAACTGCTGCAGTGTTGTCTATTTTGCACTGCACATGCAAACTAGTTTAGTTAGTGCCATAAGCCTTGAGTCCATAAAATACTCTTGGTTAATTCCCCATGTATGCAGAAGCAATGTTCATCTGTCTCCACCGCTGGATCTTGTATCAGTAGCACCCTACCCAAGTGCTCTGACATCTGTCTGCAAATCATGGAAGCTTGGTCCAATAACACTTTGGAACTACCATTGTACATCAGCAACAGCCTCTATTGATAGAAGCATAGGTCTATTATAATGACCCCAATGTATCCTCAATGCTTGTTCCTTTGACCTTTGTAATTGTAGATAATAAAGTGGCCAATTGAACTGCTGGAAATGCTGCCAGCCATTACCACAGCAGTCTTGTCACCTGGCTAATTGAAGGCTGTGTTAGCAATTAACTTGATATAGCTCTTAATTAGCTGTACCCTTTTTTTCCTGGGCAAGGTCACAATGATGTTGATTAAGTCCATTGTGAACCCAACTAGTCAATTTGTGTCACAGGTATAAATTTAGATTCCTCAGAATAGCTTATAAAGCCCAATTAAAATTGGTTTTTACCAACTGCCACTGATGCTTCAGCTGTTTCCTTTGATTGTCCTACAATCAAGATATTATTTAGCTAAGCCATGAGCACATGACCTTGACTTCTCATCATGCCTAGAATAGGTTTTAACAACTTTGTAATCCCTCTAGGAGCTGAAGACAAACCATTAGGCAGTGGATTGTATTGGCATAATTCCCCATCCAGCTGAATTTTAAATCTTCTATCCTGCAAATGAACAGACACTGAATCCGCATCTTTAAGATCTCCTTCACAAACATTTCCATCTTAAAATGTCTATACCGTACAAAAGGGTTAAACCTATTCAGGTCTGTATAATTCTGCATCCCCCCATCCTTTTTTGGTCTGGGAAAGATATTGGACACAAACTGATGGCTTTGGTAAACTGCCTTAGCAATTACACCTTTATTACATAAGCTTGCAAGTTCCAGCTGAACTTCCAATTGTTCAGTGATACTGAAGTCAAACTCCTTTTTTGGAACATGTTGCATGGGTAAATCAGAATTTGCATTTAAGCTTTATTCGATGCCCTTGAATAACCTTCAGTATAAACATATCTGAGGTAAACATTTAATTGTATCACATTAGATCTGTCTACATGAGAACCAGACCCTCTTACCTCCTTACCACCTGGCATTCTTCCCCGGCCTTGAGCTGGATATCTCACCTCCGTGGTGGTGCTACAGCCGAACGCCAACTGCGCTGCATCGTAGCTGGACTCATCCCTTGCCCGGACCAGTCTGCTCCCTTATAGGGATACTTCCGCTTTGGTGAATATGTGGCTGCCGTCTTAGCCTCCTCCTCCAGCTCCTTCACCTGCTGTGCGAAATCCTCGCCAAACAGCTGTGCTAGTTGCACTGTGCCAGGCTGGCATTTATGCTGGTGGAAAGTTCCTCACCCAGAGGCTCACCAGCATCCGACGACATGGCAAACCGTGCTGCACACGGTGTCAGCTCTGACAGCTGCCTGCCCTCCCTTTGGAAGTCGTCGGACTCAGGGTCAGAGCGTATCTGCCCTTCTGCACTCACCTCTTGCAAAGAGGGTGCTTTCAAGCAGGCCTCTACTAGGCACTGCCAGCGGAGCCGTCCCCACGGCCTCCCGCCTGCACAACTCCTCCTGGAGTATGGCTTTACGAAGCAGGCCTCTCCAAGGCACTGCCAGCGGAGCCTTCCATAAGGCTTCCCGCCTGCACAACTCCTCCTGGAGTTGTGGCTCTATGAGGCAGACCTCTCCTAGGCACTGCCAGTGGAGCCTTCTCTGTGGCTTCCCACCTGCACTACTCCTCCTGGAGCGTCTCTGTGGAGCAGCCCCTGTATGAGCTGCTCCTTTTGGATAACCGCTGGGGAACGGTATCCTGTCCCCGACGGGACTCTCGTGGCCCGACTCTACGGAGTCTATAGCCGTTAACTTATGCCGACCGCCCGACTGGCGTTGGCTGTGTACCTGGCTGGGCACTTTCTGAAGTCTGTCGCCGCACCGCTACCGGCTTGCGACTCCCCCGAGGTGACAGGCTGCGTTTCAGAGACTGCGCTCCCGCAGCTCTCTCTCTCCTTGTCGGCAGCAGCCTGCACCTTTCCCTTGTTCCTGCATATGGGGCAAAAACAGACAGAAACAATTTCTATACTTTCTTATAACTCCTCCAAAGTCTCCCCGACTTTGGTGGAGTTGTATTTACTCACGTTGCAGCAGGACGTCCGTGCTCCTGCTGCCGTTCGCACCAATGCGTCCGACGTAATGACGCGCATGCGCCCTGACGGGTCTTCTTCACGTAGTCACTCACGTGACTCCGAAGTAAAATTCCACAGTTTCACAACTCTCTGGCTGAAAAAGTTTTTCCTCATCTCAGTCCTAAATGGCCTAACCGCTTATCTGGACGGAATACAGATTTGGCTTCAAGGATAGAAGCAGAGGGTGGTGGTGGAAGATTTTTTTCAGATTAGAGGCCCTTGATGAGTGGTGTGCCCCAAGGCTTGCTGCTTGTTTGTGGTTTATATTATTGATTTGGATGAAAATGTACAAGGCATGACTAGTAAATTTGCAGATGTCACGAAAGTAGGTGGTAGAAGCAAAATGCTGGAATAGCTCAATTGGGTCAGGCAGCATCTCTGGAGAAAAGGAATAGATGACGTTTCGGGTCGAGACCCTTCTTCAGACCAAGAGTCAGGGGAGAGGGAAACTGGAGATATGAAAAAGTGCAGAATATATCAGAGTCAGCACTGATTACTCAAGTAAGGTGGAGCCCACAATGGTCCATTGTTGGCTGTGGAAGAAGTGATAATGAAGGGATACGAACAGTGAAACTAGAAAGATGGCGGGGGGGGGGGGGTGGGTGTTGGAGAGAGGGGACATGCAAGGGCTACTTGAAATTAGAGAAATCATTATTCATGCTGCTGGGTTGCAAGCTGTCCGAGCAAAATATGAGGCGCCATTCACCAATTTGCGTGTGGCCTCGCTGTGAAAGTGGAGGAGGTGCTGTTCCTCCAAACAGCTGTATGAATATTGATTTATCTAATTTCAAGTAACCCTTGCATTCCCTGCTCCACCCCCCCCCCCTCCCCCTCTCCTGTCTTCACAGTGAATGGTAGAGAGTGTTGTGGAGCAGAGGGATCTAGGAGGACAAGTACTGCACATAGTTCCCAGAAAATGGCATCATAAGTAGACAGGGTGGTAATGAATGCTTTTGGTACATTGCTCTTCATCAGTCAGGATATTGAGTATAGAAGTCGCTGCGTTATGTTCCAGTTGTAGAGGCATTGGTGAGGCCGCATTTGTAGTATTGAGTTCAATTTTGGTCACCCTGCTATGGGAATGTTGTTATTAAGCAGGAAAGTTCGGTGAAGATTTATGAGAATATTGCCAGGACTTAAGGGCCTGAGCTGGAAGGAGAGGTTGGGCAGGTGAGGACTTTATTGCTTGGAGCACAGGAGGCTGAGGGGTGATCTCATGGACGTGTACAACATTATGAGGGGGTGAATGCACATAATCTTTTACTAGGAGAGGGTCAAGAGTCATGAATCAAGAGAGTTTTATTGTCATGTGTGCCAGATAGGACAATGAAATTCTTGCTTGCTGCAGCACAACAGAATATGTAAACATAATACAGAACGGGAGATAAAAGTTCAGGGTGTCTATAGACCATAGACCATATATACACAATAAATAGTTTATTGTTTATGGGGAATCAAGAACCAGAGGACACAAGTTTCTGGTGAGAGGCGAAAGATTTAATAGGAACCTGAGGGACTTTTTCACTTAGAGGGTGGTGGGTGCATCCAGAGGAGTTAGTTGCGACAGGTTCTATAATAGCATTAATAAAACCACTTGAAGAAGGGTCTCGACCCGAAACATCACCCATTCCTTCTCTCCAGAGATGCCGTCTGTCCCACTGAGTTACTCCAGCTATTTGATTCGACCTTCAAAAAAAACACTTGGACAGGTTCAATAATAAGAAAGGTTTAGAGTAGGGATGTCAAACTCATTTAAACTCATTTTAGGTCACGGGCAAAATGCGACTTCATGCGCGCCGGATTGCGCCGTGCACACGCGAACGCAGTCCGATCCGGCACCGGGACAGCTTCAGCCCGCTCTGGCATCGGGGAAATCATCCCGCGGCCTGGATCAGACCCCTTTGCGGGAAGCATCCTGCCTGCGGGCCGCGAGTTTGACACCCCTGGTTTAGAGGGATCTGGGCCAAACGCGGACAAACGGGACAAGCAAAGGGTCTGTTTCTATGCTGTATGTTTCGATGACTAGCCATTCCTCTGTCCACGTCACTGCTGCCCCTTTTATTTCATGGGCTCCAATTATGCACAATCAGTGCAGTGCCTTTAACACACACATATTACTAACACTAGAGAGGCTGACAAAACCAGCTGCAAATCTGAAATTTGGGCAGGAAACTGGATCAACCTTTTCCAGGAACCCGAATCAAATAAATCAATTTTGAGATAAATCTTGATATAAAAAATCCTGCCCATTAGCCGGCTTCCTAATATTTCAATCAATTCCAAACATTTTGCAATCGCATATATAGCACGCTCAAAAAAGTGAAACAATAGCTGGAGCGCTTAAATTACATTAGCTCGGAAATAGGGATCTTACTGAAACCTAAAATAATGAGATTCCTCCTAGCAGGTAAACAAGACCAATTCCAAAAGATTTGGTCTCCATATATCGACTTATTACAAACATAGGGTGCAACAAAATGTTGATAATAAATGGTTTTAGGACCTGGCGAGGGGTGAGTAAAGATAAGAAGTAGGTGCATCCCTTTCACATTGTCCTATCTTATTTTATTTTTTCTCTTTTTTTCTTTTCTTGTGGTTTAGGTTCACATGTGTGTTCCTGGACCACTTTTTCATTCACTCACTGACTGTCTTTGCTAGCTCTTTCTATCCTTTCTTTCTATTAAAGTTGAAAAACAGAAGTGGTACAAGAACTGTATAAATTTACGTTATTGCAGATTACTGTAATGTAAAATACTTCTAATAAAAAATTAAAAAATAAAAAAATAAAAATAAAAATAAAATAGGGGTAATGTGGGGCGAATTTACACCTCGGATATTAAATTAAATTAAAATTCCTATTCTAGTTTTCATACGAGTTTTCTTTTCAGAATTGGATTGATCTGCAAATATCTTCCTAATATCTTCCTAGTTTTTACACATATTTTTGTCAAACATTTTCTGCTTGCAGCTTAGTAATTGTCTCTGCTTATTTGCCCAGAGGTTCGTAAGTCGCAATGTTTGTTTACAGTTGTCTGCGCAGAATCTCTGGCCCATGAGGAGTGCTTAAGCACAGCACCATCGTAGCAACAGAACGTTATTTCGAACCTCTGACGACACATAGGGGAATCACACCAGAGACCGTCTTTCACGCGTGTAATTTAACGACATAATTCACTTGTGCCTGTGACCCGAATGGCCGGCGTCTTGTGTTAATTGACACTCCCAATCTGTCACCCCATGGTATGCAGCTGCCAAAGATTAAGCAAGCATATTTGGAAGAACGCTGGCTCCTGAATAAGAATTCTGGTCACGATTGGAAGAGGAGAATCGCAGCCTTGGGTATAGATCATCGGTGAACCCAGATTCACAAGTAGGAGTCATCTTTTTATGTAAAAAGATGCCACGCCAAGCAAGCAAAGCCCTAATTGTTTGCAAGTGAGTCATTCCGAATTGCTGTGTGGCACGTTTAACGTTCCCCAGATAAAGGATCAGCCTTGACATCTGTACATCAGTGCTGATTATCATGCTGGCTGCCCTGCTAGGTTGGCAACAGTACAGTGGAATCAAATTATGAAAAGAACATGATACAAATATTTCATCAGCTTATGCCAGTGGTTTTTGGAAGCCAGGCCCCGCACAGTCTGAGTAGCATGGCCACCTACAAGCAGCAAGAAGCTGCAGTGAAGAATTATACAACAGGATTGTGTCGGAAGAAAGTCCAGATGCTAGTTTAAACCGAAGATTGACACAAAAAGCTGGAGTAACTCAGTGGGTCAGGCAGTGTCTCTGGAGAAAAAGGAATAGGTGACGTTTCGGGTCGAGACCCTTCTTCAGACTGAGAGTCAGGGGAAAGGGAAACGATACTATCGAAAGGGAAACGAGACTCTCAGCAAGGAAGGACATTATTGCCATAGAGGGAGTGCAGAGAAGGTTCACCAGACTGATTCCTGGGATGTCAGGACTGTCTTATGAAGAAAGACTGGATAGACTTGGTTTATACTCTCTAGAATTTAGGAGATTGAGAGGGGATCTTATAGAAACTTTCAAAATTCTTAAGGCGTTGGACAGGCTAGATGCAGGAAGATTGCTCCCGATGTTGGGGAAGTCCAGAACAAGGGGTCACAGCTTAAGGATAAGGGGGAAATCCTTTAAAACCGAGATGAGAAGAACTTTTTTCACACAGAGAGTGGTGAATCTCTGGAACTCTCTGCCACAGAGGGTACTCGAGGCCAGTTCATTGGCTATATTTTTTTTAAGAAGGGAGGGAGAGAGAAAACGGGGAATTACAGACCAGTTAGTCTAACATCGGTAGTGGGGAAACTGCTAGAGTCAGTTATTAAAGATGGGATAGCAGCACATTTGGAAAGTGGTGAAATCATTGGACAAAGTCAGCATGGATTTACGAAAGGTAAATCGTGTCTGACGAATCTTATAGAATTTTTCGAGGATGTAACTAGTAGAGTGGATAGGGGAGAACCAGTGGATGTGTTGTATCTGGACTTTCAGAAGGCTTTCGACAAGGTACCACATAAGAGATTAGGATACAAACTTAAATCACACGGTATTGGGGGTTCAGTATTGATGTGGATAGAGAACTGGCTGGCAAACAGGAAGCAAAGAGTAGGAGTAAACGGGTCCTTTTCACAATGGCAGGCAGTGACTAGTGGGGTACCACAAGGCTCAGTGCTGGGACCCCAGCTATTTACAATTTATATTAATGATCTGGACGAGGGAATTGAAAGCAACATCTCCAAGTTTGCGGATGACACTAAGCTGGGGGGCAGTGTTAGCTGTGAGGAGGATGCTAGGAGAATGCAAGGTGACTTGGATAGGCTGGGTGAGTGGGCAAATGTTTGGCAGATGCAGTATAATGTGGATAAATGTGAGGTTATCCACTTTGGTAGCAAAAACGGGAAGGCAGACTATTATCTAAATGGTGGCCGATTAGGAAATGGGGAGATGCAGCGAGACCTGGGTGTCATGGTACACCAGTCATTGAAAGTAGGCATGCAGGTGCAGCAGGCAGTGAAGAAAGCGAATGGTATGTTGGCCTTCATAGCAAGAGGATTTGAGTATAGGAGCAGTGAGGTTCTACTGCAGTTGTACAGGGTCTTGGTGAGACCACACCTGGAGTATTGCGTACAGTTTTGGTCTCCAAATCTGAGGAAGGACATTATAGCCATAGAGGGAGTGCAGAGAAGGTTCACCAGACTGATTCCTGGGATGTCAGGACTTTCATATGAAGAAAGACTGGATAGACTTGGCTTATACTCGCTAGAATTTAGGAGATTGAGAGGGGATCTTATAGAAACGTACAAGATTCTTATGGGGTTGGACAGGCTAGATGCAGGAAGATTGTTCCCGATGTTGGGGAAGTCCAGGACAAGGGGTCACAGCTTAAGGATAAGGGGAAAATCCTTTAAGACCGAGATGAGGAAAAACTTTTTCACACAGAGAGTGGTGAATCTCTGGAACTCTCTGCCACAGAGGGTAGTTGAGGCCAGTTCATTGGCTATATTTAAGAGGGAATTAGATGTGGCCCTTGTGGCTAAAGGGATCAGGGGGTATGGAGAGAAGGCAGGTACGGGATACTGAATTGGATGATCAGCCATGATCGTATTGAATGGCGGTGCAGGCTCGAAGGGCCGAATGGCCTACTCCTGCACCTAATTTCTATGTATCTATGTATCTATATTTAAGAGGGAGTTAGATGTGGCCCTTGTGGCTAAAGGGATCAGAGGGTATGGAGAGAAGGCAGGTACGGGATACTGAGTTGGATGATCAGCCATGATCATATTGAATGGCGGTGCAGGCCCGATGGGCCGAATGGCCTACTCCTGCACCTAATTTCTATGTTTCTATGTTTCTATGAGACATATAGACAACATCTGAAGAAGGGTCTCGACCGAAAACATCACCTACTGAGTTACTCCAGCTTTTTGTGTCTAATTCATGAAAAGATGGGGAAACAAAGAACTGCAGAGAATGGTTTGTACCAAAGATTGACGCCAAATGCTTGAGTAACTCAACGGGTCAGGCAGCATCTCTGGAGAAAAAGGATGGGTGACGTTTCAGGTCGGAACCCTTCTTCAGACTGGCTCAGAGTGTGAAGGGGGCCATCAGAGAGTGAGGAGGGCCATCAGAGAATGATGGGCTCTGTTGGGGAGTGAGGGGGGTCGTCGGAGAGTGAGGGGGGCCGTTTTATGGTGCTGAATAAAAAGGGGGACCCAGCATGATAGGTCGTCGAGAACAACGAGGTCCAGGGGTCGGGTGTGGGAAGACAGAGGGACCAACAAGACTATATTGAATCCTTGTGATTGAGGCAGTGCAGCGTAGGTTCATGAGATTGATCCCTGTGATGGCGGGACTGTCATATGAGGAAAGTTTGAAAAGACTAGGCTTGTATTCACTGGAGTTTAGAAGAATGAGGGGGGATCTTATAGAAACATATAAAATTATAAAAGGAATGGACAAGCTAGATGCAGGAAAAATGTTCCCAATCTTGGGCGAGTCCAGAACCAGGGGCCACAGTCTAAGAATAAAGGGGGAGGCCATTTAAGACTGAGGTGAGAAAAAACTTTTTCACCCAGAGAGTTGTGAATTTGTGGAATTCCATGCCACAGAGGGCAGTGGAGGCCAAATCACTGGATGGATTTAAGAGAGAGTTAGATAGAGCTCTACGGGCTAGTGGAATCAAGGGATATCGGGAGAAGGCACGCACGGGTTATTGATAGGGGACGATCAGCCATGTTCACAATGAATGGCGGTGCTGGCTCGAAGGGGCGAATGACCTCCTCCTGCACCTATTTTCTATGTTTTCTATGTTTTCTATGAATACTTTTGTAACTTTGTCGATGCCCTATACTCTTTGCATACTTGTGTATTGTATGCAAAACAAAGAATTTATTTGCACCAAGTACATGTGCCAAAAAAGTACCAATCGATCAATCAATCGATCAATCAAGCGACCCAAGTTCGAGCAGTGATTGAATGCCCACCGCCCTGTGTCCATTGAACCAAACGTTAACCAGTTTGAGATCTTAATATTTCAAACATTCCCTTTAGCCCATCCCCAAGTGTTTTGGAGGCAAGATTAAAATATCACCTTTCTTGTTAAAACAAAAATATTCTGTCCATGCACACAATTAATCAAGAAAAGAGAACTGCCTTTGATAAAAAATACCCCGTGGTAATTGTTTGTGTTTTAACAAGGAGACGCTGATGATGGTATTCTCTCTTTGAATTTCCATTATCGACAAGCAGAGGTCAAGCAGAGGTCAAGTGGCGGTCTGACAGGTAATCCCTGAAACGGAAACAATATTTTTTTTCCTGTCAGAGTTAATCCTTGAACGGATTGTTATTTTGAACACAACTGAGATGCTGCTTTACATATCTGAACGTTTCCCTATTGATTCACAAAGAAGCGCAATAAAAAATCCATTATAACGCCTCAAAAGCTTGAACCAACTATAAATCCTACCTGCCACTCCCATAGTGAATAACTAGCCTGAATTATATGGAATCAAAGCAAGAGTGCAATCCAACACTTCAGTATCATTGAGGTCTTTTGGGGAGAATGGCAAATGTTAAATGGGTGTTGAAGGGAGATAAATGTGAGTCTGCTCTAACGAACTCTGTGCATTAGTCTCGTTCACATCCATACCTGTGTGAGTGCTTATTTTTATTAACATTTTAATGAAGCAACGTATCCAGTAGATTAGAGGCTAATCGAGAGTTACACTTGAAATAGCTTTAGGAATTGCTATTTACTTATCTGGTGTCACACAGTAAGATTTCAGCAATCAGCACTTTCATCTCACTCACACATTGAAGCTAAATGATATTGGCAGACATGTCAAGGGTGGCACTTTATTGTGCATAGATGGCTTCATTTTTCTTGATAAATTTGAATTATCTTTTGATCTTCTGTTTGAACAAAACTGGGTAGTTTTTAACTAGGAGGAAGCAAACTTGGCCAGCGCTGCATCTTTCCCAGATCTTTAGTCAGAGGGTGGTGAATCTGTGGAATTATTTCCCACAGAAGGCTGTGGAGGCCAAGTCAGTGGATATTTTTAAGGCCGAGATAGATAGATTATTGATTAGTACAGGTGTCAAAGGTTATGGGGAGAAGGCAGGAGAATGGGGTTAGGATGGAGAGATAGATCAGCAATGATTGAATGGCGGAGTAGACTTGATAGGCTGAAAGGTCTAATTCTACTCCTATCACTTATGACCTTATGACTTATGACCTTATGACATCTTTTCACGATCTTCCAGCAGACATTGTTGTGTACACTAGGGGGGTGTAGATTTCTCAGTTATTCTCTCAAGATACAGGTTAACACCTCTATAGGATGTGGAGGGGATGTTTTCACTAGTGGGCGAGTCTTGGACTGGAGGTCATAGCCTCAGCATTAAAGGTACGTTCCTTTCGCAAAGAGATGAGGAGGAATTTCTATCATCAGAGGGTGGTGAATCTGTGGAATTCTTTGCCACAGAAGGCTGCGGACGCTAAGTCAGTGGATATTTTTAAGGCAGAGATAGATCTTTATTAGTGCGGGTGTCAGAGGTTATGGGGAGGAGGCAGGAGAATGGGGTTAGGAGGGAGTGATAGATCAGCTATGATTGAATGGCGGAGCAGACTTGATGGGCTGAATGGCCAAATTCTGCTATCACTTATGAGCTTATAACACATTATCTAAAGTGGGGAGGAAACAATCCCCAATCCAAAGTATGATTTTGAAAGATGGTAATATTTTGTAGGTGGCACACTATGCCTTTGCAAGAACAATTAGTTTAGTTTAGAGATACAGCATGGAAACAGGCCCTTTGTCTCAGCAAGTCCACACAGACATTGCTCACCTGTATACAATAGTTCGACATCATCCTATTTTCTCATTCACACAAGGGGGATTTTACAGATGCCAATTCACCTACAAACCCGCAAGTCTTTGTTATGTGGGTGGAAAGCGGAGCACCTGGAGAAAACCCAGGTGGTCACGGGGAAAACGTGCAAACTCCACATGGGCAGCACCCGAGATCTGGATCGAATCCGGGTCTCTGGCACTGTGAGGCAACAACACTTGCAGGTGCACCACTGTGCCGCCGTTAGGGATGGATATTAATCGCTGAACTTGCCATATTATATGACTCGTGTTTGCCTACAATGGACTGGAGGGCATAGCTTTAAGGTAAGATGGTGTTTGGGGCAAGTTATCCTACATAGAGTGTGGAGGGTGCCTGCAATGTGCTGCTGGGATGGTGGTTGAGATGCAATAGTCACATTAAGAGACTTTGGATAGGCATATGGATATGCAGGGAATAGAAGGAAATGGATTAAGCGCAGGTAAGTAAGATATGATCCTTGGCATCATGTATAGCACACATATCTCCAGAGATGCTGCCTGTCCCGCTCAGTTGCTCCAGCATTTTGTGGACCAAATTGTTGCAGTTCTGTTCTACCTTCTGTGTTCTTCTCAGCAATGTCCAGACCCACTAAATGAATAACTTTATTAAAAAAATAACGTCACAAGCAGTAGGTGGCGCAGCGGTAGAGTTGGTGCCTTGCAGCGCCAGGGACCCGGGTTCAATCCTGAATCCTGACGATGGGTGCTGTCTGTCTGGAGTTTGTACGTTCTCCCTGTGACCCACGTGGGTTTTCTCCGGTATCTCCTGCTTCCTCCCACACTCCAAAGACGTACAGGTTTGTAGGTTAATTGGCTTCGATATAATTGTAAATTGTCCCTAGTGTGTGTAGGATAGTGCCAGTGTGTGGGGATCGCAGTTCGGGGCCAAAGGGTCAGTTTCCGTGCCGCATCTCTAAACTAAACTAGAAACTAAGCAAGCAGATTTTAGAAGATTATTTATCAAAACCATATTTCTGTCCAAGAATGAAACTTGTCTCACACCACCTTTGTATTTAAAAGCGAACCAATCAAGTGAAGTAAATGGTTAGTTACACAGACCATCATTGTCTAAAAATATATGCCTTCTGGAAAGGAATAAAATTCAATTGCCACATTCACAATGAATAAAGGGCTCTCTTTTAGAAAGGAGGTGAGGAGGAACTTCTTTAGTCAGAGACCAGTTAATCTGTCGAACTCATTGCCACAGAGGGCTGTGGAAGCCAAGTCAGTGGATATTTTTAAGGCCGAGATAGACAAATTCTTGATTAGAACAGGTGTCAAGGGTTATGGGGAGAAGGCAGGAAAATGGGATTAATAATAATAATAATAATGGATTGGATTTATATAGCGCCTTTCTAATACTCAAGGCGCTTTACATCGCATTATTCATTCACTCCTCAGTCACACTCGGTGGTGGTGAGCTACTTCTGTAGCCACAGCTGCCCTGGGGCAGACTGACGGAAGCATGGCTGCTAATTTGCACCTACGGCCCCTCCGACCACCACCAATCACTCACACACATTCACACACATTCACACACACATTCACATGCAGGCAAAGGTGGGTGAAGTGTCTTGCCCAAGGACACAACGACAGTATGCACTCCAAGCGGGATTCGAACCGGTTACCTTCCGGTTGCCAGCCGAACACTTAGCCCATTGCGCCATCTGTCGTCCCTAGGATTAGGAGGCAGAGATCAGCCATGACTGAATGGCGGAGTAGACTCGATGGGCCGAATGGCTTAATTCCTATAACTTCTGAACGTGGATATAAGTCCTTACATTAAATGATTCACCCTGCTGGGGAAAGCTGTCGTCTATCAGGTCAGTACATTGCACTTATTAGGATCAAATATCAACAGATATTCATTTACCAGACCAATCCATACACATCCCAAAATCTAACATCACACATTGTGCCCTATCCCTATGCTTAATACCTGCCCACTGTATTGTCATTTTCAATCAAACTTTTTATATTTGACATGTTGGATAGAATATGCTAATGCAAAGCCTTAGTAGGGGGACATCATTTCTGAACCTCGGATGTAGCCATTACTGTCAAAGCCAATATTTAATTGGCATTTAATCGACTGGCTCATTGGTGCATAATTGGTAGTTACGAGTCAACGATGAGCCAGTCATTTTGGCAAATATATATTTTTAGTTTTATTTTAGAGATACAGCGCAGAAACAGGAACTTCGGCCCACCGGGTCCTTGCCAACCGGCAATCTCTGCACATTAACACTATCCTACACACACTAGGGACAATTTACAATTTTACCAAGCCAATTTACCTACATACCTTTACAAACCTACCCACGCAGGTCACGGGGAGATCGTACAAACTCTGTGTAGACAGCACCCGTGGTCGGGATCGTACCCGGATCTCCGGCACTGCAAGAGCTGTAAGGCAGAAACTCTACCGCTGCACCACCGTGATCGCCCTTTCTTTTTACGTGAACGCAGTTCCCACTACCACAAGTTTTGCAGTCGAGTATCCCGCATTTTGGGACATTGCAGGCATCAGCACACCCAAAGAGCAATGAGATTGCCTTGCCTTGGGAGATCTGTCTTTCTGATCACAATCTCTCCCCTGCCAGTTTGGAATGCTACAGAAATTGTCACCTCCCATGAAGGGAAAATTCCAACACAAACTTTCTCTCTGCACCCTTGTGGACTGGCTGTCGACTCCTCTGAAATGGAGCTGAGCCCCTGTAGTGATGCTAATTTCCCTTCCCAATTATCATTCATATCCTGACTGTTTTGCCTGATCCCGATTGTAATTCCTGACTTGACCGTCGTTTCTGTCCGGACAACTGTAATTCAAGTCCTGTCTGTAATTCCTGATCTGATTGTAGCCCCTATTCCGACTGTAGTTCCAAAACTGAACGTAGCCACTATTCCGATTGTAGTTCCTGATCTGAACATAACCACTATTCCGACTGTAATTCCTGATCTGAACATAGCCACTATTCCGACTGTAATTCCTGATTTTACTGTAATTTCTGACCACTGTTATTTCTGGCCTGACTGCAATTCCTGACCTGGTTGTAGCCCCATTCTGACTGTAGCCCCCATTTTATCCAGTCTCCACTCATTTATGATATGTTCCCTCTCTCTCATCATGCCCGTGAATCTCTGTACCATCTCCAGTGCAATTATATCCTTTCTATAGTGCGGTGACCACAGTGGGCAAGGTTACTGACAGAGTGGATGGAAATGTTTTTGACTAATCTGATTCTGGTTTAGGCAGTACCAAAAACCCTTTCTCAGCAGATTTAATGGGAAGGGCTTTTCCCATAATATCAAAATGAAAAAAAAGCACAATTTTCTTCATTATATTCCGTTTGCCAGTTCTTTGCATGCTCACCTAACCTGTATCCCTTTAACCTGTAGCCTCCATATTCCTTTCATAAGTTACCTTCCAATCTTTGTGTCATTAGCAAATTTAACAATCGTACCTTGGTACCTTCATCCAAGTCACTTACGTAGGTTGCAGAAGTGAAAGCACCATGACTTGTGACGCACCACTCATTCTAAGAGGTCATAAGGGATAGGAGCAGAATTAGGCCATTCGGGCCCATCACCTACTCCGCCATCCAATCATGGCTGATCCATCTCTCCCTCCCAACCCTATTCTCCTGCCTTCTCTCCATAACCTCTGACACCCGTACTAATCAAGAATCTATCTATCGCTGCCAAAGAATTCCACAGATTCACCACCCTCTGACTAAAGAAATTCCTCCTCATCTCCTTCCTAAAATAATGTCCTTTGATTCTGAGGCTATGACCTCATGTCCTAGACTCTCCCACTAGTGGAAATAATCTCTCCACTTCCATTCTATCCAAGCCTTTCACTATTCTGTATGTTTCAATGAGGTCCCCCCCTCATCCTCCTAAACTCCAGCGAGCACAGGCCCAGTGCTGACAAACATTCATCATATGTTAACCCAAGAGGTTGGAGGTTCAGAGCCATTTTAGATTTTGAATGCCTCTGACCCTCACCTCTACCACTGCCCCCTCACTCTTCTCTTCTTTCCTATTATTCTGTGCACAGGTCAAAGATTGGAGTATTCCAACTAGTAATGGGTCAAAGAAAAATTTAAGGAGCAACAAGGAATTGCTCACCTGGTGCTAATTGCTAAGAGGTTAATACATAAATCCACATGTGAGATTGAGCCCATGGCACTGAATCTTGCTGCGAACTGTCTGAGACATGAAGAGACATTGGGGCGGTTTGAGCTTTAGTTTAGTTTAGAGATACAGCATGAAAGCAAGCCCTTCGGCTCACCGAGTCTGCGCTGATCACTGATCACCCTTACACTAGTTCTATCCTATACAAGGGACCATTTACTGCATTTAATTAATCTACAAACCTGCACGTCTTTGGAATGCGGCAGGAAATCGGAGCACCCAGAGAAAACCCACGTGGTCACAGGGAGAACGTACGGACTCCGTACAGACAGCACCCATGGTCAGGATCAAACCTGGGTCTCTGGTGCTGTAAGGCAGCAACTCTACTGCTGCACCACCGTGCCGTCCCAGTGCTACAGCATATATCTTGCTGAAAATGAGGCAGCCAAGAGATGAGGTCAACCGCAGGACAAGATGTGTGGAGCATGCCTGGGCGTGTTTCTGATGGCTCTTACCAACTTCTACAGATACACCATAGAAATGTAGCCCAGTCCGTCACACAAACTAACCTCCCCATTGAATCCAGAACATACACTTCACACTACCTCAGGAAAGAAGCCAGCATAATCAAGGAGCATTTACACCCTGGTCATCATTTCCTCCCCTCCCCTCGTGCAGACGATACTGAAGCATGATAGCACGAACTACCAGATCTTGTTCTTCCCCACTGTTATCAGGCTATTGAAGAACTCAGAGACAGGCAACATCTGCAGAAGGAAATCTTGGGTTGGGGCCCTTCTTGTCTATCTGAAATAATGTTTTTGCTTGTATACCATGAGCTTTTTAAGACCAATGCGATCCATTAATGTCTGTCAAGCAAGGAAATCACCAACTTCTACGGATGTGCCGTTGAAGACATTTCACCGGGATACATCACAGCATGGTTTGGGAACAGCTCCATCCAAGACCACAAAATATTGCAGAAAATTGCGGACGCAATCCAGACCATCACATAAACCAATCTCCCTTCTATTGACACCATCTACACTTCACGGTTCCTCGGCAAGGCCAACACCATAATCAAGGGTGAGTCTCACTCCCTCTTCTCCCCTCTCCCATCAGGTAAGAGGTACAGAAGTGTGAAAACGCACACCTCCAGATTCAGGGACAGTTTCTTCCCAGCTGTCATCAGGCAACTGAACCATGCTATCTCCAACTAGAGAGTTGTACCATCTACCTCGTTGGAGACCCTCGGACTATCTTTAATCGGACTTTATCTTGCAGTTGACATTATTCCCTTTATTCTGTATTTATACACAGTGGACGGCTTGATTATAATCATGTATAGTCTGGATAGCAAGCAACAAAATGTTTTTTCACTGTACCTCGGTGCACGTGACAACTAACTAAACTAAACTAAACTGCCAAACGTGGGCAGGTGGGACTAGTGTTGCTGGGGCATGTTAGCCGGTGTGGGCAAGTTGGGCCGAAGGGCCTGTTTCCACACTGTATCACTCTATGACTATGACTCCAACCCAAACTAAACAAGACTACACTAGACTGAATATGCAATTCATGTTAGATCTGGACTGCATTTGACTCCAGCCCAACGACGCAGGTAATTTCTAACCACTGACATGGTCTGGAGGGATTCAACGATACTCAATGTGTCCTGTAGATGAATAACTTAAACAAAAAAGCATATTTCAGACCCGAAGCTTTTATTTTTTCCAAATACACGGGCAGCTGCATGTGCCGTATTTGTCATTCTGTATCTTTGATGCACAGAATGCTTTCACAGCAGAGCGATAATTACAATAATAATGGGGAAAAGAAAATCAATGAAATTGATTTCCATAGGGTCTTTCTTTCCAGCCATTGAATTGTCAAAGATGGATTATTGCACAAAACAACAGCATGTCATTGGTGATACGTCATAGAGACATTAGCACAAGGGTGGCAGATTCAATAACCCATGGTCTTACGATGTAAACAATAAGAACTCTCATATCTTGCTGGAGTTCCATTCCATTGCTTTAATCGATAATGATTCAGTAATCTTAACAATTACTTATACACAACCTCTTCTGACAAGAGACTGCTGAGGGATGTAAGAAAACGTTTCTATTTATTTTCTGTTTGTCTGCGTGGTAATCCCACAAATAAAGAACTTGAGAGAACTTGCATTTATGCGCTATCTTTCACCACCTCAGGATGTCCTTTAATGCTCAACAGACCATGGAGTGCTTTGTGTGTTGTGAGGAAACACAGCAGCCAATTTGCAGAAATTGTCCCAAAAGAAGAATGTGACGATTTGCTTCAGGTAGCTTAGTTTAGAAATGCAGCTTGGAACCAGGCCCTTCAGCCCACTGAGTCCATGCCGACCATTGATCACCATTAACACTAGTGCTATGTTATCCCACTTTCACATACCACATCCTACACACGAGGGGTGATTTAAACACGTTAGTTTAGTTCAATTTAGATCAGGGGTACAGAGCGGAAACAGGCCCTTTGGCCCACCGAGTCCCACGAGGGATAATTTTTACATTTACCAAGCCAATTAACCTACAAACCTGTACATCTTTGGAGTGTGGGAGGAAACCGAAGATCTCGGAGAAAAACCCACGTGGTCACGGGGAGAATGTGCAAACTCCGTACAGACAGCACCCATAGTCGGGATTGAACCCGGGTCTCTGGCGCTGAAAGTGCTGTAAGGCAACAACTCTACCGTTGTGCCCCCGTGCCACCCCAAGTCATTCCACTTTCTCATCCACTCCCTACACACTCAGGGCAATTTCACAGAGGGCCAATTAACCTGCAAACTTGCATGCCTTTGGGATGTGGGTGAAAACTGGAGCCCCTGAGGGAACTCACGTGGCCACAGGGAAAACGTGCAAACACCACACACACAGCAGCCGAGGTCAGGATCGGATCCAGGTCTCTGGTGCTGTGAGACAGCAGTTTTACGAACTGTGGCACTGTCCCACCCTTTGTGTCACTGTGTCTGAAGAAGAGTCTCGACCCGAAACATCACCCATTCCTTCTCTCCAGAGATGCAGCCTGTCCCGCTGAGTTACTCCAGCTTTTGTGCCTCTCTTAATGTTGACTTGGCCACCTTGCCAACTCTTTTTTTTAAATCAAAAATAGTTTATTCAATTTTCGATACAAAATAGTATTTACCAACCAAAACCGTGGTAACACACCCACCACAATACAAAATCACCAAATTATCTAAGACACTAAATGTTCAAATAACTATAATCCCATCCTTATTAAAGATACATTCCACCCCCCGTGGTGCCCAGCGGTCCCAGAAATCCCCCAGGTGCCCGTGGACAGTGCGTAGTCCCTCTCTGGTACCACGCGGGCACGGACGTAAATCGGAAAAGGGGCAGGCATCTGGCTCAGGCTGAGCCCTCTTCCGCCTGGCGCCATGACTCGCGGATGGCCAGCTTGGCCAGACCCAGGACCAACCCAAACAGGACATCATCAGCCCTTCCCTCTCCCCTACATCCAAAGATGAGGGTGGTGGGTGTGAAGTGTAGCCAGAACTCTCTGGGGGATTGGCATGGGATTGACTGTTTCCAGTTGAAAGGACGATTGGGCCTTGCTTTATTCAGAGTCTTCTGAAGAAGGGTCTTGACCCAAAACATCATCTATTCCTTCGCTCCATAGATGCTGCCTCACCCGCTGAGTTTCTGCAGCATGTTTGTCTACCTTCAATTTTTCCAGCATCTGCAGTTCTTTCTTAAACAATTTAAACTTTCTTAAATTGCCGCAGCCCCCACCCCCCCCCCCCCCCGGAAACGCACGTTGGGGGAACAGACCCAACGGATCTGCACTTAGTCTAGTAGAATATAATAACAGAATCCTGTGTGCATATAACATATAACATCACCATTATCTGCTGGTAATATTGTGATTGGTCTATAAAATTTACACCCTTGTTTTAAAATACCAGGTCTCCTGTAAATATTATTGTGGTTTGCACTGATCAGTGTAGTTCATGTTCAACCCCAAAATATATTACGTTCTATAGTCAGAGTCATACTGCATGGAAACAGGCCCTTTGGCCCAACTTATTCATGCCAACCAAGATGCACCATCTTACCTTTACCCATCTTTGGCCCATATCCCTAGAATAATATTTAAAGGGGACCTGCAATTTTACTTCGGTCACGTTTGTGACTACGTGAAGAAGACCCGTCAGGGCGCATGCGCGTCATTACGTCGGTCGCATTGGCGCACAGACAGCGGGAGGACAGAGCTCCTCCCGATGTAAGTACTTTTAGGGTATTTTTAAAGAGTTTTAAAGCTCCAGCTAAGTCTGAAACTTGTCAGAAATTTAGCTGGAGTAAAATAAGTTCCTTGACTGTGGTGCTGTGCTCTGTGTTTTGTCACAGGCAGCACCATGGTGAAGATTAGCAGGGAAGGACAGAGCTCCTCCTGTAGCAGGTACTTTTATAGTTTTAAAGCTCCAGCTAAGTGGGAAACTTAGCTGGAGGGAACGTTTATTTTGTGGTGCACTGTGTTTTTTATTGCAGGCAGCACCATGATGAAGACGACCAGGGGGAGGGCAGCCGCAGGTAAAGCATAGGAGAGCCGCGGGAATGCGGTCTATCAGCGGCTGCCTCGTACCCCTGCACAGTCGCCGACCGGGAGCGGGGCGACTTCACACTGAGTGCTAAAAAGCACCAAAGCCAACGCCTGTCGGGCGTAAGGCACGGGGAAGTCTGGGAGGCTCTTGGACTCAACTGAGTTGGGCCACAATGAGCCTGTATGGGGCTGGAGACGTTTTTTAAACGGTTCTCCCAAATGGAGCACCTCATACAGAGGTTGCTCCAGAAACGCACACTCCGGGGGGAGGAGTCGTGTGGGCGGTAGGCTGCAGAAAGGCCACGCGAGCAGCACCTGGTTGAGGGCTGCTTAAAGCACCCTTATGCATGAGGTGAGTGCAGAGGGTCGGCTAAGGTCTGACCCCGACTCTGACTGAGACTTGGAAATAGCAAAGAACGGCCGTTGTCAGAGGTCCATTCTCTGGCAGCACTATTCGCTGTCCAGTCAGAGTATGGAGTGCGACTGGGAGAAGAGCTGGCCTCCACGATAGGGTCAGCTCAGTTCTGACCCGATTCTGACGGAGACTTTGTTGAATAGCGAAGAGAGGCCGTTGTCAGAGTTCCCATCTCTGGCAGTACGATTCGCTGTCCAGTCAGAGTCTGGAATCAAGAGACGGGGTAACTGCGAGTTGCTGAAGGTGCCAGCAGTGAACCGGGTGATATGGAGCCAGATGGGCGTGGGCGTGCAGTGCCCAGGAGATGAAGCTGCAGAGAATCCTGAAATTACTTGGCTCAGGAATCACGGCGTTCGCGAGAACGGTGGATGGAGGGCATGTGTCGGAGACACAGCAAGAGGTACTAGGGTTGCTTTGTAGCACCCATTTTTGAGATAAATTGTCTCAGGGAAAGTGCCATTCGGCCCACCATTAATTCCAAGATTGCAGTATTTTTCCAGCCTAGCAACATACAGCCGGCAAACCTACTCTTCGGAGAGGACCTCGCCAAGAGTGTCAAGGACATGGACGACGAGGCAAAGACGGTGGGCTTGATCAAGCCACCGGCAGTCGGCAAGTTTCCAAAAGAAAGTACCCCTACAAATGAAGTGGGAACATGGTCAAACATCCACCAGGTACCAAGGAGGAAGGTGGGCCTGGTTCTCAGGTGCACATATCAAATGTGACACAACTTAAACTGGGGTACATTACATCTGTTTCTGGGATGAATGGAAGCAAATTACCTTGGCTCTGTTTATACAGAGTGTTATTCAAAGGTTTCGAATGGATTTCAATCCAAATTGTGATTTGCACATTCAGCATGTTCTTGGTAGAACTATTCAGTTTTCATTAACAGAACAGATGGATGTTCAGACTGCGCTTGCAAGCTTATGTGATAAAGGTGTAATGGTAAAGTTGGTTCACCAACCCCATCAATTTGTGTCTAATATTTTCCCAGGCCAAAAAAGGATGGGGGATGTAGTATAGACATTGTAAGATGGAATTGTCACTGCCAAGCAACTGGGCAAGAGGATGCTATATGGCGACTCTAGAGCTTAAAGATGCGCATTACTCAACGTCTGTTTATTTGCAGGATGTTTGAAATTCATCTGGATGGAGCAACTATGGCAACAAAATTGTTAAAACCTATAATAGGCATGCTGAAAGGCCAGGGTACAGGTGTTCATGGCTTATCTCGATGATATCTTGATTACAGGGGGTATCCAAGAGAACAGCTGAAGTAACAGGTGATAGTTGTTAAATCCAATTTTCAAAGATTGGGCATTAGCCATCCAGAGGAATCCAAATTAACACCTGACTATTTGGGTCACAATTGATTCAATTAAGTGGCTCTGCCCAGGGAAAACGGGTAAAGCTAATTGACAGGTGTATCAAGCTAATTGAGGCATTAAGGATACATTCGGGTCCCATTTGCGTGATGCTTACAAAAACTATTTGTTTTTCTCTTTTCGCTCTTTCTCTTTCTTCTTCTTTTCTAGGGTCTATTTCTTAACTCTTTTTCTTTTGATTTTAATTTTGTTCTTATAGGGTCTTCGTTCTTTCTTGTTGTCACGTTTTCTACACTTTCAACTTTTCCTTCACTTTCTTCTTTCTCTCAATCTCATCCTTTCCCTTTACTAGTGTAAAAAAGAAACGGAGTACATTAATTGTAGGAAGATATATGTGACGAGTACTAATGTATGTGGTTGTAATGTAATGTACTTCTAATAAATATATATATTTTTTTAAATAAAAAAAAAGGATACATTCAGGTCATTATAATAGACCTATGCATAGGTATGTTACAATAGTTACTTTCAGTCGCGCTGTAATTCTGCCACTGGCCGTGTGCGCGATTTTGGCGCCTTTAAGGGGGGGCGGGGTTAAAACGCGGGTTTCTCCTCCCTTGTCCTGGTTAATATTTTGTTGGAGTACAAGCGTGGCTGAAGAATCGTTCCTAGTGGCCTTTTGTGTATTTTTTATTTTTATTAAATCGTCAATGTCAGCGCTAGAGTAATTTTAAAAGCAGCTCCTGAAGCGTCAACGCCGATAACGGGGACGGATTTCACACTCGGGACAGGTAAACGAAAGTGGTTTCTTTAAATGTATAAAAGTGCTTCTTAAGAAGCCTTTAATTCACATTTTTTCATGCGATACGGTGATTTTATTCCCCGAACTAACGGCAGTATTTTTCATGCCAATACGGGGTTAAATTCACCGCAAATGAACGTTCCAAAAGATCGCGTTCCAGAAATCCTCACTCACAAGATGATATAAATGCCCATTAATTTACAGGTATTAAACATTCAATTCCTTCCATTTGGCCTATAAATCCATGAAAATGAGATTTAAAAATTATGTTATATTGTGAATTAGTGTGTGAATGTTATTTGGACACTTAATCTATTCTTAAGAAATTGATAGATGTTTAGATCTAGTAATTGAATTTTGTAATTAGCTACAATTAGGTAACTAACTAATTATATGCTTTACTTTCATGTCTTCCAAGTAAGATTGTTTCATATTTGTTTCAGAATGCTTCAATCTATAATAACTGAAAATTTATTTCAGTTATCTTAATTTTTAAGAAAGTTATGGACTTTTAACTGTCCTCGATCACAGCTTTTGTGTTAAGTCAATAGAAAACCAATAGGGAACAAGATGCTAATTTCCGAGTATGAAAATGGCCATAACCTCTTTAATACTGAAGATATGAAAGTGAATTAGGTGTCAAATTAAACTTCTTTTTATGCTTTATCTGATGGGATAAATTGCAGACTTTATTTTTTAAATCTCAAAATGTTGTAACATTGCTACTATGCAGTTATCAGTAAAGGCTATTTCTGATTTGCAATGGTGGATTCACCATGTGTCCAGAAGTTATAGCAAGGTAATGCTTGACCAGCCTTCCATGATTTTGCAGATGAATGTCAGTGCACTCAGGTGGGGTGTCACGGATACGAGTTTCAGCTGTGGAGGCAGATGGACTGAGCAAGAGACATCGTTTCTGCAGACATGGGCAATTAACTATAAAGAGGCTTATTGCTCTAACAAATGTAATCTGCATGTTCAGTTTCAGATTGACAATATTACGCAAGTGGCATATATATTAACGTGACAGATTGGCTAATCACATTTGGGCTGGTGCATGGAAAATATATTTCAGCTATTTATCTACCAGGTAGATTCTACATAGTAGCAGACGCCAAGTCACGAAAGTTCCATGACAACATAGATTGGATGTTGAACCAGGAGGTGTTCAATAATATAGTACTTGTATATGAATGCCAGATATCAATTTGTTTTGCATCAAGGTTCAACCATCAGCAGCCTAAATAGGTTTCATGGAAACCAGACCAGGTGGCAGTTGCAATTGATACTTTGACGTTACATTGGGGTGGTATGTTTTATATATTTTCCTACCATTTTGCCTAATAGGTCGGAGTCTGCAAGAAATCAAGCAGGATGCTGCTTTGGGGGTGCTTGTAATACCTAATTGGCCGAATCAAGCATGGTTCTCTTTGATGTTACAGTTAGGGATCCAACCTCTTTTTGGTGGTTCCCAAGCGTAGGAATTGACTGGAGCATCCGCTAACACGGGAAAGTCATCTGTTATGTGATTGTATTGACTTGTTAGTTTGCAGGTTTTAAGAAGGCCATACCTGAAGCAAGGACTGTCTGGGTGAACGGTGGACATGCTCACTGTAGCCTGGAGAAAGAGTACTCAAAAGGGGTATATTACTTATGTTAAAAAATGGGAGCAATATTGTGTACAAAATAATATTGACTATAGTACTGCAGGTATTGTGGATATTTTAGAGTTCCTGTTGACACTCTACGATGATGAGGGGCTCAGTTATAGCACCATTAATACAGCTTTAAGTACTTTGTCATTGTATGGTTTTGATGGGGTCAGGAAAGATCCTATTGAGTTTCATCATTGTAAAGAGGAGTCATAACACACTGTGTCTTTACTACTGTTTATTCATGATACACATACTTTACTGCCCTAGCTGTTCGTGGTCTGTCACCGGAACCAGAGAGAGAGAGCACTGGGTGGGAAGGATGTAATTATACTAGTGATGTGGGGAGTGGTTAGTAGTGGTGAGGTCACTATGTTAAAGGTACATGCACATGTCATCTACATCCT
Organism: Malacoraja senta; assembly: GCA_038087875.1. NCBI lineage: Eukaryota > Metazoa > Chordata > Chondrichthyes > Rajiformes > Rajidae > Malacoraja > Malacoraja senta. The sequence goes on along the minus strand of CM075977.1, from coordinate 202,742,083 downwards.
TCCCCTTGGAAATAAAAAGCAATACCGTAGTGACAGGGCGACCACGTCTCATACGCTACGAGCAGGTGAGCAAATAGTTAAGCAAAATCACCATAATGGACAGGCGGCCTGACCACCCGCCCGGACCGGGTATGCAGCTCGCCATCTTCCCCCCTCTGTAGGAGGAACATGAGTAGGAGCAGGCGCGGGTGAGAGAACCGGGGAATCGGGAGGAGAAAGAGAAAACGGAGACGGAGCAGGGGAAGCAGGAGCAGTAGCGGGAAGACGGGCAGGCGAGGGAGGACTGGCTGGAGGGGCAGGCAACGTGGCAGACAGCGGGGGGGGAAAAGGGGTCTGCAGGCGGTGGTGGGGGCTCGTTAACAAGCCGCAGATGTTGGCGGGACCGGCGGTAAATGGTACCGTCATGGTCGACTAGATAGGACCGCGGCGAACCAGCAGTACCGACGACGATGGCAAGCCTGGGGTGACCAGAGGGGGACTGCATCCGGACGACTTGGCCAGGGAACAGAGGCGGGAGGGGACGGCAGGACTTGTCGTGGGAGCGCTTTTGGATTTCTTGTTTGAGGGCAATGCGCTCCTGGACAGCAGCGGGCTGGAGAACAGAGGGAACGAGGGACCGCTGGGTCACCGGGATCGGAGGTCTCGTAGTGCGAGACATCAGCCGTTGTGCTGGGGAGCCCAAGGCAGTGTCGCGGCAAATGTTTCGAAGGTTGAGGAGGGCCAGGTAAAAGTCAGAATGGGACTGTCTACAATGTTCCAGCAAGTCCTTAGCACTGTGGACAGCGCGCTCTGCCAAACCGTTGCTTTGAGGGTACTCTGGGTTGCTGGTATAGTGTCGGAAGTTCCAGCTGGCAGCGAAACTCCAAAATGCGGCACTCGAGAACTGGCTGCCGTTGTCCGACTGAAGACTTGCCGGGGTGCCAAAGGTTCCGAAGTGGCGGCGCAGCCTCCCGGTAACGGCCGAAGAGGTGAGGGAGTGCAGCTGGTCAATCTCGAACCAGCTGGAGTACAAGTCCACAAGAACCAGGAAATGCTTTCCACGCCACTCAAAAATGTCAGCGGCGACGGTCATCCAGGGCAGCTCGGGGGCAGGCTGTTGCAGAAGCGGCTGCCGTTGCTGATGGGGAGCGAGGCTATTGCAGACAGAGCAAGCGGAGACCCTCTCCCGGATGTCTTGGGCCATGCTGGGCCAGTAGAACAAACTCTGGGCCTGAGACAGGGTGGCCTCGGCCCCAGGATGACCGCGGTGGGCGGTCTGAAAGTATTGGTCCCGCAGGGCAGCAGGCACAATGACCTTGAATCCCTTCACGACCACGCCGTCGTGCAGCACCAGCTCGTCACGGACCAGAAAGTAGGGCACGACTCTAGGCGGCAAGGATGAACGACGGTCTGGCCAGCCCTGCCTGATGATGTCGGCAAGCTGCTGCAGGGCAGGATCCTTGGCAGTGTTGCTGACCAGGGACTGCATCTGCTGGGAAGGCACAATGTTGACGTTAAGCACCATCAGGTCAGACGATTCATATGGATGGCGATCGGTGGACGTTAGCGGTGCGCGGGACAGCGTGTTGGCCACGAACATGTCCTTGCCCTTGCGATATACAATTTTGAACGTAAAACGCTGGAGCTGCAGCATCATGCTCTGCAAACGGGACGAGGCAACGTGGATCGGCTTGTTGAGGATAGAGACCAGCGGCTGATGGTCGGTCTCGATCGTGAAGCTGTTGCCCAGAATATAGTCCTTGAACTTGGAGCAGGCAAACACCACAGCAAGCAGCTCCTTCTCTATCTGAGCATAGCGCTGCTCGGCAGGGGTCATGGTGCGGGACGCGTAGGAAACAGGCAGCTGCAGGCCATCGTGGAGCTGCAGGCAAGCAGCACCAAGACCGAACTTGGAGGCGTCGCAGGTAAGAACAATGGGACGCTGCAGATCGAAGAATTGGAGAGTGGGGGTACTGGCCAGCCTGGACTTCAGAACGTCAAAAGCTTTCTGGTGATGCGGGAACCAGGCCCAGGCAGTGTCGTTCTTGATCAACTCCCTCAGGGGCGCGCTCAGCTCGCTGAGGTCGGGGATGAACTTCCCCAAGTAATTAACCATGCCCAGGAAACGCTGCAGGCTGGGCACGTCGGTGGGCGAAGACATCCCGGAGACCGCAGCCGTCATCTGCGGGTTAGGCTTCAGCCCCGATGCGGTAAAGACGTGGCCCACATAGGTGACCTCCGGGACGCGGAAACGGCACTTCTTTGGGTTTAGTTTGAGGTTGATTTCACGGGCCCGGTCCAGGACTTGACAGAGGTGGAGATCGTGCTCAGCAATGTCCTTACCGTAGACCAGGATGTCGTCAACGATGATGGCACATGGCAGACCGGCGAACAGCTGCTCCATCGTCCGCTGGAAGACCTCGCTGGCAGAGTTGATCCCGAATGGCATGCGAAGGAATCGGAACCTGCCGAAAGGTGTGCTGAAGGTAGTCAGGTAGGAGGACCGCTCATCCAGCGGTATCTGCCAGAAGGAGCTCTTGGCATCGAGAACCGAGAAGACAGTGGCCGGGCCAACCTGTGCAGCGACGTCCTCCACTGTTCGCATGGGGCAATGAGGGCGTCTGATGGCAAGGTTCAGGTCTTTGGGGTTGATGCAGATGCGAATTTCACTTTTGTCCTTTTTCGCAGCAACAACCATGGTTGAGACCCATGGTTGTTGCTGCGAAAAAGGACAAAAGTGGGTTCGCTCACCTCCTTCAGGTGGGTTCGCTCACCTCCTTCAGGATGCCCATGGTAACCATGTTGAGCAGCGTTAACTCCACCTTGTCCTTCATGGCAAAGGAGACGTGGTGTGGTGGACGGATCATAGGTTCAACTCCGAGGTCGACAACGATCTTGTAGCTGCAGGGCAGCTTGCCCAGCTTGTCATCAAAACGGTCAGGGTATTCGCGCAGGGGGTCCATAAGGGTCCGCACCTGGTGGATATCACGGTGGAAAGAGACCAAGCCGAGGTCCTGGCACACCCGGGCACCCAACAGGGTGATGTTGTTAGTATCCAGTAGATAAAAAGTGAGGGGCCGAGAGGCATGCAGTACCTTGCAGTGCAGGGTAGCCCTCCCCACCGGAACGAGCACGCTTCCCCCGTAGGCATGCAACAGGGAGTTATCGGGAGTAACTTTCTCATCAGTCCATATCTTCTTGAAGAGGCTTATTGATATTACATTGGTCACGGCCCCCGTGTCGAGTTTGGCGGTGAAGGTCGAGCCGTTGACAGTAACTCGAACCGAAGGGTCTGTTATCAGTGCAAGTGCATCCTACACCGAAAATATGCTGGTCTCCCCCTGGGAGGAACGTATCAGACAAAGGGAGTTCATCAGGCTGGAACTGTGAACCAAGCGCGCTATCAGCTCGAGCAAGGTTGTTTAACATTCGGCGAGGAGCAGGAATTGGCTTCCCACGGGAGCGACAGGCGGCAGAGAAATGGTTCAATTTCCTGCAAAAGTTGCACGTTTTTCCCAGTGCAGGGCACACATTAGACTGATGGGAGGTAAAGTTGCAGTTGGGGCACCGCTGTGGGCTGCTACCCCCGGGTGCAGGGGACCCCCGTTGCCATTGCGGGCCAGCTTTCCGCCGCCGGCCAGCAACACTGGCAAAGTTAATGTCATGATCAGCAGACGACACTGCCGAGGCAGCCTCAGCCATGCGGGAGGCGTGCAGAGCCTCGGCTAAAGACAGGTCGTGCTTCCGCAGAAGTTCAGCCCTTAGTTTTTCATCTTGAAGACCATACACTAAAATGTCCCGGGTCAGTTGATCGGGGGTCAGTGTGTCCAGCCTGGCCAGGTGACGCAACATGGCGATATAGTTATCGATTGACTCTCCAGAGATCTGACGCCGGGTGAACATTTTAAAACGCTCTAGAATGCAGTTAGTGGGGATGTCGCACATTGCGGTAAACTTAGCCATAAGATATGCCGGGTCCCGAGCATCTTCACCTGCACCATAGACAAACGACTCAGCCCATTCCAGGGCATCGGGACCAGCCAGGTTGAGAAGCAGAGAAGCCCATGTGGCCGGGGTGGCAGCAGGATGGGCGATCGTGACGTAGTGTTGGAAGTCACGTTTAAAGACACCCCACCGATGGGCAATGTCCGAGTCGAAGACAAGCATATCGGGTTTACGGCAAGAAGTAGCCATGGCACGGGAGATAAAAAAACACAATGGGGAAACGGGTGAAAGGAAACAATACCTGATAAACTGGAGGCGCAAAGGTACGATGCTGACACCATGTAAAGAGGAGTCATAACACACTGTGTCTTCACTACTGTTTATTCATGATACACATACTTTACTGCCCTAGCTGTTCGTGGTCTGTCACCGGAACCAGAGAGAGAGAGCACTGGGTGGGAAGGTTGTAATTATACTAGTGATGTGGGGAGTGGTTAGTAGTGGTGAGGTCACTATGTTAAAGGTACATGCACATGTCATCTACAATCATATCATAGCTGGATTGATGAAAGGAATTTCAACTCTAAACATCCTAAACCCAGGTATATGGCGATCTGGGATGTAAGTGTGTTCCTCAAGATTCTTCGACAGTAGGTTCCTGTCATGTCTCTGAATTTGCCAAACTAATCATGAAAGTGTTTATGCTCTTGGCATTGGTTCAGCATAGCAAGTGCAGATTTTGCAAAAACTTCTGCTGGACAGGATGGAAGTTCCTGAAGAGAATGTTATGTTATATAATTGCGTACTGCTTAAGCAGAGCAGGCCAGGTGTCACAGGTTTGTGAAAATTGTGTTTCAGCATAACCTACTGATCCATGTTTATGTGTAATGGCACATTTATTTTCATTATATTGAAAATATAAAGACCTTAAGAAATGTGGAAACAGCATTGTTTATCAGTTACATGAAGCCACACAGGAGAGTGTTAGTGCAGACTATCTCAAGGTGGTTTAAAGCAAATGTTGATTAAGGCAGGTATTAACACTGAAGTGTATATATCCTTTTTTCCACTAGTGCAGCAGCAACTGCATCAGTATATTGATTCATGTGTGTATATATTTATAGAATGCCTTGTAGTCAATGCCTACTATGTTCTGTTGTGCTGAAGCAAAGCAAGAATTTCATTGTCCTATCAGGGACGCATGACAATAAACTCATTTGACACTTGACTTGAACGTCGTCGGCTAGGGCGATGGATGTTCACAGCGGCCATATTTTTATAGGTGCCGGGTGGTCAAATGAATTTTTTAATGTTTTTTTTATTTTTTAATTAATTTGACCTTCGGCCGATCGCCGATCAGAGAGAGGCTGTTTGCAAATTCAGGATTAAGTCCTGTTTAGTTTCCCCTGGGATAGAGGGGTTACTGGTTGTTTTGATTATTCATATCAATTGTCACTGCATGATATTCACATTTCATGTTTAACGCATTATTGATTGTTTCTCATGGAAAGTCAATCAATGCAGTGAGAAGCCGGGATTTGGATCTGCGGCATAAAATCACAGAGCTTTGAGCCCTTCACGTATTCACAAATGTGACTCTGAAGTATAATAGTAAGATTAAACGAGAACTTACCAAGTTTGAAGTTTGATCTTTATTTTATGAGGAGTAACGTTGGTGACTACGTGCCCGCCACACCCAACCCTCTCTCATAGAAACATAGAAACATAGAAAATAGGTGCAGGAGTAGGCCATTCGGCCCTTCGAGCCTGCACCGCCATTCAATATGATCATGGCTGATCATCCATTCAGTATCCTGTACCTGCCTTCTCTCCATACCCCCTGATCCCTTTAGCCACAAGGGCCACATCTAACTCCCTCTTAAATATAGCCAATGAACTGGCCTCAACTACCTTCTGTGGCAGAGAATTCCAGAGATTCACCACTCTCTCATAAAAAAAGGTCATATGGTAGTTCTCATGTTGCTCATCTTAATATGTTACTTCAAATATTGTGTTATCTGTGATTTCACACCGCTGCTTTGAAGATTGACGCGCATGCGCCCTGACGGGTCTTCTTCACGTAATCACCAACGTAACTCCTCATAAAATAAAGATCAAACTTCAAACTTGGTAAGTTCTCATTTAATCTTACTATTATATGACAGGGGTGTGTAGGCTTCTTCTTATCGAGTCCACGCCCAAGATTAGAAGTTGTCCAGCCACCGCTGAACACACTTCTCGGCATCTGCATACAATGGTGTCTGTCTTGTCGCTTCTTGTGCTTCTTGTGCGAGGTGCTGGAAAGAATGGTGGAAACAGGGCCGCGACGTGAACACTCTTTCCTTGACCCCTATAGAATATAGTCAAAGAGTTATACAGCATGGCAACTGGTTCTATGGCCCAACTCATCCACGCCGACCAAGTTACACCATCGAAGATCATCACGTTTGCCATTGTTTGGCCCATATGCATCTAAATTATAATTCATGCACTTCTCCAAATGTCTTTTAAATGGTTACAGTACCTGCTTCAACTATCTCTTCTAGCAGCTCGTTCCACATACTCCCCACCCTCTGAATGAAAAATGGTGCTCCCCAGGTTGGTATTAAATCTTTCCCCTCTCACCTTAACTACGTCCTCTGTTTTTTGTTTTCCCTAACCTCGGTAGAAGATTCTGTGGATTCCCCCTATCTATTCCCCACGGGATTTCATACACCTCTATAAGATTAATTGCAAGGCTACCAACAGATGACAGCTCCTGTCCAATATATGTTTATTGTTGTGCATGCATCTGAATATATGTGTGTATAATGTGGGCATGCACAGTATATTTAATCATCTCCAAAACTGTGCATTTGTTTGCACTGACACGTACTTGTGCGAATTTAGGCATGTACTCTTGAGTGTGCAGGTTTACGCATACAAATATTTTGATTGTGTGTATGTGTGTGTTTCTTCATGTTGTTTATTGTCAGAAGCAATCATAATATGTGTCAATACAACAGAGAACAGCATCTAACAAACTTTATCATCCCCTCGGATGAATTCTCCACCACGATATTGCAGTAAACTTACAATTTACATTGCGTACAGTAGCTGTTGAACTGGTTTGAAAGTAACTGCAGTTAAAGGAATGTTGGCTTTTTAATGCATGTGCACATGACTATATGACAGTTATATGTGCAAATAAATGTTATGTTTAGTTAAGTTTAGTTTAGTTTAGTTTAGTTTAGAGATACAGCGCAGTGACAGGCCCTTCACTATCATACACGCACTAGAGACGCTAACTCTATCCTACACGCACTAGGGACAATTTACAATTTTTACCGAAGCCTATTAACCTACAAACCTACACGTCTTTGGAGTGTGGGAGGAAACCGGAGCACCCGGAGAAAATCCATGCAGGTCACGGGGAGAACGTACCAACTCTGTAATCAGGATTGAATCCGGGTCTCCGGTGCTGCAAGGCAGCAACTATACCGCTACGCCACCGTGCTGCATGGTTGTTTTACCAGCTTTGAAAGAGACTGCAATCAGGTCAAATATTTTGTTGCAGATCATAAAGAAGAATGTATGGAAGCTCACCAGTCCATGGCTAATAGTTTAATTTCATTTTGAGGTACAGCATGGAAACAAGCCAATCAACCACTGAATCCATGGTGACCTTTGATCCCTGGTTCAGACTAGCATGGCACAGTGGCGCAGCTGGTAGAACCGCTGCCTCAGAGCACCAGAGACCTGGGTTCCAACCTGACCTCGAATGCTCTGTGGTGTGGAATTTGCATGTTCTGTGACCACGTGGGTTTTCTCCAGGTGCTCCGGTTTCCTCCCATATGCCAATGACGTGCGGGTATGTAGGTTTATCTGCCTCTGTAAATTTTGTTCTGAGTGCGGAGCGAGAAAAGACCAGCAAGCCTGTCAAGAATTATTTCTTTTAATCATAACCGTACTTTATTAGCCAAGTATGCTTTGCAACATACGAAGAATTTGATTTGCCCTACAGTCATACCAATAAAAAGCAACAAGACACACAATACATTGTATTTGATTGTGTGTGTATGTTTCTTCATGTTGTTTATTGTCAGAAGCAATCATGATATGAGTCAATATAATACTTGTCCAGATTGTGATGAGTAAGTCAATGTGCAAACAAGACTACTCATCTACTTGTCCATTTTCGTTCTGATCGATGCTTTCTTTTTGTTTTGAGAGAAAAATTATTACTAAACATACGTGGTAGGGAAAATAAATAATGATGTTAAACTTACTGGCACAAGATAGACACAAAAAGCTGGAAAGACTCAGCGAGTCAGACAGCATCTCTGGAGAAAAAGAATAGGTGATGTTTCAGGTCGACACCCTTCTTCAGAAACATAATGTATTCCTTTTCTCCAGAGATGCTGTCCAACCCACTGAGTCAAGTTTTTGTGTCTATCATTAGTTTTAACAGACATCTGCAGTTCCTTCCTACACTTGACATTGGCACATACTGGCACCAAAAAGCACTGTATCTGATCGAACATAGAGTCATAAATCATGGAACATTGCCATTTTGACCCACCTTGCCCACACCAGCCAACATGTCCCATCCTCACTAGTCCCATCTGCCTGCGTTTGGCCAATATCCCTCAAAACCTGTCCTATTCATGTACCTATCTAATTGTTTCTTAAACATTGCAATAGTCCCTGCCTCAACTACCTCCTCAACTAGCTCGTTCCATACACCCACGAATCTTTGTGTGAGGAAGTTACCCCTCAGTTTCCTATTAAATCTTTCCCTATTCACCTTGAACCTATGTCCTCTGGACTTCGATTCCCCAACTTTGGGCAAGAGACTGTGTGTCTACCCGATCTATTCCTCTCATGATTTTATACACCCCTATAAGATCACCCCTCATACCTCCTGCACACCAAGGAACATAAAAATGTATAGCATAAAAACAGGCCAATTGTCCCACAATGTCCACACTGAACATGATAAATCAAACTCATCTGCTATACATGCTGTACACACCTCCATTCCCAAGAGGAGAAGAAACAACGACATCCCAAGATGAAGCAGAAAAAAATAATTCCAAAAACTCCTCTTCTGATCTCAGCTGAATCTTGTAAAGGAGATGCAAATAATCATGTTTTTATCTCATAGGGTTTTACCTATTGTTCACAACGAGCCTGGATAGAGTTGGTGGGAGAGTCTGGGACCAGAGGTCATAGCCTCAGAATTCAAGGGCATTCCATTCGGAAGGAGATGAGGAGGAATTTCTTTAGTCAGATGGTGGTGAATCTGTGGAATTCATTGCCATAGGCGGCTGTGGATGCTTTAATAAGTCAATGGATATATTTAAGGCAGAGATAGATTATTGATTAGAACGGATGTCAGGGGTTATGGGGAGAAGGGAGAAGAATGGCGTTAGGAGGGAGAGACAGCCATGATTGAATGGCGGAGTGGGCTGAGTGGCCTAATTCTGCTCCTATCCCTTATGAGCTTATGAAATTATGAGTGCTATTTTTCTCTTCTGACATACATACAGCATCATTTCATGCCATGCAGAAATTCTGCTCGGACTTCTTGGGTAAAATAACTGGTTATGTCTGGAAGAGGAAGAACTACTTAAAATCTAACCCTATCCACAGAATAAAAGAACATATCTTTGGGAAGGAGATGAGGAATTTATTTGGAGAAAGAGGGTCAGAGAGGGGTGAATCTGTGGAATTAATTGCCACAGACGGCTGTGCAGGAGAATTTATTGGGTATTTTTAAAGCAGAAATTCTTGGTTGATTAGTAAGTGTTTAGTTTAGATTAGTTTAGAGATACAGAGTGAAGACAGGCCCTTTGGTCCACCAAATCTGCACCGAACAACCATCCCAGCACACTAGGGACAATTTACACATATACAAAGCCAATTAACCTCTTTGGAGTGTGGGAGGAAACCGAAAATCTTGGAGAAAACCCATGCAGGTCACAGGGAGAATGTACAAACTCCGTACAGACATCACCCGTAGCCGGGATCAAACCGGGTCTCCGACGCTGTAAGTGCCACCTATGTGTCAAAGGTTACGGAAGAAGGCAGGAGAATGGGATTAAGATGGAAAGACAGATTAGCCATGATTGAATGGTGGAGTAGACTTAACGGACCAAATGGCCTAATCCTCCTCCTATAACTTACGAACACTATTTTTGTCTCATTTAAATGCACAAATTGTGGTCTGGGAAACTGAAAAACACTCAACAGAAATGTAATCAAGTACGGCCTAAGGAGTGAGGGGTATCTTCTTTTATACAAAGGGTATTCGGATCAAGCTGCCGGAGGAGGTAGTTGAGATACTATCGCAACATTTAAGAAACATTTCGGCAGGAACATGGATAGGACAAGTTCAGAAGGATATGGGCCAAACGCCGGCAGGTGGGACTAGTGTAGAAGGGACATGTTAGTTGGTTTGGGCAAGATGGGCCGAAGGGCCTGTTTCCACACTGAATAACTCTATGACTCTACTTTAAATATACTGTACACCACTGATGAATCATTTTGCAGAACATGCATCTCTAAGGGTGTCACGGTGGAATTTTGGTCCAAGTTGTGCAGCACCTCCCCTGGGAGACGTTTCCACCAGATCCAAGCGCTATCTATTTTGTACCGGTTGCTTCTGTTTGCTATTGTGAACTATGTTCCAAATAGCCTTGCAGCTGTTGGAAAAAATATTTCAGCTCAGAAAATGGGAACTCAGCACATTGTAAAGGCTCAGGCACGGGTTTCAGCACAAGAATGCCAGACTCCGTCATTCTGTCCTTAGGTTACCAACATCTGCACTTCCTTGTTCAAGAGTCAAGAGTGTTTTATTATTGTATGTCCCAAACAGAACAATGAAATTCTTACTTGCAGCAGCACAACAGAATATGTAAACATTGCACTCTATCTTCTATATATAGGAAGGAACTTCTTTTTGTGAATGGAACATAAATAAACCAAAGAAATAGTTAGATCTCAAGCCGGGTGTTGAGCAGCTAGGTTGTTGTCTCTGCGTCAATGTCTGCCAGGCCCTGAGCTCCATTTGGTGGGGGACAGAGCGGGCACCCAGAGATGACATGGTTGGCTGTCTGTTGTTCTGCCACGCATTCACAGGCAGGGCTCCAGCACTGCAGATGCTGGTTTAAACTGAAGATAGACACACAAAGCTGGAGTAACTCAGCAGGTCAGACATCATCTCTGGTGAACACCTTGTACATTAACACTATACTGCACACTAGGGACAATTTATAACTTTTCCTGAAGCCAAGTAACCTACAAACCTGTACACGCATTAACCTGTTGCAACCTTTCCAGAATCACTGGCATCATTTTGGTTCCATGTGAATTTTACGGACATGCAGCATGGAAATAGGTTATTTGGCACAACTTGCCCATGCCAACCAGGATGCCCCATCTACACTAGTCCCACCTGCCCTCATATGACCCATACCCGTCCAAAACTCTCCTATCCATGTAACCTGTCCAAATATATTTTAAATGTTCTCGTACCTGCCCCAACTACCTCCTCTGACAGCTCGTTCCATAAACCCAGCACCCTTTGTGTGAAAAGGTTACCCCTCAGGGTCGTATTCAATTGTTTCCCTGTCATCTTAAACTGACGTCCTCTGATTCCCCTACTTTGGGCAAAAGACTGCACGCATTCACCCTATCTATTCCCCTCATGATCTTATACATCTTATTCATGATCTTCTATAAGGTTCCTGTACTCCAAGAAATAAAGTTCTAGCCTGCTCAGTTTCTCCCTGCAGCAAAGGACCTCAAATCTGAGATGATGTTTCCACTAGTGGGAGACGCTAGCACTAGAGGTCAAAGCCTCAGAATAAAAGGATGTTATTTCATAAGGAGATGAGGAGGAATTGCTTTAGTCAGAGGGTGGTGAATTTGTGGAATTCTTTCCCACAGAAGTCTGTGCAAACAATGTAGTGGTTATATTTAAGGCAGAGATAGATAGATTCTTAATTAGTACAGATGTCAGGGGTTATGAGGAGAAGGCAGGAGAATTGGGTTTGGAGGTAGAGATTGATCAGCCATGATTGAAGGTGGAGTAGACGATGGGCCTAATGGCCTAATTCTGCTCCTATCACTTATAGATACATAGATACATAGAAAATAGGTGCAGGAGTAGGCCATTCGGCCCTTCGAGCCTGCACCGCCATTCAATATGATCATGGCTGATCATCCAACTCAGTATCCAGTACCTGCCTTCTCTCCATACCCCCTGATCCCTTTAGCCACAAGGGCCACATCTAACTCCCTCTTAAATATAGCCAATGAACTGGCGTCAACTACCCTCTGTGGCAGAGAGTTCCAGAGATTCACCACTCTCTGTGTGAAAAAGTTTTTCCTCATCTCGATCTTAAAGGATTTCCCCCTTATCCTTAAGCTGTGACCCCTTGTCCTGGACTTCCCCAACATCGGGAACAATCTTCCTGCATCTAGCCTGTCCAACCCCATAAGAATTTTGTACGTTTCTATAAGATCCCCTCTCAATCTCCTAAATTCTAGCGAGTATAAGCCAAGTCTATCCAGTCTTTCTTCATATGAAAGTCCTGACATCCCAGGAATCAGTCTGGTGAACCTTCTCTGCACTCCCTCTATGGCTATAATGTCCTTCCTCAGATTTGGAGACCAAAACTGTACGCAATACTCCAGGTGTGGTCTCACCAAGACCCTGTACAACTGCAGTAGAACCTCCCTGCTCCTATACTCAAATCCTCTTGCTATGAAGGCCAACATACCATTCGCTTTCTTCACTGCCTGCTGCACCTGCATGCCTGCTTTCAATGACTGGTGTACCATGACACCCAGGTCTCGCTGCACCTCCCCATTTCCTAATCGGCCACCATTTAGATAATAGTCTGCCTTCCCGTTTTTGCCACCAAAGTGGATAACCTCACATTTATCCACATTATACTGCATCTGCCAAACATTTGCCCACTCACCCAGCCTATCCAAGTCACCTTGCAGTCTCCTAGCATCCTCCTCACAGCTAACACTGCCCCCCAGCTTAGTGTCATCCGCAAACTTGGAGATGTTGCTTTCAATTCCCTCGTCCAGATCATTAATATAAATTGTAAATAGCTGGGGTCCCAGCACTGAGCCTTGCGGTACCCCACTAGTCACTGCCTGCCATTGTGAAAAGGACCCGTTTACTCCTACTCTTTGCTTCCTGTTTGCCAGCCAGTTCTCTATCCACATCAATACTGAACCCCCAATACCGTGTGATTTAAGTTTGTATCCTAATCTCTTATGTGGTACCTTGTCGAAAGCCTTCTGAAAGTCCAGATACAACACATCCACTGGTTCTCCCCTATCCACTCTACTAGTTACATCCTCGAAAAATTCTATAAGATTCGTCAGACACGATTTACCTTTTGTAAATCCATGCTGACTTTGTCCAATGATTTCACCACTTTCCAAATGTGCTGCTATCCCATCTTTAATAACTAACTCTAGCAGTTTCCCCACTACCGATGTTAGACTAACTGGTCTGTAATTCCCCGTTTTCTCTCTCCCTCCCTTCTTAAAGAGTGGGGTTACGTTTGCTACCCTCCAATCCTCAGGAACTACTCCAGAATCTAAAGAATTTTGAAAAATGATCACTAATGCATCCACTATTTCTGGAGCTACTTCCTTAAGTACTCTGGGATGCAGCCTATCTGGCCCTGGTGATTTATCGGCCTTTAATCCATTCAATTTACCCAACACCACTTCCCGACTAACCTGGATTTCACTCAGTTGCTCCATCTCCTTTGACCCGCGGCCCCCTGCTATTTCCGGCAGATTATTTATGTCTTCCGTAGTGAAGACGGAACCAAAGTAGTTATTCAATTGGTCCGCCATATCCTTGTTCCCCATGATCAATTCACCTGTTTCTGACTGCAAGGGACCTACATTTGTTTTAACTAATCTCTTTCTCTTCACATATCTATAAAAACTTTTGCAGTCAGTTTTTATGTTCCCTGCCAGTTTCCTTTCATAATCTATTTTCCCTTTCCTAATTAAGCCCTTTGTCCTCCTCTGCTGGTCTCTGAATTTCTCCCAGTCCTCTGGTATGCTGCTTTTTCTGGCTAATTTGTACGCAACATCTTTTGCTTTGATACTATCCCTGATTTCCCTTGCTATCCACGGATGCACTACCTTCCCTGATTTATTCTTTTGCCAAACTGGGATGAACATTTTTTGTAGTTCATCCATGCAGTCTTTAAATGCCTTCCATTGCATATCCACCGTCAACCCTTTTAGAACTAATTGCCAGTCAATCTTGGCCAATTCACGTCTCATATCCTCAAAGTTACCTTTCTTTAAGTTCAGAACCGTTGTTTCTGAATTAACAATGTCACTCTCCATCCTAATGAAGAACTCAACCATATTATGGTCACTCTTGCCCAAGGGGGCACGCACAACAAGTCTGCTAACTAACCCTTCCTCATTACTCAATACCCAGTCTAGAATAGCCTGCTCTCTCGTTGGTTCCTCTACATGTTGGTTTAGATAACTATCCCTCATACATTCCAAGAAATCCTCTTCCTCAGCACCCCTGCCAATTTGATTCACCCAATCTATATGTAGATTGAAGTCACCCATTATAACTGTTTTGCCTTTGTTGCACGCATTTGTAATTTCCTGTTTGATGCCATCCCCAACTTCACTACTACTGCTAGGTGGCCTGTACACAACACCCACCAGCGTTTTCTGCCCCTTAGTATTTCGTAGCTCTACCCATACCGATTCCACATCCTCCAAGCTAATGTCCTTCCTTTCCACTGCGTTAATCTCCTCTCTAACCAGCAACGCTACCCCACCTCCTTTTCCTTTCTCTCTATCCCTCCTGAATATTGAATATCCCTGGATGTTCAGCTCCCAGCCTTGGTCACCCTGGAGCCATGTCTCCGTGATCCCAACTATATCATAATCATTAATTGCTATCTGCACGTTCAACTCATCCACCTTATTACGATTGCTCCTTCCATTGAGACACAAAGCCTTCGGGCTTGTTTTTACAACGCTCTTACCCCTTATACAATTATGTTGAAAAGTGGCTCTTTTTGATTTTTGCCCTGGATTTGTCTGCCTGCCACTTTTACTTTTCACCTTGCTACCTATTGCTTCCACCCGCATTTTACACCCCTCTGTTTCTCTGCTCACCCATTTAAGAACCCCACCACCTCTTATTTTCTGTTTATTATTGTTTTCTTCTTTCCCCCCTACATGTTGGGTCTGAGTGCTTTCCTTCTCTGCCTCCTGCCTCACACACTGTCTAATAGCATTCTCTATTTGAGTCCCTCCCCCCAACCATTCTAGTTTGAAGTCTTCCCATATGATCCTGCATATGATCTTATGCAGGCCTAGCAACATCCTTGTATATCTTCTCTGCACTCTTTCCAGCTGTGCAGCTGGTCCAGAAGGTTTGGTAAGGCATATGAAAGGGTAGTGTGTTGACAGATGTGGGTAGGCTGCCACTTTATGATACGGAGAGCAGAATGGCATCTGAAATCTATGAGCAGGGTGTAAGAGAGAATTGTAAAGGGGCAGTCATACTTGGGCGACCTAGATAGATAGATAGATAGATATTTATTTGTTGTCATTTGAACCTAAGTTCAAACGAAATTCTGTTTCTGCAGTCATACAAACAAGTAAAAAGAACCAAGACACAACACAATTTACACAAACATCCATCACAGCGAATCTCCTTCTCACTGTGATGGAAGGCAAAGTCTTATCTCTCCCCTGCACTCCACATTCTCCTCCCGATGTCAAAGTCAAAGCCCCTGACGGGCGATTGTAGATATGTCCCGCGGCCATTAAAGCCGCGCCGGGCGATGCAAGGCCACGCTCCGGGTCTTGATGTTGGAGCCCACCGGTAGCGGCAGCAAGTCCCACGGCCACCAATGCCGCGCCGGGCGATGCCAGACCCCGCTCCAGTTCATCCCCAACCCCGCAACTTGGGCGGGAGTAGCTGCCGTTGCGGGAGCCCTGAAAAGCGGTCTCCCACCATGGACCCACGAGCTCCCGATGTTACCATCCACCAGACCTGCGGCTGAAGCCTCCGAATCTCCGGGGTCGGGTAGCAGCAGCGCGCCACCACAGCTCCTCCCGCTCCGAACTCGGCCAGCTCCACGATGGTGAGTAGTCCGCAGGCTCCGCGACTGGAGCCCCAGGTCGTTCCGGTTGGAGGCCGCTCCACGGTGCTAGGCCCCAACGACAATGGAGACCCGACAGAGAAAGGTCGGGTCTCCCGTGCAGGGAAAAGATTTTAAAAGATTCCCCACCCCCACCCCCCGCCCCCCGCCCCCCCCCCCACACATACCCAGTTAAAAAAAAAAAACTATACACTATACAAAACTCAAAACGAAACAAAAAAAAATAAAAAAGACAGACGGATTGCAGAGGCCGCTGCAACGTGAGTCGCGCCGCCAACCAAGATTGGCGAGTTTAGAAGAGTTTGAAAAAATGACATGTTGAAGACCTCCTTCGACTATGTAGAAGACCTCCTTCGACCTCTTTCGACTATGTTGAAGACTAGCTTCAACTAGCTACGACTAGCTACGACTAACGTCGGGAAAATTGGACACCGAATAGTGGAGAGTGAAGACGACCTCCTTCGATCTCCTTTGACCTCCCTTTGACTATGATGAAGATTATCTACGACTACCTTCCACTACCTTCGACTACCCTCGAATACCTACGACTGTAGAAATGCAATTTCGTTCAAACCAAGCTCTTTGAATGACAATAAAAGGCATTCTATTCTATTCTATTCTATTATATTTTAACCTGCTGACCTACTAAGAGCTACTACGACCTAGTACGACTAAACCTAAGAGTAAAAAAGTATCGATTTTTTCCATGGCGACTTTTTTAAACATATTTTTTAAATGCCGCGACCTAGCTGGGACCTCGATTACGTGGAGACCACTCACGAGCATGAAGGAGAGTTATGAAGACCTCCTATGACCTTGTGTCAACCATGCTGCGAGTATGAGTCAAGGGCAAACTCGCCAGAACTCGCGGGTTAGGTCGCCCTGGGACAGCCCCTTTAGTCATAGCGCAGAGTTACGTCGCCACTGCCTATCCTCTTCGTAGCACACCAATGCACTGTATTCTGCTGGGGGCTGCTGAGAACAAACGGGGTCTCGGCAGTGAGGGGCCACCAAGAACAAAGTGGGGACCCAGCATGAGGGGGGGGCACTACGAGTAAAGGGGGGGATGCAGTGGGGGGTGGGGTGCTAAGAACGAAGGGGGGAACTGCTGAAAGTGAAGGGGGGATCCAGTGGGAGGCGGCTATGAATGAAGGGAGACCAAGAAAGGGGCTGCCGAGAACATGGGGGGGGGGGCCCAGTGGGAGGGGGGGGCACCAAGAGTGAAGGGGGGATCCAGTGGAGGGCCACTGAGAATGAAGGGGGGACCCAGTGTGGGGGCCGCTGAGAATGAAGGGGGGGTCGGGCAGTGGGGGGGTGGGGCAGTGGGGGGCTGCCGAGAACGAAGGAGGGTCTGACAAGGAGCTGTCTGCTTAGGTGAGGTCTGTGTTACGGTGTTACCAGGTTGTATGCAAAACAAAGCCTTTCACTGTACCCAAGTACATGTGACAATAAAGTATCATTGAATCGTTGACACAGCTCCTTTAAGTCTGAAAAATAGACAATAGGTGCAGGAGTAGGCCATTAGGCCCTACGAGCCAGCACCGCCATTCAATATGATCATGGCTGATCATTCCCAATCAGTACCCCGTTCCTGCCTTCTCCCCACATCCCTTGACATCAAAGAGTGAAACTATCTTCAAAAGCCCTATCTAACTCTCGCTTTAAATTATCCAGCGAACCAGCCCCCACCGCCCTCTGAGGCAGATAATTCCACAGTCCCACAGTTTCCTCGTCTCCGCTCTAAGTGACTTACCCATTATTCTTAAACTGTGGCCCCTGGTTCTGGACTCCCCCAACATCGGGAACACGTTTCCTGCCTCTAGCGTGTCCAAACCCTTAATAATCTTATATGTTTCAATAAGATCCCCTCTCATCCTTCTAAACTCCAGAGTGTACAAGCCCAGCCGCTCCATTCTCTCAGCATGAGAACCAGGGACAGTCTGGTTCTCCACTTTGTTCCTCCGAGCTTCCGTGTGATGTTCACCTGAGTCCTAATGGTTGTTGATATTTTCAGCTGTTGTTTGTAGCTGACCATCTGGTCTCAACCTGAAATCATTTAAAGGAGGAAAAGTACAAAACCTTACCGTCAGGACTTGAGGTCTGAATCTGAAGAATGTTTCCTGACACAAAACGTTACCTATCCCTGTTCTCCAGAGATGCTGCGTGGCCTACAGTGTTATTCCTACACTCTGTTTAGTTAAACTTAGTTTGGAGTTTCAGCATGGAAGCAGGCCCTTTGGCCTACCGAGTCCGTGCCAACCAGTCATCCCCACACACTAGCACTATCCTACACACACGAGGGACAATTTTTTTAAAACAATTTTACCAAGCCATTAACCGACAAACCTGTGTGTCTTTGGAGCGTGGGCGGAAAACCGAAGATCCAAGTGAAAAGCCACCCAGGTCACGGGGAGAATGTACAAACTCCGCACAGACAGCACCCGTAGTCACGATGGAACCCGGGTCTCTGGCGCTGTAAGGCAGCAACTCTACCGCTGTGCCACTGTGCCTTTTTTTAATATCAACCTTCAGCCTCTGAGTGACTCAGTTTAAAATGTCACAATACTCTCATCAATGATGATAATAGCCCTAGAGTTGATAACATGGAATGTGGAGGCCACTTGCATGAGAGGTGGCTTTCTCAGATCTTAAGTGCAATTCTTAAAATAGCACTCCAACGTCTAAATATATCATCCCATTTTATTTTCATCGGCTCTAGTGGGGAGATAGGAGCATCACAAGTGCTACACCAACAATTAGGATCAGTTGTTTGATCTGGTCACAAGGATTAGATTAGATCAGATTACTTGATTGTCAGATACACCAGGATGCAATGAAATCCCTTGTGTCAGGAGGAACTGCAGATGTTGGTTTACACCGAAGGCAGTCACAAAAAGCTGGAGTAACTCAGCAGGTCAGGCAGCATCTCTGGAGGAAAGGAACAGATGACGTTTCGGGTCAAGACCCTTCTTCAGACTGAGAGTCAGGGGAGAGGGAACCGAGAGATATGAAAAGGTACATGGACCAAATTAACAAAAGACATGCACAAAGACAGACCAAAGCCAGCAACGATGATCATGGAAAGGTGGAGCCCACAATGGTCCATTGTTGGCTGTGGGGAAGGTGATAACGGTTAATACAAAGAGTGAAACTCAACAGGATGACAGTGAAACTAGTACGATGATGAGGGTGGGGGAGGGGGTACGGAGAGAGAGGGGAAGCAGGGGTTACTTGAAGTACAGGCCCAGACGTACGTTGGATTAAGCAGCTAATGAGAGAGGGAGAATAAGGACCGAGCATATAGTCACCTTCACACAGGGAATTTTTCGAGGCCACAACTAACAAAGGGAAACTCTCAGCCAAAGTTTTATTATTTGTAGCTCACAAAAGAGAGAATAGTGTATTTCCTGCATTGTTTTTTTCCATTGCCTGTCTGAATGGCATTTAATTTAATTGAAGGGAATATTCTGTGTATAAACAACTAGAACAAAATGATTGAAGAAAATAATTATTTTGGCAACACGTGTAAGACCCAGGTTTGAGAAGTTCCTCGTTGTGGATTGTCTGTCGTTGAATAAAGCAAACTAGGGTGACCAAGAAGAGTAGGGCGGTCACGGTGGCGCAGCGGTAGAGTTGCTGCCGTACAGTGAATGCAGCGCTGAAGACCCGTGTTCGATCCCGACTATGGGTGCTGTCTGTATGGAGTTTGTACGGTCTCCCCGTGACCGGCGTGGGTTTTCTCCAAGATTTTCCGTTTCCTCCCACACTGCAAAGACGTACAGGTTTGTAGGTTAAATTGGCTTGGTTAATGTAAAAAAACTGTCCCTAGTGGGTGTAGGATAGCGTCAAGGTGCAGGGATCGCTGGTCGACGCGGACCCAATGGGCCAAAGGGCCTGTTTCCGCACTATATCTGTAAACTAAACTAAACTAAACTAAACTAAAACTACAGCATAGAAGCGGGCCCTTCGGCCCGCAATGTTCATGTTGAATATGATGCCGTTACACTAATCTTCTCTGCCTACACATGGTCCATATCCCTCCCTTCCCTGCATCTCCATGTACCTATCTAAGCACCTGTTCAACGTCTGTATTGTATCTGCTTCCGTAACCACACCTGGCAGCGCATCCAGGCCCCCACACGCTCTGTGTAAAAATACTTGCCCCGCACATCTCCTTTAAACTTTGCCCCTTTCACCTTAAAGCTTTCAGCCAATTCTACTAAAACAGCAACTCAACTGCAAGCACTCTACGTAGATGTATTTTCTACTGTAGACACAAAATGCTGGAGTAACTGAGCGGGTGAGGCAGCATCTCTGGCGAGAAGGAATGGGCGACGTTTTTGGTCAAGACCATTCTTCAGACTTACACATTATGTATTTTCTACTCATTGGTGAGATATCCCTCTGAGTTCAGTTTATTGTCACGTGTAGTGAGGCACAGTGAGAAGCTTTTGGTGCGCAGTCTGAAGAAGGGTCTCGACCCTAAACGTCGCCTATTTCCTTCGCTCCATAGATGCTGCCTCACCTGCTGAGTTTCTCCAGCATTTTTGTCTACCTTCGATTTTCCAGCATCTGCAGTTCCTTCTTAAGCTTTTGTTGCATGCTAACCAGTCAGTGGAAAGACAATACATGATTATAATCGAGCCATCCACTGTGTATCAAAAGATGATAAAGGGAATAATATGAATAATGTTTAGTGCAAGATAAAGTCTAGTCTAAAAGTCTGATGAAAGATAGTTTGAGGGTCTCCAATGAGGTAGATATTAGCTCAGGATTTCAGTTGCCTGATAACAGCTGGGAAGAAACTGTCCTTATAACCTTATAACCATATAACCATATAACCATAACAGCACGGAAACAGGCCATCTCGGCCCTTCAAGTCCGTGCCGAACATTTAAATTTAAAAAAAAAATTTTTTTTAATTAAAAATAAATACTTCCCCCTAGTCCCATCTACCTGCACTCAGACCATAACCCTCCATTCCTTTCCCGTCCATATACCCATCCAATCTATTTTTAAAGGATAACATCGAACCTGCCTCCACCACTTCCACTGGAAGCTCATTCCACACAGCTACCACTCTCTGAGTAAAGAAGTTCCCCCTAATGTTCCCCCTAAACTTCTGTCCCCTTGTTTGAATCTTCCCTACTCTCAATGGGAAAAGCTTATCCACGTCCACTCTGTCTAACCCGCTCATAATTTTAAAGACCTCTATCAAGTCCCCTCTTAACCTTCTGCGCTCCAAAGAATAAAGACCTAACTTGTTCAACCTTTCTCTGTAACGTAGTTGCAGAAACCCAGGCAACATTCTAGTAAATCTCCTCTGTACTCTCTCTATTTTGTTGACATCCTTCCTATAATTAGGCGACCAAAATTGTACTCCATACTCCAGAATTGGCCTCACCAATGCCTTGTACAATTTTAACATTACATCCCAACTTCTATATTCAATGCTCTGATTTATAAAGGCCAGCACACCAAAAGCTTTCTTTACCACCCTATCTACATGAGATTCCACCTTCAGGGAACTATGCACAGTTATTCCTAGATCCCTGTGTTCAACTGCATTCCTCAATTCGCTACCATTTACCGTGTACGTCCTATTTTGATTTGTCCTGCCGAGATGTAGCACCTCACATTTGTCAGCATTAAACTCCATCTGCCATCTTTCAGCCCACTCTTCCAAATGGCCTAAATCTCTCTGTAGACTTTGAAAATCTACTTCATTATCCACAACACCACCTATCTTAGTATCATCTGCATACTTACTAATCCAATTTTCCACACCTTCATCCAGATCATTGATGTACATGACAAACAACAGTGGACCCAACACAGACCCCTGAGGCACCCTACTAGTCACCGGCCTCCAACCTGACAAACAGCCATCCACCATTACTCTCTGGCATCTCCCATTCAGCCACTGTTGAATCAATCTTGCTACTCCACCATTAATACCCAACAATTGAATCTTCTTAACCAACCTTCCATGAGGAACCTTGTCAAAGGCCTTACTGAAGTCCATATAGACAACATCCACTGCTTTACCCTCATCAATTTCCCTAGTAACCTCTTCGAAAAATTCAAGAAGATTAGTCAAGCATGACCTTCCAGGCACAAATCCATGTTGACTGTTCCTAATCAGACCCTGCTTATCCAGATGCTTATATATATTATCTTTAAGTATCCTTTCCATTAATTTGCCCACCACTGACGTCAAACTAACAGGTCTATAATTGCTAGGTTTACTCTTCGAACCCTTTTTAAACAACGGAACAACATGCGCAGTACGCCAATCCTCCGGCACTATTCCCGTTTCTAATGACATTTGAAATATTTCTGTCATAGCCCCTGCTATTTCTACACTAACATCCCTGAATGTCCTAGGGAATATCCTGTCAGGACCTGGAGACTTATCCGTTTTCATATTTTTCAAAAGTGTCCGCACCTCCTCTTCTTTGAATCTCACAGTTTCCATTGCTACTCTGCTCGTTTCCCTTACCTCACATAATTCCATATCCTTCTCCTTCATGAATACCGAAGAAAAGAAATTGTTCAATATCTCCCCCATCTCTTTTGGCTCTGCAGATAGCTGTCCACTCTGACTCTCTAATGGACCGATTTTATTCCTTGTTATCCTTTTGCTATTAATATAGCTGTAGAAACCCTTGAATCAGGAGGTGTGCGTTTTCACACCTCCATAAATTTTGCCCGATGGGAGAGGGGAGAGGATGGAGTGGCCAGGGTGTCACTCATCCTTAATTATGCTGCTGGCCTTGCCGAGGCAGCGTGAGGTGTAAGTGGAGTCAATAGAAGGGAGGTTGGTTTGTGTGATGGTCTGGGCTGCTTTCACAATACTCTACAATTTCTTGTGGTCTTGGATGTTTCCAAAACAGGGTCTGGTGCATCCTGATAAAATGCTTTATCTGGCACAACTGAAGTTGATCTCACCTTCCTTCAAGGAACTTCTGGAATCTACGGATGAAGGAAATGTTTGTTCGAGTTTTATAGTCGGCCTCCTGTGCAGGCGGACATTGTAGATCACAGGGACTGGGGAAGTTTATAAGTGAGAGGAGCAGAATTAGGCCTTTCAGCCCATCAAGTCTACTCCACCATTCAATCATGGCTGATCTATCTCTCCCTCTCAACCCCATTCTCCTGCCTTCTCCCCATAACCTCTGACACCCGTATTAATCAAGAATCTATCTATCTCTGTCTTTAAAATATCCATTGACTTGGCTTCCACAGTCGTCTGTGGCAATGAATTCCATAGATTCACCACCCTCTGACAAAACAAATTCTTCCTCATCTCCTTGCTAATGGCATCCTTTTATTCTGAAGCTATGGCCTCTGGTCTTAGAGTCTCCCACTAGTGGAAACATCCTCTCCACATCCACTCTATCCAGGCCTTTCACTATTCCGTAAGTTTCAATGAGATCCCCCCTCATCCTGCTAAACTCCAGCGAATCGAGGCCCAGAGCCATCAAACGCTCATCACATATTAACCCACTCATTCCTGGGATCAATCTCATAAGCCTCCTCTGGACCTTCTCCAGCACCAGCACACCCTTCCTCAGATAGACACAAAATGGTGAAGTAACTCAGCTGGACAGGCAGCATCTCTGGAGAAGGAATGGGTGACGTTTCGGGTCGAGACCCTTCTTCAGACAGAGAGTCAGGGGAGAAGAAGGGTCTCTATCCGAAATGTCATCCATTCCATCTCTCCAGAGATGCTGCCTGTCCCTCTATATTCCAGCATTTTGTGTCTATCTTCAGCGTGAATCAGCATCTTCTGTTCCATCCCACACGTCTCTCTTCTGATATGGGGTCCAGAATTACTCTCAAGGTACTGGTGTTGTCTGAACATCTCCGGAGTTGCTGTGACAACAGCGGAGAGTACATGCGATCCAGGCAGGTTGCCAGCCCGTGTACGGACCCTGGATAAAAGATGTGCACAAGTCATGAGAGGAATAGTTTGGGTAAATGCACAGAATCTCTTGCCCAGAGTAGGTGAATCGAGGACCATAGGACATAGGTTCAAGGTGAAGGGGAAATAATTTAATAGGAATCTGAGGGGTAACTTTTGCACACAAAGGGTGGTGGGTGTAGGGAACAAGCTGCCAGAGGAGGTAGTTGAGGCTGGGACTATCCCAATGTTTAAGAGACAGTTAGACAGGTACATGGATAGTGTGTAAGAAGGAACTGCAGATGCTGGTTTCAACCATAGATAGACACAAAAAGCTGGAGTAACTCTGGAGAGAAGGAATGGGTAAGACGTTTCAGGTCGAGACCCTTCTGGATAGGACAAGTTTGGAGGGATATGTACCAAACGCGGGCAGTTGGGACGAGCGTAGCTGGGACATGTTGGCCGGTGTGGGCAAGTTGGGCCAAAGGGCCTGTTCCCACACTGTATCACTCTATGATTCTATGACTCTATGAGTGAATGACCCAGCATAATATCAGCGTATGGAAGAAACAGCAGAGGCAGCTGACAACTTTATGGTTGCAAGCAGTAAGATCCAAGAAGTGAATAATTGCACCGTCTTTGAATTATTGAATGAGCCTCAAAATTGTCAATGGAATTGTTTGTAGAGGTGGAAGGATTACTTCAAATATGCACTTTGAAAATGAAACATAGCTAAATATAAATTGATTGGAATCTGTAATGTCAAGTTTGCAATTTGCAGGCAGCGCATTGCGGGATTAACTTGTGTGATAAACTGCTGTGTAAGAAATTACATCTCAGCAAACACAAAGTGCCTGCTTTGAGACAACACCAGCTGAATACTTAAACCTGTCAGCGTGGGCTTGGTGGTGCTTCATGTCCGATGGTACATTCATGTCTAAGATTTTACATCATTTCGGCTTGCTGTCCAGTGCAATACTGAAGGAGTTTGCTATGGTGCATCTCTTTGCTTGCGACGTTAAATTAAAGGGCTTGTCCCACTTGGCGATTTTTTTCGACGACTGCCGGCGTCATTGACTGACGCATCAGGGTCACCGAAAGATTTTGAACATTTCAAAATCCAGCGGCGACAAAAAAAAATGTTGCGACACTTGAGGAAACACCGCACGTCAATACATTATCACGCCGGGTCACGCTGCGTCACCGCCGCCTCACGCCGCGACTCTTTTGGTGACCTGATATGTCAGTCAATGATGCCAGCAGTCGCCGAAAAAATCGGCAAGTGGGACAGGCCCTTCAAATCACCATCTGCCCTCTTGGATGGAGGTGAAGGATCTCATAAAACAATTTTCAAGATGCTCGCCCTGGTTTGCTGCCCAACATTTGTTCCTCAGTGACATGGTGGCGCAGCGGGTAGAGCTGCCGCCTTACAGCGCCAGAGACCCGGGTTCGATCCTAAGAGTGCTGTCTGTACGGAGTGTGCACTTTCTCCTCCCCGGGTGCTCTAGTTTCCTTTTAAATTACAAAAACGTGCATGTTTTTTGTTTAATTGGCTTCAGTAAATTGCCCCTAGTGTGTAGGATATAATTAGTGTATAGGTGATCATTGGTCAGTGGACTCGGTGGGCTAAAGGGTCTGTTTCCACGTTATATCTCTAAACTAAACTAAACTAATTTCATCTCTGTGGGAGAAAGTACCTCTGCAACATCACATCATTGCCCAGTATCCATGTTAAGAAGAATTTATCTAACCTACATTGCAATAATAGTGGCTGTAAAGCACTTTTTGCCAATCTAAGGTCCTGCGAACTCCATGTAAACCCACCCTTCCTTCTTTATGAAGCATCGGCCGCCATGCCCTGTATATAAAAATGACTGCACGGTGGCGCAGCGCTAGAGTTGCTGCCTTACAGCGCTTGCAGCGCCAGCAACCCAGGTTCGATCCTGATTACGGGACCATGTGGGTTTTTTCTGAGATCTCTGGTTTCCTCCCACACTCCAAAGACGTGCAGGTTTGTAGGTTAATTGGCTTTGGTACAAATTGTAAATTGTCCCTAGTGCGTGTAGGATAGTGTTAATGTGCGGGGATCGCTGGTTGGTACCGACTCGGTGGGCCGAAGGACCTGTTTCTGTGCTGTATCTCTAAAACTAAATCTATAAACCGTCCTGAGGTACAAAGGATTCCACAGTGTCCCATTAATTGAAAGTTCAGGACAAACAAGGAAGGTTAGTTAACAGTGATGTACTCTATCCAAATAACACTTAACCCTGCTCTAAGTTAAAGGTCAGTGAAGCCCAAAAGTATGCAGACAAATGTGGTGGAGTATATTTTCCTGGAAGTTCGATCTTCCCAAAGTTCACAGAGATGAAAGTTCACCATTCAAAGTTCAACGGCGGCACAGTGGCGTAGAGGTAGAATTGCTGCCTAACAGGTCTTACTGCGACAGGGACCCAAGATCGATCCTGACTACGGGTGCTGTCTGTACAGAGTTCTCCCTGTGACCGCGTGGGTTTTCTCCGAGATCGGTTTCCTCCCACTCTCCAAAAAGTGTGTACTGTATGTATGTACTGTTGCTATGTACTGTAGGATCATTGGTTTGGCGTATGTGTAAATTGTCCCTAGTGTGTGTAGGATAGTGTTAATGTGCGGGGATCGCTGGTCAGTGCGGACTCGGTGGGCCGAAGGGCCTGTTTCTGCACTGTATCTCTAAACTAAACTAAAAAAGATAGGTGGATAAGACCGGTTTGGAGGGATATGGACTAAACGCGGGCAGGTGGGACTGATGTAGCTGGGACATGTTGGCCGGTGTGGGCAATTTGGGCCGAAGGGCCTGTTTCCACACTGTATTACTTTATGACTCTATGTCAGGGAGAGTTCTTGTCCTATGAACAGCAACATCAGTCAGCCATCTCTACTAAAGATTTCTATTTTTTTTAACCTGGTGTAATGGGAAAATATAGTTTAGTTTAGTTCAGTTCAGTTTAGTTCAGTTTAGTTTAGTTCAGTTTAGTTCAGTTTAGTTTAGTTTAGTTTATCCAAATCCGTGCTGACCATTGATCGTCAATACACTAGTTCTATTTTACACCCTCTGGCTAATTTACAGAAGCCAACTAACCGTCATAATCTGCACATCTTTTGAATCCGTAGTTGGGAATATCTTGTATAAGGCCAAAGTTTCCAAGAATATGGACGTTGTTTGTGATGAGAGCAAACGTGCAGAGGAGAAATTACCTAGGTAAAGAAAATTTAAAAAAACCTGCAGATGTTGGAACTCTGAATATTCTGCACTCGCTCGACCTATAGTACACGAGTTTGAACTGATTGCATCTACTACGTATGTTATATCTGGTCTGTTTGGACAGCATGCAAAATATTCTTTTTTACTGTACCTCAGCACACGTGACGATAATAAACTTGAACCTAAAACTGAAATAAACACTTAAAATCCTGCAAACTGCCAGCAGAAGAGAGGAGATTAACATTCTGTGTCTGAGGGAGACTGTTCATTCTCGTTCTACAGACGTTGACTGCCCTGCAGAGTATTCTGAGAATTTTTTGTTTTTATTTAAAAGTTACACTACCCTGTAAAATTACAGGGCGGCACAGTGGCGCAGCGATAGAGTTGCTGCCTTACAGCGCCAGAGACCCGTGTTCGATCCCGACTGCAGGTGCGTGTCTGTACGGAGTATGAACGTTCTCCCCGTGACCTGCATGGGTTTCCTCCGGGATCGTCGGTTTCCTCCCACACTCCAAAGACGTACAGGTTTCGAGGCTAGTTGGCTTGGTAAAATTGTAAATAGTCCCTCGTGTGTGAAGGATAGTGTTAATGGCCGGCGTGGACTAGGTGGGCCGAAGAGCCTGTTTCCGCACTGTATCTCTAACCCAAACTAAACTAAACTACAGTACATAGACATTTACAGCAGTATCTTTTTCTCCTCTGTTCAATATAAAAGCCTGACAGCAAACACGGCAGCAGATAATAATTAAGTGCGTCTGGGTAGAGGACCAGGTGATGACATTTCTCGGAAAATAAATCAATAGATACTAGTGGTGAAATTTGTTGCTGGGCTTCTGTGCAAACTGCAGGTTGTGGTTCTACTGGGGGAATACACGCAGAGATTAGATACACAGTGCAGTCACATAGAGTGTGTACTGGAGACACACACACTCAGGGGATATGGGGCGGAATCTGGGCATTTTGCTTCAGGCCTCAATCACTGACAGACGTAAAAGCAGGATCAAAGTGTCTTTGTGTGAATAACATTAAAGAGAGTAAAGGAAATCTTGGAGGGAAAAATCTGCAGCAACTGAATCATGTATAAAATCATGAGAGGAAAAGATTGGGTAGATTATCCACCCGATGCCGGTGTTCCAGCTTCCCGGCGGGTGGGTCTACAACATCGGGCTGCCGTTGCGGTGACTGGCTGCGGAGGCCTCAAACTGGCCCCGACTTCGGGTGGACTAGGAGGAGGACTGGACATTTTGGTGCCTTTCCCTCACAGTGGAAAGTGTCGACTCTGCTGTGGGGGGGATGTTCGTGTTGAATCTCTAATTGTGTGTCCTGTCTTTTTTTTATTCTACCTTTTTTATTTTTCATTTATATGGATAATTCTCTCTGTAAAGCACTTTGGCTTCAGTGATTTGATTGAAAAGTGCTATATAAATAAACTTACTTACTTTTAGATGCACAGAGTCTCCTGCCCAGAGTAGGGGAATCGAGGACTAGAGGACATGGGTTTAAATTGAAAGGGAAAAGATTTAATAGGAATCTGAGGGGTGACTTTTTCACACAAAGGGTGGTGGGTGTATGGAACAAGCTGCCAGGGGTGATATTTGAGGCGGGGACTATCCCAACGTTTAAGAAACAGTTAGACAGGTACATGGAAAGGATAGGTTTGGATGGATATGGACCTAAAACGGGCAGGTGGGAGTCATGTAGATAGGAAATGTGGGCCGATGTGGGCAAGTTGGGCCTGTTGAGCCAAGAAAGGCCTGTTTCCACACTGTATCACTCTATGACCAGTGGCGGACTGGCCAGGGTGTCAGCTTGCCTGATGGCAAGTGGGCCCCTGATGAAGTGGGCCCCCATATATCAAGTGGGCCCCTGATGAAGTGGGCCCCCTTTGTCTCCTGGCAACCAATATTTTTAGACCCAGTCCGTCACTGTCTATGACTATGATCTTATTCAACAAATAAAATGTTAAATCAGAGAGCTGCAGATGCTGGAGAAGCTTGCAGCTGCCTGAGATGCTGAGAGCCAAATTTAGAGCTCCAACCAGGGCCATGCATGGCAGTCAGTTGAGGGGAAGGTTCCTTATACAGCACGGCCCAAGAAGAAGTGTCATAGTCATACAGCGTGGAGACAGGCCCTTCGGCCCAGCTTTCCCATGCTGACCCACGTGCCCCCATCTTCCATGAAGATAGACACAAAGTACTGGAGTAACTCGGAGGGTCAGGCAGCACCTCTGAAGAAATAGGATGGTTGACGATTTGGCTCGGGACCCATCTTCAGACTGAAAAGGGCGGCGGTGAGAGTCGTCGGTGATGGCTGCTTTCCTTGCGGCCGGGGTGGTGGCGAGAGTCGGTGAGGCAGTGGACATTGCTGCTTCTCTCTCTAGCAGCGATGGCGTCCTGTGTCTGGGCCTCATGGCGGTCGGGCGGTCGGGCGGTCAGGACAGTCTAGCGGTGAGGGCCCGTGTACACGAGTCGAGGAGTGTCAGCAGAGGGCCCGAGCTGGATATACTCTGGGTAAGCCCGTGATCCTTAGTGGAGTCCATCAAGTCTACTCCGCCAGTCAATCATGGCTGATCTATCTCTCCCTCTCAACCCCATTCTCCTGCCTTCTCCCCATAACCCTTGACACCCGAACTAACCAAGAATCTGTCATACCCTGCTGGGAGAAAGCAGGAGTGTCTGGGATACCCCTACAGAACACGAGGATCAGACCTATAGCTCCCTGGCACAATCAGCTAGTTCTTTCATGTCCATCTTCCATGTTTCAAATGTTGACATCGCTGTCATCGTCCGTCCTGAAAAGGACGCAGGTTTCCAGTGACAATCATTGGGAGCCATCACTTGTTGCAATAGATGATGGCGGCAGCAGAATTAGCTCAGGATACTTCCAGTTTCCAGCCCCGCGACGTGGACGCTTCTGCTATGGGGCCGGCACAGTTAGCAGCCATCCATGAGAGGCTTTAAGTCCTTTTTTAAAGGCCAGCACAGTGATGTAACTCCAGACTCGAGCCTAATCTCGGGTGTTGCCTCTTTGGTGTTTGCACGTTCTCCCAGTGCTCCCTGTCTTTCCTTCAATTTCTGACCCACCCACCCATGTTAAAGATCCACTGATTGGCCATTAACTGTCTGGTGTATCTTGCCCGTCACTGTAATGTTTAGGCGGCTGTCGACGTCCAGGTGAGCCGGTTTGAGCCGGGCGACGGGGACGATCTCCTCCCGACCCCCAACGTCCAACAGGAAAGTCACGACGCCAGGATGCAACACCCGGAACGGACCTTCGTAGACATCCTGCAGCGGAGACCGATGCGAATCCCTGCAGACAAAAACAAATAAGCAGTCCTGAAGGACCGGCGGCATGTGGACCGGGGCTGTCCCATGCCGCGAGGTAGGCACAGGAGCCAGGCCGCTAACTCACTACCGGAGACTCACCAACACCGCCGGGGCAGATTCCAGCTGTCCTCGAACCGCAGGGAGGGTATCCCCGGGCACCATCAAAGCCGAGCCGTACACCAACTCGGTGGACGATGCATCTAAGTCCCCTTTGGGGGCCGTGCGGATGCCCAGTAGCACCCAAGACAGCTGGTCGACCCAGCCCGGACCCGTGAGCCGTGCCTTCAGTGCCGCTTTGAGGTGGCGGTGGAACTGCTACACGAGCCCGTTTGCCTGGTGGTGATAGGCGGTGGTGTGGTGCAACTGTGCCCCGTATAATTTTGCCAGCAAAGCCCAGAACGAGGATGTGAATTGAGTCTCCCGGTCGGTAGAAATGCCTGCCGGAACCCCAAACCTAGCAATCCAATTGGCCGCAAGGGCCTGGGAACAAGACGCGGCGGAGGTGTCCAAGAGCGGAATAGCCTCAGGCCACCTCGTAAACTGATCCACCATGGTGAGGAGATGCTTGGCACTGCGGGACGGCGCACAGCACAAATGCTCCTGAGGGCCCGAACGGAATGTCGGCCAACCGCAACCCAGAAGCAGCTGTCCTGTAGTCCGCCATCCTGTCGTCCACGCGCTGCCCTGCAGCCAACTCCCCGTAATCCACGCCGTGGTCCAAGACCGCCACAGCTGGGAGGGCCGGGCGGGACAGGGAGTCTGCGACCGTGTCGAACTTCCCGGCTACCTGCTGTACGTCTGTCGTGAATTCTGACACAAACGCCAGGTGTCGCTGCTGCCGAGCGGACCATGGGTGGGACACCTTGGCCAAGGCGAACGTCAAGGGCTTGTGGTTGGTAAAGGCCGTGAACGGCCTGCCCTCCAGGAAGTATCTGAAGTGCTGGATGGCCAGGTACAGTGCAGTGAGGTCTCAGTCAAAAGCACTGTAGTTGCGCTCGGGGGGTCTCAGCTGACGGCTGAAAAGGTCTAGCGGTTGCCAGCGGTCGTCAATGAGCTGTTCCAACACCCCACCCACAGCCGTATCAGAGACATCCACCGTGAGAGCCGTCGAGGCCGTGGCCCGCGGTTGTACCAACCTGGTGGCTCCCGCTAGCGCCGCTTTCGCTCCCTCGAACGCGGCCTCCGCCTCGGTGGTCCATACGAGCTCCCGTGGCTTGCCCGCGAGACACTGGAAGAGGAGGCGCATGATTCTGTCCGCCGCCGGCATGAAGCAGTGGTAGATGTTGACCATCCTGACAAACTCCTGTAACCCTTTTACCGTGAGTGGCCGGGGAGACTGTCAGATGGCCTCCACCTTAGAGGGTAATGGGGTGGCCCCCCGCCAGGTGGCATTGTGCCCCAGGAACGAAATAGAGCGGAAGCCAAACTGGCATTTGGCGGGATTGACTATAAGACCATGGTCTTGGAGCCGCTGGAACAGAGTCCGCAGGTGCGTGAGGTGCTCCTGTTGGGAGCGGCTCGCAACCAGGATGTCATCGAGGTAGATGTAAACAAAGTTCAATCCCCTGCCCACCATGTCCATTAGTCTCTGGAATGCCTGCGTGGCGTTTTTTAAACGAAAAGGGAAACGAAGCCACTCAAAAAGACCGAACAGCGTGATGGTGGCGGTCTTTGGTACGTCGTCCGGGTGCATAGGGATCTGATTATAACCGCAGACCAGGTCCAGCTTTGAAAAAAGATAGCGCCCTCCAGATGGGCTAAAAAGTCTTGTATATGCAGGACAGGGTAGCGGTCCGCAGTCGTAACGGCGTTCAGGCGCCTATAATCCCCACATGGTCTCCGCCCCCCAGATGTTTTAGGGACCATGTGTAATGGGGATGCCCACAGGCTGTCCGAGCACCACACAATCCCCACGCCTCCATCAGCTGGAACTTTTCTTGGCGATGCGCAGCTTGCCGGGCGGGAGCCGGCACGCCCGAGCGTGCACTGGCGGTCCTGTGGTGGGGATATGGTGCACCACCCCGTGCTTGGGGGCCGTCGCATGGAAACGGGGAACGAGGAGCTCTGGAGATTCCGCGAGGAGGGAGGCATATGGGCCCTTGACCTCAGCCACCGCGTTCAGCTGTGGGCTGGGGTGTGCCATGGGCCGCGGGGCCGAGGCCCGCCCGGTGGAATCAGGCGCCCGCCCCGCACGTCAACCAGGAGGGAAAAGGCCCAAAGGAAGTCGGCGCCTAGGAGCGGTTGCGTGACGTCCGCAACGGTAAAGGTCCATTCGTACGGGCGGGAGTTGAAGGATAGGGAGACGATGGCCCCGGAGTCGACCAGGAAACATAGTCCAGAGTGGCGGTCGCGCTCGTAGAGGCAGTTGTTTTTGGCC
Source organism: Malacoraja senta (assembly GCA_038087875.1). Taxonomy (NCBI): domain Eukaryota; kingdom Metazoa; phylum Chordata; class Chondrichthyes; order Rajiformes; family Rajidae; genus Malacoraja; species Malacoraja senta. The sequence continues at coordinate 202,709,139 of CM075977.1, read as the reverse complement.
GATCGCGATAGCCCCTACTGACGATCGGCCGCTGCATTTCCCGAAAACGTGCAGGGAGGTCGGCATCGGCAGGCCTCAGCACCCCAGCGGAGATGATAAAAACACCACTGGTGCTTACCCCGGTCTCCAGTGTGAAGTTACGGCTCAGTGACGGCAGCGGTGGGCTGTGCGTCTCTGTGGGGAGGCTGGCGTGCGGGCACGGATACCCAGTTTATGGACCCGCCGTCCTGTTGCTTCACAAGCCACAATTCGACGGCCCGCTCGGCGAGCTGCATAGGGTCGGTGAAGTCGGACCCGGCGAGCATCAAACGGATGTCATCAAGCATTTGTTCGAGATATGCCTGCTCGAAAAGGAGGCACGGTCGATGGCCGTCCATCAAGGCGAGCATCTCGCTCATTATGGTGGACAGTTTGCGGTCGCCTAGACCGTCCATGTGGAGGAGGCGGGTGGCGCGATCTTGGCGGCTGAGCCCGAAGGTACGGAGCAGTAGGGCCTTGAGGCTGTCGTACATCCCGATCGCCGGTGGGTCCTGTAAGTATGGCAGTAACCACGAGGCCGTCTCCAGGTTGAGAGCCCTGACCACGTGGAAATACTTGGTGTCGTCGTCCACGATATTACTCACGTGGAACAGTGCCTCTATGTGGGCAAACCACACCTGAGGCTGCTCTGCCCAGAACACGGGCAGCTTCAGGCCCACAGCTTTCTGCCGGGCGTCTGGGATGGCGGCGGCTTGCATGTTGAATGACTGAAATTCAGTCGGACTCTCGTGGGTCACCTGTTTGGCGAGTCGAGACGTGAGGGTGTACAAAATTCTTTATTTTGGAACAGAAATAAAGAAGGCACCTGAATCGAAAAAGACAGCCTAATTTAAGCAATGTGTGTTCTACTCACGTGGTGCTAGAACGAACGGTTACAGAAAAACCCCGCGAATAAACTCCCATGGTCATGTGACCGCGCCAGCCAATTGCGAGGGTTCGATCTTAACAGGGCCACCACAAGGTGTCGCTACAATACTATAATTTGTCCAGGACCAGCCATGTTGAAACTATGACCAACAAAGCAGATCAATGCCTCTACTTCATTAGAAGGCTTAGGAAGTTCAGTATGTTGCCAATAACCCTCGCAAACAAAGAAACATAGAAAATAGGTGCAGGAGTACGCTATTCGGCCCTTCGAGCCAGCACTGCCATTCAATATGATCATAGCTGTTCAATCAGCACCCCATTCCTGCTTTTTTCCCATATCCCTTGATTCCATTAGCCCTAAGAGCTAAATCTGACTCTCTCTTGAAAACATCCAGTGAATTGGCCTCCACTGCCTTCTGTGGCAGGGAATTCCACAGATTCACAACTCTCTGGGTGAAAAAGTTTTTCCTCGTCTCAGTCCTAAATGGCCTACCCCTTATTCTTAAACTGTAACCCCAGGTTACTGGAAGCTCTATAGATCCACCATAGCAATGCGGCTTGGTTGGGGAACAGCTCCATCCAAGACCACAAGAAATTGCAGACAGTTATGGATATAGACCAGACCATCATGCTAACCAACCTCCATTCCATTGACTCCATCTGCACCATGTTGTTGCGGCAAGGCCACCAGCATAATCAAGGACGAATCTCACCCCGGTCACCCCCTATTCTCTCCTCTCCCATCAGACAAGAGGTACAGAAGTTTAAAAGCAACTTCCACCATATTCAGGGAGTTTCTTCCCAGTTGCTATCAGGCAACTGAGTGGTCCTCTCATCATCTAGTTTGCAGTCTTGACCTTCCATCCTGCTTGTTAGAGACCTTTAAACTATCTTAAATTTGACTTTATCTTGCACTAAGCATAGTGGATGGCTTGATGGTAATCCTGTCTACTCTTTTCTCTGACTGCATAGCACGCAAACAAAACCTTTTCACTGTACCTCGGTACGCATGACAATATTAATAAACTAAATTAAATACAATCAAGGCAAATGTTTGATTTGGATACGAGAAGGCAAATGGGATTAGTCATAAATGGGTGCTTGAAGTGCGCTGAAGGGCCTTTTCTAAGTCGTGTGATTTTGGTACAAAACAGGAGATGGAACATTTTTAGCTGGACAAAAATGTTGGAGGAACTCAGCGGGTGAGGCAATATTTATGGAGAGAAGATCTGAAGAAGGGTGTCGACCCGAAACGTTGCCTATTCCTTCTCTACATAGATGCTGCCTCACCCGCTGAGTTCCTCCAGAATTTTGTCCACCTTTGATTTTTTCAGCATCTGCAGTTCTTTCTTGAACATTTTGTTGCTGATCCTAGGCTTGGTCTAGGAATTGCTATCCCAGCTCTCTCCTACTGGCAATGGGAAGTTTGGCTTCAGTGTGGAGTGGAGGTTTGGCTAATGATGCATGGCATTGCATTGCATTGCTTATGAATGGAAGCAATAAATTACAAGGGGGACATCAATGGGTTGTGGAAGGGCAAACTGCAGAAAATTGATTTCAAAACAGGCAAACACGAGGCTATTTAGACCGTGAAAGAATAATAAAATGCTCGAGCTAGTGAAGGTCTACAGTTCCTTGGAGACCTCTGCACAAAGATCATTAAAATGCCATGAACACGTGTAGAAAATAATCAATAAGTCACATAGAGGCTGGGCCTTTTGATTCAGCGGACAGGAACTGAAGGAGGTGAATGCCTTGCATCAGCTGTGAGCAGTTCTGGGCACCGCAGCCTCTATTACAAACCACATAAAATTGATAGCCCGCTATTATTTAGGGACTTGATTTAAATGCCTCGGTTTCTCTCTGTTGCTCCTGTCTGTTGCCGCTCATCATTCAGTTCCATTCTTCACTGTTCTTTCATTCCACTTCAGATTCCAGAGTCTACCGACTTTTGTCTCCACATCAGTTTCAGTTTCGTTTATCGTCACGAGTACCGAGGTACTGTGATAAGGGCCTGTCCCACTTGGCGAATTTTTCGGCGACTGCCGGCATCGTTGACTGACTTATCAAGTCACCGAAAAATTTGTGGTGTGATGCGGTGGTGATGCGGTGGTGATGCAGCGTGATGACGCGCGGTGTTTTTTCAAGTGTCGCAACATTTTTTTGTCGCCGCTGGATTTTGAAATGTTCAAAATCTTTTGGCGACACTGAAATGATGCCGGCAGTCGCCCGAAAAAAATCGCCCAGTGGGACAGGCCCTATAAGCTTCTTGTCACGTGGCTAACCAGTCAGCAGAAAGACAATACATGATTACATCAATCCATTTACAGTGTATAGATACATGATAAAGGAATTGCGTTTAGTGCAAGGTAAAGCCAGTAAAATCCGATCAAGGATAGTCCGAGGGACATCAAAGAAGTAGATAGTATTTCAGGACTGCTGTCTGGTTGTGGTAGGATGATTCAGTTGCCTGATAACAGCTGGGAAGAAACTGTCCCTGAATCTGGAGGTGTGCGTTTTCACACCTATACCTTTTGCCTGATGGGAGAGGGGAGAAGAGGGAGGGGCCATGGTGTGACATGTCCTTGATTATGTTGCTGGCCTTGCCGAGGCAGCGTGAGGTATAAATGGAGTCAATAAAAGGGAGGTTGGTTTGTGTGATAGTCTGCAATCCGCTACAATTTCTTACGGTCCTAGATGGAGCCTCTCAGCTGCCTCCCAGCTTCCAACGCACCAAATGGAAAGGGAGTCATGGTAGTAGACTATTTCTGAACAATTTGCTGATCGTGGATGTGCTTATGTACGGCAATAGTCTACTGGGCTGTTTCTAAGAAAAGCATTTCACTGTGCATTTGCACTTTGCACATGTGCCAATAAAATCACCATTGAACCATTGAACTATTGAACCATTGATGCCATCTCCACCCATCGCTCCTCCACCTGACTATTATCAACCCCTACTCACCTGTATCCACCTATTGCTCGCTAACTCTTGCCCAACCTCTTTTTACTGATTAATTCCCCCCTTTCCTCCCAGTCCATTTGAGGGGTTTGACCTGAAATATTGGCTGCTCACTCCCCTCCGCAGATGCTGCCTGACCTGCTGAGGTCCTTCAGCTGCTCTCCTTTTTGGTGACAGATTCCAGCATCTGCCGTCTATTGTGCCATAAATGTTCCCCTTGGTCGCTATGACAGTTCTGTCAATGGGCCTGTCCCACTTACGCGACTTTTTTGGCAACTGCCGGCACCTGTCATCGGTCGTTGCAGGTTGGCGAAGATTTTCAACATGTTAAAAATTCAGCAGCGACCAGAAAGATGCTACGACTCTTTGGTCAACTGAGGAGACTACTCACGACCATACAGGCGACACCCTGGCAACATGTCGCGGGATGAAGCCTCTATGGTCGTGAGTAGTCGCCCAAAGAGTCATACCTTGTTCTAGTCGCCGCTGGATTTTCAACATGTTAAATATTTTCGGCGACTTGCTGCGACTATGATGGGTGCCGGCAAGTCGCCAAAAAAGTCACGTAAGTGGGACAGGCCCATTAGAGTTTTAAGCATCTGTATGTTGAGGAACGTATCTTGGAAAACACATTGAGTAGATGTTTGTCCTTTGATGTCAATCAATAGAATAAGTCTCCATC
>CM075977.1:202661840-202704389 GCA_038087875.1 Malacoraja senta | reverse complement strand
GAGTAGACTCGATGGGCTGAATAGCCTAATTCTGCTCCAAGAATGTATGAATGTATGAACTTATTATACATTCTCCGAAAGAAGTATATAAAATTAAGAGAGGCATGGGTAGGGTGGACAGCTTTTTCCCAGCTGGTAATGCCAAAAACTAGAGGACATTGCTTTAAGATGGGAAGGCAACTTTTAAAGGAGATGTGTGGGCCAAGTATTTTACACAGAGGGTGGTGGGCACCTGGAACACACTTCCAGCAGTAATGGTGGAAGCAGATATGATGGTGCTTTGAAGCAGGCTGTTAGATATGTACATGGATATGTAGAGAATGTAGGGATATAGATCACTTGTAGACTGTGGAGATTAGTTTAACCTGACACCATGTTCGGCCTGGGTATCGCGGGCTGAAGCCATACTGTTGCTGTGCCGTACTGCTCAATGTTCTATGTATCACCTACATTGCTGATTTAACCCCTGCATATTGGGTGGTAGAGTTGCTGCCTTACAGCGCCAGAGTCCCGGGTTCAATCCTGACTTTGGGTGCTGTCTGCATGGAACACGGTGGGCCGACGGGCCTGTTTCCACGCTGTAGCTCTAAAGTCTAAAGATCCTCCCTCACTATCTAGGCTGCCTGGTGCTGTTTTTGCCCCTGAAGAATTTGCATAGCATCATTAAATTTCTAAGCATGATCTCTCTATTCTTACTGATAAAAGCAGTAATTTTATTTAGCTCAGTAATACCCTCTAATTTAGAAATGAGCTGTCCAGTATCCCATTTCAACAATGCATCCTACAGCGTTATCACTGCTGTCAAGAGATGAATACCATCTGTTCCATGCACACATCAACATAGAATATTAAAATATTAATGACAAGGCATTTGAGCTAAGACATTGAATGAAGCCAGGGACCACTTTGCAATATAATGATTGCCATGCATATACTCTTGGCTTAGCTTTTCAACATTCTCTTGTGATTTTGCATTGCCGATCTGGGCCCTAGAAGCTGTAGATGCACATGTAAATAGAAAAGGAATGCGGGCTAACTCTCACACCAGGCAGTGCAAGGAAATGGTGGGTGTGAGTGGGGGGTTTGGAGTTTAGACTTCAGACTTCAGAGATACAGCGCGGAAACAGGCAATGTGACCCACCGAGCCCGCGCCGACCAACGATCACTCCATCCACCAGCACCACCCTACAGACTAGGGACAATTTACCGTTTTACCAAATCCAATTAACCTATAAACCAGTATGGCTTTGGAGTCCTCAGGGAAAACCCACGTGGCCACGGGGAGAATGTACAAACTCCGTACAGACAGCACCCATGATCAGGATCAAACCTGGGTCTCTGACGCTGTAAGGCAGCAACTCTACCGCTGCGCCACCGTGCTATCCCCGAGGTTTTGTCAGGGTGAGTGGCGTGGTGGGTGTATGTTCCTTAGGAGCCGTGATTGATAGATTGTAGTTTGGGAGTTGCTAAGGTTTAGTGCAGAAAAGGAATAGGTGACGTTCTCCTTTTCTTCAGAGAAGCTGCCTGACCCGTTGACTTACATCAGCTTTCGGTGGCAGTTATAATTAGTTAGAGGTAGTCATAATTAAGCTTGGTGTTCTTTTGTTTTAAATTCTTTTAGGGAAGTTTTGTGCTTCCAGCAAGTTGTTAGGCTGAAGATAGACACAAAATGCTGGCGTAACTCATCGGATCAGGCAGCATCTCTGGACAAAAGGAATAGGTGACATTTCGGGTTGAGACCCATCTTCACACTGAAAGTCAGGGGAGAGGGAAATGGTTTAATGAGGGAAGAAGACCATCCAGTGGAGTCCAGGAGGAGGGGGCTTGAGAGGGTCTTGCTGAATCATTGGAGAAAGGAGAACTTCTTCAACATAGGCATACCTTGAGGAGATTTCGCAGTGGAGCAGCCAAGATGTGTAGGAAGGAATTGCAGATCTTGGTTCACACCGAAGATAGACACAAAATGCTGGAGTAACTGGAGTAACTCAGCAGGACAGACAGCACGGAAGGTAAACACAAAATGCTGGAGTAACTCAGTGGGACATGCAGCATCTCTGGAGAGAAGGAATGGGTGATGTTTTGGGTCAAGACCCTTCCTTCTTCAGACTCCTCAAGGTTGGACAGCATCTCTGGAGAAAAGGAATAGGTGACGTTTCGGGTTGAGGCCCAGTTTCATCTTTCTCACCTGCTAGCTTACTTTAGTTCAACTTCCCCTCTCATTCCCAATGTGACCTTTCTGTCCTGGGCCTCCTCCGTTGTCAGAGTGAGGCCCAGCGCAAATTGGAGGAACAGCACCTCATATTTCGCTTGGGTAATTTACACCCCAGCGGTATGAACATTGACTTCTCTAACTTCAGATAGCCCTTGCATTCTCTCTCCATCCCCTTCCCAGTTCTCCCATCAGTCTTGCAGTCTCTGCCTACATTCTATCTTTGTCCCGTCCCCTCCCCTGACATCAGTCTGAAGAAGGGTCTCGACCCGAAACGTCGCCCATTCCTTCTCTCCAGAGATGCTGCCTCAACCGCTGAGTTACTCCAGCATTTTATGTCTAGCTTAGTTTAGTTTATTGTCACGTGTACCGAGTTTGCCCTGTTTGTCACCCTGCTGTGCTGATATTTGGTTTCTTCCAATCCCCTTCCCAAGGCTGGATTTTGCTCCCATTATAATTGAAGGCACTGTTCACATTAATAATTTAGAGCAAACAGTGTTCCGCTCTGGTGAGCTCTCCCTCTAGGTGTGTTATGTGCTTAACCGAAGGATATGCATCATCTCAAACCAATCTCCTGCGGGGACTTCCATCGCTATGTTCAGCCTCTCCTGTTTGGATAGGATGCCAAGAAGAAGTGGTTTTCAGACATTCCATAAATAACGGCTGTTTATTCTTACGGACTCACTTGTGCAACAAATGTTAGGTTTGGAACTTTCGCTTCAGCTTTTACTTTGAGAAGGGCCAACATTTTAATGTTGTCGCCTATTATGACTAATGCTTTAATTGTTGTGTACAGTTTTGGTCTCCTAATAAAACTCACCGAACTCCTTGGATAGGTTGGGTGAGTGGGCAGATGCACGGCAGATGCAGTATAATGTGGATACATGTGAGGTTATCCACTTTGATGGCAACAACAGGAAGGCAGATTATTATCTGAATGGTGTCAGGTGAGGAAAGGGGGAGTGGCAATGAGACCTGGGTGTGCTTGTACATCAATCACTGAAAATTAAGCATGCCGGTACAGCAGGCAGTGAAGAAAGCTGATGGTATGTTGGCCTTCATTGTGAGAGGATTTGAGTTTAGGAGCAAGGAGGTCCTATTGCAGTTGTACAGGGCCCTGGTGAGACCACACCTGGAGTATTGTATGCAATTTTGGTCTCCTAATTTGAGGAAGGACATTATTGCTATTGAGGGAATGCAGTTTCGGTTCACGAGGTTAATTCCCAGAATGGTGGGACTGACATATGATGAAAGAATGGTTCGACTGGGGTTGTATTCACAGGAATTTAGAAGGATGGGAGGGGTTCTTATAGAGACATATAAAATTCTTAAGGGATTGGACAGGCTAGATGCAGGAAAAATGTTCCCGATGTTGGGGGAATCCAGAACCAGGGGCCACAGTTTAAGAATAAGCGGCAGGCCTTTTTAGGACTGAGATGAGGAAAAACTTTTTCACTCGGAGAGTTGTGAATCTGTGGAATTCTCTGCCACAGAAGGCAGTAGAGGCTAATTCACTGGATGTCTTCAAGAGAGCTAGATTTAGTTCTAAGGGCTAATGGAATCAAGGGATATGGTTAAAAAGGAGGAACGGGTTACTGATTTTGGATGATTAGCCATGATCATGGGGTGGAAGATTGCAACCTTCACGTGGTCCGCCCTGTTTCGACGAATGCAATCAACCCAGTGTGCACAATCAAATAAGATCTTCTTTCAGCGCTGAACATCGAGAGCCCAACGATGACTGTAATGGAGAATTTAAGAAGTAACGTTAAGGTGAATTGAAAAGTGGCTTCGGCCCACCAAGCCCATGCCGACCAGCGATCCAAGCACACTCGCACTGTGCTACAGACTAGGGACAATTTACAATTTTTACCTAAGCCAATTAGCTTGCAAACCTGCATGTCTTTGGAATGTGGGAGGAAACTGGAGCACCCGGGGTAAACCCACTCTGTCACGGGGAGAACGTACAAACTCCATACAGACAGCACCCGTATTCGGAATCGAACCCGAGTCTCTGGCGCTGTAAGGCATCAACTCTACCGCTGTGCCACCATGTTTGCCATGGTTTTAAACAAAGTCCACGACACTCTGCCATTATCCGTCAATTCTCACTGCAGTTGAGTTCAGTTTAGTTTATTGTCAGGCGTGCCGAGATACAGTGAAAATCTTTTGTTGCGTGCTAATCAGTCAGCAGAAAGACAATGCATGATTACAATCGAGCCATTTACAGTATGGATGCATGATAAAGGGAATAACTTAAATAACATTTTGTGCAAATTAAAGTCCAGTAAAGTCTGATCAAAGATGATCCGAGTGTCTCCAAAGAGGTAAGAGTGAAGCTGGTGTGTGGAATAGGTCAAGATGCCACCATCATCAGCTGTGAAGCCTCAATGGTCTCTGATACCCGGTTACAGAGGGAATGAGAAATAGAGACGATTCACCCGATGGCACGGTGGCGCAGCGGTAGAGTTGCAGCCTTACAGCGCTTGCAGCACCGAAGACCCGGTTCGATCCCGACTACAGGTGCTGTCTGTACGGAATTTGTACGTTCTCCCCGCGTGGATTTTCTCCGAGATCTTCGGTTATCTCCACACTCCCAAGACGTACAGGTTAGTAGGTTTTTAAATGGCTTGGTATAAGTGTAAATTGTCCCTGGTGTGTGTAGGATAGTGTTAGTGTGGCGTGGACTCGGTGGGCCGAAGGGCCTGTTTCCGCGCTCTATCTCTAAACCAAACTAAACACAGAACCACATTGCAGCTGAGCTCGACCATGGGCTCCTGCCGATGCCTGAGGCACTGAGTTATTGAACATGGACACTCAATTAAAGTGGCCACTTGCCAAAAACGTTACTGAGATGAGGGTCACAAATTGTAACCGCACTGCTGTGTTACCCACTTGTTCTCTGGCGCGTTGCGAATGTATTTTCTACATCATGCTGTTGAACTGAAGTACATCGTGTTCTTTCTTATGTATTCCCACTCGGAGCGGGACTCGGGATGCCTGGAAGGTTCCTGCTTGAGATTCCTGGTCTCGCCTGTGCGGTACTTGCGGAGGTCCCATCGGAGGCTCCGTGGGATTGGATCAACAGGGGACTGCCAACGAGACCCGCAAAAGTCTTGTACTCTGGCAGAGCACAATCACTCTTGTTGGAAGCAATGTCCCTAAGTCCTTCCGCACCTACAGTCAGCGGCTAACCTTACACCATAACATGGAAAGCAAGGACTGTGAGCTCCGAAAGCCTGTTCTCTCAGCTGCAGGCTGCTGCTTGTTCGGCTTCATGTTCCCAGCAGTTCCCTGGTATTCCTTAGGGCAGAGGATACAGCACAAGGACACTTTTATTTATTCGCAAGATAGTGACTTTAAAGTTTGTAGTCTTTGGATAGTTACTCTCAGGTGAATGGAGCAAGGACAGACCCTTCGGTCCACGATGACTGTGCCAAGCATAACGGCAAGACCATCTCCTATGTGTAAGAAAGAACTGCAGATGCTGGTTTAAATCGAAATTCTGACAAAATGCTGGAGTAACTCAGCGGGTGAGGCAGCATCGCTGGAGAGAAGGAAAGGGCGACGATTTGGGTCGAGACATTTTGTTGTCTAAGGCCATCTCTTATCTACCTGCACTTAATCCATATCCCTCCATTCCCTGCATATCAGTCTGCCCATCCAAGAGTCTCTTAAGTGAATGTGACATTTAAGTTAACCATTGTACTCTGTGATTAAAAGATGTCAATTGCTGGAGTAAGTCGACGGGTCAGGCAGCATCTCTGGAGAACATTGGTGGGTTTTCCCCCCCCCCCCCCCCCCCCCTCCCCTCCCCACCCCCCCCCCCCCCCCCCCCCCCCCCCCCCCCCCCCCCCCCCCCCGCCCCCCCCCCCCCCCCTTCCTTTTCTCCAGAGACGCTGCCTGACTTGCTGAGTTACTCCATCATTCTGTGTCTATCTCAGATTTGTAGGTAAATCGGCTAGGTGTAAACATAAATTGTCCGTAGTGTGTGTAGGGTAGTGTTAATGTGCGGGGATCACTGGTCAGTGCGGACACGGTGGGCCGAAGGACCAGTTTCCGTGCTGTATCTCTAAACTAAACGAAGCTAAACTAACATGGATAGGCGACATTATGGCTCAGACTCTTCTTCAGACCCGAAAAGCCTCCTATCTATGTTCTCCAGGGATGTTGCCTGACCTCATAAGTCCACTGACTAGTTTCACTGTCGTCCTGTTGAGTTTCACTGTCTCCATAACTCATTATCACCTACACCACAGCCAACAATGGACCATTTTGAGCTCCACATTTCCTTGATCATCATTGTTTTTTGCATATCTTTCATTCATTTATTCTATGTACCGTCTATATCTCTCATTTCCCTCTCAGTCTGAAGAAGGGTCTCGACCTGACACATCACCTATTCCTTTTCTCCAGAGATGCAGTCTGACCCGCTGAGTTACTCCAGCTTTTTGCGTATATCTTTTGACAAGATACTCCAGCATTTAGTATCCTTTTTTGTAAACCAGCATCTGCAGTTCCTTGTGTCTATGCCACAGATGACTGTGGAGGCCAAGTCATTGAGGCGTTCAAAGGCGGAGATTGACAGATACCTGATTGGTAAGGGAGTCAAGGGTTATGGGGAGATGGCAGGAGCATGGGGTTGAGAGGAAAAGATAGATCAGCCATGAAGAGTAGACTCAATGTGCTTAATGGCCTACCTTTGTTCCTATGACATGAAAGTTAGTCTATATTTCATAATCATAATCATACTTTATTAGCCAAGTATGTTTGGCAACATACGAGGAATTTGATTTGCCATACAGTCATACTATATTATAAGCAACTGAACACACAAAATACATTTTAACATAAACATCCACCACAGTGACTCCTCCACATTCCTCACTGTGATGGAAGGCAAAAAAAAAGTTCAATCTCTTCCCTTCATTGTCCTCCCGCGGTCGGGGGCCTCGAGCCTTCTGTTAACGGGACGATCCGGCAGCGGGCCCTCCGCGTCATGGTGATCAAGCTCCTGCATCGGGGGGATCTCGGCTCCCCGTGTCGGGCGGTTGACCCCGGGTTGGGGCTAGTCGAAACCTCCTGCGACTTTGGAGCTCCCGACTCTGTCGCTCCCGAGACTGTGTTAAAATCCGCAGGCCGCGGGGTTGGACCATCGATTTGTGCCTAGTTGTGACAATGCAGGCACAAAACCTCCGCTGGGGAACGGTGTAAAAAGATGTTGTTCCAGTGGAGAGGAATGTGGGCATGTTGATGTCTGTCCAACCTCTCCCTGTAGCCAATACCCACTAAACCAGGCATACCTTTTGAGGGAGCATTCAAAGGTTCTCACCATTGACAATGCATCAATCTGCAACTGCTAAACGTTCACAGTGTATCTCTGTGTTCTATCTCTTCGGTCTTCACATCACAGTCAATCTATCCTTGAATGCTTTGGAGCCAGGAGCATGTACCTCTCTCTATACACATTCCATTCTTTCCTACTTCAGCCTATTTCACCGAAATTAAATACCTGATCCAGAGTGACCTAAACAATCGGAACATAGAAAAGTTCTATTTCCAACCACTAATATCACCTTCCTCCGACAACCCCTCGAACGAGGAGTAATCTCAATGTTCGAGGCCTGTTTCCATGCTCTACCTCCAAACTAGACTATATAAGGTCATGAGGAATAGGCATAGATTTAGGCCATTCAGCCCATCAAGTTTACTCCGCCATTCAATCATGGCTGATCTATCTCTCCCCACTAACCTCATTCGCCTGCCTTCCCCCCATAACCTCTGACACCCGTACTAATCAAGAAATCCGGTGCCTCAATTGTTCATGACAGTTCCTTCAGCCCCACGAGCGAATCCTTCATTCAATATTGATGACCCGCTACCTTATTCACCATAACTCTGCCGAAACTCAAAAACAAATCTTTTAATTTTGCTCATTTAGTTTCGTTTAGAGATACAGTGTGGAAACAGGCCCTTCGTCCCACTCTGTGCCAACGAGCGATCCTCGCACGCTAACACTATCCGACACACACTAGGGACAATTAATTATTTTACCAAAGCCAATTAACCTACAAACCTGCACGTCTTTGGAGTGTGGGATGAAACTGGAGCACCCGGGGAAAGCCCATGCGGTCGCAGGGAATATACAAACTCCGTAAGGACAGCACCCGTAGTCAGGATCGAATCTGGATCTGTGGCGCTGTAAGGTGGCAATTCTACTGCTGCACCACCATGCCGATCCTTATTCCATGCATTTATTCCATGCTTTTTTTATTTTATACATCAATGCTGCTGAAGATCTTGTCATAAATTGTATCATTTCTCCATACATATAATCTCCCAAAGTATTTTTAATCTTTTCCCTGCACGGGAGACCCGATCTTTTCTCTGTCGGGTCTCCGTTGTCGTTGGGGCCTAGCACCGTGGAGCGGCCTCCAACCGGAACGGACCTGGGGCTCCAGTCGCGGAACCGGCGGACCACTCACCATCGTGGGGCTGGTCGAGTTCTGAATGGGAGGAGCTGTGGTGGCGCGCTGCTGCGGCCCGACCCCGGAGTTTCGGAGGCTCCAGCCGCCGGCCCGGTGGACGGTAACACCGGGAGCCCGCGGGTCCCTGGTGGGAGACTGCTTTTCAGAGCTCCCGCAACGGCAACTTCTCCCGCCCGTGTCGCGGGGTTGAGGATGACCTGGAGCGGGGCCTTGCATCGCCCGGCGTGGCTTTAATGGCCGCGGGACTTGCTAGCGCCCGCCGGGGCTCCAACATCAAGACCCAGAGCGTGGTCTTGCATCGCCCGGCGCGGCTTTAATGGCCGCGGGACTTATTTACCATCGCCCGCCGGGGGCTTTGACTTTGACATCGGGAGGAGAATGGGGAGTGCAGGGGAGAGACAAGACTTTACCTTCCATCAAAGCAAGGAGGAGATTCACTGTGATGGATGTTTGTGTAAATTGTGTTGTGTCTTGGTTCTTTTTACTTGTTTGTATGATTGCAGAAACCAAATTTCGTTTGAACTTAGGTTCAAATGACAACAAATAAAATGTATGATTGTATCATTGTATTGTATCATCATTTAAAGGGATTTGTTTCCACATTGGGAAGGTTGCAGGACTGACGTTATAACGTTAAGCATCAAAATCTGGTTTAGAGGGTTTCATCTCCAAGGAGAGGGTGAGTTTGAATTTGAGTTTAAGCTTAAAGGGCTTGCCCACTTAGGCGATTTTTCAGCGACTGCCGGCGACTGTCATAGTCATAGCAGGTTGCCGAAAAAACGGCAACTGGACCCCCTTCCACAATGTCTATGACAATGTCTACGACAATGTCTACAACAACCTACCACCTAGTGGATGGCAAGCTACGGCAAGTTGCTGACAACCGGCGACCCATTAGGATGTCCACCTATGACCACACCTACGACAACCTATGTCCACCCGCAACAAGCTACGACCCTGTCCGCAAAAACTGAAGACGACTTAAGACAATTCAATCACCGGTACCTGTCGCCGGTTGAAATAGGTAGTCGCCAATGGAATTCACCAAAGTCAGCACCGGCGACAACCTACGTCACCTGGCGACAACCTACGACAGCACCTACGTCAGGCGAAGTCAAACTATGCTCATTGGCGTTAAGCCCACTGTCGCCGATTGTGGCCAAAATTGTTTGAACATTTCAAATTCCAGCGTTGACCAGAAAAATGCTACGATTCTTTGGGTGACTGAGGAGACTACTCACGACCATACAGGCTACACCCAGGCGACCATGTGGCGGCAACCTAGTCGCCTGTAGTCGCCTAAAAAATCACCTATGTGGGACAGGCCCTTAAGTTAGTCCATTGTCATATGCACTGAAAAGCTTTTGTTTCGTGCTAACCAGTAAGCGGAAAGACGATATATGATTACAATCGAGCCATCCACAGTGTACAGGTACATGATAAAGGGAATAATGTGAATAATGTTTAGTGTAAGATCAAGTCAGTAAAGTCCGATCAAAGATATTCCGAGGGTCTCCAATGAGGTAGATAGTAGTTCAGGGTCGCTCTCTAGTTGTTGGTAGGATGGTTCAGTTGCCTGATAACCATATAACAATTACAGCACGGAAACAGGCCATCTCGACCCTTCTAGTCCGTGCCGAACACGTATTCTCCCCTAGTCCCATATACCTGCGCTCAGACCATAACCCTCCATCCCTTTCCCGTCCATATAACTATCCAATTTATTTTTAAATGATAAAAACGAACCTGCCTCCACCACCTTCACTGGAAGCTCATTCCACACAGCCACCACTCTCTGAGTAAAGAAGTTCCCCCTCATGTTACCCCTAAACTTCTGTCCCTTAATTCTCAAGTCATGTCCCCTTGTTTGAATCTTCCCTACTTTCAGTGGGAAAAGCTTATCCACGTCAACTCTGTCTATCCCTCTCATCATTTTAAAGACCTCCATCAAGTCCCCCCTTAACCTTCTGCGCTCCAAAGAATAAAGCCCTAACTTGTTCAACCTTTCTCTGTAACTTAGTTGCTGAAACCCAGGCAACATTCTAGTAAATCTCCTCTGTACTCTCTCTATTTTGTTGACATCCTTCCTATAATTAGGCGACCAAAATTGTACACCATACTCCAGAATTGGCCTCACCAATGCCTTGTACAATTTTAACATTACATCCCAGTTGGGAAGAAACCGTTCCTGAATCTGGAGATATTTGTTTTCACACTTCTGTACCATTTGAGCAATGAGATGGGAGAGAAGAGGGAGTGGCCAGGGTGGCGACTCATCATTGATTTTACTGATGGCCTTGCCGAGGCAGCGTGAAATGTAAATGGCATCAATGGATTTACTTGGATTGGTTTCTCTGGAATGTCAGAGGTTGAGGAGAGACTCGGGAGGTCACGGTGGCGCAGCGGTAGAGTTGCTGCCTTACAGCGAATGCAGCGCCGGAGACCCGGGTTCGATCCCGTCTATGGGTGCTGTCTGTACAGAGTTTGTACGTTCTCCCCTTGACCCGCGTGGGTTTTCTCTGAGATCTTCGGTTCCTCCCACACTCCAAAGACTTACAGGTTTGTAGGTTAATTGGCTTGGTAAATGTAAAAATTGTCCCTAGTGGGTGTAGGATAGTGTTAATGTGCGGGGATCGCTGGTCGGCGCGGATCCGTGGGCCGAAGGGCCTGTTTCTGCGCTGTATCTCTAAACTAAACTTGATGGAAGTATATAAAATTATAAGAGGCACATAAATGGTCGACCCAATTGCAGGGTGGAAATGTCCAGCATCAGAGAGCATAGTTATAAAGTGAGAGGGGAAGGTTTAACAGAGATGTGCGAAGCAAGTTTTGTGCACACATGGTTGTGAGGACCTGGAATGCATTGCCAGGGGTGATGGGGGAGGCAGATACAATGGTGATGTTGGATGTTTTTGGACAGGCAAATGGAAGTGCAGGGGATGGTGGAATATGGATCATGTACAGGCAGATGAGATCAGTTCAACTTGGCATCATGTTCAGCACAAACATTGTGGCCGGAAGAGGCCTGTTCCTGTGCTGTACTGTTCCATGTCCTTTGTTCTACGTACAGTATCTCCTTCAGTCTTGCTCGCAATCCAAGCATTAAATTCAGACTCTGAATCACAACACGACTAAAGCTGTGTCTAATAATAATCAATATCTAAAAATCTATTTCATTTCACTCACTGATAAATATCACTTGGAGCCGGCAGGATAACCAGTGACTTTTGTGCGACGCGTGGGTTTGTACCAAATGAACGTTGTGGGTGGAGTCACTGAGTCTGTGGCTGAGTTGAAGTAGCTAACTTTACTGGAAATCTATGAGGGAAAACCCGATACCAAGAAAAAAAAAATCAAGGCAAAATGAGTTCAGTGCGTAATTTTATACATGCCACAATAGTTAAGGAGAGAGTTCAACTTCAAGTCTTACAGAAAAATGAACATGTTTAGAAATCTTGCTTGCAGATTATATAAAGATCTGATTCAATGCCCTTCCAAACGTCGTATATTCAGGAAGGATTAAAGGCATCAGTGGAGAGAATACTCAAGGTCATTATTTCTCTGAATCAGTGGGGATGTGTTTGGAAAATGGCACATTCATCAACTAGTTCATTATGTGACCGTACGCACGGGCCTCAGTCAGGGCAGTAGGAGCAAGGCTGACAGCCCCGTGATTTATGTTGGTGATGTGAGCCGGAAAGAAGCACCTTGGTACATGTTCTTGTCGTTTGTACACACCGCTTTTTTTTTCCTCTTTACACCTCCGTGAGAGTTGCAGCTCGCCCATGGCAGAATTATTAAATTGCTGGGTAATTGTCAATGCATTATATAGCAACTTTGGAATAAAGAACAGAACACAAAGTGCTGGGGGTAACTCGGTAGGTCAGGCAGCATCTCTGGAGGACACGGATCGGTGTAGTTTCGAAACCTCGCTTATCCATGTCCTCCACAGTTTGGCCACCTGAGTTACTCCAGCGCTTTGTGTTCCAAGCATCAGTCTGAACAAGGGTCCTGACGTGAAACGTTATCATTCCATGTCCTCCACAGATGCTACCACAGGTGTCAGACTAGGTTATGGGGAGAATGCAGGAAAATGGGGTGAGGAGGGAGAGATAGATCAGCCATGATTAAATGGTGGAGTAGACTTGATGGACCGAATGGCCTAATTCTACCCCTATTTCTTATGACCTTAATCACACCATATCCAATCCTGCACACTAAAGACAATTTACAGAAACCAATTAAGCTACAAATCTGCACGTCTTTGAGATGTGGGAGGAAACTGGGGCACCAGGAGAAAATCCAGGGAGAACATGCAAACTCCATACAGATAGCACACGTGGTCAGGATGGAACTCGGGTCTAAGCTGCTGTAAGGCAGCAACTCTACTGCGCACCACTGTGTGGCCCATTTCCTGGACTTGATCCATGTTGATAAATGTCGAATGGCTTGGTTGCTGCAGTCTGGTGTGTCCTAATACTCAGGCCACATACCCCAACGCCAAGCGTCACATTGAAGCGCCACTGTGCTGCCCAAAGTTAAGTTTAAAGAGAGTTCCTTGCAATAGCAACAGTGAGTATAATTCAGTGAGCAATCGTTCTGTATTCAGGTGATAGGGTGGAGTTTTAAATAGCAGAGGCGTGCGTGCTGGCTCTCCAGCTGCTGAATCTATGTTCAGTGGTGTCAGCAGAAATACGACTTGAGAAAATCCTCGTACTGTCATAGCATTAAAATCTGCCTTGTTTCAAGTTCAGGACCATTAAAGAATTGATTGAGTGAAAGATACAGCATGGAAACATGTCCTTCTGAGTCTGTGCCAACTATCGATTACCCGTTCACAATAGTTCTATGTAATCCACTTTGTGTTCACTCCTTACACATTCGATCAGATTTACAGAGACCAATTAATCTACAAACCTGCACGTCTTTGGGATGTGGGAGGAAACAGGAGCACCCAGGAGAAAGCAGTATAGTAACAGGGAGAAGGTCACAAGTGATAGGAGCAGAATTAGGCCATTCTGTCCATCAAGTCACTCTGCCATTCAATCATGGCTGATCGATCTCTCCCTCCTAATGCCATTCTCCTGCCTTCTCCCCATAACCCCTCACACCTGTACTAATCAAGAATCTATCTATCTCTTCCTTAAAAACACCCATAACTTGGCCTCCACAGCCTTCTGTGGCAAAGAATTCCACAGATTCACCACCCTCTGACTAAAGAAATTCCTCCTCATCTCTTGCTAAAGGAACATGCAAACTTCACACAGAGAGCATCACTGGGATCTCAGGGTCTGGGATGAATGCCACATTCATGAACCAAAGATGCACAGACACAGAATGCATACAGGCGGTGGTGGGTATATGAACGAACTGCCTAAGAAAGTAATTGAGGCAGGTACTATAACAGCAATTAAAAGACACTTGGACAGGTACATTGATAAGAACGATTGAGAGGGACTTGGGCCAAATTTACACAAATGAGAATAGCTTAGATGAGAATAGCTTAGATCTTAGCATCTTTGGCATCTGGACAGGTCGGGCCAAACAGCCATGCTGTATACCTCCTTGACTGTCGTTACAGCATCCGAGGTCAGGATCGAACCCAGGCCTCAGGATCTGTGCCACTGTGCCACACTGCTTTGTGTTGCATTCTCCAGCAGAGCTATTCATATCTCGAGATATGATCCGAAAAACATGTGAACGTGAACAGGTCAGTCTTTTTTTTTGTGTATCAAAAATAATTTATTTAATTACGATCACGACACAAATCCGAACCGTGGTGACACACCCACCACCACAGTACAAAATCACAAAATTATCTAGACACTAAATTTCCAACAACCATGTTACATCCTTACAAATATACCAAATAACTACTATACAACTATGTCCCTCTCGAACACCACTCAGGCAAGTATCTGGCTCATGCAAAGCCCTCTTGCGCCTAGCACCGTGACTCGTGGATGGCCTGCAACAGGCCAGGCTTTGGTTAGTGGCAGTCTGAGATGGGCCATTTTGTCTTATTTCTCATTACAGTGTCAGGTAGACATATTTGTTAAACCGTCTAATAGTTTAGTCTTAGTATCTAGTGAGATACAGCGTAGGAACGGGCCTTTTAGCTCGCAGTCAACATCGAGCAGTGATCACCCATATAAAGGTTCTACATCCTACACACTACGGACCATTCACAGAAGCTAATTAACCTGGTAACCTGCGCATCTTTGTGAGTGGAAACTGGAGCACTCGGAGAAAGGAATGTGGTCACAGGGAGAAGGTACAAACTCCATGCAGACAGCACCCATGGTCAGGATTGATCCCGGGCCTCTAGCGCTATGAGACAACAACTCTACCGTGGCGACACTATGCCACCACCACACCAAAAGGGCACGGTGCCGTAGCGGTAGAGCTATTGCCGTAGAGCGCCAGAGACCCGAGTTCGATCCTGACTAAGGGTGCTATCTGTATGGAGTTTGTACGTTCTCCCCGTGACCTGTGTGGGTTTTCTCAAGAACTTTGATTAACTACCCTCTGACTAAAGAAGTTCCTCCTCACCTCTTTTCTAAAAGAGCACCCTCTAATTCTGATTCTATAACCTCTGGTTCTAAACATCCTTTCCACATCCACTCTATCTATTCCTTTCTGTATTCTGTGAGTGTCAATGAGGTCCTCCCTTCAACAATCTAAACTCCAGCGAGTAGAGGCCCAGTGCTGTCAAACGCTCACCATATGCTGAACACATCATATGCTAAACGTTCATCAAGACTCAAACACTGACTGATTCACTCTCCACAGATGCTGCCTGACCTGCAGAGTGTTTCCACCATTTTCGGTGCACGGTCCACCGTTATTGTTGCTCTTTACTGATATCCATAAACGTTGGTGCGTAAAACTGGAAACCTTTCTCCAATTGTTGGTTTTACTTACAAATTCACCAGAATAAAACGACCTGGTTTAACACTGCTGCTTGCTCTTGCGATGCATCCTGGCATTACTTAGCCTATGTCAAAAAGCGTCACATTGATTGCATATTTTCAGCAAAAAGATCAATATTCTCACCTAAATCCATTTCCTTTCCCAACTTTGTTAATGGTCTACAAAATAGAACCATTGATTTTGCACGCTTTCATATTTCCTGTTCCATCTACTATGTCTCCGTTCATTAATCGAGTTCAAATAACGAACTTAGAATTACAGAGTGATTGTATCAATGAAGCAGGCCATTCAGCCCGTTGAATCTGTCCTGGTCTCCTGTCAGAGCGAGCGTTCCAGATGGATTCATGCTCTCTCCCTAAATCCCTGCCAATACTTTATTTTCCGGCTACTTATAATAATCTCTAATGTGTTTAAAGCTACAAGGTTGGTGCCAAATATCAGTCTTTATAATACATGTTGTAAATATGTATTTTGATTATGAGTTGTGAGAACAATATTGCCTTTAAACTCTGAAATAAATGCAAAAAGAAGGTGGAAACACTCAGCAAGTCAGGCAGCATCCGTGGAGGGAGAAATGGTCAGGTCTGGGATATTGGAAGAGGAAAGGCCACAGATGGACTTGAATGCTCGCGGCTGGTAGTCTTAAAGCTGAGCAGTTGCTGACTGAGGGGACAAAAGATGTTGATGAGTGAACAGACATTGAATTGAGTTGGGAGAGAGGACAAGATGGATCAGAGCTTGTGGAAGGACGGAAGTAGGTTAGTTTAGTTTAGTTTAAAGACACTGCATGGAAACAGGCCCTTCGGCCCACTGAGTACACACCGACCATCGATCTCCTGTTCATACTAGTTCAATGTTATCTTACTTTCTCATCCACTCCCTACACATTGGGGGCAAATTACATTGGGTGAAATGGCCTTCACACCTCTACGACTTTGAGGCATGCAGGTTTGTAGGTTAATTGGCCTCTATAAATTCCCCCTAGTGTGCGGGATTGGAAAGTGGGATAACATAGAACTGGCCTCTACAGGATGATGGTCAGGGTTGACTCACTGAGCCAAGAGCTCGTTTCCGCACTGTATGTCAAAACTCTAAAACTCTAAATAATATTTGATTTACATATAAATGCGGCGACTATTGGCCCAATCACAATGGATCAGTCACTAGTAATGTTAATACAGAGATCCCATGCAGTCACGGGGAGAACGTGGAAACTCCACACAGACAGCACCTGTAGTCAGGATCGAATCAGGTCTCTGGCACTGAGAGGCAGCAGCTCAACCAGCTGCACTGCTAATAGAAACTATGCAATTGCTGTGATGAAAACTGCTTATGCTTCCATACAATACCTCTTAATACATATGCAGTATTAGCGCGGCACCATGGCATAGTGGTAGAGTTACTGCCTTACAGCACCAGAGACCCAGGTTCGATTCTGACTACGGGTGCTGTCTGTGCAGAGTTTGTAGGTTTTCCCCATGACCTAGAAACGTACAAAATTCTTATGGGGTTGGACAGGCTAGATGCAGGAAGATTGTTCCCGATGTTGGGGAAGTCCAGGACAAGGGGTCACAGCTTAAGGATAAGGGGGAAATCCTTTAAGACCGAGATGAGGAAAAACTTTTTCACACAGAGAGTGGTGAATCTCTGGAACTCTCTGCCACAGAGGGTAGTTGAGGCCAGTTCATTGGCTATGTTTAAGGGGTAGTTAGATGTGGCCCTTGTGGCTAAAGGGATCAGGGGGTATGGAGAGAAGGCAGGTACGGGATACTGAGTTGGATGATCAGCCATGATCATATTGAATGGCGGTGCAGGCTCGAAGGGCCGAATGGCCTACTCCTGCACCTATTTTCTATGTATCTATGTATCTATGACCTGCGTGGATTTTCTCCGAGATCTCTTCAGTTCCTCCTACACTCCAAAGAAATACGGGTTTGTAGGTTAATTGGTATAAATGTAAAATTGTCCCTAGTGTAAGCAGAATAGTGTTAGTGTGCGGGGATCACTGGTCGGTTAGGACCCGGTGGGCTGAAGGGCCTGTTTCCATGCTGTATCTCTGAACTAAACTAAAGGAAACTAAAAGAATCCCATCTGTATGAACATTAGTATGTAAAGCTAGTGACTGATCCATTGTGATAGGGCCATTATTCATCGCATTTATATCTCAAATAGTATTTGCTTTAGGAACTCAGTAGTATGGTATTCGCAAAGATCTAGATTATGTGCTGGTGGGATATTTGCACTAAATCTCAATATATTAGAGATAAAATAGCTCCAATGCACAGTCCAAGCCAAGCTGAAAAGATCACCTAGTACTTCAGTGTGTAGGAAGGAATTGCAGATGCTGGTTTACACTGAAGATAGACCCAAAAGCCTGGAGTAACTCAGCGGATCAGGCAGCATCTCTGGAAAATAGGTGACGTTTCGGGTCGAGACCCTTCTTCAGACTGAGATTCAGGAAAGAGGGAAACGAGAGATATAGAAGGCAGACACCAAATGCTGGAGTAACTCAGCGGGACAGGCAGCATCTCTGGAGAGAAGAAATGGGTGACGTTTCGGGCCGAGACCCTTCTTCAGACTAATGTCAGATAGAGAAGGTACATAAAACAAATGAATGATAGATATGCAAAAAGCAACGACGATCAAGGAATGGGTACTTTTGTCTGAGTCTTACCCAAGTTTGATGTTCACTTACTGAATCAACTGCCAATCTGACACACTTCCTGAGGGTGGATAGAATCAACTATGGGATTAATTAAGTAAAACAAATGTAAAAATAAGCCATGATGGGAGACTGATTATAGAGTCTGAAAAGCTACAAACAGGACAGGGTACAAAGGATGGAATTCTATTCCCACTGATAGTCTGATGTGCTTTGTGAAGGATGAGCACGTGGTATAATTACACGGTGCTGTGGCATCACGCGGTGCATACTAAAATATGCTCATAAGTTCATAAGTAATTGGAGCAGAACTTGGACATTCGGCCCATCAAGTCTACTCCACCATTCAATCATGGCTGATCTATCTCTCTCAACCCCATTCTCCTGCCTTCAGCCCATACCCCTGATATCCGCCTTTAAATTATCCATTGACTTGGCCTTCACAGCCTCCTGTGGCAATGAATTCCACAGATCCACCACCCTCTGCCTAAAGAAATTCCTTCTCATTTTCTTTCAGTTCTGTTCAGTTTCGTTTATTGTCACTTGTACCGAGGTACAGTGAAAAGCTTTTGTTGGCTGCGGGTGTCCATTTGAAACTGAGGTGTGAAGGATGCACATCCTTGCAGAGGTTGGGGAATGTCAAAAATTGTCTACCCCAGACATTGTAGAGGTTGGATGACTGGAAGTTTTTTAAAGATGAGGTAGGTAAATGTTTGAAAGATCAGAGAACTGACTGCTATGCATGACTGATAGAGACGGTGAGTGGGGACTGGGAGCAGATCAGCCGTGACCATACTGCATGCTAGAGAGGGCATGAGGGAGGTGACCTGCTCCTGCTCCGATCTTCTTGTGTTCTTAGAGTCATAGAGTCATCGTTAATAGTAAGATTAAACGAGAACTTACCAGTTTGAAGTTTGATCTGTATTTTATGTGGAGTTACGATGAGGGATTACGTGAAGAACCCGTCCAGCACGCATGCGCGACATACTTCAAAGCAGCGGTGTGGAATCACAGGAAACACAATAATTGAAATAAACATAGTAAAGAAAAGGAGAACTAAGATACCAGTTGATCTCTATAATTGAGGGTGGGAGCGGAGGGCACGTAATCCCTCATCGTAACTCCTCATAAAATACAGATCAAACTTCAAACTGGTAAGTTCTCGTTTAATCTTACTATTTTACTTCGGAGTCACGTGAGTGACTACGTGAAGATTTTAAAGCTCTGTGATTTCAAACCGTGTAACAGTTCATACTTCACTCGCTGCTGAAGTCATTCAAGGGAGGAAGTATGTTATCGTAATCAACCATGAATCTGTTTGTAAACAATAATGGTATTTATTAAACAATAACAAAAGAAAAATGCTCCCCCGGGCTTAAATTATATATTTGCAGATTCTAAAACTCTTTCTGCAAATAACACAGGTTCTGCTAGCGGCTTGTTGTAGAACGTTTGGAACGTTTTCTCCATGGACCACCCCGCTGTAGCCAGGATGTGGTCCAGTGGTACGTCCATCCTTTTAGCCGCCAATGTGGAGCTACCCTGGTGGAGTGAGATGTATATACGTCAGTATCTACTCCAGCAGCTCCCAGTACCTGCTTGAGCCATCTTGAGATGGTTTGGCTCGAAACCTAACCATGAGGTTTCTTGTGGCTGACCCATAAGGCTTTTTCTCTCCCTCGGGAATCTCTTGTTGTGTTGATGTAAGTGAGTAGGTGAGTCATGACACACAACCGTGGGTCAGGTGGGTATACCCGGAAATCCATAACTAGGCCTGAAGTTCCTGGCCTGCTCTGCTTTACCAGCTCCTGAATGGTGAATGAGACCCGGTCTGGTGTCATAACCATGTTGTCCAGTCGCAGTAAGTGGAGGGACTGGACTCTTTGTGCTGAGACTAGTGCCATCAGCATGACCGTTTTCAGGGTTAGCTGTTCCAGGGTGAGAGACCTGGCTGGTGACCATCCCCTTAGGTATGTCAGGACCACACTGACATCCCAGATTTGGGTATACCTAGGTCTAGGGCAGTTGGAGTTGAATATACCCCTCATGAGTTTGATCACCAGCGGGTGAGACCCTATGACCTATTGTCCTGGAGCTTGTTTTAAGTAGGCTGACAGAGCACTTCTGGCAGTATTGACGGCGCTGTAGCTTAGTCCTTCATTATGGTGAAGGCCAGCCAGGAACTCCAGTACATTGGTTATGGTTGCAGATGAGTATGTTGTCCCAGTAGATGAGCAGTATCTTTCCCACTTCTTGATGCTCGATAGGTATTGTTTCCTGACTTATGCCTGATACCGGGTGAGTCAATAGGTCTGGGATACTGGGAAAGTTCATAGGAGTTTCGATGACCATGTCGAGGACCACTGGGAACCATGGCTGTGTAGGCCACTCAGGTACTATCAAAATACCTGAAGCAGAGTCCATCTGTATTTTGCGAAGTACCCTACTGATGAGGCAGACGGGGGGAAAAGCATAAAATAAATAGTTTCCCCAGTTCAGCACGAATGCATCTATCGCTGCTGCCTCAGGGTCTGGTTCCCAAGCGACATACATTGGTACCTGGTGATTTAGTCTGGATGCAAAGAGATCGATATCTGGTGTGCCATATTGCTTTGTAATTTTAGCAAAAGCTCTGGGATTTAACATCCATTCGATGTTATCATTGAATTTGAGTGACCTGGTGTCTGCCACTGTATTTAGCTTACCTGGTAGGTAAATTGCTGATAGCCAAATATGTCTATCGACACACCATTGCCAGATTTTGTTGACCAAATTGTCACATGATATCGATTTTATTCCGCCCATATGGTTAATATAGGCCCCCACCGTGGTATTATCAATTTGTAAACAAACATGCAGATGGTGCATATTCGTGGAATATGCTTTTAAACCATAAAACGCACCCAACATTTCCAAATAATTTATGCCCAGTGTTTGTAGTAAAGATGATTCTAGGTTAGTCCATCTACCACCTGTGCTGGATATGGTATTAGTTGCTCCCCAGCCTTGAGCACTGGCATCTGTTTGTATAGTTATGTTGGGTTATTGATGATGATAGGGCTTGAACTATGCCAAATGTGCTCTATCCACCACTGTAACTCTGATATAGCTTCAATGGGTAATTTCATGGTTCGGTCAAAGTGACCTGTATGTCGTTTTAACGCCTGTACTTTTGCCCTTTGTAGGTTTTGATAGTGCAGGGGTCCAAATTGTGTAGCTGGAAATGCTGCTACCATTTTGCCAATTACTCTTGCCACTTGTCGGATGGTTGGTCGATTGCTAACCATTAAATTTTAGGTATCTGCGATGACCCTTATGAATGGGTACTGAATAGTAGGCATCTTTTAAATCAATACTTGCCATAAAGTATCCTTTGAAAATCAGTTGTTTGGCAGTTACAAATGTTTCCATTTTTAAATATATTTGAGACAAATTCCAAAGGTTCATGTTTGGATTTCTCAATGATACCCTTTGTAAGTAACCTCACCAGTTCTGCTTGACCCTCTAGTTTTTCTTTGACTGAGAGGGTAAAGACCCTTTGGGGTACGTGCTGTACTGGTGGCATGTTTTCTTGAATGAACTCTATTTTATATCCACGAATACTGTTAAGTATATAACTTTCATTCGTGACAGACCTCCATGCTTCAATGAACAGGTGTAATCTCCCCCCTGTTAGTACAGTTCCCCCACTTTTTATATGCTGGTAGGAACCAGACCCACCTACCTCCATAGTTATGGGAGTGTTCCTTTCTTCAGTTTCTTCATCCGTCGTTGTACTGCTGGATGTACTGCTGGTTGGGGGTGGTGCATTTTCCATGGGGTCCGCTCTGGGCCCTGGCCTAAAAAAGGCTTTTGGGGATGGTATGCGGACCCCGAACTTTCACCAGTCCCATAAGTTTGACGTTGACTGGTGGACGCGGTGGGGTACTGCCATCTGGGTTGTGTGGGTCTGCTCGTTCCGGGGCCTGCCCTCATGAGGCCAAATGCTTTGGCCTCTTCATCCAGGTCTTTCACTTGTTTTGTCAAGTCCTTTCCGAATAACAGGATCTGTGGCTCTGAGGCCGGTGTTTTACACAGTCCTGCATATTTGGGATTGAGGGCAGGTCTTATTATCTCCTTGCGGAGGTTGTTGATCTCATATTGAGTGCTGCACAGCAGAGCCAGAGTGTCTTGCTGGTTGGTGGTCATATCCACCCCATCCACGGAACGAGCATAGAATGTTATCCCTGTCGTCAGGAGCTTGAGGATACGTTGTAATTTTAGCTCCTGGTTCCGGATACTCTGTCCAAAATACCCCCAGATTTGGCTGTTAACGGCCAGTACATTGAGCGAACTGCAGTTCTCCGGAGGCGAGTAGAGTTCTAGTGCCTCATTGACTACCTGTTCTTGTAGGGGTTTGAGGGACAGGTGGTTAATGCTGGCCGCCAGTTTTGGCTGCAACGGCCGCCCTGCTCGTGGTGTAGCCACGTAGCGATTCACCACACCCAGCAGCTCCTCCTGGTCCTGTACCCCAAGCATACTCCCGATATCTTCGGCCAATGACCCCTGTTCCTGACCAGCCCAGCCCTGGTCGCCAACGCTGCCCTCGGCTGAGGGGGAAGCGATGGCCAGTGCATTGTAGAGCACTGATGTGGGAGTGCCTGAATTCCCTTGGCGAGACTGCTCCAGCTCCCGAAGCAAGTCTCGCTGGAGCATTTGCTCCATGAGCCTTTCCATGCGACTCAGGCGGCTACCTCTTCCGCTCTCAGGCGGAGCCTCCTCATCGGAGTCAGATATAACCGGCCGGTCAGTTTTTTGTCTTGATTTACCTCCAGCCCGCTGCTGTTGGCTGCGCTAGCAGTACTGGGCTCGGCTCGGTCTCAATGAGTGTGGACCGCCGCATGTGCGGTCCAGGTGCCGCCTCTCACCCCCACTGATGGGACACTCCCGTTCTGTTGGAGTCGAACGGGGGGCGGTCTTTTTCCCTTGCCGTGCTTTGCTCATTTTTCCAGTTTCACCTGGAATTCACAAAGCAGAGCAAAGCTTCCTAATTACGACCTCAGAGTAAGTACTTACCTGATGGTCCGCTTTTGAAACTTGTAGCGGGAGCGCCTGTACTCCCGTTCGTCGCTGTTGCACTGCGTGAACGCTAATGTCGCGCATGCGTGCTGGTCGGGTTCTTCACGTAGTCACTCACGTGACTCCGGAGTAACATTACGTCATTCCCTTCATGATGTATCTGTACACTGTGGAGGGCTCAATCGTAATCATGTACTGTCTTTCTGCTGTCTGGATAACACACAACAAAAGCTTTTCACTGTACCTCGGTACATGCGACAATAAACTAAACTCAAACTCATTGGCCCTTCGGCCCACCTCGCTCACACCAACCAACATGCCCCATCTACACTAGTCCCACCTGCCTGCGTTTGGCCCATATCCCTCTAAAACTATCCTATCCATGTACCTGTCCAAATGTTTCTATACCCTCTCCAGTACAACCTCATCAGTGTGGGGACCAGATCTGCACACTCCACTCCAAGTGAAACCTAATCCAAGCTGGCTATCCGCGAGTCACGGCGCCAGGTGGAAGAGGGCTCTGCCCGAGCCATCTGCCTGCCCCTTTTCCAGGGTTACGTCCGTGCCCAGTTGGTGTTAGAGAGGGACTACGTGCTGTCAACAGGCACCCTGGGGGGTTTCCAGGGACCGCTGGGCACCACGGGGGGTTGAATACATCCTTGACAAGGATTGTAACATAGTTGTATAGTAGTTTATTTAGTATATTTGTTTGTTTTGTATTATGATGGTGGGTTCTGTTTTGTTTTATTGTATTGTCAATATTATTTTTAATAATTGAATACATTTTTTGATCTTTTAAAAAGTGAAACATAATCAGTGATCTGCAAAGTTGCAACGTAACGTCCAACGTTTATATCCTATGTCTCCACGTATGAAGGCAAGCATGCCAAATGATCTCTTCACCACCCCATTCACCTGGCTATTGCCATTATGAATACTCGTGAATTTCATTAGGTTAAAAGGTCATGAGTGATAGGAGCAGATTTAGGCCATTCGGCCCATCAAGACTACTCCGCCATTCAATCATGCTGATCTACCTCTCCCTCCTAACCCCATTCTCCTGACCTCCCCATAACCTCTGACACCCGTACTAATCAATAATCTATCTAACTCTGCTTTAAAAATATCCACTGACTTGGCCTCCACAGCCTTCTCAGGCACAGCATTCCACAGATTCACCACCCTCTGACTAAAGACATTCCTCCTCATCTCTTTCCAAAAAGAACGCCCTTTAATTCTGAAGCTATGACCTAGACTCTTCCACTAGTGGAAACATCCACATCCACTCTTTCCAAGCTCTTTACTATTGTGGGGGGGTAAGGGGGAAACTATTTCTATGTCCCTACCTGGTCGGTGAGGCAGCTTTTTCTCCAGGCTGCCTCGACAACCCGTCCTCGTGGCCTACCAGCGGGCATGGAGCGCCGTTTCCTGACGGGGACCGCCCAGCACCTTCAACTTCGGTGGCGGCACAGCGCTGGAGCGCTATCGGGGAGCGTAGCGGGCGATGCCTTGCCTGGGTCGCCGCGCTGGATCGACGCGCTGGAGCTCCGGTATGCGTCGACCGCCGACATCAACACCTCCGGGCTGTGGGACTGCGCAGCGACCAGCTGCGGGCGGCGGCGCCGACTCCAACATCGGGAGCATCGTGGCTCCAAATCGGCGCGGCCCTGTCGGCTTCAGGTGCCATCGACTCCGTCGGGAAACCGGCCGTTCCAGCCTCTCCGGGGACTCTCCCGACGGCCAGGAACATCGGGCCTCCGTAGAGGCAACTGTGGAGGCCTCATTGGGCCTGACTCTGGGGAGAACTGGGTTGGGGACTGGACATTGTGCCTTCCCCCACAGTGGTGGTCATTGTGGGGGGATGATTTTGTGTGCTGTGCCTGTTGGTCTGTGTGAAAGATGGCGGTCGGAGGGGAGAGTGGACGCTGGCGCGAATTGGTCGCCGCTGCTCTCTCCTCAAATTGTGTTTCTTATTTTCTTTTGGTGCTTTTGAAATTGAATTCTGTCCTTGATTTGTGTACTGTGGTGTTTTTATATTTAATTTATTCCGATTATGTGTTTTGTATTTTTTTTTGTGATTCTATGCATTGTAAGGTGTCCTTGGGTTTTAGAAAGGCGCCAGTAAATAAAATGATTATTATTATTATTATTATTATTGTGTATGCTTCAATGAGGTCCCTCCTCATTCTCCTAAACTCCAGCTAGTACAGGCCCAGTGCCGTCAAACGCTCATCATATGCTAACTCGTTCCTGGGATCATTTTTGTAAACCTCCTTTGGACCCTCTCCAGAGCCAGCACATCCTTCCTCAGATATGATGCCCATAATTGCTCACAATATTCCAAAAGTGGCCTTACCAGAACCACAGCATTAGGCCTTGATTGAATGGGTAAATTAATTTAGGGTTCACACTTAGGCTGCTCCCTCTTCCTTCTTGGTTGGGATTCCTCAGTCAGAACACTGTTAACATGATTAGCGTAAGGGGACCTGGTGATAATATCTGCTTATTGATCAAACTAAACTATAGCGTTCAATATCCACAATTGAACCACCCCCAGACTGAATCAATACAAACTTAAAACAAAGCTGGAAAAAAAACTCTCAAATTGGAGACTTGTTCAGGAAAGATCTTAGACAAAGAAGTCTCCACTTCCCATTATTAGGAAGCAATTTGCCGATCAATAACTTTCCACTTATTCTGGGCTTGGTCTGAAACCTGTCCCTTCGATTATGTCAAATTAGAAGCCATCCAGTTGCTGACAATATTGATTATGGATCATGTCACTTTCCTTCTGGTTTCACATGCTTTGAGGAATGTTATGCTAACATGTTACAAATCACCAATGTGATTTTCGAGGAGCAAGAACACGCATTGGCTTACATCGGGTGGGAGATTGCAACCTTCACGTGGTCCGCCCTGTTTCGACGAATGCAATCAACCCCGGCGTGCACAATCAAATAAGATCAAA
The DNA here is from genome assembly GCA_038087875.1 of Malacoraja senta. Classification (NCBI taxonomy): domain Eukaryota; kingdom Metazoa; phylum Chordata; class Chondrichthyes; order Rajiformes; family Rajidae; genus Malacoraja; species Malacoraja senta. Next base: position 202,678,071 of record CM075977.1, on the reverse strand, counting down.
TAGAACAAGTTGTCCTACAACTTTAAGCTGTGCACGCCATACGCAAGAAGAAGAAGAAGAAGAAGAAGAAGAAGAAGAAGAAGAAGGCTTACATCGTAGTTTCTGATGCCATACAGCAGTTAGCAACTGCATATCCTCTTCCCTGATTCTGTCCGACAGAAGGTACAGAAGTTTGAAAGCGCGCACCACCAGACTCAGGAACAGCTTCTTCCCCTCTGTTATCAGGCTTCTACGATACAATATAACTTTATTTATCCCAGGAGGGAAATTGGTCTGCCAACAGTCATAAAACCCAACAAGATGCATGAAACATGAAATTAAAGTGATGAGTGGAAAGATTGGGGAGGGGGGGAGAGGGGGGGGGGGGGGGGAGGGAGGGGGGGAGTCAGTCTATCCCACGACAGTAGGGGGCATAGTTGTACAGTTTAATAGCCACAGGATAATAGGATCTTCTGTTGCATTCTTTATCGCATCTTGGTAGAACCAGTCTGTTGCTGAAGGTGCTCCTCAGGTTGACCAGTTTGTCATGGAGGGGGTGAGCTGCATTGTCCAAGATGCTCCGCAGTTCGAGAACCATCCAAGACCACCTCCCATGAAACCAACTCCACCCCCAGGATGCAGCCAGCCTTCCTGATGAGCTCTTTAATTCTGTTTCTGTTAATTCTGAACGGTCCTTCCATAAATTAAGGTACTGTCCGATTTACCTCTACCCCATTGCGGGCATTGGACATTGTCTGTGGGACTGGTGCACTCCAATTTGACAGTCGGAACCTTTTTCCCAGGATGGAAAAGTCCATCACTAGCTGGTATATCTACAAGGTGAGAGGGGAAGAGTTTAGTGGAGGTGTGCGGGACAAGTTTTTTACACTGAGAGTGGTGGGTGCCTGGAGCCCATTGCCTGGGGTGGTGGTGGAGGTAGATACGGTAATGGCATTTAAGAGGCTTTTGGATAGGAACATGGAAGTGCAGGGAATGGAGGGATATGGATCATGTGCAGGCAATGAGATCAGTTCAGCTAGACATCGTGTTTGGCACAAACATTGTGGGCCGAAGAACTCATTCCTGTACTGTACTGTTCTATGTTCTATGTTCTAATGTTGAGAACCATATTGACTTGATTGTATTATCTGATTTTAGTATTATCTGATTTGTTTGGATAGCATGCAAAACAAAGCTTTTCGATGTACATAATATTGGTACCTGTGACATTAATAATCCGCTGGCGCTGTAAGACAGCAATTCTACCGCTGTGCCACTGTGCCACCCATTTGCTACCTCCTTAGTTTTGACTGTTTTTTATCTGGCCACCCGTGATTCATGCTTTGTCAGTCAGAGTTTATCCATGACATTAGTCTATGTACTAATCCTGAGGCACCTCTCACCTTTGCTGACCTCTCGTGCCTCCTGGTCTGGTAGCATCTCAGTTCCCAAGTTGCGACACCTCTATGTCTTCACCTCTTGCATACTTGTTATCTCAGCCATTCCGTCAGTCAGCTGAGAACTTCCCCCTCCACCTCATTGTACTGCCAACTCTAACACAATGCCCATTCTTCAGCCATTCCGTCAGTCAGCTGAGAACTTCCCCCTCCACTTCATTGTACTGCCAACTCTAACACAATGCCCTCCTTCCCCAATGCCCATTCAAGACTATTTGGCCCTAACCTCTGAAATTGTCCCCTAAACATCTTGTTATTACCTTTAAGTCTTCATAAAGCCCTGTCTAAGTTTATGGTCACTTTCATTAAAACACAAGGTGCTGGAGGAACTGAACAGGTCTGGCAGCAACTGTGGAGGGAATGGACAAGCCCTCGTCAGACTGATAGGACTAAGGAGGTGGAAAGATTGAAAAGAGAGGGGGGATTTCATAGTGGAACAGTAAAATGGAGACACAAGACACTGCAGAAACAGATTTCTATCGGGTTGGGATCCTTCTTCAGATTGAAAGGACTCAGGGGAAGAAAGATTGATAAGAGTGTTGGGGTTGGGACAAAGACTGGGACAAAGTGAAAGGCGGGTCAGAATATGATCGAACGTCAGAATTCACAGAGGGGAAGCAGTAAAATATCACCAGCAACTTGTAGCAACTTGTCCTAGATTAGTCATATTGAAGCAATGGCCATGAAAGCACACCAACGCCTCTTCTTCCTTAGAAGGCATAGGAAGTTTGGCATGTCCCCAACAACTCTCACCAACTTCTACATATGCATGGTAGAAAGCGTTTTATCGGGGTTGTATCACAGCACGGTTTGGGAACAGCTCCATCCAAGACTGCAAGAAAATGCAGAGAATTGTGGTCGCAGCCCAGACCATCACACAAACCTTCCATTGACTCCATCTCCACTTCAAGCTGCCTCGGCAAGGCCAGCAGCATAATTAAGGACGAGTCTCACCTCTTCTCCCCTCTCCCATCTGGCAAGAGGTACAGAAGAGTGAAAACGCACACCTCCAGATTCAGGGACAGTTCCTTGTCAGCTGTCATCAGATAACTGAACGATCCTATCAACAGCTGAACTACCAGTGTACCCAGTTACAGCGAAAACTATCACGTGTACCCAGTTACAGCGAAAAGGTTTTGTTGCGTGCTATCCAGCCAGCCGACAGACAATACATGATTACAATCGAGCCACTCACAGTGTTCAGATACATCAAAGGTTTCAAAGGTCTTTTATTGTTACGTACCTATTAAGGTACAGTGATATGTGAATTACCATACAGCCATACGAAAAAAAAGCAACAAGACACACAACTACATAAAAGTTATCATAAATATCCACCACAGAGGATTCCCCACATTCCTCACTGTGATGGAAGGCAAAGAAGTCCATCTTCTTACTCTTTATTCTCCCACGGTCAGAGCAGTCGGGGCGATCGAAGCTCCCACAGCCTGCGGTTGAAGCTCCCACATCAGGGCGATCTAAACTCCTGCGTCAGGACGGTCGAAGCTCCTGCAGCTTGGAGTTCCCGAAGTCGGTCTCTAACCAGAGACCGCGAGCTCTGCGATGTTAGGACCGCAAGCACCCATGGTTGAAAACATTTCCCCCAACCCCACCCCCCACATAAAACAAGTTAAAGAACACTGAAAAACATACATTTAACACATACTATTAAAACACAAAGAAGGAAGGGACAGACAGACTGTTGGCGAGGCAGCCATTGCTGGTGCCACCCGGTGGTTACATGATAAGGGAATAACGTTTAATGCAAGGTAATGCCAGTGAAGGCCGATTAAAGATAGTCAAGGGTCAACAATGAGGTAGATAGTAGTTCAGGACTGCTCTCTAGTTGTGGTAGGATGATTCAGTAGCCGTTATCAGGCAATCTACCTAATTGGAGAAGTGCAGACTATATTTAATCAGATTTTAGTGGACTTTATCATGCACTAAACTTGATCCTGTATCTGTGGACTGTGGATCGATTGTAATCATTTATTGTCTTAGCTGACTGGTTAGCATACAACAAAAAGCTTTTCACTGTACCTTGGTGCACGTGATAATAAACTAACCTGAACTAAACTAGAGAGTGTCTCACAAAACCCCGATTGGGAAGAGGAAGAGGACCTCTCCATATAGGCACACATTGATGAGATTTTGTTTGAGATTAATTTTAATGGAGGGAGGGGCACTGTTTGGTTACCTAAAATGAGTGAATTCAATGTTCATAGCACTGTGCCCACTGATATACAAGCTGCCCCAATGAAATATGAGGTGCTGCACCTCCAGTTTTCGTGTGGCCTCACTCGAGCAATGGAGGAGGCCCAGGAAAGAAAGGTCAGTGTGGGAATGGGAAGGGGAGTTTGCAAGCGGGAGATCCATTAGGCCTTGGCGGACCGAGTATAGGCGTTCAACGAAATGGTCGTCAAATCTACACTTGGTCTCACCGATGTACAGGAACCCACATTGGGAAGCAGTAGATAGGGTTAGGGGAGGTACTTTGAGGGGTGATTTACTTTAAGCCGAAAAAATCGGCAAGTGGGAGAGGCCCCTTAGAATTTAGTTTAGTTTATTATTGTCACATGGTACACTTAAAAGTGTTTTATTGCATGCTGTCTAGTCCTTGGCCCCATTCTCTTCTCCCTGTATATGCTCCCCTCAGGCCAAGTCATTGAAAGGCACAGCATTTCCTTCCATTGCTACGCAGACGATACACAACTCTATCTCCCCCTGAAAGTCCAAAAACCAATCAAATCTGTTTAACCTCACCCACTGCCTCGAGGATATAAAGTGTTGGATGGCCCAGAAATTCCTCCAACTAAACGAGTGTAAGTCTGAGGTCATCCTTCTCGGCCCCTCGGACTCAATCAAAATGATAGCAGGCAGCCTTGGAAGCTTACCCACTACTCAAACCTCACGTCAAAAACCTTGGCGTGATATTTGACTCAGCACTGAAATTTGACAAACAAGTCAATGCCGTGGTAAAAGCTAGCTTCTTTCAGCTTCGGACGATAGCTAAATAAAACAATTCCTCCAGTTTGATGACCTGGAAAAGATCATCCACACATTCATCTCCTCCAGATTACTGCAACTCCCTTTACACTGGCATCAGCCAATCTTCCCTGTCCCGCCTGCAACTGGTCCAAAACGCCGCAGCGAGACTCCTGACGGGCGGAAAAGGGACCACATCACCCCGATCCTGGCCTCTCTCCACTGGCTCCTTGTGCAGTTCCGTATAAACTTCAAGATCCTCCTCCATGTCTACAGAGCCCTCAATGGGCTTGCCCCCACCTACATAAAAAATCTTCTCGCCCATCACTCCACCTCCAGGCCCCTCAGATCGGCCGACTTGGGGTTGCTGAATATCCCACGGTCTAGGCATAAGCTCAGGGGCGACCGCGCCTTTGCGGTTGCAGCCCCTAGACTGTGGAACAGGATCCCCTTTCCCATCAGAACTGCCCCCTCCATCGACTCTTTTAAGTCAAGACTAAAGACTTATCTATACTCCCAAGCCTTTCCTGACATCCTCTGAAAGGGCAACATGTATATATGTATGTAGTTTGTTTTGTTGTGCTATTCTTATAACAAATGTAAAGCACTTTGGCCAACGAGAGTTGTTTTTTATGTGTTAAAGAAGGAACTGCAGATGCTGGAAAATCGAATGTACACAAAAATGCTGGAGAAACTCAGCGGGTGCAGCAGCATCTATGGAGCGAAGGAAATAGGCAACGTTTCGGGCCGAAACCCTTCTTCAGACTGATAGGGGGTGGGGAGAAGAAAGGAAAAAGGAAAAAGGCAGAGTTGTTTTTTAAATGTGCTATATAAATAAATGTGACTTGACATGACTTGACTAGTCAGTGAAAAGACTACATGATTACAATCAAGATACCTATAGTGTACAGATACATGATCAAAGGTATAATGTTTAGTGCACGATAAATTCCAATAAAGTCAGATTAAATATAGTTTGAAAGTCTCCAAGAAGGTAGATGGAGGTCAGGTCTTCCATCATAGTGAGGAATGTGGAGGAGCCGCTACGATGGATGTTTATGTTAATTTTGAATGTGCTTGTGTGTTTTGTTGCTTTTTTGATATGATTGTATGGCAAATCAAATTCCTCGTATGATTTACATACTTGTTTTGTTTTGATACTTGGCTAAATAAAATCAATTACCAGAATAAAAAATAATTTAAATTATCAACTACAATTACATTACAATTACAATTAGTTGTTGATAGGATGGTTCAGTTTCCTGATAACAGTTGGGAAGAAACTGTCCCTGAATCTGGAGGTGTGCGTTTTCACACTTCTGTACCCCTTGCCTGATGGGGGAGGGGAGAAGAGGGAGTGACTGCGGTAAGACTGGTCCTTGATTATGCTGCTGGCCTTGCTGTGGTAGCGTGAAGTGTAGATGGAGTCAATGGAAGGGAGGTTGGTTTACGTGCTGGTCTGGGCTGTGTTCACAACTCTTTAGAGTTGGAGTAAAAGAGTAGGAGTAAACGGGACTTTTCACAATGGCAGGCAGTGACTAGTGGGGTACCGCAAGGCTCAGTGCTGGGACCCCAGCTATTTACGATATATATTAATGATTTGGACGAGGGAATTGAATGCAACATCTCCAAGTTTGCGGATGACACGAAGCTGGGGGGCAGTGTTAGCTGTGAGGAGGATGCTCGGAGGCTGCAAGGTGACTTGGCTAGGCTGGGTGAGTGGGCAAATGCATGGCAGATGCAGTATAATGTGGATACGTGTGAGGTTATCCACTTTGGTGGCAAAAACAGGAAAGTAGACTATTATCTGAATTAGGAAAAGGGGAGATGCAACGAGACCTGGGTGTCATGGTACACCAGTCATTAAAAATAGGCATGCAGGTGCAGCAGGCAGTGAAGAAGGCGAATGGTATGTTAGCATTCATAGCAAAAGGATTTGAGTATAAGAGCAGGGAGGTTCTACTGCAGTTGTACAGGGTCTTGGTGAGACCACGCCTGGAGTATTGTGTACAGTTTTGGTCTCCTAATCTGAGGAAAGACATTATAGCCATAGAGGGAGTACAGAGAAGGTTCACCAGACTGATTCCTGGGATGTCAGGACTTTCATATGAAGAAAGACTGGATAGACTCGGTTTGTACTCGCTGAAATTGAGGGGGGATCTTATAGAAACATACAAAATTCTTAAGGGGTTGGACAGGCTAGATGCAGGAAGATTGTTCCCGATGTTGGTGAAGTCCAGAACAAGGGGTCACAGTTTAAGGATAAGGGGGAAATCTTTTAGGACCGAGATGAGGAAAACATTTTCACACAGAGAGTGGTGAATCTCTGGAATTCTCTGCCACAGAAGGTAGTTGAGGCCAGTTCATTGGCTATATTTAAGAGGGAGTTAGATGTGGCCCTTGTGGCTAAAGGGATCAGGGGTATGGAGAGAAAGCAAGTACATGATACTGAGTTGGATGATCAGCCATGATCATATTGAATGGCGGTGCAGGCTCGAAGGGCTGAATGGCCTACTCCTGCACCTATTTTCTATGTTTCTATGTTTCTATGTTTACAATTTCTTGGTTGGAGCTGTTCCCAAACCATGCTGTGATGCATCTCGATAAAATGCTCTCTATTGCGCATCTGTAGAAGTTGGTGAGGGTAATTGGGGTCATGCCAAACTTCCTCAGCCTTCTAAGGAAGTAGACATTGGTGTGTTTTCTTGGCCATTGCTTCGATGTGGCTGGTCATAGAGTCATACAGTGAGACAGTATGGACTCAGCTGTCCCGTGGAAACATGCCCCATCTACACAAGTCCCACCTTCCAGCATTTGGCACATATCCCGCTAAACCTACCCTATCCATGCACCTGTCCAAATGTTTGTTAAACATTATGATCATACCTGCCTCAACCACCTCCACTGGCTGCGCATTCTATACACCTACCACCCTATGTGTAAAAAAATTGTCCCTTGGGTTTCTATTAAACCTTTCCCCCCCTCACTTTAAACCTATGTCCTCTGGTTCTTGATTCCCCTACTCTGGGTAAAAGACTCAGAGCATTTATCTTTTCTATTCCTCATGATCTTGTACATCTGTATACACCTTTATAAGATCACCCTTCATCTTCCTGCGCTCCAAGGAACAACATATTTCCTATAACACGGTGACCAAAACTGAACACAATACTCTAAATGTAACCTTACCAATGTTTTATTCAACTGCAACATAACCTCCCAACTTCCATACTTAATACTCTGACTGATGAAGGCCATGTGCTGAAAGGCTTCATGACCACCCTGTCTACCTGTGATGCCACTTTCAAACAACCATGCACCTGCACTCCTAGATCTCTCTGCTCTACAACACTCCCCAGAGGCCTACCATTCACTGAGTAGGTCCTGCCCTGGTTAGATGTGCCAAAATGCAACAACGCGCACTTCTCAGTATTAAACTACACCAACCAATCCTCAGCCCACCTGCCGAACCGATCAAGATCCTGCTACAGTTTTTGGTGACAATCTTCACTATCTACAATACCACTCACTATTGTGTCATCTGCTAATGCCATGAACGTTCTCATCCAAATCATTGATGTAGATGACAAGCAGTAACGGGCCCAGCACCGAACCCTGAGGCACACCACTAGTCACACGCCTCCAATCTGAGCAGCAACCTTCCACCATCACCCTCTGCTTCCTTCCATGAAGCCAATTTTATATTCAGTCGGCTAGCTCTCCTTGGATCCTGTGCGATCTAACCTTCCAGAGCAGCCTACCATGCGGAACCTTGTTAAATGCCTTGCTGAAATCCATGTGTGGAACGTCCACAACTGTAGCCTTATCAACCTCTTTGGTCACATATTCAAATCGGATTGTGAGACATGATCTCTCTCATGCAAAACTGTGCTGTCTCTCCCTAATCAGCCCTGCCCGTCTAAATGCATGTAAATCTTATCCTTCAGAATACTCTCTCATAACTTTCCGACCACAAATATTAGACTCATTGACGTGGTTCCCAGGCTTTTCCCTGCAGCCCTTCATAAATAGAGGCATAATTTCCAGAACAAATTGCTGGTGATATTCATAGGAAGAACATGAAGCTTTCAACAATCTCTCCTTCGGCACCATCAATCTGAACAAGGATTTAACATTATGAAATAATTCACTGAGGTAGCTGGAGAGGAATTATTTCAAAGGGTTGATAATGAAATGGGCATGAGAGAGATAACTTAAAAGTTAGAGCCAGTGTATTAAGGAGAGAAATCTGGACTACATAAAGTGTAATAAAAAACTATACTGCCTTTCTCAGAACACAAAGTGCTGGATTAACTCAATGGGTCGGGTAGCATACCTGGCCCACTGAGTTACTCCTGCTAGTTCAGTTTAGTTTAGTTCAGTTTAGTTTATTGTCACTTTTGTTGCATGCTAACCAGTCAGCGGAAAGACAATATATGATTACAACTGAGCCAATCACAATGTACAGATACATGATAAAGGGAATAAGGTGAATAACGTTTAGTGCAAGATAAAGCCAGTAAAGTTTGATCAAATACAATCCAAAGGTCTCCAATGAGTTCAGGACTGCTCTCTAGATGTTTCAGTTTCCTGATCACAGCTGGGAGGAACTTGTCCCTGAATCGGGAGGTGTGTGATTTCACACTTCTATACCTTTTTGCCCGATGGGAGAGAAGAGAAGAGGGAGTGGCCAGGGTGCAACTCGTCCTTGATTATGCTGCTGGCCTTGCCGAGGCAGCATGAGGTATAAATGGAGTCAATGGAAGGGAGGTTGGTTTGTGTGATGGTCTGGGCTATGTCCACAATTCGCTGCAATTTCTTGCGGTCTTGGATAGATCTCTTCCCAAACCACGCTGTGATGCATCCCGATTAAATGCTTCTACGGCGCATCTGTAGACGTTTTTGAGAGTGAAGGCGTTGGGTGTTCTACTCAGGATTCCCACATCTGCTGTTTCTTGTGTCTAAACCTCTTGCCTTAACAGGCTAGGGATGCTGATCATTCATCAACTAGAGCTTTGTATATACATGCCTCAAGGGTGTCATAAAATCACGGAATCATTGAAAGGTACAGCATGGAAACAGCCTTCTACCATCGATCACCCATTCAAATACATTCTCATCCACTCACTTATGCATTTGGGGCAATATACTGTAGACAATTAACTTGTAAACTCGCACGCCTTTGGGACGTGGGAGGAATCCGGAGCACCGGGAGGAAACCCACGCATTTGGCAGAAGAATGTGCAGACTCCACACAGAAAGCTCCCGAGGGCAGGATTGAACCTTGGTCTCCAGTCCTATGAGGCAGCAGCTCTACCAGATGAACCACTGTGCCCGTCTGTGTCAGCAGGTAAATGGTGAGATAGTGGTGAGATGCGATGAAATGTGAGTCACAATCTGATTATGCGGCATTGAAGACTGAACAGTTGCCTCCCACCTCTAATTACGGTGATTATGATGTCTAGGCGGCACGGTGGTGCAGCGGTAGAGTTGCTGCCTTACAGCGCCAGAGACCCTGGATCGATCCCGATTACGGATGTACAGAGCTTGTACATTCTCCCGTGACCGTGGTTTTTCTCCGGGTGCACCGGTTTCCTCCCACGCCACAAATACGTACAGGTTCGTAGTTAATTTGCTTCTGTAAATTGTCCCTAGTGTGTAGGATATTGCTGGTTTATGAGGGGATCGCTGGTCGGTGCGGACTCGGTTGGCCCAAGGGTCTGTTTCCACGCTGTATCTCGAAACTCGAAAGAAAGGTTTGGCTGACAACATGGACATGATGGGCCAAAGGGCCAGGTTATCTGACTTCCCACTGCACTGCTGCATTGATATATAATTCCTCACAGACCACAAGAGGGCAGCGAAGGTCAGTGTTTAATCTCATCCGCGAGAGGTTTTCCCTTGCAATCCACACAGCCTCTGGGTTACATTGCATCTGGTTATTTTCTGTACAGCTTAAATCAAGATACTTTGATCAAAAAAAGATACCCTCGCCTTATAGGTTAAGGTGAAGGAGAAAATATTCAATAGGAATCTGAGGGGTAACGTTTTCACACAAAGGATGGTGGATGTATGGACAAGCTGCCAGAGGAGGTAGTTGAGGCAGGAACTATCCCAACGTTTGAGAAACAGGAACATGGATAGGACAAGTTTGGAGGGATATGGGCCAAATACAGGCAGGTGGGACTAGTGTAGATGGGACATGCTGGCCGGTGTGGGCAAGTTGAGCCGAAGGGCCTGTTTTGCACACTGTATCACTCTATGACTCTATGATTCGATGACCAAAATAAAGGTCCTTGATTAAATAACCCTTGGGACATTAAAGCACATTGAAATCAATGCAGGACAGTTTGAAACATAGTCATTGTTCCAGTACAGGATATAAGAGGAATACTGGACAAACAGTAGGAGTAAACGGGTCCTTTTCACAATGGCAGGCAGTGACTAGTGGGGTACCGCAAGGCTCAGTGCTGGGACCCCAGCTATTTACAATTTATATTAATGATCTGGACGAGGGAATTGAAAGCAACATCTCCAAGTTTGCGGATTACACTAAGCTGGGGGGCAGTGTTAGCTGTGAGGAGGATGCTAGGAGACTGCAAGGTGACTTGGATAGGCTGGGTGAGTGGGCAAATGTTTGGCAGATGCAGTATAATGTGGATAAATGTGAGGTTATCCACTTTGGTGGCAAAAACAGGAAGGCAGACTATTATCTAAATGGTGGCCGATAAGAAATGGGGAGATGCAGCGAGACCTGGGTGTCATGGTATACCAGTCATTGAAAGTAGGCATGCAGGTGCAGCAGGCAGTGAAGAAAGCGAATGGTATGTTGGCCCTTCATAGCAAGAGGATTTGAGTATAGGAGCAGGGAGGTTCTACTGCAGTTGTACAGGGTCTTGGTGAGACCACACCTGGAGTATTGGTACAGTTTTAGTCTCCAAATCTGAGGAAGGACATTATAGCCATAGAGGGAGTGCAGAGAAGGTTCACCAGACTGATTCCTGGATGTCAGGACTTTCATATGAAGAAAGACTGGATAGACTTGGCTTATACTTGCTAGAATTTAGGAGATTGAGAGGGGATCTTATAGAAACGTACAAAATTCTTATGGGGTTGGACAGGCTAGATGCAGGAAGATTGTTCCCGATGTTGGGGAAGTCCAGGACAAGGGGTCACAGCTTAAGGATAAGGGGGAAATCCTTTAAGACCGAGATGAGGAAAAACTTTTTCACACAGAGAGTGGTGAATCTCTGGAACTCTCTGCCACAGAGGGTAGTTGAGGCCAGTTCATTGGCTATATTTAAGAGGGAGTTAGATGTGGCCCTTGTGGCTAAAGGGATCAGGGGGTATGGAGAGAAGGCAGGTACGGGATACTGAGTTGGATGATCAGCCATGATCATATTGAATGGCGGTGCAGCCTCGAAGGGCCGAATGGCCTACTCCTGCACCTATTTTCTATGTATCTATGTATGTAACACAGGCAGGTGGGACTAGTGTAGATGTAGCGTGTTGGCTGATGTGGGCAGGTTGAGCTGAAGGGCCTGTTTCCATGCTGTGTGATTCCATGACTCTATAACTATGACTGCAGATGCTGGTTTACAAAAAAAAAAAAAAAGTGCAGGAGTAACTCAGAGGGTCAGGCAGCATTTCTGGAGAACATGGATAGGTGACCTTTCTTCATGTGTGGACACACTTTCATTTTGTAAACCAAATACCTACGTTTTTTTAAATTCAGAAATAAACTTTATTCAGCATAAAATGTAAATGCAGATTAAACAAATGTGTAAAAACCCTTCACACATTCTCAATGTCTATACATTCAATAGTGTTACACTTAGTCATTTATTTAGTTTAGAGATACAGTGCAGAAACAGGCCCTTTGGCCCATCGAGTCTGCACCGACCAGCGATCCCCGCACACTAACACTATCCTATACATACACACTAAGGACAATTTACAATCTTACTTAGCCAGTTAGCCGACAGACCTGTAAGTCTTTGGAGTGTGGGTGGAATCTGGATTAAACCCTTGCAGATCACAGGGAAAACGTCCAATACAAACTCCGTACGGACAACACCTGTAATCAGGATCAAACTTGGGTCCCTGGAGCGAAAAGGCAGCAACTATACTGTTGTACCACAATGTTTGCACCTATCCTGCAGCACTCTTGCCACTCATATGCCCCCCTGGTGTGATATTCCTTCCCGTTTTGTGGGGTGTCTCCACTAGAATTCTGCCCCTCAATGCCTGGCAGTGGAAGGACCCTAGACTGTGGTTCTCCCTCACAAACACAGCTCAGTTTGTAGAGTTTGTAGCAGTGAATAGCATCTTCTGTGAATGCATGGAGCTGTAGCGACACAAACAGCTACTTCTGAATGGTCCTTCCATAAGCTAAGGTGCAGTCCCAATTTTCCCACCAATCTCATTTCTCTGGAACTGTTACGTTGCAATAGCAATTATATTCTGAACTCCATTAATTTTCTCTTTGCACTGCGTGTTAATAGACAATAGACAATAGACAATATGTGCAGGAGTAGGCCATTCGGCCCTTCGAGCCAGCACCGCCATTCAACGTGATCATGGCTGATCATCCACAATCAGTACCCCATTCCTGCCTTCTCCCCATATCCCCTGTCTCCGCTATCTTCAAGAGCCCTTCTAGCTCTCTCTTGAAAGTATCCAGAGAACCGGCCTCCACCACCCTCTGAGGCAGAGAATTCCACAGACTCACAACTCTGTGTGAAAAAGTGTTTCCTCATCTCTGTTCTAAATGGCTTACCCCTTATTCTTAAACTGTGGCCCTGGTTCTAGACTCCCCCAACATCGGAAGCATGTTTTCTGCCTCAAGCGTGTCCAAACCCTCAATAATCTTATATGTCTCTATAAGATCCCCTCTCATCCTTCTAAATTCCAGAGTATACAAGCCCAGCCGCTCCATTCTCTCAGCATCTGACAATCCCGCCATCCCGGGAATTAACCTTGTAAACCTACGTTGCACTCCCTCAATAGCAATAATGTCCTTCCTCAAATTAGTGGACCAAAACTGCACACAATACTCCAGGTGTGGTCTCACTAGGGCTCTGTACCACCTCAGAAGGACCTCTTTGCTCCTATATTCGACTCCTCTTGTTATAAAGGCAAACATGCCATTTGCTTTCTTCACTGCCTGCTGTACCTGCATGCTTACTTTCATAGACTGATGTACAAGGACCCCCAGATCCCGTTGTACTTCCCCTTTTCCCAACTTGGTGCCATTTAGATAGTAATCTGTCTTCCTGTTTTTGCTACCAAAGTGCATAATCTCAAATGTATCCGCATTTAACTTCATCTGCCATGCATCTGCCCACTCCCCCAACCTGTCCAAGTCACCCTGCATTCTCATAGCATCCTCCTCACAGTTCACACTGCCACCCAGCTTTGTGTCATCTGCAAATTTGCTAATGTTACTTTGAATCCCTTCATCCAAATTATTGATGTATATTGTAAATAGCTGCAGTCCCAGCACTGAGCCTTGCGGTACCCAACTAGTCACTGCCTGCCATTCTGAAAGGGACCCCATTAATCCTTACTCTTTGTTTCCTCTGCCAACCACTTCTCTATCCATGTCAGCACTCTACCCCCAATACCATGTGCCCTAATTTTGCCCACTAATCTCCTATGTGGAACCTTATCAAATGCTTTCTGAACCTCCAGGTACACTACATCCACTGGCTCCCCCTTGACCATTTTCCTAGCTACATTTTCAAAAAATTCCAGAAGATTAGTCAAGCATGATTTTCCCCTTCGTAAATCCATGCTGACTCAGACCAATCCTGTTACTGCTATCCAAATTGTCGGCTATCACATCTTTTATAATTGACTCCAGCATCTTCCCCACCATCGATGTCAGGATAACTGGTCTATAATTCCCTGTTTTCTCTCTCCCGCCTTTCTTATATAGTGGGATAACTTTGGCTACCCTACAATCCACAGGAACTGATCCCTGAGCCTATAGAACATTGGAAAATTATCACCAATGCATCCACCATTTCTAGAGCCACTTCCTTAAGTACCCTGGGATGCAGACCATCAGGCCCTGGGGATTTATCAGCCTTCAGTCTATTCAGTGTATCCAACACCATTTCCTGCCTAATCTGGATTTCATAGAAACATAGAAACATAGAAAATAGGTGCAGGAGTAGGCCATTCGGCCCTTCGATCATCCAACTCAGTATCCTGTACCTCCCTTCTCTCCATACCCCCTGATCCTATAGCCACAAGGGCCACATCTAACTCCCTCTTAAATATAGCCAATGAACTGGCCTCAACTACCTTCTGTGGCAGAGAATTCCAGAGATTCACCACTCTCTGTGTGAAAAATGTTTTTCTCATCTCGGTCCTAAAAGATTTCCCCCTTATCCTTAAACTGTGACCCCTTGTTCTGGACTTCCCCAACATCGGAAACAATCTTCCTGCATCTAGCCAGTCCTACCCCTTAAGAATTTTGTATGTTTCTATAAGATCCCCCCTCAATCTTCTAAATTCTAGCGACGACAAGCCGAGTCTATCCACTTTCTTCATATGAAAGTCCTGACATCCCAGGAATCAGTCTGGTGAACCTTCTCTGTACTCCCTCTATGGCAAGAATGTCTTTCCTCAGATTTGGAGACCAAAACTGCACGCAATACTCCAGGTGTGGACTCACCAACACCCTGTACAACTGCAGTAGAACATCCCTGCTCCTAGACTCAAATCCTTTTGCTATGAATGCTAACATACCATTCGCTTTCTTCACTGCCTGCTGCACCTGCATGATTACTTTCAATGACTGGTGTACCATGACACCCAGGTCTCGCTGCATCTCCCCTTTTCCTAATCGGCCACCATTCAGATAATAGTCTACTTTCCTGTTTTTGCCACCAAAGTGGATAACCTCACATTTTATCCACATTATACTGCATTTGCCATGCATTTGCCCACTCACCCAGCCTATCCAAGTCACCTTGCAGCCTCCTAGCATCCTCCTGACAGCTAACACTGCCCCCCAGCTTCGTGTCATCCGCAAACTTGGAGATGTTGCATGCAATTCGCTCGTCCTAATCATTAATATATATTGTAAATAGCTGGGGTCCCAGCACTGAGCCTTGCGGTACCCCACTAGTCACTGCCTGCCATTCTGAAAAGGACCCGTTTACTCCTACTCTTTGCTTCCTCTCTGCCAGCCAGTTCTCTATCCACATCAATACTGAACCCCCAATACCGTGTGCTTTAAGTTTGTATACTAATCTCTTATGTGGGACCTTGTCGAAAGCCTTCTGACAGTCCAGATATAACACATCCACTGGTTCTCCCTTATCCACTCTACTAGTTACATCCTCGAAAAATTCTATAAGATTCGTCAGACATGATTTACCTTTCATAAATCCATGCTGACTTTGTCCAATGATTTCACCACTTTCCAAATGTGCTGCTATCCCATCTTTAATAACTGACTCTAGCAGTTTCCCCACTACCGATGTTAGACTAACTGGTCTGTAATTCCCCATTTTCTCTCTCCCTCCCATTTTAAAAAGTGGGGTTAAATTAGCTACCCTCCAATCCTCAGGGACTACTCCAGAATCTAAAGAGTTTTGAAAAATTATCACTAATGCATCCACTATTTCTGGGGCTACTTCCTTAAGTACTCTGGGATGCAGCCTATCTGGCCTTGGGGATTTATCAGCCTTTAATCCATTCAATTTACCTAACACCACTTCCCGGCTAACCTGGATTTCACTCAGTTCCTCCATATCATTTGACCCCCGGTCACGTGCTATTTCCGGCAGATTATT
>CM075977.1:202577982-202661640 GCA_038087875.1 Malacoraja senta | reverse complement strand
GTTTGTTTTGTTGTGCTATTCTTATAACAAATGTAAAGCACTTTGGCCAACGAGAGTTGTTTTTTATGTGTTAAAGAAGGAACTGCAGATGCTGGAAAATCGAATGTACACAAAAATGCTGGAGAAACTCAGCGGGTGCAGCAGCATCTATGGAGCGAAGGAAATAGGCAACGTTTCGGGCCGAAACCCTTCTTCAGACTGATAGGGGGTGGGGAGAAGAAAGGAAAAAAGGAAAAAGGCAGAGTTGTTTTTTAAATGTGCTATATAAATAAATGTGACTTGACATGACTTGACTAGTCAGTGAAAAGACTACATGATTACAATCAAGATACCTATAGTGTACAGATACATGATCAAAGGTATAATGTTTAGTGCACGATAAATTCCAATAAAGTCAGATTAAATATAGTTTGAAAGTCTCCAAGAAGGTAGATGGAGGTCAGGTCTTCCATCATAGTGAGGAATGTGGAGGAGCCGCTACGATGGATGTTTATGTTAATTTTTGAATGTGCTTGTGTGTTTTGTTGCTTTTTTGATATGATTGTATGGCAAATCAAATTCCTCGTATGATTTACATACTTGTTTTGTTTTGATACTTGGCTAAATAAAATCAATTACCAGAATAAAAAATAATTTAAATTATCAACTACAATTACAATTACAATTACAATTAGTTGTTGATAGGATGGTTCAGTTTCCTGATAACAGTTGGGAAGAAACTGTCCCTGAATCTGGAGGTGTGCGTTTTCACACTTCTGTACCCCTTGCCTGATGGGGGAGGGGAGAAGAGGGAGTGACTGCGGTAAGACTGGTCCTTGATTATGCTGCTGGCCTTGCTGTGGTAGCGTGAAGTGTAGTTGGAGTCAATGGAAGGGAGGTTGGTTTACGTGATGGTCTGGGCTGTGTTCACAACTCTTTAGAGTTGGAGTAAAAGAGTAGGAGTAAACGGGACTTTTCACAATGGCAGGCAGTGACTAGTGGGGTACCGCAAGGCTCAGTGCTGGGACCCCAGCTATTTACGATATATATTAATGATTTGGACGAGGGAATTGAATGCAACATCTCCAAGTTTGCGGATGACACGAAGCTGGGGGGCAGTGTTAGCTGTGAGGAGGATGCTCGGAGGCTGCAAGGTGACTTGGCTAGGCTGGGTGAGTGGGCAAATGCATGGCAGATGCAGTATAATGTGGATACGTGTGAGGTTATCCACTTTGGTGGCAAAAACAGGAAAGTAGACTATTATCTGAATTAGGAAAAGGGGAGATGCAACGAGACCTGGGTGTCATGGTACACCAGTCATTAAAAATAGGCATGCAGGTGCAGCAGGCAGTGAAGAAGGCGAATGGTATGTTAGCATTCATAGCAAAAGGATTTGAGTATAGGAGCAGGGAGGTTCTACTGCAGTTGTACAGGGTCTTGGTGAGACCACGCCTGGAGTATTGTGTACAGTTTTGGTCTCCTAATCTGAGGAAAGACATTATAGCCATAGAGGGAGTACAGAGAAGGTTCACCAGACTGATTCCTGGGATGTCAGGACTTTCATATGAAGAAAGACTGGATAGACTCGGTTTGTACTCGCTGAAATTGAGGGGGGATCTTATAGAAACATACAAAATTCTTAAGGGGTTGGACAGGCTAGATGCAGGAAGATTGTTCCCGATGTTGGTGAAGTCCAGAACAAGGGGTCACAGTTTAAGGATAAGGGGGAAATCTTTTAGGACCGAGATGAGGAAAACATTTTTCACACAGAGAGTGGTGAATCTCTGGAATTCTCTGCCACAGAAGGTAGTTGAGGCCAGTTCATTGGCTATATTTAAGAGGGAGTTAGATGTGGCCCTTGTGGCTAAAGGGATCAGGGGGTATGGAGAGAAAGCAAGTACATGATACTGAGTTGGATGATCAGCCATGATCATATTGAATGGTGGTGCAGGCTCGAAGGGCTGAATGGCCTACTCCTGCACCTATTTTCTATGTTTCTATGTTTCTATGTTTACAATTTCTTGGTTGGAGCTGTTCCCAAACCATGCTGTGATGCATCCCGATAAAATGCTCTCTATTGCGCATCTGTAGAAGTTGGTGAGGGTAATTGGGGTCATGCCAAACTTCCTCAGCCTTCTAAGGAAGTAGACATTGGTGTGTTTTCTTGGCCATTGCTTCGATGTGGCTGGTCATAGAGTCATACAGTGAGACAGTATGGACTCAGCTGTCCCGTGGAAACATGCCCCATCTACACAAGTCCCACCTTCCAGCATTTGGCACATATCCCGCTAAACCTACCCTATCCATGCACCTGTCCAAATGTTTGTTAAACATTATGATCATACCTGCCTCAACCACCTCCACTGGCTGCGCATTCTATACACCTACCACCCTATGTGTAAAAAAATTGTCCCTTGGGTTTCTATTAAACCTTTCCCCCCCTCACTTTAAACCTATGTCCTCTGGTTCTTGATTCCCCTACTCTGGGTAAAAGACTCAGAGCATTTATCTTTTCTATTCCTCATGATCTTGTACATCTGTATACACCTTTATAAGATCACCCTTCATCTTCCTGCGCTCCAAGGAACAACATATTTCCTATAACACGGTGACCAAAACTGAACACAATACTCTAAATGTAACCTTACCAATGTTTTATTCAACTGCAACATAACCTCCCAACTTCCATACTTAATACTCTGACTGATGAAGGCCATGTGCTGAAAGGCTTCATGACCACCCTGTCTACCTGTGATGCCACTTTCAAACAACCATGCACCTGCACTCCTAGATCTCTCTGCTCTACAACACTCCCCAGAGGCCTACCATTCACTGAGTAGGTCCTGCCCTGGTTAGATGTGCCAAAATGCAACAACGCGCACTTCTCAGTATTAAACTACACCAACCAATCCTCAGCCCACCTGCCGAACCGATCAAGATCCTGCTACAGTTTTTGGTGACAATCTTCACTATCTACAATACCACTCACTATTGTGTCATCTGCTAATGCCATGAACGTTCTCATCCAAATCATTGATGTAGATGACAAGCAGTAACGGGCCCAGCACCGAACCCTGAGGCACACCACTAGTCACACGCCTCCAATCTGAGCAGCAACCTTCCACCATCACCCTCTGCTTCCTTCCATGAAGCCAATTTTATATTCAGTCGGCTAGCTCTCCTTGGATCCTGTGCGATCTAACCTTCCAGAGCAGCCTACCATGCGGAACCTTGTTAAATGCCTTGCTGAAATCCATGTGTGGAACGTCCACAACTGTAGCCTTATCAACCTCTTTGGTCACATATTCAAATCGGATTTGTGAGACATGATCTCTCTCATGCAAAACTGTGCTGTCTCTCCCTAATCAGCCCCTGCCCGTCTAAATGCATGTAAATCTTATCCTTCAGAATACTCTCTCATAACTTTCCGACCACAAATATTAGACTCATTGACGTGGTTCCCAGGCTTTTCCCTGCAGCCCTTCATAAATAGAGGCACAATTTCCAGAACAAATTGCTGGTGATATTCATAGGAAGAACATGAAGCTTTCAACAATCTCTCCTTCGGCACCATCAATCTGAACAAGGATTTAACATTATGAAATAATTCACTGAGGTAGCTGGAGAGGAATTATTTCAAAGGGTTGATAATGAAATGGGCATGAGAGAGATAACTTAAAAGTTAGAGCCAGTGTATTAAGGAGAGAAATCTGGACTACATAAAGTGTAATAAAAAACTATACTGCCTTTCTTAGAACACAAAGTGCTGGATTAACTCAATGGGTCGGGTAGCATACCTGGCCCACTGAGTTACTCCTGCTAGTTCAGTTTAGTTTAGTTCAGTTTAGTTTATTGTCACTTTTGTTGCATGCTAACCAGTCAGCGGAAAGACAATATATGATTACAACCGAGCCAATCACAATGTACAGATACATGATAAAGGGAATAAAGTGAATAACGTTTAGTGCTAGATAAAGCCAGTAAAGTTTGATCAAAGACAATCCAAAGGTCTCCAATGAGTTCAGGACTGCTCTCTAGTTGTGGTGGGATGTTTCAGTTTCCTGATCACAGCTGGGAGGAAGTTGTCCCTGAATCGGGAGGTGTGTGTTTTCACACTTCTATACCTTTTTGCCCGATTGGAGAGAAGAGAAGAGGGAGCGGCCAGGGTGCAACTCGTCCTTGATTATGCTGCTGGCCTTGCCGAGGCAGCATGAGGTATAAATGGAGTCAATGGAAGGGAGGTTGGTTTGTGTGATGGTCTGGGCTATGTCCACAATTCGCTGCAATTTCTTGCGGTCTTGGATAGATCTCTTCCCAAACCACGCTGTGATGCATCCCGATTAAATGCTTTCTACGGCGCATCTGTAGACGTTTTTGAGAGTGAAGGCGTTGGGTGTTCTACTCAGGATTCCCACATCTGCTGTTTCTTGTGTCTAAACCTCTTGCCTTAACAGGCTAGGGAAGCTGTCGATCATTCATCAACTAGAGCTTTGTATATACATGCCTCAAGGGTGTCATAAAATCACGGAATCATTGAAAGGTACAGCATGGAAACAGCCTTCTACCATCGATCACCCATTCAAATACATTCTCATCCACTCACTTATGCATTTGGGGCAATATACTGTAGACAATTAACTTGTAAACTCGCACGCCTTTGGGACGTGGGAGGAATCCGGAGCACCGGGAGGAAACCCACGCATTTGGCAGAAGAATGTGCAGACTCCACACAGAAAGCTCCCGAGGGCAGGATTGAACCTTGGTCTCCAGTCCAATGAGGCAGCAGCTCTACCAGATGAACCACTGTGCCGTCTGTGTCAGCAGGTAAATGGTGAGATAGTGGTGAGATGAGATGAAATGTGAGTCACAATCTGATTATGCGGCATAGAAGACTGAACAGTTGCCTCCCACCTCTAATTACAGTGATTATGATGTCTAGGTGGCACGGTGGTGCAGCGGTAGAGTTGCTGCCTTACAGCGCCAGAGACCCTGGTTCGATCCCGATTACGGATGTACAGAGCTTGTACATTCTTCCCGTGACCGTGGTTTTTCTCCGGGTGCACCGGTTTCCTCCCACGCCACAAATACGTACAGGTTCGTAGGTTAATTGGCTTCTGTAAATTGTCCCTAGTGTGTAGGATATTGCTGGTTTATGAGGGGATCGCTGGTCGGCGTGGACTCGGTTGGCCCAAGGGTCTGTTTCCACGCTGTATCTCGAAACTCGAAAGAAAGGTTTGGCTGACAACATGGACATGATGGGCCAAAGGGCCAGGTTATCTGACTTCCCACTGCACTGCTGCATTGATATATAATTCCTCACAGACCACAAGAGGGCAGCGAAGGTCAGTGTTTAATCTCATCCACGAGAGGTTTTCCCTTGCAATCCACACAGCCTCTGGGTTACATTGCATCTGGTTATTTTCTGTACAGCTTAAATCAAGATACTTTGATCAAAAAAAGATACCCTCGCCATATAGGTTAAGGTGAAGGAGAAAATATTCAATAAGAATCTGAGGGGTAACGTTTTCACACAAGGGATGGTGGATGTATGGAACAAGCTGCCAGAAGAGGTAGTTGAGGCAGGAACTATCCCAACGTTTGAGAGACAGGAACATGGATAGGACAAGTTTGGAGGGATATGGGCCAAATACAGGCAGGTGGAACTAGTGTAGATGGGACATGCTGGCCGGTGTGGGCAAGTTGAGCCGAAGGGCCTGTTTTGCACACTGTATCACTCTATGACTATGATTCGATGACCAAAATAAAGGTCCTTGATTAAATAACCCTTGGGACATTAAAGCACATTGAAATCAATGCAGGACAGTTTGAAACATAGTCATTGTTCCAGTACAGGATATAATACTGGACAAACACAGGCAGGTGGGACTAGTGTAGATGTAGCGTGTTGGCTGATGTGGGCAGGTTGAGCTGAAGGGCCTGTTTCCATGCTGTGTGATTCCATGACTCTATAACTATGACTGCAGATGCTGGTTTACAAAAAAAAAACACAAAGTGCAGGAGTAACTCAGCAGGTCAGGCAGCATTTCTGGAGAACATGGATAGGTGACCTTTCTTCATGTGTGGACACACTTTCATTTTGTAAACCAAATACCTACGTTTTTTTTAATTCAGAAATAAACTTTATTCAGCATAAAATGTAAATGCAGAACAAAAAAATGTGTAAAAACTCGTCACACATTCTCACTGTCTGTACATTCAATAGTGTTACACTTAGTCATTTATTTAGTTTAGAGATACAGTGCAGAAACAGGCCCTTTGGCCCATCGAGTCTGCGCCGACCAGCGATCCCCGCACACTAACACTATCCTATACATACACACTAAGGACAATTTACAATCTTGCTTAGCCAGTTAGCCGACAGACCTGTAAGTCTTTGGAGTGTGGGCGGAATCTGGATTAAACCCATGCAGATCACAGGGAAAACGTCCAATACAAACTCCGTACGGACAACACCTGTAATCAGGATCAAACTTGGGTCCCTGGAGCGAAAAGGCAGCAACTATACTGTTGTACCACAATGTTTGCACCTATCCTGCAGCACTCTTGCCACTCATATGCCCCCCTGGTGTGATATTCCTTCCCGTTTTGTGGGGTGTCTCCACTAGATTCTGCCCCTCAATGCCTGGCAGTGGAAGGACCCTAGACTGTGGTTCTCCCTCACAAACACAGCTCTGTTTGTTGAGTTTGTAGCAGTGAATAGCATCTTCTGTGAATGCATGGAGCTGTAGCGACACAAACAGCTACTTCTGAATGGTCCTTCCATAAGCTAAGGTGCAGTCCCAATTTTCCCACCAATCTCATTTCTCTGGAACTGTTACGTTGCAATAGCAATTATATTCTGCACTCCATTCATTTTCTCTTTGCACTGCGTGTTAATAGACAATAGACAATAGACAATAGGTGCAGGAGTAGGTTCGGCCCTTCGAGCCAGCACCGCCATTCAACGTGATCATGGCTGATCATCCACAATCAGTACCCCATTCCTGCCTTCTCCCCATATCCCCTGTCTCCGCTATCTTCAAGAGCCCTTCTAACTCTCTCTTGAAAGTATCCAGAGAACCGGCCTCCACCACCCTCTGAGGCAGAGAATTCCACAGACTCACAACTCTGTGTGAAAAAGTGTTTCCTCATCTTTGTTCTAAATGGCTTACCCCTTATTCTTAAACTGTGGCCCCTGGTTCTAGACTCCCCCAACATCGGAAGCATTTTTCCTGCCTCAAGCGTGTCCAAACCCTCAATAATCTTATATGTTTCTATAAGATCCCCTCTCATCCTTCTAAATTCCAGAGTATACAAGCCCAGCGGCTCCATTCTCTCAGCATCTGACAATCCCGCCATCCCGGGAATTAACCTTGTAAACCTACGTTGCACTCCCTCAATAGCAAGAATGTCCTTCCTCAAATTAGTGGACCAAAACTGCACACAATACTCCAGGTGTGGTCTCACTAGGGCTCTGTACAACCTCAGAAGGACCTCTTTGCTCCTATATTCGACTCCTCTTGTTATAAAGGCAAACATGCCATTCGCTTTCTTCACTGCCTGCTGTATCTGCATGCTTACTTTCATAGACTGATGTACAAGGACCCCCAGATCCCGTTGTACTTCCCCTTTTCCCAACTTGACGCCATTTAGATAGTAATCTGTCTTCCTGTTTTTGCTACCAAAGTGCATAATCTCAAATGTATCCGCATTTAACTTCATCTGCCATGCATCTGCCCACTCCCCCAACCTGTCCAAGTCACCCTGCATTCTCATAGCATCCTCCTCACAGTTCACACTGCCACCCAGCTTTGTGTCATCTGCAAATTTGCTAATGTTACTTTGAATCCCTTCATCCAAATTATTGATGTATATTGTAAATAGCTGCAGTCCCAGCACTGAGCCTTGCGGTACCCAACTAGTCACTGCCTGCCATTCTGAAATGGACCCATGAATCCTTACTCTTTGTTTCCTCTGCCAACCACTTCTATATCCATGTCAGCACTCTACCCCCAATACCATGTGCCCTAATTTTGCCCACTAATCTCCCATGTGGAACCTTATCAAATGCTTTCTGAACCTCCAGGTACACTACATCCACTGGCTCCCCCTTGACCATTTTCCTAGCTACATCTTCAAAAAATTCCAGAAGATTAGTCAAGCATGATTTTCCCTTCGTAAATCCATGCTGACTCAGACCAATCCTGTTGCTGCTAACCAAATTTTCGGCTATCACATCTTTTATAATTGACTCCAGCATCTTCCCCACCATCGATGTCAGGATAACTGGTCTATAATTCCCTGTTTTCTCTCTCCCACCTTTCTTATATAGTGGGATAACTTTGGCTACCCTACAATCCACAGGAACTGATCCTGAGCCTATAGAACATTGGAAAATTATCACCAATGCATCCACGATTTCTAGAGCCACTTCCTTAAGTACCCTGGGATGCAGACCATCAGGCCCTGGGGATTTATCAGCCTTCAGTCTATTCAGTCTATCCAACACCATTTCCTGCCTAATCTGGATTTCATAGAAACATAGAAACATAGAAAATAGGTGCAGGAGTAGGCCATTCGGCCCTTCGATCATCCAACTCAGTATCCTGTACCTCCCTTCTCTCCATACCCCCTGATCCCTATAGCCACAAGGGCCACATCTAACTCCCTCTTAAATATAGCCAATGAACTGGCCTCAACTACCTTCTGTGGCAGAGAATTCCAGAGATTCAGCACTCTCTGTGTGAAAAATGTTTTTCTCATCTCGGTCCTAAAAGATTTCCCCCTTATCCTTAAACTGTGAACCCTTGTTCTGGACTTCCCCAACATCGGAAACAATCTTCCTGCATCTAGTCTGTCCTACCCCTTAAGAATTTTGTATGTTTCTATAAGATCCCCCCTCAATCTTCTAAATTCTAGCGACGACAAGCCGAGTCTATCCAGTCTTTCTTCAGATGAAAGTCCTGACATCCCAGGAATCAGTCTGGTGAACCTTCTCTGTACTCCCTCTATGTCAAGAATGTCTTTCCTCAGATTTGGAGACCAAAACTGCACGCAATACTCCAGGTGTGGTCTCACCAACACCCTGTACAACTGCAGTAGAACATCCCTGCTCCTAGACTCAAATCGTTTTGCTATGAATGCTAACATACCATTCGCTTTCTTCACTGCCTGCTGCACCTGCATGATTACTTTCAATGACTGGTGTACCATGACACCCAGGTCTCGCTGCATCTCCCCTTTTCCTAATCGGCAACCATTCAGATAATAGTCTACTTTCCTGTTTTTGCCACCAAAGTGGATAACCTCACATTTATCCCCATTATACTGCATCTGCCATGCATTTGCCCACTCACCCAGCCTATCCAAGTCACCTTGCAGCCTCCTAGCATCCTCCTGACAGCTAACACTGCCCCCCAGCTTCGTGTCATCCGCAAACTTGGAGATGTTGCATGCAATTCGCTCGTCCAAATCATTAATATATATTGTAAATAGCTGGGGTCCCAGCACTGAGCCTTGCGATACCCCACTAGTCACTGCCTGCCATTCTGAAAAGGACCCGTTTACTCCTACTCTTTGCTTCCTCTCTGCCAGCCAGTTCTCTATCCACATCAATACTGAACCCCCAATACCGTGTGCTTTAAGTTTGTATACTAATCTCTTATGTGGGACCTTGTCGAAAGCCTTCTGACAGTCCAGATATAACACATCCACTGGTTCTCCCTTATCCACTCTACTAGTTACATCCTCGAAAAATTCGATAAGATTCGTCAGACATGATTTACCTTTCATAAATCCATGCTGACTTTGTCCAATGATTTCACCACTTTCCAAATGTGCTGCTATCCCATCTTTAATAACTGACTCTAGCAGTTTCCCCACTACCGATGTTAGACTAACTGGTCTGTAATTCCCCATTTTCTCTCTCCCTCCCATTTTAAAAAGTGGG
This sequence comes from Malacoraja senta, assembly GCA_038087875.1. Classification (NCBI taxonomy): domain Eukaryota; kingdom Metazoa; phylum Chordata; class Chondrichthyes; order Rajiformes; family Rajidae; genus Malacoraja; species Malacoraja senta. The sequence continues at coordinate 202,651,712 of CM075977.1, read as the reverse complement.
GTTACATTAGCTACCCTCCAATCCTCAGGAACTACTCCAGAATCTAAAGAGTTTTGAAAAATTATCACTAATGCATCCACTATTTCTGGGGCTACTTCCTTAAGTACTCTGGGATGCAGCCTATCTGGCCTTGGGGATTTATCAGCCTTTAATCCATTCAATTTACCTAACACCACTTCCCGGCTAACCTGGATTTCACTCAGTTCCTCCATATCATTTGACCCCCGGTCACGTGCTATTTCCGGCAGATTATTTATGTCTTCCTCAGTGAAGACAGAACCAAAGTAGTTATTCAATTGGTCTGCCATGTCCTTGTTCCCCATGATCAATTCACCTGTTTCTGACTGCAAGGGACCTACATTTGTTTTAACTAAACTTTTTCTCTTCACATATCTATAAAAACTTTTGATGTTCGCTGACAGTTTTCTTACATATTCTATTTTCCCTTTCACAATTAAGCTCTTTGTCCTCCTCTGCTGGACACTGAATTTCTCCCAGTCCTCTGGTAGGCTGCTTTTTCTGGCTAATTTGTATGCTTCATCTTTTGTTTTGATACTATCCCTGATGTCCCTTGTTATCCACGGATGCACTACCTTCCCTGATTTATTCTTTTGCCAAACTGGGATGAGTAATTGTTGTAGTTCATCCATACAGTCTTTAAATGCCTTCCATTGCACATCCACCATCAACCCTTTAAGAATCAATTGCCAGTCTATCTTGGCCAATTCACATCTCATACCCTCAAAGTTACCTTTCTTTAAGTTCAGAACCCTTGTTTCTGAATTAACAATGTCACCCTCCATCCTAATGAAGAACTCAACCATATTATGGTCACACTTGCCCAAGGGGCCACGCACAACAAGACTGCTAACTAACCCTTCCTCATTACTCAATACCCAGTCTAGAATAGCCTGCTCTCTCGTTGGTTCCTCTACATGTTGGTTTAGAAAACTATCCCGCATACATTCCAAGAAATCCTCTTCCTCAGCACCCCTGCCAATTTGATTCACCCAATCTATATGTAGATTGACGTCACCCATTATAACTGTTTTACCTTTGTTGCACGCATTTCTAATTTCCTGTTTGATGCCACCCCCAACTCCACTACTACTATTAGGTGGCCTGTACACAACTCCCACTAGTGTTTTCTGCCCCTTAGTGTTTCGCAGCTCTACCCATATCGATTCCACATCCTCCAAGCTAATGTCCTTCCTTTCTATTGCGTTAATCTCCTCTGTAACCAGCAACGCTATCCCACCTCCTTTTCCTTTCTGTCTATCCCTCCTGAATATTGAATATCCCTGGATGTTCAGCTCCCAGCCTTGGTCACCCTGGAGCCATGTCTCCGTGATCCCAACTATATCATAGTCATTAATAGCTATCTGCACATTCAACTCATCCACCTTATTACAAATGCTCCTTGCATTGAGACACAAAGCCTTCAGGCTTGTTTTTACAACACTCTTACCCCTTATACAATTATGTTGAAAAGTGGCCCTTTTTGATATTTGCCCTGGATTTGTCTGCCTGCCACTTTTACTTTTCACCTTGCTACCCATTGCTTCTACCCTCATTTTACACCCCTCTGTCCCTCTGCTCACACATTTAAGAAACCCACCACCTCTTATTACTTTTTTCTTCTTTCCCCCCTACATGTTGGGTCTGAGTGCTTCCCTTCTCTGATTTCCTTCAGTTCCTCCGTCGCCCCAGATCCTCTGGCCACTACTATATCAGGAAGATTGTTTGTGTCCTCTTTAGGGAAGACAGATACAAAGTACCTGTTCAACTCATCTGCCATTTCCTTGATCGCCATAATAAATTCACCTTTTTCGGTCTTCAAGTGTCCAACTTTGGTCTTAACTAATGCTTTCCTCTTCACATAACTAAAGAAGCTTTTACTATCCTGCATTATATTCTTGGCTAGCTTACCTTCATACCTCATCTTTTCTTCCCGTATTGTCTTTTTGGTTATCTTCTGTTGTTCTTTAAACATTACCCAATCCTCTTGCTTCCCGCTCATCTTCTATACGTTGTACTTCTTCGCTTTAATTTTTATACTGTCCCTGACATCTCTTGTCAGCCATGGTCGTCCCTTTCACCCCTTGGAATCTTTCTTCCTCCTAGGAATGAACTGATCCTGCACCTTCTGTATTATTCCTAGAAATTCCTGCCATTTTTGTTCCACTGTCATCCCTGCTAGTGTATCTTTCCAGTCAACTTTGGCCAGCTGCTCCCTGGCCCCATAGTCCCCTTTATTCAACTGCAACACTGACACCTCCGATCTACCCTTCTCCCTCTCCAATTGTAGATTAAACCTGACCATGTTATGGTCACTGCCTCCTAATGGCTCATTAACCTCGAGTTCCTTTATCAAATCCGGTTCATTACATAACACTAAATCCAGAATTGCCTTCTCCCTGGTAGGCTCCAATACACGCTGTTCAAAGAATCCATCACAAAGGCACTCTACAAATTCCCTTTCATGGGGTCCAATACCAACCTGATTTTCCCAGTCTACCTGCATGTTGAAATCTCCCATAACAACCACAGCATTTCTTTTGCTACATGCCAATTTTAACTCCTGATTCAACTTGCGCCCTATGTCCAGGCTACTGTTTGTGGACCTGTAGATTAGTCCCATTAGGGTCTTTTTACCCTTACAATTCCTTAGTTCTATCCATACTGACTCCACATCTCCTGTTTCAATGTCACCCCTTGCAAGGGACTGAATTTCATTCCTCACCAACAGGGCAACCCCACCCCCTCTGCCCACCTGTCTGTCTTTTCGATAGGAGGTATACCCTTGAATATTCAGTTCCCAGCCCTGGCCCTCTTGCAGCCATGTCTCAGTAATGTCTCAGGAGTTACTCCAGCATTTTGTGTCTATCATGTATAGTATTATCTGATTTAATCAGATAACATGCAAACAAAAGCTTTTCACTTTACCTCAGTACATGAGACAATAATTAACTGATTGGTGGCACAGCTGGTGGAGATGCTGCCTCACAGCGCCAGAGATTCAATCCTGATCTCAGATGCTGCCTGCGTGGAGTTTGCATATTCTCTCTGTGACCGCGTGGGTTTCCTTCGGGTGCTCCGGTTTCCTCCCACATCCCAAAGATGTGCGGGTTTGTATGTTAATTGCCTCAGTAAAATTGCTTCTATTTTGTAGCGAATGGATGGAAAAGTGGGATAACATAGAGCTAGTGTGAATGAGTGATTAATGGTCAGCATGAACTCAGCGGGCTGAAGGGCCTGTTTCCATGCTGTATCTCTAAACTAAACAATACATAAATAGGCTTAAAAGATGTTCAACATTTTTCAACACAAACACATTGTAAAGAGGCGTCATAACACACTGTGTCTCTACTACTGTTTATTCATGATACACATACTTTACTGCCCTAGCTGTTCGTGGTCTGTCACCAGAACCAGAGAGCGAGCACTGGGTGTGAAGGTTGTAATTATACTAGTGATGTGGGGAGTGGTTAGTAGTGGTGAGGTCACTATGTTAAAGGTACATGCACATGTCATCTACACCCTTCCCCTTGGAAATAAAAAGCAATACAGTAGTGACAAGGCGACCACGTCTCATACGCTACGAGCAGGAGAGCAAACAGTTAAGCAAAATCACCATGACGGACAGGCGGCCTGACCACCCGCCCGGACCGGGTACGCAGCTCGCCATCTCCCCCCTCTGCAGGAGGAACTTGAGTAGGAGCAGGCGCGGGTGAGAGAACCGGGGAACCGGGAGGAGAAAGAGAAAACGGAGACGGAGCAGGGGAAGCAGGAGCAGTAGCGGGAAGACAGGCAGGTGAGGGAGGACTGGCTGGTGGAGAGCGGGGCATACGTGGAGGGGCAGGTAACGTGGCAGACAGTGGGGGGGGAGTAGGGGTCTGCAGGCGGCGGCGGGGGCTCGTTAAGAAGCCGCAGATGTTGGCAGGACCGGCGGTAAATAGTACCATCATGGTCGACTAGATAGGACCGCGGCGAACCAGCAGTACCGACGACGATGGCAAGCCTGGGGTGACCGGAGGGGGACTGCATCTGGACGACTTGGCCAGGGAACAGAGGCGGGAGGGGACGGCAGGACTGGTCGTGGGAGCGCTTTTGGATTTCTTGCTTGAGGGCAATGCGCTCCTGGACAGCAGCGGGCTGGAGAACAGAGGGAACGAGGGACCGCTGGGTCACCGGGATCGGAGGTCTCGTAGTGCGAGACATCAGCCGTTGTGCTGGGGAACCCAAGGCAGTTTCGCGGCAAATGTTTTGACGGTTGAAGAGGGCCAGGTAAAAGTCAGAATGGGACAGTCTACAATGTTCCAGCAAGTTCTTAGCACTGCAGACAGCGCGCTCTGCCAAGCCGTTGCTTTGTGGGTACTCTGGGCTGCTGGTGTAGTGTCGGAAGTTCCAGCTTGCAGCGAAACGCCGAAATTCGGCACTCGAGAACTGGCTGCCGTTATCCGATTGAAGACTTGCTGGGGTGCCAAAGGTTCCGAAGTGTTGGCGCAGCCTCCCGATAACGGCCGAAGAGGTGAGGGAGTGCAGCCGGTCAACCTCGAACCAGCTGGAGTACGAGTCCACAAGAACCAGGAAGTGCTGGCCATGCCACTCAAAAATGTCAGCGGCGACGGTCATCCAGGGCAGCTCGGGGGCAGGCTGTTGCAGAAGCGGCTGCCGTTGCTGACGGGGAGCGAGGCTATTGCGGACAGAGCAAGCGGAGACCTTCTCCCGGATGTCTTGGGCCATGCTGGGCCAGTAGAACAAACTCTGGGCTTGAGACAGGGTGGCCTCGGCCCCAGGATGACTGCGATGGGCGGTCTGAAAGTATTGGTCACGCAGGGCAGCAGGCACGACGACCTTGTGTCCCTTCACGACCACGCCGTCGTGCAGCACGAGTTCGTCATGGACCAGGAAGTAGGGCACGACTCCAGGCGGCAAGGATGAACGACGGTCTGGCCAGCCCTGCCTGATGACATCGGCAAGCTGCTGCAGGGCAGGGTCCTTGGCAGTGTTGCTGACCAGGGACTGCATCTGCTGGGAAGGCACAATGTTGACGTTGAGCACCATCAGGTCAGACGATTCATATGGATGGCGATCAGTGGACGTTAGTGGTGCGCGGGACAGCGTGTCGGCCACAAACATGTCCTTGCCTTTGCGATATACAATTTTGAATGTAAAACGCTGGAGCTGCAGCATCATGCGCTGCAAACGGGACGAGGCAACGTGGATCGGCTTGTTGAGGATAGAGACCAGCGGCTGATGGTCGGTCTCGATCGTGAAGCTGTTTCCCAGAATATAGTCCTTGAACTTGGAGCAGGCAAACACCACAGCAAGCAGCTCCTTCTCTATCTGAGCATAGCGCTGCTCGGCAGGGGTCATGGTGCAGGAACCGTAGGAAACAGGCAGCTGCAGGCCATCGTGGAGCTGCAGGCAAGCAGCACCAAGACCGAACTTGGAGGCGTCGCAGGTAAGAACAATGGGGCGCTGCAGATCGGAGAATTGGAGAGTGGGGGTACTGGCCAGCCTGGACTTCAGAATGTCAAAAGCTTTCTGGTGATGCGGGAGCCAGGCCCTGGCAGTGTCCTTCTTGATCAACTCCCTCAGGGGCGCGCTCAGCTCGCTGAGGTCGGGGATGAACTTCCCCAGGTAATTAACCATGCCAAGGAAACGCTGCAGGCTGGGCACGTCGGTGGGCGAAGACATCCCGGAGACCGCGGCCGTCTTCTGCGGGTCAGGCTTCAGCCCAGATGCGGTAAAAACGTGGCCCACATAGGTGACCTCCGGGACGCGGAAACGGCACTTCTTTGGGTTAAGTTTGAAGTTGATTTCACGGGCCCGGTCCAGGACTTGACGGTGGTGGAGATCGTGCTCAGCAACGTCTTTACCGTAGACCAGGATGTCGTCAACGATGATGGCACACGGAAGACCGGCGAACAGCTGCTCCATCGTCCGCTGGAAGACCTCGCTGGCAGAGTTGATCCCGAATGGCATGCGGAGGAATCGGAACCTGCCGAAGGGCGTGCTGAAGGTAGTCAGGTAGGAGGACCGCTCGTCCAGTGGTATCTGCCAGAAGGAGCTCTGGGCATGGAGAACCGAGAAGACAGTGGCCGGGCCAACCTGTGCAGCGACGTCCTCCACTGTTCGCATGGGGGAATGAGGGCGTCTGATGGCAAGGTTCAGGTCTTTGGGGTTGATGCAAATGCGAATTTCACTTTTGTCCTTTTTCGCAGCAACAACCATGGTGGAGACCCACCGGGTGGGTTCGCTCACCTCCTTCAGGATGCCCATGGTAACCATGTTGAGCAGCGTTAATTCCACCTTGTCCTTCGTGGCGAATGAGACGCGGTGCAGTGGACGGACCATAGATACAACACCGGGGTCGACAACGATCTTGTAGCTGCAGGGCAGCTTGCCAAGCTTGTCATCAAAACGGTTAGGGTATTCGCGCAGGGGGTCCATAAAGGTCCGCACCTGGTGGATATCACGTTGGAAAGAGACCAAGCCAAGGTCCTGGCACGCCCGGGCGCCCAACAGGGTGATGTTGTTAGTATCCAGTAGATAAAAAGTGAGGGGCCGAGAGGCATGCAGTACCTTGCAGTGTAGAGTAGCCCTCCCCACCGGAACGAGCACGCTTCCCCCGTAGTCATGCAACAGGGAGTGATCGGGAGTAACTTTCTCATCAGTCCTTATCTTCTTGAAGAGGCCTATTGACATTACATTGGTCACGGCCCCCGTGTCGAGTTTGGCGGTGAAGGTCGAGCCGACAGTAATGCGAACCGAAGGGTCCGTTATCAGTGCAGGTGCATCCAACACTGAAAGTATGCTGGTCTCCCCCTGGGAGGAACTTGTATCAGACAAAGGGAGTTCATCAGGCTGGAACTGTGAACCAAGCGCGCTATCAGCTCAAGCAAGGTTGTTTAACATTCGGCGTGGAGCAGGAACCGGCTTCCCACGAGAGCGACAGGCGGCAGAGAAATGGTTCAATTTCCTGCAAAGGTTGCACGTTTTTCCCAGTGGAGGGCACACATTAGACTGATGGGAGGTAAAGTTGCAGTTGGGGCACCGCTGTGGGCTGCTACCCCCGGGTGCAGGGGACCCCGTTGCCATTGCGGGCCAGCGTTCCGCCGGTGGCCAGCAACACTGGTAAAGTTAATGTCATGATCAGCAGACGACACCGCCGAGGTGACAGCCTCAGCCATGCGCGGGGCGTGCAGAGTATCGGCTAAAGACAGGTCGTGCTTCCGCAGAAGTTCAGCCCTTAGTTTTTCATCTTGAAGACCATACACTAAAATGTCCCGGGTCAGTTGATCGGGGGTTAGCGTGACCAGGCTGCAACGCCTGGCCAGGTGACGCAACGCGGCGATATAGTTATCGATTGACTCTCCAGAGATCTGACGCCGGGTGAACATTTTAAAACGCTCTAGAATGCAGTGAGTGGGGATGTCGCACATAGCGGTAAACTTAGCCATAAGACATACCGGGTCCTGAGCTTCTTCACCTGCACCATAGACAAACGACTCAGCCCGTTCCAGGGCATCAGGACCAGCCAGGTTGAGAAGCAGAGAAGCCCGTGTAGCAGGGGTGGCAGCAGGATGGGCGATCGTGGCGTAGTGTTGAAAGTCACGTCTAAAGACACCCCACCGATGGGCAATGTCCGAGTCGAAGACAAGCATGTCGGGTTTGCGGCAAGAAGTAGCTATGGCACGGGAGATTAAAAAATGGGGAAACGGGTCCAAAGTAAAGAAAAACCGATAAACTGGAGGCGCAAAGGTACGATGCTGACCCCATGTAAAGAGGCGTCATAACACATTGTGTCTTTACTACTGTTTATTCATGATACACATACTTTACTGCCCTAGCTGTTCGTGGTCTGTCACCGGAACCAGAGAGCGAGCACTGGGTGGGAAGGTTGTAATTATACTAGTGATGTGGGGAGTGGTTAGTAGTGGTGAGGTCACTATGTTAAAGGTACATGCACATGTCATCTACACACATGATCTATCTATGGGCGTCACTGTGGCGCAGCGGTAGAGTTGCTGCCTAAAGGGCCTGTCCCACTGCTGCGACCTAATCCGCGAGTTTAGAAGAGTTTGCCCTCGACTCATACTCGCAGCACGGTCGACACGAGGTCCTAGGAGGTCTTTGTAACTCTCCTTCATGCTCGAGAGTAGTCCCCGCGTACTGGAGGCCTCAGCTAGGTCGTGGCGTATTTTTCAACATGCTGAAAAATGTCCGCGAGTAATAAATGGTCGCCATGGAAAAAATTAATACTTTTTTTACTTGTAAGTTTAGCCGAAGTAGGTCGTAGTAGGTCGGCATGTTAGTTGTAGGTAATCGAGGGTAGTCGAAGGTAATCGAAGGTAGTCAAAGGTAGTCGTAGATAGTCTTCAACATAGTCGAAGGGAGGTCGAAGGGAGGTCAAAGGAGGTCGTCTTCACTCTCCACTATTCGGTGTCCAATTGTCCCGAAGCTAGTCGAAGCTAGTCTTCAACATAGTCAAAGGAGGTTGAAGGAGGTCTTCTACATAGTCGAAGGAGGTCTTCAACATAACATTTTTTTAAACTTTCCTCAACTCTTCTAAACTCGCCAATTAGGTCGCCGCAGTGGGACAGCCCCTTTAAGGGCTTGTCCCACTTAGGCTAGTTTTTAGACGACTACAAGCGACTAGGCTGTCGCCACATGGTCGGCAGTTTGTCGCCTGTATGGTCGTGAGTAGTCTCCTCAGTCGCTCAAAGAGTCGTAGTATCTTTCTGGTCTACGCTGGATTTTCAACATGTTGAACTTTTTCTGAGACAGTCGGTGACAGTGGGTTTGACGCCAATGAGTGTAGCTTGCCTTCTCCTGACGTAGGTGCTGTCGTAGTTGTCGCCAGGTGACGTAGGTTGTCGCCGGTGCTGACTTCGTTTTTTTTGTTTGTTAAAGTAATGATTCTATTTCAAATTTTATGTCGAAGGGCCGTTTTTTCAGCCACCTGCTACGACTATGACAGTCGCCTAAAAATAGCCTAAGTGGGTCAGGCCCTTTACAGTGCTAGAGACCCGGGTTCGACCCTGACAACGGGTGCTGTCTGTACGGAGTTTGTACGTTCTCCCCGTGACTTGTATGGGTTTTCTCCAAGATCTTTGGTTTCGTCCCACACTCTGAAGACGTACAGGTTTGTAGATTAATTGGCTTGGTATATAGATATATTGTCCCTAGTGTGTGTACGAAATTGTTAATGTGCAGGATCGCTGGTCGGTGGGCTGAAGAGCCTGTTTCCGCGCTGTATCTCTAAACTAATTTAAACTAAACTCAGTCCACAAACAACCTGTCAAAACACAAATAGATGATTATTGGAAATATATCTAACGAGATATCTGGCGTGTGACTGAATGAAAATCTGACTGACCCTTTGTCATGCTGCAAGGAGTAGATAGAGTTATAATTATTCCACAAATGTGTAGCATTTATTAGTCAGTGGCTCATTGTTGTTGAGATTAGTTCTGTAAAGATTCCAAGAACCATTCTTTTAGTTTTTAATGGGTTTAGAGATTTGTGTTCTTCATTTACTGAGTCTTTAACACAGCAACAAACAAAACATTGAATTTTAATTTTCTTTCTGTGTCCAACACTTTATCTTCATTGGTAATCCTTTAAGTAATGATGTATTGAATGAAAGTCTTGAAATGAGCCAAGCTGGGAGTCTGAATTTCACATCAAACAGTCGTTAAGTTTAAATAATAAAGGGTGAAGTCACCAAAAGAAGTGAGACGTAACCTTTTGTATTTAGTCTTTAGACTTTAGACTATAGATGCCGCACGGAAACAGGCCCTTCTAAGTCCATGCCGACCAGCGATCACCCCGTATACTAGCACTATCCTACACACTAGGCACAATTTACAATTTTACCAAAGCCAACTGACCTACAAACCTATACGTCTTTGGGGTGTGGGAAGGAAAGCAGAGCAACCAGAGAAAACGCACGGGGTCTTTACACTTTAGACTTTAGAGATCCAGCGCAAAATCAGGCCCTTCGGCCACGAGTCTGCAACAATCACCCTGTACACCAGCAGCATCCTACACACTAGGGACAATTTACGATTTTTATCGAAGCCAAATAACACGCAAATCTGTACGCCTTTGCAGTGTGGGAGGAAACCAGAGCAGCCAGAGGAAACCCACGCGGTCACAGGGCCAGTCGGCAGTGGGCCTATACTCACTGGAGTTTAGAAGAATGAGGAAGGACCTCATTGAAACATACAGAATAGTGAAAGGCTTGGATAGAGTAGATGTGGAGAGGATGTTTCCACTGGTGGGAGAGTCTAGGACTTGAGGTCATAGCCTCAGAATTAAAGGATTTTCTTTTAGGAAGGAGACGAGGAGAAATTTCTTTAGTCAGAGGGCGGAGAATCTGTGGAATTCTTTGCCACAGAAGGCTGTGGAGGCCAAGTCAGTGGATATATTTAAGGCAGCGATAGATAGATTCTTGATTAGTACGGGTGTCAGAGGTTATGGGGAGAAAGCAGGAAAATGGGGTTAGGAGGGAGAGATTGAATGGCAGAATAGACTTGGGGTCGAATGGCCTAATTCTACTCCTATCAACTTGACCTTATGACAGGGAGAACGTGCAAACTCCACACAAAGACAACACCCGAGGTCAGGATGGTGCCCGGGACTCTGGTGCTGAAAGGCAGCAGCTTTATCGGTGCGCCACTGTGCCGCTCTAACTTCATGTAACGTCCGTGTGGAACATGATGCCCAGTATTGCAATGTGCCAAAGATGATGCCAACATGATCTCGAACATCATTCTCTGATGTAATGAGATAGATGACCAGATAATCTGAATTGCAGCAACAACATCATCAGTGCAGAACAGTGCCAAGTTGATGGCAGTGTTGGGGGAAGGGAAGGATCTCTGCCTGGGACTGGGATAGGTCCGTAAGGGGTGTGGTTATGCAGGGAATGGATGGATAGGGATCACGTGCATGCAGAGGAGATTACTTTAACTTGGCGCCATGTTCAACACAGACATTATGGACCGAAGGGCCTGTTCCCTAAACATCACCCATCCCTTCTCTCCAGAGATGCTGCCTGTCCCGCTGAGTTACTCCAGCATTTTATCTCTATCTTCTGTACTGCACTGTTCTGTTCTAAGTGATCTCGCCTCCGGCATCCACGGAAAGCCCCCTAACGTTTTGCAGTCAGTTCAGGAAGCGGGACACGGTGACCTCGGTGCATGGCGGTGGAGGGGCGGCTGTGGGAGATGACAGACAGTTAGGCTACGGAGGTCACCGGTCGTGGTGTAGGCGGAGGCGGCAGCTGGAGGCCCTAGTGCAGCCGGACGAGAGAGCAGATTGGGTGCAGCCTGTAGCAGCTGCACGGGGCAACGGCAAGGGAATGGAATATTCCGCTGCAGTTAGACAACCACACCTCTTCAACCCTCACCCTGAACACCGGCGTTCCACAGGGCTGTGTGCTGAGCCCTCTCCTCTACTCCCTCTTCACCTACAACTGCACACCTGTACATGGTACTAACACCATCATCAAGTATGCAGATGATAAAACAGTGATTGGACTCATCAGCGACAACGATGTTGGCCTATAGGGAGGAGGTCCTGCTCCTAGCAGCATGGTGCGCTGACAACAACCTGGCCCTTAACACCAAGAAGACCAAGGAACACATTGTGGACTACAGAAGGTCTAGGGGTGGCACGCAAACCCCCATCCATATTAACGGGACGGAGGTGGAGCGTGTTTCCAGCTTCAGGTTTCTGGGGGTCAACATCTCTGATGACCACTCTTGGACCCAAAATACCTCAACACTGATCAAGAAGGCTCACCAGCGTCTCTTCTTCCTGAGGAGACTAAAGAAGGTCCATCTGTCTCCTCAGATTCTGGTGAACTGCTACCGCTGCGCCATTGAGAGCATCCTTACTAACTGTATCACAGTATGGTATGGCAACTGCTCTGTCTCCGACCGGAAAGCACTGCAGAGGGTGGTGAAAACTGCCCAACGCATCACCGGTTCCTCACTCCACTCCATTGAGTCAGTCCAGAGCAAGTGATGTCTGCGAAGGGCGCTCAGCATCGTCAAGAACTGCTCTCACCCCAACCACAGACTGTTTACCCTCCTCCCGTCTGGGAGGCGCTACAGGTCTCTCCGTTGCCAGACCAGCAGTTCAGGAACAGCTTCTTCCCTGAGGCTGTTACGCTACTTAACTCTGTACCTTGGTGATTGCCAGTCACCCCCCCTGGACACCTTCAGTAGACAGTTTTAAGGGGGCACTAACAGCACATCCAAGTTGGCGATATGCAGAGTACTGCCCTGCCGAATACAAATTCAGAAGGTTCAGAAGGTGAGTCTGAAGAAGGGTCTCAACACAAAACGTCACCCATTCCTTCTCTCCAGTGATGCTGCCTGTCCCGCTGAGTTACTCCAGCATTTTGTGTCTGTCTTCACTGAAAGAAGCTGACCTTCCCTGGTCTTCAATTGTAGCAATGTCCTGGGAGATAAAATCTTGTATGACTTAAAGGCCTGTCTCACGGATTTGCGGTCATTGGCGTGGACCGCCAGAGACCGCGGGTTCGGTCCAACGCACACCGCCGGGACCGTGCGGTGTTGGTCCCAACACCGCACGGTGCTCACAAAAAATCAACAATGTCTAAAAATCTGTTCCTACCGCACAGCCGCCGCCAGTGAGGCACGAGTGCGGCACGGGCACCGCCACAGCAGCCGCCAGTGCGGCACGAGCACCGTCACGGCAACTTTCGCCGCCACAGCCGCCGCCAGTGAGGCACGTGTGCGGCACGGGCACCGCCACAGCCGCTGCAACAGCGCCGCGATCAGCACTACCGCCACCACAGCCCCGCGATCCAAAATGACGTCATCGCGTAGCGTGTCACGTTGCGCGATGACGTCTTCACCCTACACCGCAAGCTCGTGGAACCGGCCGTACGGAGATCACTCGGCCCCCGCGCAGCATCCGTGCGGCGCTCTCGCGGTTGCCGTGCGGTCCCCTCTTCCGGCTACGCCGCGCTTCACCGCCAATGACCGCAACACCGTGAGACAGAGCTATTAGAGTCACAGTAATAGAGTGATACAGTGTGGAAATATACCCTTTGGCCCAACTTGCCCACATTGGCCAACGTGTCCCAGCTACACTAGTCCCACCTGCCTGCATTTGGCCCAAGCCCCTCTAAACCTGCCCTATCCATGTACCTGTCTAATATAGTCACGATAGTCCCTGCCTCAACTACATCCTCCGGCAGTTCTTTCCGTACACCCACCACCCTTTGTGTGAAAAAGTTGTGCCTCAGGTTCCTATTAAATCTTTCCCCTTTCACCTTAAATCTATGTCCTCTGGTTCTCAATTCCTTCACTCTGGGTAAGAGACTCTGTGCGCCCACCCGATCTATTCCTCTCATGACTTTATACACCTCCTTATAAAATCTCCTGAGTTTATAAGACTTATCCTGTGCCAGCACGTGGACTTAATCAGAAAGAAAGCATGCCAGCATCTCGACTTTCTGCAAAGTTTAAAGAGATTGGGTACCTCGCCAAATGCTCCACCAAACTTCCACAGGGGCACTGTTGACTGGTTGCATCGTGGCCTGGCAGGGCAATGCACCGGAACACAAGAGGCTGCAGAGCATGGTCATCAGAGGCATAGCCTACCCACTCCATCGAAAGCATCTATATGAGACGCTGCATCAAGGGAACAGAATCTATCATCAAACATCCCACCATCCGGGACGTGTGCCTCCTCTCATTACTACCGTCAGGCCGGAGGTACATAAGCCTGAGGTCCCACACCACCACCAAGTTCAGGAACAACTACTTTCCTGCAACAATCAGGATCTTGCATGCACCTCCATAACCCTAATCCTATCTCGGCAACTGAGGACCACATCTTGCACTACCATGCTTGTTTTCATGTGGTAACGAAAGAACTTCAGATGCTGGTAAAATCAAAGTTAGACACAGAATGCTGGAGTAACTCAGCGGGTGAGGCAGCATCGCTGGAGAGAAGGAATGGATCTCGACCCGAAACGTCACCCATTCCTTCTCTCCAGAGATGCTGCCTCACCTGCTGAGTTACTCCAGTATTCTGTGCCTATCTTATGCTGTTTTTCATATTGTGTTTTGCACTGAGTTAGTTTAGAGATACAGCATGGAAACTGCTGCCCACGGAATCAGTGCCGACCAATGATCGCGTGTATGCTAGTTCTATGTTATCCCAGTTTCGCATCCCACACACTAGGGATAATTTCCAAAAGCTAATTACCCTGCAAATGTGCAAGTCTTTGGAATGTGGGAGGGAACCGGAGCACCTGTAGAAAACCTACATGGCCACAGGGAGCCGGTCCAACACAACCCGAGCCTCAGTATTCTCTGCCTCAGAGGGCGGTGGAGGCAGGTTATCTGGATGCTTTCAAGAGAGAGAGCTAGACAGGGCTCTTAAAAATAGCGGAGTCAGGGGATACGCGGAGAAGAGAGTTGTGAGTCTGTGGAATTCTCTGCCTCAGAGGGCGGTGGAGGCAGGTTCTCTGGATGCTTTCAAGAGAGAGCTAGATAGGGCTCTTAAAAATAGTAGTCAGGGGATATGGGGAGAAGGCAGGAATGGGGTACTGATTGGGGATGATCAGCCATGAGTCAGTTATTAAAGATGGGATAGCAGCACATTTGGAAAGTGGTGAAATCATTGGACAAACTCAGCATGGATTTACGAAAGGTAAATCATGTCTGACGAATCTTATGGAATTTTTCGAGGATGTAACTAGTAGAGTGGATAAGGGAGAACCAGTGGATGTGTTATATCTGGACTTTCAGAAGGCTTTCGACAAGGTCCCACATAAGAGATTAGTATACAAACTTAAAGCACACGGTATTGGGGGTTCAGTATTACATACATAGATACATAGAAAATAGGTGCAGGAGTAGGCCATTCGGCCCTTCGAGCCTGCACCGCCATTCAATATGATCATGGCTGATCATCCAACTCAGTATCCCGTACCTGCCTTCTCTCCATACCCCCTGATCCCTTTAGCCACAAGGGCCACATCTAACTCCCTCTTAAATATAGCCAATGAACTGGCGTCAACTACCCTCTGTGGCAGAGAGTTCCAGAGATTCACCACTCTCTGTGTGAAAAAGTTTTTCCTCATCTCGGTCTTAAAGGATTTCCCCCTTATCCTTAAGCTGTGACCCCTTGTCCTGGACTTCCCCAACATCGGGAACAATCTTCCTGCATCTAGCCTGTCCAACCCCATAAGAATTTTGTACGTTTCTATAAGATCCCCTCTCAATCTCCTAAATTCTAGCGAGTATAAGCCAAGTCTATCCAGTCTTTCTTCATATGAAAGTCCTGACATCCCAGGAATCAGTCTGGTGAACCTTCTCTGCACTCCCTCTATGGCTATAATGTCCTTCCTCAGATTTGGAGACCAAAGCTGTACGCAATACTCCAGGTGTGGTCTCACCAAGACCCTGTACAACTGCAGTAGAACCTCCCTGCTCCTATACTCAAATCCTCTTGCTATGAAGGCCAACATACCATTCGCTTTCTTCACTGCCTGCTGCACCTGCATGCCTACTTTCAATGACTGGTGTACCATGACACCCAGGTCTCGCTGCACCTCCCCATTTCCTAATCGGCCACCATTTAGATAATAGTCTGCCTTCCCGTTTTTGCCACCAAAGTGGATAACCTCACATTTATCCACATTATACTGCATCTGCCAAACATTTGCCCACTCCCCCAGCCTATCCAAGTCACCTTGCAGTCTCCCAGCATCCTCCTCACAGCTAACACTGCCCCCCAGCTTAGTGTCATCCGCAAACTTGGAGATGTTGCTTTCAATTCCCTCGTCCAGATCATTAATATAAATTGTAAATAGCTGGGGTCCCAGCACTGAGCCTTGCGGTACCCCACTAGTCACTGCCTGCCATTGTGAAAAGGACCCGTTTACTCCTACTCTTTGCTTCCTGTTTGCCAGCCAGTTCTCTATCCACATCAATACTGAACCCCCAATACCGTGTGATTTAAGCTTGTGTCCTAATCTCTTATGTGGTACCTTGTCGAAAGCCTTCTGAAAGTCCAGATACAACACATCCACTGGTTCTCCCCTATCCACTCTACTAGTTACATCCTCGAAAAATTCTATAAGATTCGTCAGACACGATTTACCTTTCGTAAATCCATGCTGACTTTGTCCAATGATTTCACCACTTTCCAAATGTGCTGCTATCCCATCTTTAATAACTGACTCTAGCAGTTTCCCCACTACCGATGTTAGACTAACTGGTCTGTAATTCCCCGTTTTCTCTCTCCCTCCCTTCTTAAAAAGTGGGGTTACGTTTGCTACCCTCCAATTCTCAGGAACTACTCCAGAATCTAAAGAATTTTGAAAAATTATCACTAATGCATCCACTATTTCTGGAGCTACTTCCTTAAGTACTCTGGGATGCAGCCTATCTGGCCCTGGTGATTTATCGGCCTTTAATCCATTCAATTTACCCAACACCACTTCCCGACTAACCTGGATTTCACTCAGTTCCTCCATCTCCTTTGACCCGCGGCCCCCTGCTATTTCCGGCAGATTATTTATGTCTTCCTCAGTGAAGACGGAACCAAAGTAGTTATTCAATTGGTCCGCCATATCCTTGTTCCCCATGATCAATTCACCTGTTTCTGACTGCAAGGGACCTACATTTGTTTTAACTAATCTCTTTCTCTTCTCGGCAACTGAGGACCACCTCTTGCACTACCATGCTTGTTTTCATGTGGTAAGAAAGAACTTCAGATGCTAGTAAAATCAAAGTTAGACACAGAATGCTGGAGTAACTCAGCGGGTGAGGCAGCATCGCTGGAGAGAAGGAATGGATCTCGACCCGAAACGTCACCCATTCCTTCTCTCCAGAGATGCTGCCTCACCTGCTGAGTTACTCCAGTATTCTGTGCCTATCTAATGCTGTTTTTCATATTGTGTTTTGCACTGAGTTAGTTTAGAGATACAGCACGGAAACTGCTGCCCACGGAATCAGTGCCGACCAATGATCGCGTGTATGCTAGTTCTATGTTATCCCAGTTTCGCATCCCACACACTAGGGATAATTTCCAAAAGCTAATTACCCTGCAAATGTGCAAGTCTTTGGAATGTGGGAGGGAACCGGAGCACCTGTAGAAAACCTACATGGCCACAGGGAGCCGGTCCAACACGACCCGAGCCTCAGTATTCTCTGCCTCAGAGGGCGGTGGAGGCAGGTTATCTGGATGCTTTCAAGAGAGAGAGCTAGATAGGGCTCTTAAAAATAGCGGAGTCAGGGGATACGAGGAGAAGAGAGTTGTGAGTCTGTGGAATTCTCTGCCTCAGAGGGCGGTGGAGGCAGGTTCTCTGGATGCTTTCAAGACAGAGCTAGATAGGGCTCTTAAAAATAGTAGTCAGGGGATATGGGGAGAAGGCAGGAATGGGGTACTGATTGGGGATGATCAGCCATGAGTCAGTTATTAAAGATGGGATAGCAGCACATTTGGAAAGTGGTGAAATCATTGGACAAACTCAGCATGGATTTACGAAAGGTAAATCATGTCTGACGAATCTTATGGAACGGGAAAAAGAGAATGCAATATTAAAGATTAAATCAGATAGAGGGGAAGTATTAACACTACCCAAGGATATTAATAAAAGATTTGCTCAATTTTACCAGAATCTATACACATCTAAAACGTCAATAGACAATAATAAAATCTCAGAATTTTTAGATAATTGTAATCTACCACAATTAGAACGCAGGGAACAAGAGGAACTGGGAGCACAAATTACTTCTAAGGAGATAGAAGAAACAATAAAAACACTAAAAAATGGAAAAACACCAGGACCAGACGGATTCAGTAATGAATTTTATAAATCTTTTTATGATATAGTTACTCCACGATTACAAAAAATGTATACATATGCTTATAAAGAGCAAAACCTACCTGAAACACTAGCGGAATCAACGATCATATTAATACTTAAAAAAGATAAAAATATAGAAGAACCAGGATCATATAGAGCTATTGCTTTGTTAAATACGGATCAGAAAATAATAGCAAAAACATTAGCCAATAGATTAAGCAAGTATGTTAGTAGACTAATACATGAGGATCAAACAGGATTTATACCTAAGAGACACTCATTTAATAATTTGAGACGTTTGCTTAACATAATGCATTCACATAAATCTTATGACCAAGAGTTAGCTATCATCTCACTGGACGCAGAAAAAGCGTTTGATCAAGTAGAATGGGACTATATGATCAAAGTATTGCAAAAATTCCAATTGGGAGAAAACTTTATTGCATGGATAAAACTACTATATAACAAACCTACGGCTAGAATACTAACTAATAATATATTATCTTCAAAATTCGAATTATCTAGGGGCAACAGACAAGGATGTTCACTATCACCGCTGTTATTTGCTTTGGTAATTGAACCCCTTGCTGAAAAAATAAGAACACACTCGAATATTCACGGTTATAACACAAAATATTCAAACAACAAACTATCCCTATATGCTGATGATGTACTACTGTACATCACAAAACCACAAATTAGTATACCAAATATATTAAACTTAATTGAGGACTTTGGATCCTTTTCAGGATATAGAATAAATTGGAACAAAAGTGAAATTATGTCGATTAAACCAAAAGATTCAACACATCTCAGGAAATTCCCTTTTAAAATAGCTATGGAAAAATTCAAATATTTAGGAATTGAGATTACTAGAAATTACCATGATATGTTTAAAGCTAATTATAATCCCCTACTTAAGAAATTAAATAATCTGATTAAATTTTGGAAAACACTTCCGATGTCCTTAATAGGTAGGATAAATGCTATAAAAATGATTTTCTTACCACAAATCCTTTACCTATTTCAATCAATACCTATATATCTCCCAAAAAAGTTTTTCAAAAAACTGGACTCAGACATTACAAATTTTATATGGGATTACAAATCCCACAGAATACAAAGAACACACCTTAACAAACGAAAAGAGTTGGGGGGTCTAGCGCTCCCTAACTTTATGTATTATAACTGGGCAGTAAATATTAAAAATATGATTCACCTGCTGGACAATTCTGCCCAGCAGGTGGACTGGATTATAATGGAAAAAGGGGATTGCTCCCCGAATAATATAGGAGCGATTATTCTCTCTCCAATAAACTTGAATAATAAAAATTATAATAAAAATCCAATTATATATAGCACTATTAGAACATGGAAGCAAATAAAACAGAATCTAAAATTAAGAAACCTATCTCTCTTAATACCAATAGTCAATAACCCATCGTTTAAACCTTCAATCATAGATAAAGCATTTATACAATGGGAAAGAATGGGAATTAAAACGCTCGAAGATCTGTATGAATTAGAAAAATTACTATCATTCCAACAACTACAACTGAAATATAATTTGAAAAATAATCAATATTTTAAATATATACAAATCTGTGACTATTTGAAAACACACACAAAAGATTATTATAATATGCCTTCCGACTTACTAGATGAAGCAATGAAGACAAAGGCGGAATCAGCTAATTTAATATCATACTTATATAATATCATCTTAAATATAGAAATACCCACAACAGATGGAATTAGAAGAGATTGGGAACAAGATCTAGGTATAAAAATTTCAAAAGAGAGTTGGGATAATCATTTATTACAGGTGCATAAATGCTCGATCAACGTACGACATACGCTTATCCAATTTAAAACATTACATAGATTATATTATTCAAAAACCAAACTAAATAAAATCTTTCCTAACGTCTCACCAATCTGTGATAAATGTATATGTCAAGAAGCTACCATAGCACATTCTTTTGTTTTTTGTACAAAAATCCAAAAATTCTGGTTTGAAATATTTGATATTTTTTCAAAATTAATCAAAATAAAACTGGTACCAAAACCAGAATGGATTATTTTTGGAATATCGGAAGGTATTCCTGAATTAAACGTGTATCAGAAGAATTTACTCAATTATGGGCTAATAATGGGAAAAAAGCTTATACTTAAATTCTGGAAAAATGCGCCCACACCAACAATAAAAATGTGGACATCAAATATGTTGGAAACATTACATCTGGAAGAGATGAGATTCCTCCTAGTAGGCAAAGCAGATCAATTTCAAAAGACGTGGTCTACGTTTTTGGACCTATTACAAGCATGAGGTGCAATAGTAATTTAGAAAAACAAATAAATAAATAAAAGGTATCTGGACCTGGTAATGGGAGGTAAAATAAAAATAGACTTGGTTGGTAGTTCCTTCTCTATGAAGTATGGTATAAGAGTCATAATAGAGCGATTGTTCCTTCTTTCTTTCTCTTTTTTTTCTAGGGTCTATTTTCTAACTTTACTTCCTTCTCTAACCTCTTTTCTAAGGGGCTTTCTTTTCCCAACACTCTTTTGCACTTCACAACCTTTGCGCACTTTCTTCACTTTTCTTACTTCTTTCTTTTTCTTTCTTAAAGTTTAAAAAAGTGAAGCGGTACAAAAAATGTATTAATATATACGTGTTGTACATTACTGTAATCTACCGTACTTCTAAAAAAAAAAAAATAAAAAAAAAAAAAAAAAAAAAAAAAGGAATTCTCTGCCACAGAAAGTAGTTGAGGCCAGTTCATTGGCTATATTTAAGAGGGAGTTAGATGTGGCCCTTGTGGCTAAAGGGATCAGGGGGTATGGAGAGAAGGCAGGTACGGGATACTGAGTTGGATGATCAGCCATGATCATATTGAATGGCGGTGCAGGCTCGAAGTGCCGAATGGCCTACTCCTGCACCTATTTTCTATGTTTCTATGTTTCTATCACATTGAATGGGCCAAATGGCCTATTTCTGCACCTATTGTCTATTGTCTATTGTCTAAGGCAGGAACGGGGTACTGATTGGGGATGATCAGCCATGATCACATTGAATGGCGGTGCTGGTTCAAAGGGCCGAATGGCCGACTCCTGCACCTATTGTCTATTGTCTATTGTCTATTGAGCCGCCTTCCCTCGACACCCGTCATCTTCCTCCGAGACTCGCTGAGGCGTGTCCTGTACGGGCTCCTCCTCCACACCCTGCACTTCCTCCCCCTGGTGCACCGTCCGGACACTAAGTGGCGGTCGGTGTTGCCTTTCGGCCACGAGAGGGCCCCCCAATGGGAATCCCTCTACGCAGGAATTCTCCCCCTCTACATCGGGGTCCTGGGGTGGAGGGTACTACACCGAGGAGTCCCGTGCAACCTGTTTCTCTCGCGGTTCACAGACTCGCCAGCCGCCTGCCAATTTTGCGGGCTGGAAGAGTCTGTGTACCACGTGTATATGGAGCGTGTGAGGTTGCAGCCACTGTTTCAATACCTAAAGGGGCTGCTCCTTGTCTTCTGGCCGCACTTCACACCCACCATCCTCATCTTTGTACACCCTGTGCGTAGGGGAGAGGGGGAAGGGCTGAAGATGTCCTGATTGGGTTGCTCCTGGGCCTGGCCAAGCTGGCCATCCGCGAGTCACGGTGCCAGGCGGAAGAGGGCTCTGCCCGAGCCGGCTGGCTGCCCCTTTACCGGGGTTACGTCCGTGCCCGGTTGGTACTAAAGAGGGACTACTTGCCTGGGATTGCTCCAACCACGGCCTGCGGACTTACCATCAAGAGCTCGCAGTCAGGAGAGGCTTGTCGGGAGCTCCGACGAACGCAGAGGCTCGACCAGCTCCGGCGCGGGTTTCAATCGCCCGGCGCGAGGGAGCTGACATCCCCCCAATGCAGGAGCTGGATCGCCCCCACGCGGAGAGCCAAAATGCTGCCGGCTACGGGAGTCAAGATCACCCTGTCAACAGAGGGCTCAAGGCCCCCAACCATGAGAGAGGTAAGGGAAGAGATTGAACTTTTTTTTCGCCTTCCATCACAGTGAGGAATGTGGAGGAGTCTCTGTGGTGGATGCTCATGTTAAAATGTGTTTTGAGTGTTCTGTTGCTTTTTATTTGTATGACTGATTTGGCAAATGAAATTCCTCATATATTGCAAAACACACATGGATAATAAAGTGATTGTGATTATTTGAAAATTTAGTGTCTTAGATAATTTGGTGATATTGTTCTATGGTGGTAGGTGTGTTACCATGGTTTGGTTTTGTAAGTATTATTCAGTATCGTAATTGAATAAACTATTTTTGATCATTTAAAAATGAAAATATAACAAATAAATAAATAAATGAATAAGAAATTAAATAAAATAAAATTAAATTTAAATGGTCGCAGGTGATCGTACAAACTCCGCACAGACAGCACCCGTAGTCAGGATCAAACATGGGTCTCTGATGCTGTAAGGCAACAATTCTAATACTGTGCCTCTGTGCTGCACCTAATATCTTGTTTTTTTTATGCACAATTATTTGGTGTCATTGTTTTTTAAATGTCTGTGTAATTTATGTGTCATTTATGTTTTTATGTGTTTGTCAGAGCCACTGTAAAGGACCTGTCCCACTAACGAGATCTTTCAGTGACTGTCTTCGACCTTCAGGCTCAAGGGCACTCGCCTGGAAAACCTCGAGTTGGATCGACCGTCAGCGTTGAAACCGCGAGCTGGATCGACCGACCGCACACAAACACACACACACACACACACACAAACACATCGCAAAGGCGGGGGCCAGGGAAAGCGGGGGAGCGCTGTCTGAAATTCACACCTGCGATGAACAGGAAGGTAAAAGACAGCTGGCACAGTGGTAAGTCCTTCAGAAAGCGCGGAGAGAGGGGAGGGCAGAGAAGGGGAGAGAGGGGGAGAGAAGGGGAGAAAAGGGGAGAGTAGGGGGAGAGAAGAGGAGAGAAGGGGGGGGGAGAAAGAGTGGAGACACTTTTAAGAAGCCAGACAACTTTTAATAAGGTTTAGTGGGCATTTTAACTACCGGTCGGTTTTCCTTGGTCCTGAAAACTCCAATGAGCCAATTAAAATGCCCAGTCAGCGAAGGAGATTGCCTATGGCTGCCCTCGACTGCCTGTAACTAAATAGCAACCCCACTCCACTGCACCACGAGTTCAAATGAACTATGCCGACCAATTTTTACTGGCGGAAAATTTTTCAACATGCTGAAAACATTTCCTCGTCCAAACTGTGGCTGCGAGTAATCGGGAACTTCCCTCGAGCATGAAGGAGAGTTCCAGTGAACTCATAGGACCTTCTAGGACCACGTGTCGACCATGCTGCGAGTTTGAGTTGAGGGCAAACTCTTCTAAACTCGCAGATTAGGTCGCTGCAGTGGGACAGCCCCGTAATGTTGCTACAAGCAAGATTTTCATTATACCTGCACCTCACGGTATTTGTGCAAATGACAATGAACCCAACCTGACCTGACTTGATCTGACGCACTTTGACCCAAAAAGCTGGAGTAACTCAGCGGGTCACGCAGCATCTCTGGAGAAAAGGAATAGGTGACATTTTGGGTCGGAACCCATCTTCAGACTGAAAGATAGACAAGTCCAGAACACAACAGGGCCAGCAACAGATGACCTCAGGAAGTACAACAAGGGTGTGGGTCGGGGTCAGATGGGGTCAGAGGGGTTGGCGGAGGTTTAGGCGAGGTATTGAGGACAGACGACTTAACACGTCAAAGGATGGAAGCACCTTGCTTTGATGGGTCATGAAAGATGGCACCTCCAACTGTGAGGCACTCTTTTAGTGCGGCACTAAAATATGCTCAAGTCACTGGAACGGGACTTGAATCAAGAACCTTCTGACTCACAGCTAGGAGTGTTCGCATTGGTGAAAGCTATACCCCACAGTCAGTTTTGGGAACATTCTCCTTACTCTCTGCAGGCTTAGAACACAGACCGTAGAACTGTAAAACACCCTTCGGCCCACGATGTTTGTGCCGAACACAAAGTCAAGTTAAATTGCTCATCTGCCTCTACGTGACCCATATCCATCTCTTCCTTGCATATTGGCGATATGCAGAGTACTGCCCTGCTGACTACAAATTCAGAAGGTTCAGGAGGTTATCCATGTGCCTAAAAAGCCTCTTAAATGCCACTATTGTATCTGCCTCCACCACCACCCCTGACAGCGCGTTGCAGACTCCCATCATTGTAAAAAACCTGCCCCGCACATCTCCATTGAACTTTGCTACCTCGTATCTTACACCTATGCCTTCAAGTGTTGGACATTTCCACCCTGGTACCAGGATATGTCCACAACCTGACTTCATCCTCTTCACTGTTTGTGGAGTCGGCTGCTCTGGGTTGAACTCCAATCTTTCGAGATGCTACGCAGCTCAGTGACACAGCGGTAGAGTTGCTGCCTTACAGCGCCAGAGACCCGGGTTTGATCCTGACTATGGGTGCTGTCTGTATGCAGTTTGTACGTTCTTTCCGTGACTGCCAGGCTCAGGTTTCCTCCCACATTTAATTTGGTTTGGTTTATTGTCACGTGTACCCAGGTACAATGAAAAGCTTTTAGTTGCCTGCTAACCAGGCAGCAGGAAGACGACACATGATTACCATCAATCCACCCACAGTGCACAGATACATGATAAAGGGAATTTAGTGCAAGATAAAGTCCAGTAACGTACGATTAAAGATAGTCCGAGGGCCTTCAATGAGGTAGATAGTAGCTCAACACATCCCAAAGATGTGTTGTACTTGGCTGGTTAGGTTAATGTGTAGGTTAATTGGCTTCTGTAAATTGTCCGTAGAGTGCAGGATGCAAAACTGGGATAACATAGAACTAGTGTATGGGAGATTGTTGGTCCAAGCTGTATCTCTAAACTAAATTAAACTAAAGGTGAGAGACACAAAATGCTGGAGTAACTCAGCAGGGCAGGCATCATCTCTGGAGGGAAGGAATGGGTGGGGACCCTTATTCAGTCTGAAACATCACCCATTCCTTCTCTCCAGAGATGCTGCCTGCCCACTGAGTGACTCCAGCATTTTGTGTCTATCTGATTTAATCCGGCATCTGCAGTTCTTTCCTAAACTAAAGGTGTCCTTCTTCAGTCGAGGATGGTGCACAAGCCCTGCTCTATCACTCTCACAACCTCCGAGAGCAGGCCTGTTATCCAGCAATCTCTTGGCTCCTCCTGTTTGCGTTGGTCAATAACCCTAACCAGCAGCATGAAACGAACTTTCCCGTAAAGCAATTTGCTGCCCATTTACTTCCGCTCATCCCATTAAAGATGATGCATGTCTGTTCCCTGACCAGATATCCCTGAAAGGCGACGCGATTACGCCCAACTGAAGCGGCACCCAGTCATGCTGTCTGGGATGATGGCTCTCTCTCCACGACCATCGGCTGTAAGGATGATGGATGGCCATGTGGGCCTGTTACACCAACTGCAGAATTAGTCAAAACACAGAGAAAATGACAAGCTCTCAGAACATTGAAGTTGCTGCCTCACAGCGCCGGAGACCCCGGTTCGATCCTGACCTCGGCCGCTGTCTGTACGGAGTTTGTACGTTCACCCTGTGACCGCGTGGGCTTTCTCTGGGTGCTCTGGTTTCCTCCCACACTCCAAAAAACGTACAGGTTTGTAGGCTTATTGGTACCTGTAAATTGTAAATTGTCCCAAGTGTATAAGATACTGCTCATCTAAGGAGTGATCGCTGGTCAGCGTGGACTCGGTGGGCCGAAGGGCCTGTTTCCGCACTGTATCTCTAAAGTCTAAAGTCTAAAGACCAGTTGGGTTTTCCCCGGATGCTCCGGTTTCCTCCCACACTACAAAGACGTACAGGTTCGTAGGTTACTTGGCTTCGGGAAAATTGTAAATTGTTCCCTAGGGTGTAGGATGGTACTATTGTATGGAGTGATTGCTGTCGGCGCGGACTCAGTGGGCTGAAGAGCCTGTTTCCGCGCTGTATCTCTGAAGTAAAGTAAAGTGCTAAAGTAAAGCATCTGAACTGCTTCAGATGCCAATCGCGATACAGTCAAGATCCATTTACCAGACATGGAATAGATAGCCAAGAAGATGCATCTATCTTGCACATCGCTCCATGCTCTTGTGACCGCAGAACACTCCTCTGCTGCTTTGTTTCAGCCTTGGATAACTTTTCAGTAAATCTGTCGGGCGGCGGGTAGTTTTTTTTTAATGTGGTCCTAAAGATATTGAATGTCACTTAAAAGGAATTGCTTCAAGAGCCATCTGGAGTCATAGATACGTGACCCACCACCTAAGTAATGGACTTCCACCCGACGCCCCCCCCCCATTACTCTGGTAATGCCCCTGTAAGGAGGTGTTGATTCTACTTTGGACAGCTTCATTGCTGCTAACTCACAGCGATTGTGTTACCAGGGCTGGGGGCAAACAAATTGGAGGACAAATTGTAACAGGCCTAACTAGGAATTCAATTTCTCCTGTGTATCTTCTTGCAATTTTATTCCCAGCAATGCGACGTACAAAATGCTACTCAGCTTGCCTGGTGAAACAGACCGATGCAGAGATGCTCAGCAAGATAAGTCGGATATGATTTCCCCTCTCACATTATTGAATTATTGAATTTCCGAGACTAGTCTCCCGTGTAAAGCTAATTACCAGCCAAAATAATTCCAGTATTAAAGAAAACCAACTTTGCTGGTGTATCATTTATTTTGAGATGTAAAATGCAAGAGTGAAAGATTTTAGGATGAAATATTGGGCTGTTTGAATTCTGTTTACGCAAATAGCGACTAGTCGGAATCCGCTTATCAAGGTCTGTAGACCGATCATAAGTTCATTAGTTCAAGTAGCAGAATTAAGTCATTTGGCCCATCGAGTTTACTCTGCCATTCAATCATGGCTGATCATTCTCTCCCTCCTAACCCCATTCTCCTGCCATCGCCCCATAAACCCTGACACCCATACTGAACCTGACCCTAAACATCGCCTCTCCATTCCCATTCACAGATGCTGCCTGACCTGCTGAGTTACTCCAGCGCACAAGATTTCAGCCTCTGCAAAAGGGCAGCGGGTCAGGCAGCATCTCTGGAGAACATGGAGAGGTGATATTTCGGGCCGGGACCCTTCTTCTGGCATCAGCAGTTCCTTGTCTCCAAAATCTGTTTGTAGTGTTGTTAGTCATGGTATAAATGGGGGCAAGAGTCTTGCGGACAGCATGCGCGGCTGTAGGTCACTACCCGATGGGCCGCGGCCATGCCTGACAACAGGCCTGGCTCACTGTCCTGGTTGGGTTGCTCCTGGGCCTGGCCAAGCTGGCCAACCACGAGTCACGGCGCCAGGCGGAAGAGGACTCAGCCCGAGGCAGCTGCCTGCCCCTTTTCCATGGTTACGTCCGTGCCCGGGTGGTGCTAGAGAGGGACTACGCGCTGTCCACGGGCGCCCTAGGGGATTTCCGGGACCGCTGGGCAATGTGGGGTATTGAATACATCCTTGACAAGGATTGTAACATAGTTGTATAGTAGCTTATTTAGTATATTTTTTGTTTTGTATTATGGTGGTTGGTTCTGTTTTGTTTTATTGTATTGTAAATATTATTTTTAATAATTGAATACATTTTTTGATTAAAAAAAACAGGTCTGACTCACTGCTGCAGCAACGAGAACCAGCCCGGAGAGGTTGCCACCGAGCCCGGTCTCTGATCGCCCTGTAGACTGGAGAAGGGGGAGTTACACCAAGGGCCGGTAATGGATATCTTTAATGTGTAGGAAAGAACTGCAGATGCTGGTTTAAATCGAAGATAGACACAAAATGCTGGAGTAACACAGCGGGACCAGCAGCATCTCTGGAGAGAAGGAATGGGTGATGTTTTGGGTAGAGACCCTTCTTCAGACTGATGTCAGGGGAGTGGGTGGTACAGAGATATTTTTAAGGCAGAGATAGATAGATTCTTGATTAGTGTGTGTGTCAGGGGTGATGGGGAGAAGGCAGGAGAGATAGGATTAGGAGGGAGAGATAGATCAGCCATGATTGAATGGTGGAGTAGACTTGATGGGTCTAATGGCCTAATTCTGCTCCTATCACTTACGGACTTATGAACTATCCATGTTCTCCAGAGATGCTGCCTGACCTGCTGAGATACTCCAGCACTTTGTCATTCCCCCATTCTCCGCCCTACCTCTGAGTGTGTAGCCGCAAACCTCTGCCCATGCTCTTCTTATTGACAACGCTGAAGTTATGGATGGGGTGGGGGCGGATGGGGTGACAGGGAGCAGTGCTGGTTGCTTCAGTTTGCAGAGATCGCAATCTTTTACAGCCTTACAGGAAAGGCAGAATGAAATGCAATTACTTCTACTCCAGGCAGGGAGTTAAGTGCCATTTCAGTTATTGTAGCCGTCGTTCAGGGTGGCTAACCAGCGTCTCATGTCTCATGTTCATGGATTTTTCTCCACATGATCACCCCCGTGCAGCAAGGATTTCCCCCCCCCCCCCCCCCGAAAGGGCGCACTGCCAGACTCAGGGACAGCTTCTTCCTCACTGTTATCAGGCTTCTGAGCCGTTCTTCCATAAGCTAAGTCTCTGTCCGATAACTGAGTGGAGAATATAGGGTGAGGGCGTTACAGTTGCAGAGAAAATGCAGATTAAAAAGGGTGCCCTCAATGAGGTAGATCAAGACTGCACCCTTATAGATTGTGGGTGGACCGTTCAGACAGTTGCGCTTCGGGCAGATCAATGAGGTACATCAAGACTACCCCCTTATAGATTGTGGGAGGATCTTTCAGAAAGTTGCACTTTGTTTGCTGCTAATCGCCACATTAATGAGCTGAAACACCGTTCAATGTCCTGGCTTATATTTCCAAATATAGACCCAAAATGCTGGAGTAACTCAGCGGGGCCAGGCAGCATCTCTGGAGAAAATGGATATTCGGGCCGGGACCCTTCTTCAGACTGATTATAAGGGGGAGGAAACTGGAAACAAGAAAAGACCAGGACATCAAGGTTGGTCACAGGTGACCTCAGGCAAGGTGGCTCCGATATGCTGATTGTTGTGATCCCAAGAGGGATACATCGGCGCGAATCGTGGAACTGGTTAAACTACTTTTAATGGAGGAAGAATGTTCATTTAAGGATATTTGTTCACGTTCACAAGTTATAGTAGTAGAATTGGGCCATTCGGCCCATCGAGTCCACTCCACCATTCAATCATGGCTGATCACTGCCTCCTAATCCCATTTTCCTACCTTCTCCCCATAACCCATGACACCCGTTCTAATCAAGAATTTGTCTATCACTGCCTTAAAACTATCCGCTGTGGCAATGAGTTCCACAGATTAACTACCCTCTGACTAAAGAAGTTACTTCTCACCTTCTTTCTAAAAGAACACCCTTCAAATCTGAGGCTATGACCTCTGGTCCTAGACTCTCCCACCAGTGGAAAAACCCTTTCTTGTTGACTACCAAAAAAACAAAACACTGTATCCATAACATTAGATTGTAGGCCCAGTTAGTTTGCTAAACTTCAATTATCATTTAATATACCATTAGGAAGTTATGTAGGTCTCATGTTATCAGAGAATTTGTTTCTCTGTATCTTCAGAAGCATTTTTAATGTGTTAATAGGCAATAGACAATAGGTGCAGTAGGCCATTCGGCCCTTCGAGCCAGCACCGCCAGTCAATGTGATCATGGCTGATCATCCCCAATCAGTACCCCGTTCCTGCCTTCTCCCCATATCCCCTGACTCTGCTATATTTAAGAGCCCTATATAGCTCTCTCTTGAAAGTATCCAAAGAACTGGCCTCCACCGCCCTCTGAGGCAGAGAATTCCACAAACTCACAACTCTCTGTGAAAAAGTGTTTCCTCATCTCCGTTCTAAACGGAGATATGTTTCAATAAGATCCCTAACCCTCTCATCCTTCTAAATTCCACAGTGTACAGGCCCAGCCGCTCCATTCTCTCAGCATATGACAGTCCCGCCATCCCGGGAATTAACCTTGTGAACCTACGCTGCACTCCCTCAATAGGAAGATTGTCCTTCCTCAAATTAGGGGAACAAAACTGCACACTCCAGGTGTGGTCTCACTGCGGGCCCTGTACAACTGCAGCAGGACCTCTTTGCTCCTATACTCAACTCCTCTTGTTATGAAGGCCAATATGTTAGTCCTTCTGATTTCGCTCAGCTGTGGGGAGAGGGTTGAAAACAGTAGAGGCTGGGGAGATTTATTGGATCGCTGACAGCTTCTTTCAGACATAAACATATTGTGTGGGAAGGAACTGCAGATGCTAGTTTACACCGAAGGTGGACACAAAATGCTGGAGTAACTCAGCGGGAGAGGCAGCATCTGTGGAGTGAAGGAATGGGTGATGCTTCGGGACGAGACCCTTCTTCAGACTAAGTGTCAGGGAAGAGGGGGTCTAGAGATATGGAAGGGCAAGGTGTGAAAACAAAAAGTTGCTGCTGGTTTCAAAAAGGAAGGCCAAGAATTCTGGCAGCCTCAACCTTATTGCAAACTGGAAAACCTCTCTGTAAAGGTCAGTATTGCTTCACTTGAAAGCTATAAAATGTACGGCCAATTGCTCTTGATCCACGTGCCTACAGAGAGGACTTTATTGTGTCTATTTCAGCCAAAGGGTGTGATGACAGACCTTATTTCCCCATTCAAGGCTTGTTGTCCTCTGATCGCTGCACTTTCACAATGTGCATGATCATGCTGTGAAATTACTCAGTTTTAGCTTCTGTTAAGCAACCTTCTTGTCAACAACCTGTTCACGTTTATAATCTGAAAGCTCAGCGCAGGCCAAGAGTCAGGAGTGATTAATTGTCATATGTACCAAAAACAGAAACATGAAATTCTTACATGCAGCAGTGTAACAGGACTGTACTCATAGATACGATATGATACGATAAGATACAATAGAGCTTTATTTATCCCCAGAGGGAAAATATCTGCCAACAGTCATAAAACACAACAGTCTGTTGCTGAAGGTGCTCCTCCGGTTGACCAGTGTGTCATGGAGGGTACACAAAAATGCTGGAGAAACTCAGCGGGTGCAGCAGCATCTATGGAGCGAAGGAAATAGGTAACGTTTCGGGCCGAAACCCTTCTTCAGACGAAGGTTTCGGCCCGAAACGTTACCTATTTCCTTCGCTCCATAGATGCTGCTGCACCCGCTGAGTTTCTCCAGCATTTTTGTGTACCTTCGATTTTCCAGCATCTGCAGTTCCTTCTTTAACACTTTGTCATGGAGGGTGTTATGTTTGTTGTAAAGGCCATTGTGGCTTGCCCAATGAATGCACGTCCGACGCTATCTTGTAAGAAGCCATTATTTCCAACGCTAACCGAAACGTCTCGAAGGTCACTTGACCTCAGTCACGAGGCATTGGCCAACTCGCCAGCTTGTGCTCCTGGCCTCAAGGGGCGCTGGCATTTACATTACATTTACATTACATCTCCCCCTTCAACTTCGGGGTCACAATTTTTTCAATACAAATAAATGTAACCTTTAATCACTTTAATGTGGATACACTACTATTAAAGCCATTTAGATTTGGCTTCATCTAATTCAGCAGAACGTGTACATTTCCCATACATTTTCCTTCAACCATCCTTCGCATTCGACCCAAATTCTGCTTATGAACTTCAATATCAATAACGAGTGCTGCTGTTTTCCACTTCAACCACAAAACCCAGAAACTCTAGTGTTCTGTCTTGCTGCCTCTTGAGGCATCTGGGAGATGGGCTCCTCCATCTAGGTTTTTCGCTGCGTCTGGCTCAGGTGGCATATCCCCGGCTACAGGCTCTATCCTGGGCTACAGGACTCTATCCTGGGCTACAGGACTCTATCCTGGGCTACAGGACTGTCTCTATCCTGGGCTACAGGACTCCACCAGGTCTCTACCCTGGGCTTCAGGGCTCTATCCTGGACTACAGGACTCTATCCTGGGCTATAGGACTGACTCTATCCTGGGATAAAGGACTCTACCAGGTCTCTACCCTGGGCTTCAAGACTCTATCCTGGGCTACAGGACTCTATCCTGGGCTACAGGACTATATCCTGGGCTACAGGACTGACTCTATCCTGGGATACAGGACTCTACCAGGTCTCTACCCTGGGCTTCAGGACTCTATCCTGGGCTACAGGACTCTATCTGGGCCACAGGGCTGTACCTGGGCTACAGCCAGGTCTCTATCCTGGGCTGACTCTCCGCCTTGTCTCGGACACTTGATCCATCTGGGAGGCGGACTCCCACTTCAAAAAATAACTTTTTTCTCGCTCTTTCGATGTCTGTTGCTGGCATGTACTTCATCCAACTTAACCTTCAAAGCAATGTTTTTACTCTTTTGTTTCCTGCACAACAACTCAGCTCCTGCAGAAACCTCAGCAAATCATCTGTACTTCTTGACTTCTCAACCTCCACCTCCCCGAATTTGTCACGCTGCGTTTCCAAACTGCTGCTCAGGTTGTGCTGCGTGCTCCGCTGGTCTCCTTGACGTTCTCGAACATAGCGGCGGTCATTATCGGCACGCTGGCGCGGGTGAGGGTGAGGGTGCGGGGCAGCATGGTGGGAAGGTGGCCGTGGTGGCCATTACTCCCTCTGGGAGAGGCCGTCTATGGAGACCTGCGATTCCTCCGTCGATCGCGGGAACTCGGGGAATCGTGACGCCTTTTCCTCGCTGGTGATCCTGATTCCACCTGGCGATCTCTGGCCATCACGGGGGGCGACCTCCTCTCCGTCTCCACCGCCTGATCGTCTGTCACGCGGGTGGGTGGGCTTCCCCTCGCTGAAGCCACGATCGGCCGGCCCTCCGCTGCTTTAGAGTCTTGTTCTTCTTTATCATCTTTTTCGATGGCTCCTAGCTTTCTTCTTATTTTTCGGCTCGCAGTTGTTCATTCTCATTCTCATTCTCCTTCTTCTTCTTCTTGCATGGAGGGTGGTCCCGGTGGCTTGAGGCCGGTCATTCTGACACCATGTTATGTTTGTTGTAAAGGCCCTGTTGTGGCTTGCCCAATGAATGCACATCCGACACCGACTCCATCTTGTAAGAAGCCTTTATTTCCAAAACTATCCAAAACTTCTCGAAGGTCACTTGACCTCAGTCACGAGGCTCTGGCCAACTTGCCAGCTTTGTTCTCCTGGCCTCAAGGGGCGCTGGCATTTACATTACATTTACATTACAGAGGGGGTGAGCTGTATTGTCCAAGATGCTCCGCAGTTTGAGGAGCATCCTCCCCTCCAAGACCACCTCCCATGAATCCAACTCCACTCCCAAGACGGTGCCAGCCTTCCTGATGAGCTTGTTAATTCTGTTGGCATCCGCGGCCTTTGCCCTGCTACCCCATAGCCTTTATAACATAGTAAACAAAAGAAAATCTATATATTAAAAACCCTAATATTAATGCAAAAAGCCCAAAGTCCTTAGTGCAACCAAGACACTTTGAAGATAGACACAAAATGTTAGAGTAAGTCAACGAGTCAGGCAGCATCTCTGGAGAAAAGCGATGGGTGACATTTCAAGTCTGGACCCTTGTCAGAAGTATAAAGAAGGGCCCTGACCCAAAACGTCAGCCATTCTTTTGTTCCATAGGTGCTGCGTGACCCACTAAGTTACACTAGTGCTTTGTGTCTATCTTTGGTATAAACTAACACCTGGCGCTCGTTGCTTCTGCAAGACAGTTCGCCATTCATAGTTTAGTTGTTGTTGCAGTGTTCAAGAGCCGGTTAGTTTGAGTTTCAGTTTAGTTTATTGTCACATATACCGAGGTACAGTGAAAAGCTATTGTTGCCTGTTAACCAGTCAACAGAATGACAATATATGATTACAATGATTACAATCGAGCCATTCACAGTGGACACACACATGATAAAGGGAATAACATGAATAAGGTTTAGTGCAAGATAAAGCCAGTAAAGTCCCATCAAAGATAGTCAGAAACTGGCAATTATTTGGTCTATGGGGTGCTAAGAATTAGAGGGAACAGGCAGGAAAGTAAAAGTTCAGTTATGATCTTAGAGAGTGGCAGAGTGAGCTCTAGGGCCACACAATCTTTTCCTACTCCTACTTTAGTTTACTTTATTATTGTCAGGTCCAGTGAATATCGTTTAGATGTGTGCTATCCAGTCAAAGAAAAAAACATACATGATTACAATCAAGCCATTCGCAGTATTACGGGGCTGTCCCACTTGGGCGACCTAATCTGCGAGTTTAGAAGAGTGTCTTCGACCTTCAAACTCGCAGCATAGTCGTCACGTGGTCCTAGGAGGTCCTATGAGGTTGCTGGAACTCTCCTTCATGCTCGAGGGAAGTTCCCAAATACTCGTGGCCTCAGATAGGTTGCAGAAAAATTTTCAGCATGTTGAAACATTTACCGCGAGTAAAATTGGGTCGGCATTGTTCTTTTGCACTGGTAGTGCAGTGGAGTGGGGTCGCTATTTAGTTACAGGCAGGTGAGGGCAGCCGTAGGCAATCTCATTCGCTGACCGGGAATTTTGATTGGCTCATTGGAATTTTCAGGACCAAGGAAAACTGCCAGCTAAATTTATTATCTATATTACTAAAAGTCTGATCTTGACCACTTCCTGTTGTTCTGTATATTGATTTTAGAAAAAACGTTGCCACTTACGTCTGTGATTTTTGGCCATCTTACTCGGATCCCCCTCCGCTGCGCAGGACAAGAGGATTTTTCCCATCGATGAAAAATAAAAGAGTTATTAGTGTTTAAAAATGTTGAGATTCTCTCTCCTGAAGGCCACGCCCATTCCGGAGGGTCTATGAAACCCGGAAATGTTGAGTGCCTCAGTCAGTCTCTGCAAGATGGGTAGGGGGGGAGGGAACGGGGGGTGGGAGAGAGGGTCACTCAGTCTGAGCTGTGAATAACACAGAACACATGTCAACTAAACTGTGAGTGTGGTTTTACTGACATTGAGTGCCCTTAATGTGGTTTGAAAATGAAAATGTGGTTTCAAATAAAGCACAGCAAATGGTTGGTGGTGGTTGGCAAATGATTAAAAGTCTAAACTTGACAACTTCCTGTTTGCACTGTATATTGATTTTAGATAAAACGCTACCACTTACGGATGTGATTTTTGGCCATCTTACTCAGTTCCCCTCCGCTCATCAGGTGCAGAGGATTCTTCCCATCAATAAAAATAAAAGTGTTAATAGTGTTTAAAAAATGTTGACAATCTCTCCTCTGTCAATCACGCCATGAAGGCCATGCCCCTTCCAGTGGGAGTGGGGAGGGATTATAAAACCTGGAAGTGTGGGTGTGGCTCAGTCTCAGCAAGATGGGGGAGGGAGAGGTCACGACTCTGTCTGAGCCATGAATCAACTGAACACACTGAATGTCTACTAAACAGAGAGTGTGGTGTTTATGTGGTGGTTTTATAGTGGTTTCACCCTGCTTGAAATGGTATGAAACTGCATTTGAATGTGGTGGCCTTGCACCGGGCTTGAAATGGTATGAAACTGCACTTGAATTTTGTGGCCTTGTACCCTGCTTGAAGTGGTATGAAACTGCACTTGGATTTGGTGGCCTTGCACCCTGCTTGAAATGGCATGAAACTGCATTTGAATTTGGTGGTCTTGCACCCTGTTTGAAATGGAATTTGAGTGAGCTGCCAGCACATCAGGCTTGAGGGACTGAGCTGCCACCCCAAGAATCCATTTGGCCCACAATGTCCATACTAGCCCTCTGGAAACCAGTCCCTTTAGCCCAAAACACCCATACTAGTGCTCCAGAAAGCCCCTCCCCCCCACCCACACACACACACTGGTCACCAAGATTGGAATTGGTGGAGAGGTGGAATATTTCGTTGGGGGACCAGCCCTACCGTGTGAACATGGGACCCAACGGGTCCCACTTAGTCTAGTACTTCTTAAATGTGTCTCCACTTCTTCTCCCCCCTTCTCCCCCCTTCTCCCGTTCTCTCCCCCTCTCTGCCCTTCTGTCCCCTTGTCCCCTCCCCCGTGCTCTCTAAAGTACTTACCATACACTGTGGCAGCAATTTACCTTCCTCTTCATCATGGGTGTGAATTTCAGACAGTGCTCCCCCGCTTTCCCTGGCCCCCGTCTTCGCGATGTGTTGGTGTGTGTGCGGTCGGTCAATCCAGCTCGCGGCTTCAATGCGGATGATCGATCCAACTCGAGGTTTTCCAGGCGAGTACCATCGAGCTTGAAGGTTGAAGACACTCTTCTTAACTCGCAGATTAGGTCGCCCAAGTGGGACAGCCCCTTATAGATAAAGGATAAAACGTACATCATTTAGTGCTAGATAAAGTCTGATTAAAGATAGCTCAAGGTCTCCAAAGAGGTAGATGGTAGCTCAGGACTGCTCTCTGGTTGTGTAATGGGCCTGTCCCACTTAAGCCATTTTTTAAAGCAACTACAGGTGACTAGTTTGTCGCCACATGTTCGCCGGTGGTCGCCGGGAGTAGTCTCCTCAGTCGTGCAAAAAGTCGTAGCATCTTTCTGGTCGCCGCTATATATTCAACATGTTGAACATTTTTTGGTGACAGTGGGTTTGACGCCAATGAGCATAGCTTGACCTCTCCTGACATAGGTGCTGTCGTAGGTTGTCGCCGTTTTTTGGCGACCTACTATGACAGTCGCCGGCAGTTGCCTAAAAAATCGCCAAGTGGGACAGGCCCATTAGGATGGTTCAGTTAATGCTTGATAACAGCTGGGAAGAAACTGTCCCTGAATCTGGAGGTGTTCATTTTCACACTTCTATACCTTTTGCCTGATGGGAGAGGGAAGAAGAGGGAGTGGCTAGGGAGGCTCGGTACATGTGGCAATAAACTTAACTACTAAACTAAACTACCGAATATGTGG
This sequence comes from Malacoraja senta, assembly GCA_038087875.1. NCBI lineage: Eukaryota > Metazoa > Chordata > Chondrichthyes > Rajiformes > Rajidae > Malacoraja > Malacoraja senta. The sequence continues at coordinate 202,615,003 of CM075977.1, read as the reverse complement.
CTTTTCAAAGTCAGAAGTGAGGGGTGACCATTTCACCTCTTCAGCTGTAGATTTACTCAAGCAGCACTCTGTCTGAAACCTTTGAAATTGATTGATTGAATTGATTAGCATGGAAACAGGCCCTGTGGCCCAGCCAGTCCACATCGACCATCGATCACCCCCTTCACACTAGTTCTATGTGATCCATTTTTGCATCCACCCCCTACAGACTGAGGGGAATTTTACAGAGGCCAATTAACCTACAGTCCCACAAGTCTTGTGGATGTGGGAGGAAACCGGAGCACCCGGAGGAAACCCACAGGTCACAGGGAGAACGTGCAAACTTCACACAGACAGCACCTGAGGTCACGATCAAATATAGGTCTCGAGCACTGTGAGGCGGCAGCTCTACCTGCTGCACCGCTGTGTCGCACAAATAGTATTAATTCAAATTCCTCCTCATCTCTTTCCTAAAGGAACGTCCTTTAATCTGAGGCTATGACCTCTAGTCCTAGACACCCCCCCCCCCCACTAGTGGAAACATCCTCTCCACATCCACTCTATCCAAGCCTTTCACTATTCGGTAAGTATCAGTTTCGGTGAGGTCCCCCTCATCCTTTTTCCAAAGAATGCACACAAATACAGTCAAGCTGCCCACAGTGCACAGATAAAGGATAAAGGTTACTGCATTTAGTGTGTAAACCAGCATCTGCAGTTCCACTGCAAAATCTCCTCAAGGTGTGTCTACTTTAAAGAAGTTCTCCTCCTCTCTCCGACGAGAGTTCTACAATACCCTCTCCTGCTGTACCCCCTCTGTGATTCCTCCTGGTCTCTCCAGCTAACCCAGACTCGCATCTCGGACCCGCAAACCCTCAGCATAGGAGCACCGCCAGGCTGCCTACTCTCTCCTCTCCTCTACTCTCTCTACACCAACGACTGCACCTCCACAGACACCTCTGTCAAGCTTCTCAAGTTTGCGGATGACACAACCCTGATTGGACTGATCCAGGTTGGGGAGGAATCTGCCTACAGACAGGAAGTGTCACAGCTGGCATCCTGTTGCCATCGCAACAACCTAGAGCTCAATGCTCTTAAGACAGTGGAACTGATTGTAGACTTTAGGAGAGCTCCCCCTCCCCTCTCCCCTCCTCACTCACCATCAACAACACCACAGTCACATCTGTGGAGTATTTTAAGTTCCTGGGAACCATCATCTCCAAGGACCTTAAGTGGGGGGCTACCATCGACTCCACAGTCAAAAAGGCACAACAGAGGATGTACTTCCTGCGGCAGCTGAGGAAGCACAATCTGCCACAGGCAATGATGGTCCAATTCTATACGGCCATCGTAGAGTCTGTTCTCACCTTCTCCATCATGGTCTGGTTTGGCTCAGCCACCAAGCACGACACCTGGAGGCTGCAGCGAATCATCCGATCAGCAGAGAAGAATAGTGGCTGCAACCTTCCCTCCATTGATGAACTGTACACTGCAAGGGCCAGGAAGTGAGCGGGCAAGATCATCTCTGACCCCTCTCACCCTGGCCACAATCTCTTTGAATCACTTCCCTCTGGAAGGCGACTCCGGACTGTTAAAGCTGCCACAGCCAGACATAAAAACAGTTTTTATCCACGAGTAGTTGCTCTACTCATCAGCCAAAAATCTGTATCCTCCCTTTGATCTGGTATTTTGTTGGTTCACATGCTTGATCAATGGTGTTTTATCATTAACGTTTTATTATTATTAATGTTTAGTGTTTTCTGAGTCATTCGTAACTGTCACTGTATGTCATGTTGTTACCTGTGGGTGGAGCACCAAGGCAAATTCCTTGTATGTGAATACTTGGCCAATAAACGTACTTACTTACTTACTTACTTAAGTCATCGTACTAGTTTCACTGTCGTGCTGCTGAGTTTCCCTGTTTGCGTCACTCATTTTGTTGGTCATCGTTTAGTTTAGTTTAGAGATACAGTGCGGAAACAGGCCATTCGATTCACCGAGTCCGCGCTGACCAGTGATCCCCGCACATTAACACTACCCTACACACACTAGGGACAATTTACATTTGTACCAAGCCAATTAACCTACAAACCTGTACATCTTTGGAGTGTGGGATGAAACTGAAGATCTCGGAGAAAACCCACGTGATCACGGGGAGTACGTACAAACTCCGTAAAGACAGCACCCGTAGTTGAGATCGACCCCGGGTCTCCAGCGCTGCAAGGCAGCAACTCTATCGCTGCGCCATCATGTCTGCCCGTTGTTACTGGGTTTGATTTGCTCTTTGGCATATCCTTCATTCATCCGTTCTATTTACCTTTTCCTATCTCTCGTTTATCCTCTCCCCTGGATCTCAGCCTGAAGCAGGTTCAGAAGTTATTTGAATGGCAGCTGCAATGGAGTCTGGCTCTAAAGTTGTTCGGTGTGAAGGAAGGGAAGTGGAGATTCGTGGGCCACAGCTGAGTGTAAAAGCCCAGATCATCCTCCTGTGACTGACCCAGATGAACGGCCATCACAAGCTTCCAAGGTGGAGTGGAGAGGGTTGCTGATCTCTCTCGTCTCATGATGAGAAACTGTCAGCATCTTGTAACAAACCATTGCCATCAAAGGCCCAAGACATTGCAGGGACTCAACCCTCCTGCCTCGATCTTTTATATGGTATGTCAAGACTGTGAACTGGTCCACATTATCGAGCTTTTCCCTCTTCATGTGGCAACCCCAGTATAATGTAATTGCCTGGCATCACAGTACTGCTGTAATATCTGTGATAGGGCTGGGGTCCAATTTGAGTCATAGATTCATAGAGTGATACTGTGTGGAAACAGGCGCTTTGACCCAACTTGCCCACACCGGCCAGCATCTCCCAGCTACCCTATCCCCACCTGCCGACGTTAGGCCAATAACCTTCTAAACATCTCCTAACCACATACCTGTGTAAATGTTTCTTAAATGTTGTGATAGTACCTGACTCAACTACCTCCTCTGACAGCTTGTGCCATATACTTGCCACCTTTTGTGTACAAAACTTGCCTCTCAATTTCCTCTTAAATCTTCCATACCTCACCCCTATGTCCTCTGGTTCTTGATTCTCCTACTCTGGATAAAATATTCTGTGCATTTGCCCTTATTCCCCTCATGGTTTTCTACACCTCCATACTCTTCATCCTCCTCTGCTCCAAGGATTAAAGTCCTCTCCCTATAGTTCTGGACCTGAAGTCCTGGCAACATCCACGTAAATCTTTTCTCCACCCTTTCCAGTTACTTCCAGTCCTTGGAGTATGCTGGTTTAATGTGGGAGCATAGTTCTGTTCCTCCAATCAATTTCTAGTCTATCTCAGTTCACATATATTTCCACGGTATTCAGAAAGTAACTAGAGTGCTTACCTGCTCTTTGTACCAAATTGAAGATGGGAGGGACAAGATTTAATAGAAACCTGAGGAGTAACTTTTTCACTCAGAGAGTGGTGGGAATATGGAACAAGCTGCCAGAGGAGGTAGTTGAGTCGGGTACTATAGTTTAGTTTCTTGTCACATGTACTGAGGTACAGTGAAAAGCTTTTGTTGCGTGCTAACCAGTCAGCGGAAAGACAATACATGATTAGAATTGAGCCATCCACAGTGTAGGAGCCATTCATGCTTAGGCTAGTTACTGTTAGCATATTTGACTGTTTTGTCTAGATATTTCTTGCAGAATTATTTTATTTGCTTGGGGGTGGGCTTTTGATACGTAGATGAACGTTACATATATCACAGGCAGGAGAGGGAGTGGCCAGATCTGACTGGAGCAGGCACAGGAGAAGGAATATAGTTTTTACCAGATCAGATAGTAAGAACGGAAAGCTACAATTTGTATATGAATAAAGAGGTTCTGGTATGTTCACTTCTTTGTCTGTACAGCTACTTCAATAAAGAATCAATTAAACTGGAACGAACGACTGGAGGATTTGTGTTGTTATCAACTACGTAAGTTCTACTCCCCCCTGTCTGTGTAGTAGCAGCAATGAAAAGCTAAAGCTTGGAAAAATTTGAAATTGTCATTACACACAGTGTACAGGGTAAAGGAAATAATGTTTAGTACAAGATAAAGGCCAGTAAAGTCCGATTAAAGATAGTCTGAGGATCTCCAATGAGGTAGATGGTAGTTCAGGATCTCACTAGTTGTTGATAGGATAGTTCCGTTTCCTGATTACAGCTGGGGAAAAATAGTTCCTGGTAGTAAAACACCTGGACTGATACATGGATCGGAAAGGTGTCGAGGGATATGGGTCAAACACAGGCAAATGGGATTAGCTTAGATGGGGCATCTTGTTCGGCATGGACGAAGTGGGTCGAAGAGCCTATTTCCATGTTGTACAATTTGATTCCTGCAGTTTGCACATGCCTGTAGTGGCTCACCAAGAAATACACAAAGTGCTGGAGAAACTCAGAGGGTCAGGCAACATATCTGGAGAAGATGGATAGAGAACGTTGTGGGTCAGGACCTTTCTTCAGACTGTTGTTTTGGTAAACCAGCATCTGCAGTTCCTTGTGTCTCCAGTTGTGGCTTGGTAGGTTCATTGTGCTCACAATGCTGTGGGATCAAATCCCATGCCAGAGGTTGGGAGACCACAATTGAGTCCTGCAGTGTTCCTTCAGAAGTGCAGGCCTTCACGTAAGACAATGAACACAGGCCTGTCTCAGGTGGGTGCAGAAGATAAAAAGAAGAGAGGTAGTTTCATCACATCAAAGCACAACATATTGGAGGAATTCAGCCGGTCAGGTGACATCTACAGAAAGAATGGAAAGACCATCTTTTGGGTTGCGATCCATCTTCAGACATAAATTGCAGACATGTCGATGCAGCCCAGACCATCACACAAACCAACGTCCCTTCCATTGGCCAGCAGCATAATAAAGGATGAGTCTTACCCCAGACACTCCCTCTTCTCTCCTCTCCCATCAGGCAAGAGGTACAGAAGTGTGAAAACGCACATGTATAGTCTTTCTGCTGACTGGATAGCACGCAACAAAAAAGCCTCTCATTGTACCTCGGTGCATGTGACAATAAACTAAACTCACACTCAAACTATCCGGCTCTCGAACACTGCAAACAACAACTAAACTATGAAATGCGAACATTAAAGGAAACTATCTGATGCCCCGCATTGTACCAACAATCCCGCACACCTTAACAATAAATGTTATGGGCGGCACAGTGGCGCGGCGGTAGAGATGCTGCCTTACAGCACTTGCAGCACCGGAGACTCAGGTTAGATCCTGACTACCTGTGCTGTCTGTGCAGAGTTAGTACATTTTCCCTGTGACCTGCGTGGGTTTTCTTTGTGATCTTCGGGTTTCCTCCCACACTCCAAAGACGTACAGGGTAGTAGGTAAATTGCCTTGGTGTATGTGTAAAAATTGTCCGTAGTGTAGGATAGTGTTAATGTGCGGGGATCGCTTACGGCACGGACCCGGTGAGCCAAAAGGCCTGTTCCGCGCTGAATCTCTAAACTAAATTAAACAAAACTAAACTAAACTGGGTAATCTAATGCTGGTGAATGTGGTCGCAGTGGTGTTTCCTGCATTGCAACAGTGACTGCTCTGCAAATAGTATTTCATTATCCATTTCAGGATGATATGGGGCTGGGTAAATGGTGCATGGGGATGCAAATCTTTCCATTTTCCATGTCCACCGCTTCAGTCTCCCAGTGAGCAGAATGAGCAACCATTCGAGGAGACGGAGCTGAGAGTGAATCATTGACTCCGCTATCACACAGCAGGTTAAAACACATTGCAGTACCAAAGATTGGATGTGTTTAACATAACCAATACACTTGCTCCTTGTGTAAAACAACTAAAATAATGATGTCCCTACAATGATGTACAACTTCCTTGACTTAAACATAGAAACATAGAAAATAGGTGCAGGAATAGGCCATTCGGCCCTTCGAGCCTGCACCGCCATTCAATATGATCATGGCTGATCATCCAACTCAGTATCCTGTACCTGCCTTCTCTCCATACCCCCTGATCCCTTGAGCCACAAGGGCCACATCTAACTCTCTCTTAAATATAGCCAATGAACTGGCCTCAACTACTTTCTGTGGCAGAGAATTCCACAGATTCACCACTCTCCGTGTGAAAAAGAATGTTCTCATCTCGGTCCTAAAAGACTTCTGCCTCATCCTTAAACTGTGACCCCTTGTTCTGGACTTCCCCAACATCGTGAAAAATCTTCTTGCATCTAGCTTGTCCAATCCCATAAGAATTTTGTACGTTTCTAAAAGATCCCACCTCAATCTTCTAAATTCCAGCGAGTACAAGCCAAGTCTATTCAGTCTTTCTTCATATGAAAGTCCTGCCATCCCAGGAATCAGTCTGGTGAACCTTCTCTGTACTCCCTCTATGGCAAGAATGTATTTCCTCAGATTAGGAGACCAAAACTGTATGCAATACTCCAGGTGTGGTCTCATCAAGGCCCTGTACTCAAATCCTTTTGCTATGAATGCTAACATACCATTCGCTTTCTTCACTGCCTGCTGCACCTGCATGCCTACTTTCAATGACTGGTGTACCATGACACCCAGGTCTCGTTGCATCTCCTCTTTTCCTAATCGTCCGCCATTCAGATAATAGTCTACTTTCCTGTTTTTGCCACCAAAGTGGATAACCTCACATTTATCCACATTATACTGCATCTGCCATGCATTTGCCCACTCACCCAACCTATCCAAGTCACCTTGCAGCCTCCTAGAATCCTCCTAACAGCTAACACTGCCCCCCAGCTTCGTGTCATCCGCAAACTTGGAGATGTTGCATTCATTTCCCTCGTCCAAATCATTAATATATATTTTAAATAGCTGGGGTCCCAGCACTGAGCCTTGCGGTACCCCACTAGTCACTGCCTGCCATTCTGAAAAGGACCCATTTACTCCTACACTTTGCTTCCTATCTGCCAGCCAGTTCTCTATCCACATCAATACTGAACCCCCAATACCGTGTGCTTTAAGTTTGCAAACTAATCTCTTATGTGGGACCTTGTCGAAAGCCTTCTGAAAGTACAGATATAACACATCCACTGGTTCTCCCTTATCCACACTACTAGGTTACATCCTTGAAAAATTCTATAAGATTCGTCAGACATGATTTACCTTTCGTAAATCCATGCTGACTTTGTCCAATGATTTCACCACTTTTCCAAATGTGCTGCTATCCCATCTTTAATAACTGACTCTAGCATTTTCCATACTACCGATGTTAGACTAACTGTTGTAATTCCCCATTTTCTTTCTCCCTCCCTTTTTAAAAAGTGGGGTTACATCAGCTACCCTCCAATCCTCAGGAACTAATCCAGAATATAAAGAGTTTTGAAAAATTATCACTAATGCATCCACTATTTCTCGGGCTACTTCCTTAAGCACTCTGTGATGCAGCCTTTCTGACCCTGGGGATTTATCGGCCTTTAATCCATTCAATTTACCTAACACCACTTCCCAACTAACCTTGATTTCACTCAGTTCCTCCATCTCATTTGACCCCCGGTCCCCTGCTATTTCTGCAGATTATTTATGTCTTCCTTAGTGAAGACAGAACCAAAGTAGTTATTCTATTGGTCTGCCATGTCCTTGTTCCTCATGATCAATTCACCAGTTTCTAACTGCAAGGGACCAACATATGTTTTAACTAATCTTTTTCTCTTCACATACCATAAAAGCTTTTGCAGTCAGTTTTTATGTTCCCTGCCAGTTTTCTTTCATAATCTATTTTCCCTTTCCTAATTAAGCCCTTTGTCCTCCTCTGCTGGACTCTGAATTTCTCCCAGTCCTCTGGTAGGCTGCTTTTTCTGGCTAATTTGTATGCTTCAACTTTTGTTTTGATACTTTCCCTGATTTCCCTTGTTATCCATGGATGCACTACCTTCCCTGATTTATTCTTTTGCCCAACTGGGATGAACAATTGTTGTAGTTCATCCATGCGGTCTTTAAATGACTTCCATTGCATATCCACCGTCAACCCTTTAAGAATCAATTGCCAGTCTTACTTGGCCAATTCACGTCTCATACCCTCAAAGTTACCTTTCTTTAAGTTCAGAACCCTTGTTTCTGAATTAACTATGTTACTCTCCATCCTAATGAAGAACTCAGCCATATTATGGTCACTCTTGCCCAAGGGGCCACGCACTACAAGACCGCTAGCTAACCCTCCCTCATTACTCAGTACCCAGTCTAGAATAGCCTGCTGTCTCGTTGGTTCCTCCACATGTTGTTTTAGAAAACTACCCCGCATGCATTCCAAGAAATCCTCTTCCTCAGCACCCATCCCAATTTGATTCACCCAATCTATATTTAGATTGAAGTCACCCATTATAACTGTTTTACCTTTGTTGCACGCATTTCTAATAGTAAGATTAAACGAGAACTTACCAGTTTGAAGTTTGATCTGTATTTTATGAGGAGTTACGATGAGAGATTACGTGAAGAGCCCGTCCAGCATGCATGCGCGACATTCTTCAAAGCAGCGGTGTGGAATCACAGGAAACACAATAATTGAAATAAACATAGTAAAGAAAAGGAGAACTAAGATACCAGTTGATCTATAATTGAGGGTGGGAGCGGAGGGCACGTAATCCCTCATCATAACTCCTCATAAAATACAGATCAAACTTCAAACTTGTAAGTTCTCGTTTAATCTTACTATTTTACTTCGGAGTCACGTGAGTGACTACGTGAAGATTTTAAAGCTCTGTGATTTCAAACCGTGTAACAGTTCATACTTCACTCGCTGCCGAAGTCATTCAAGGGAGGAAGTATGTTATCGTAATCAACCATAATCTGTTTGTAAACAATAATGGTATCTATTAAACAATAACAAAAGACAAAATGCTCCCCCGGGCTTAAATTATATATTTTTGCAGATTTTAAAACTCTTTCTGCAAATAACACAGGTTCTGCTAGCGGCTTGTGGTAGAACGTCTGGAACGTTTTCTCCATGTTCATTCTTTTAGCCGCCGATGTGGATGCTGCCCTGGTGGAGTGAGATGTATATACATCAGTATCTACTCCAGCAGCTCCCAGTACCTGCTTGAGCCATCTCGAGATGGTTTGGCCCAACCATGAGGTTTCTTGTGGCTGACCCATAAGGCTTTTTTTTTTTCCCTTCTCCCTCAAGAATCTCTTGTTGTGTTGATGTAAGTGAATAAGTGAGTCATGACACACAACCGTATGTCAGGTGGGTATGCCCGGAAATCCATAACTAGGACTCAAGTTCCTGGCTTGCTCTGCTTTAGCAGCTCCTGAATAGTGAATGACCCGGTCTGGTGTTATAACCATGTTGTCCAGTCGCAGTAAGTGGAGGGACTGGACTCTTTGTGCTGAGACTAGTGGCGTCAGCATGACCGTTTTCAGGGTTAGCTTTTCCAGGGTGAGACCTGGCTGGGGACCATCCCCTTAGGTATGTCAGGACCACACTGACATCCCAGATTTGGGTATACCTAGGTCTAAGAGGGTTGGAGTTGACGATACTCCTCATGAGTTTGATTACCAGCGGTTGAGACCCTATGGCCTGTTGTCCTGGCACCTGTTTTAAGTAGGCTGACAGCGCACTTCTGGCAGTATTGATGGCGCTGTAGCTCAATCCTTCATTATGGTGAAGGCCCCCCAGGAACTCCAGTACATTGGTTATGGTTGCAGATGAGTATGTTGTCCCAGTAGTCGAGCAGTATCTTTCCCACTTCCTGATGCTCGATAGGTATTGTTTCCTGGTGGACATACGGTGTCATCATGTTGATGGTCCTGTCAGACACCCCAGTCCCAGCAGTGGTCTTTTGATAATCTGCAACCCAGTAGGTTAATTTTGGCATGGCATGGATGACTTATGCCTGATACAGGGTGCGTCAATAGGTCTGGGCTACTGCGAAAGGTCATAGGAGTTTCGATGACCATGTCGAGTACCACTGGGAACCATGGCTGAAGCAGAGTCCATCTGTATTTTGCGCAGTACCCTACAGATTAAGGCAGAAGGGGAAAAAGCATAGAAGAAATTGGTCCCCCAGTTCAGCGCGAATGCATCTATCGCTGCTGCCTCAGGGTGTGGTTCCCAAGGGACATACATTGGTACGTGGTGATTTAGTCTGGATGCAAAGAGATCGATATCTGGTGTGCCATATTGGTTTGTAATTTTAGCAAAAGCTCTAGGATTTAACATCCATTCGGTGTTTATCATTGAATTTGCGTGACCTGGCACTGTATTTAGCTTACCTGGTAGGTAAGTTGCTGATAGCCAAATATGTCTATCGACCCACCATTACCAGATTGTGTTGACCCAATTGTCACATGATATCGACTTTATTCCGCCCATATGATTAATATAGGCCACCACCGTGATATTATCAATTTGTAAATGAAGATGCAAGTTGTGCATATTCCTAGAATATGCTTTAAAACCATAAAACGCACCCAACATTTCCAAATAATTTATGCCCAGTGTTTGTAGTAAAGATGAGTCTAGGTTAGTCCATCTACCACCTGTGCTGGATATGGTATTAGTTGCTCCCCAGCCTTGAGCACTGGCATCTGTTTGTATAGTTAACGTTGGGTTATTGATGATGATAGGGCTGGAACTATGCCAAATGTTATATCCACCATTGTAACTCTGATATTGCTTCAATGGGTAGTTTCATGGTTCTGTCAAACTGACCTGCATGTCGTTTCAACGCCTGTACTTTTGCCCTTTGTAGGTGCTGATAGTGCAGGAGTCCAAATTGTGTAGCTGAAAATGCTGCTACCATTTTGCCAATTACTCTTGCCACTTGTCGGATGGTTGGTCGATTGCTTACCATTAAATTGTTGCACATCTGTGCCAATTCTGCTGCTTTACCTTTTGGCAACGTCACAGACATGTGGATTGAGTTAATTGTGAATCCCAGATAGTCCATAGTTGTGGATGGCGTCAACTTAGATTTATCTGGATGTATGACAAACCCAGGGTTTCAAACAATTGTTTGGTAGCTAATACAGCTGACTTAGCCAACTCCATGGTTTTGCCTACTATTAGGATATCATCAAGTTACGCCATGACAATATGTCTTTGTTTCGTTAATGTTGCCAAGGCTGGTTTTAATATCTTGGTAAATAGTCTAGGGCTGACCTCAACCCATTAGGCAACACTTTATACTGCCATAGTTGCCCCATCCAGGTAAATTTTCAGGTATCTGCGATGACCCTTGTGAATGGGTACTGAATAGTAGGCATCTTTTAAATCAATGCTTGCCATAAAGTATCCTTTGGAAATCAGTTGTTTAGCAGTTACAAATGTTTCCATTTTGAAATGTACATACTTAACAAAGGTATTTAGTGAGGTTAAGTCAATGATGATGCGACATCCACCATCTTTTTTGCTTTTGGTAATATATTTGAGACAAATTCCAAAGGTTCATGTTTGGATTTCTCAATGACACCCTTTGTAAGTAACCTCACCAGTTCTGCTTGAGCCTCTAGTTCTCTTTGACTGAGAGGGTAAAGACCCTTTGGGGTACGTGCTGAACTGGTGGCATGTTTTCTTGAATGAACTCTATTTTGTATCCCCGAATACTGTTAAGTATATAACTATCATTCGTGAGACACCTCCTGTTAGTACAGTTCCCCATTTACATGCTGGTAGGAACCAGACCCACCTACCTCCATAGTTATGGTAGTGTTCCTTTCTTCCGTTTGTTCATCCGTCGTTATACTGCTGGATGTACTGCTGATGTACTGCTGATTGGGGGTGGCGCATTTTCCATGGGGTCCGCTCTGGGCCCTGGCCTAAAAAGGCTTTCGGGGATAGTATGCGGACCCCGAGCTTTCACCAGTTCCATAAATTTGACCTTGACTGGTGGACGCGGTGGGGTACTGCCGTCTGTTTTTTTGTGTGGGTCTGCTCGTTCCGGGGCCTGCCCTCATGAGGACAAATGCTTTGGACTCTTCCTCCAGGTCTTTCACTTGTCCTTCCAAATAACAGGATCTGCGGCTCTGAGGCCGGTGTTTTACACAGTCCTGCAAACCTGGGATTGAGGGCAGGTCTTATTCTCTCCTTGCGGAGGTTGTTTATCTCATATTGGGGGTTGCACAGCAGAGCCAGAGTGTCTTGCTGGTTTGTGGTCATATCCACCCCATCCACGGAACGACCATAGAATGTTATCCCTGTCGTCAGGAGCTTGAGGATACGTTGTAATTTTAGCTCCTGGTTCCGGATACTCTGTCCAAATACCCCCAGATTTGGCTGTTAACGGCCAGTACATTGAGCGAACTCAGCCCTGGTCGCCAACGCTGCCCTGCTTTGAGGGGAAAGCGATGGCCAGTGCCTTGTAGAGCACTGCTGTGGGAGTGCCTGATCCCCCTGGCGAGACTGCTCTAGCTCCTGAAGCAAGTCTCGCTGGAGCAGTTGCTCCATGAGCCTTTCCATTCGGCTCAGGCGGCTAGCTCTGCCGCTCTAAGGCGGACCCTCCTCATCGGAGTCAGACATAACCGGCCGGTTTTTGTTGTTGTTTTTTTTAAACTTTTCCTCCAGCCCGCTGCCGCTCATCAGGCTGCGCTAGCGGTACTGGGCTCGGCTCGGTCTCGATGAGGGTGGACCGCCGCATATGCGGTCCAGGTGCCGCCTCTCGCCCCCCACTGATGGAACACTCCCGTTCTGTTGGAGTCGAACGGGGGGCGGTTTTCTTCCTTTGCCGTGCTGCTCATTTTCCCAGTTCCCCTGGAATACAGAGCAGAGCACAGCTTGCTGATTACGACCACAGAGTAACACTTACCTGATGGTCCGCTGTTTATTTTCCACCGACGTGTAGCGGGAGCGCCTGTACTCCCGGTCGTCGCTGTTGCACTGCGTGAACGCTAATGTCGCGCATGCGTGCTGGACGGGCTCTTCACGTAGTCACTCACGTGACTCTGAAGTAAAATTTCCTGTTTGATGCCATCCCCAACTCCACTATTACTGTTAGGTGGCCTGTACACAAGTCCCACTAGCGTTTTCTTTCCCTTAGTGTTTCGCAGCTCTACCCATATCGATTCCACATCCTCCAAGCTAATGACCTTCCTTTCTATTGCATTAATCTGCTTTCTGACCAGCAACGCTACCCCACCTCCTTTTCCTTTCTGTCTATCCCTCCTGAATATTGAATATCCCTGGATGTTCAGCCATGTCTCTGTGATCCCAACTATATCATATTCATTAATAACTATCTGCACATTCAACTCATCCACCTTAGTACGAATGCTCCTTGCATTGAGACACAAAGCCTTCAGGCTTGTTTTTACAACACTCTTACCCCTTATACAATTATGTTGAAAAGTGCCCCTTTTTGATTTTTGCCCTGGATTTGTCTGCCTGCCACTTTTACTTTTCACCTTGCTACCTATTGCTTCTACCCTCATTTTACACCCCTCTGTCTCTCTGCTCATGCTCCCATCCCCCTGCCACATTAGTTTAAATCCTGTCCGACAGCACTAGCAAACACTCCACCAAGGACATTGGTTCCATTCCAGCCCAGGTGCAGACCGTCCTGTTAGCACTGGTCCTACCTCCCCCAGAACTGGTTCCAATGCCCTAGAAATTTGAAATCCTCCCCCTTGCACCATTTTTCAAGCCACGTATTCATCTGAAATATCTTCCTATTTCTACTCTGACCAGCACATGGCTCTGGTAGTCATCCAATGTTTGAGGTCCTACTTTTAAGTTTATCTCCTAGCTCTCTAAATTCACCTTGTAGGACCTCATCCCGTTTTTACCTATATCGTTGGTGCCAATGTGCACCACGACAACTGGCTGTTCACCCTCACCCTCCAGAATGTTCTGCAGCTGCTCAGAGACATCCCAGACCCTTGCACCAGGGAGGCAACATACCACCCTGGAGTCTCGTTTGCGGCCGCAGAAATGCCTATCTATTCCCCTTACAATTGAATCCCCAATTACTATAGCCCGTCCACTCTTTTTCCTCCCCTCCTGTGCCGCAGAGCCACCCATGGTGCCATGAACTTGGCTGCTGCTGCCTTCTCCTGATAGAAACATAGAAACAGGGGGCGCTGTCCTGTGTGCGGCTGCCCAGCCAGCAGCTGTCTGTCCTTTCATCTTTATTTTTTATTTTAGTTAGTTAAGTGGTTTGTTTTGGAGGTCTATACTTTTTTGTGTGGGGGGTGGGGGGGTGGGGAAGGGGGAAACTACCTTTCAGGGTCCCTACCTGGCCGGAGAGGCAGCTTTTCTCCGGGCTGCAGCTTCGACCCGTCCTCGCGGCCTACCAGCGGGCCTGGAGCGGCGTTTCCTGTCGGGGACCGCCCAGAACCTCGGCTTCGGCGGCGGCACAGCGCTGGAGCGCTATCGCGGAGCGGGCGGTGCCTTGCCCGGGTCGACGCGCTGGAGCTCTGGTGAGCTGAGGATCGCTGGGGAAAACGTCGCGGAGCTGCGGGACTGTGGAGCGACCAGCTGCGGGCGGCGGCGCTGAACTTTACACCGGGAGCCTGGGATCTCTAGATGAGATCACCAGTTGTGGAGCTCCAACCGGCGCGGCCTTGTTGGCTTCGGAAGCCGCGGCCCCCAGTGCGGAAGCGGCCGTTCCAGGGTTCCCAGGCCACTGGGAGGACTCTCCCGATGTCGGAGCAATATCACCCGGCGAGAACGGCCTGGAACATCGGGCCTCCGTAGAGGCAACTGTGGAGGCCTCAATGGGCCCGACTATCGGTGAACTGTGGGGACTGGACATTGTGCCTTCCCTCATGGTGGGAGCCATTGTGGGGGGGGATGCTCTTTGTGTTAAGACTATCTTGGTGTTATGTTTGTATTCTCTTCTTTTGTGTGCTGCATAATGGCAAGAAGCATTTCACTTCACTACACCTGGGTGTATGTGAATGTGACTAATAAAAATACTTATACTTATAAACATAGAAAATAGGTGCAGGAAGAGGCCATTCGGTCCTTCGAGCCAGCACCGCCATTCATTGTAATCATGGCTGATCGTCCCCTCTCCATAACCCGTACCTGCCTTCTCTCCATATCCCTTGACTCCACTAGCCCCTTGAGCTCTATCTAACTCGTTCTTAAATCCATCCAGTGATTTGGCCTCCACTGCCCTCTGTGGCAGGGAATTAAATAAATTCACAACTCTGGGTGAAAAAGTGTTTTCTCACCTCAGTCTTAAATGACCTCCCCTTTATTCTAAGACTGTGGTCCCTGGTTCTGGACTCGCCCGACATTGGGAACATATTTCCTGCATCTAGCTTGTCCAGTCCTTTTATAATTTTATATGTTTCTATACGATCCCCCCTCATCCTTCTAAACTCCAGTGAATACAAGCCTAGTCTTTTCAATCTTTCCTCATACGACAGTCCTGCCATCCCAGGGATCAATCTCGTGAACTAACGCTGCACTGCCTCAATCACAAGGATGTCCTTCCTCAAATTAGGAGACCAAAACTGTACACAATACTCCAGATGTGGTCTCACTTAGCCCTATACAACTGCTGAAGAACCTCTTTACTCCTATACTGAAATCCTCTTGTTATGAAGGCCAACATTCCATTAGCCTTCTTCACTGCCTGCTGTACCTGCACGCCAACTTTCAGTGACTGGTGTACATGGACGCCCAGGTCTCGCTGTACCTCCCCCTTACCTAACCCCATTGAGATAATAATCTGCCCCCTTGCTTTTGCCGCCAAAGTGGATAACCTCACATTTAACTATATAATACTGCATCTGCCACGCATCTGCCCACTCACTCAACCTGTCCAGGTCACCCTGCAACCTCCTAACATCCTCTTCACAGTTCACACTGCCACCCAGCTTTGTGTCATCCGCAAACTTGCTAGTGTTGCTCCTAATTCCCTCTTCCAAATCATTAATATACAGTATATGGTAAACAGTTGAGGCCACAACACCGAGCCTTGCGGCACTCCACTCGCCATTGCCTGCCATTCTGAAAAGGACACGTTCACTCCGACTCTTTGCTTCCGGTCTGCCAACCAATTTTCTATCCATGTCAACACCCTACCCCCAATACCATGTGCTCTAATTTTAGTCACCAGTCTCCCGTGCGGGACCTTATCAAAGGCTTACTGAAAGTCTAGATACACTACATCCACTGGCACCCCTTCATCCATTTTACTTGTCACATCCTCAAAAAATTCCAGAAGATTAGTCAAGCATGATTTCCCTTTCATAAATCCATGTTGACTTGGACTAATCCTGCTATCCAAATGCCCCATTATTACCTCTTTAATAATTGACTCCAGCATCTTTCCAGCCACTGAAGTCAGGCTAACTGGTCTGTAATTCCCCGTTTTCTCTCTCGCTCCTTTCTTGAAAAGTGGGATAACATTAGCTATCCTCCAATCCACAGGAACTGATCTTGAATCTATTGAACATTGGAAAATGATCACCAATGCGTCCACTATTTCTAGAGCCACCTCCCTGAGGACCCTGGGATGCAGTCCATCAGGCCCAGGGGATTTATCATCCTTCAGTCCCATTAGCCTACCCAATACTATTTCTCGCCTAATGAAAATTTCTTTCAGTTCCTCTACCCCCTTAGATCCTCTGTCCTCCAGTACATCTGGGAGATTGTTTGTGTCTTCCTTAGTGAAGACACAAACAATCAAGGGACCCACATTTGACTTTGCTACTCTTTTTCCCTTAACATATCTAAAGAAGCTTTTACTGTCCTTCTTTATATTCCTGGCCAACTTCCCCTCGTACTTCATCTTTTCAGCCCGTATTGCCCGTTTTGTTTCCTTCTGTTGTCCTATGAAATGATGAGCCATCTCCCCCAACAGTATCCAAAATGGTATATCTGTTCAGGAGGGAGATCACCGCAGTGGACTCCTGCACTACCTGCCTACTGCTACGCTGGCTAATGGCCACCCGTTCCCTTTCTGTCCGCTTAACTTTTACCTGCGGTGTGACCAACTCACTGCACGTGCTATTCATGACTTTCTCAGCATCGTGGATGCTCCAGTATGAATCCAACCGCAGCTCCAACCGTTCAATGCGGTCTGCCAGGAGCTGCAGCTGGACACACTTCCTGCACACGTAGTCACCAGGGACACCGACAATATCCTTGATCTCCCACATGTTGCAGGATGAGCAATCCACGGGGCCGATCTCAACTGACATGGCTTACCCCCAAATTAAATCAACTCACTCCCACTATAAAAATCTTAATCCTTTAAACTGCACCTTTACTAAAAAGCACTGTACCCTTAACTCACTGTACCTTTAACTCACTGTACCCTTAACTCACTGAACCCTTAACTCACTGTACCCTTAACTCACTGAACCCTTAACTCACTGAACCCTTAACTCACTCTACCCATAACCCACTGAACCCTTAGCTCACTGTATCCTTAACTAAAAAGTACGAACAGAAAGCAGAAATACAAACCTGGGGTTATTCCCAATCAGCTGCTTCCTCTAATCCGCTTCCACCAATCAGCGGCTTTCTCCAGACCACTTCTTTTGAAGTGTGATGGAACGTTGCAGAATGGCCGCTCCAACCGCTCCTGGGCCTCTGTGGAACAAAGCCCCGCGCTCCGTTTTTAAACTTACCGCCCAGATGCTGCACCAGCCGCTCCAACCGCTCCTGGGCCTCTGTGGAACAAAGCCCCGCGCTCCGTTTTTAAACTTACCGCCCAGATGCTGCACCAGCCACTCCAACCGCTCCTGGGCCTCCCAATGTCTCCTCTCCGTATCCCATCCTTTTCACACCTCGTTCTACCTGAATCCCGGAGTCTCTCAGCCCATTGTTTTTTAAACAGGGTTTTGCCCGAGTCTCATTGTGATGTAGAAACAAAGAACTGCAGATAGACACAAAGTCCTTCACACTGAAGAAGGGTCCCAACCCGAAACGTCACCCATCCCTTTTCTCCAGAGATGCTGCCTGACCCGCTGAGTTACTCCAACACTTTGTGTCTATTTCATAATAATATGTTGGTGCTTATAATCAGAAAAGGGATCATCTGATTTTGGGATAAGTTAGTAATAGCCTATTTTTTGTTCCTGATTAAACAATTTCAATGTTCAATTATTACTTATCATCACGGCTATGTTTTAATATGTTCCGAATCAACTGGGCTTCAGAGGTAGTCAGTTTTAAACCAAACTACTAAATCGTTATGTGTTCCATGCATCTTGCTAACATGTTGTTAAACTGGTAGGAGTACAGAGAAGATTTACGAGGATGTTGCCAGGACTAGAGGGCCTGAGCTATTGGGAGAGGTGGAGCAGGCTAGGACTCTATTCCTTGGAGCGCAGGAGGATGAGAGGTGATCATATAGAGGTGTATAACATCATGAGGGGAAGAGATAGGGTGAATGCACAGTTATTTACTCTGATTAAAGGAATCGAGAACCAGAGGACCCAGGTTTAAGGTGAGAGAGAAATGATTTACTAGGAACTTGAGGGGCATCTTTTTCACACACGAGAGTGGCGGGTGTATGGAATGAGCTGCCAGAGGGGATAGTTGAGGTAGGTACCAGAATAACATTTAAAAGATATTTGCACAGGTACATGGATAGGAAAAGTTTAAAAGGAAATGGGCCAAATGAGGGCAAATGGGTCTGGCTTAGATGAGGTATCTTGATCGGCATGGACGAGTTGGGCCGAAGGGCCTCTTTCCGTGCTTTACGATTCTATGATTCTATGACTCTAGACCACCAGTAGGGGAATCGAGGAACAGAGGACATAGATTCAAGGTTCAAGGGGAAAAGATTTAATAGGAATCTGAGGGGTGACTTTTTCACACAAAGGGTGGTGGGTGTATGGAACACGCTGCCAGAGAAGGTAGTTGAGGCTGGGACTCTCTCAAAATGTATGGAACAGTTAGACAGGTTTGGAGATATATGGGCCAAATGTGGGCAGGTGGGACTAGTGTTGCTGGGATATGTTGGCCGGGTGTGGGCAAGTTGGGCTGAAGAGCCTGTTTCCATGCTGTATCGCTCAATGACTCTAGTCATGCCTGCCCAAACTCTCCCTGTAGCTCAGGCCCTCGAGTCTGGACAACATCCTCGTAAACCCTCACTGCACTCTTCTCAGCTTATTGGCATCCTTTGCACAGCAGGGTGACCAAAAGGCAACGCGAAACTCCAGATGCGGCCTCGCCATCTTCCCCCACTGAACGTGAGGAGCCTGCAATGTTCTTCGCTTAACCAGATGGGAACTGCAATGTGTCACCATTCCATTAAAACTGGTACAGCAGTTAGAGGATTGATTCAGCTTCCCAGACGTCAGTGGCATAGACCGTCTGGTGTGGTAGATTAATTGAGCTGGAAAATAGTGACAAGGTATTGATGATTGCGGTGACAAAACTGTTGTCGCTGCTGTGCGAACTACTGAAGGCTGGGCCAAGGACACCTATCAATCTTTGTCGTGACATCTGCCCGAGGAGATTTAACTGCTGGCTCGTTGATGTCTGGCGAATTGACGGAAAGGAACAAGGACGCGGAAATCCAGCGGGGAATGATTGCCAGGGCTGTTCCGTCAACACTCAAGTACAACCAAGAGGGCTGAGTCAAGGGAAATAAATAGCTCAGCCCTGTCAACTTGTAATAAAGTAAAGCCTAACGTATCTAGATGCAAGTTGTCCTCAGATTGCCATCAGCTACAATTTACAGCCATTATGTTTCACGATGCCCTCATGGCTTTGTGGCTCAGAATTTATCTGGAAATTGTTTTCAGTTTCTTTGATTTTCTCCTTGGACACCTGAGTTCAAAGTCTCTGAAGCTTTCATTAAGTTCCCCATGTCTGAAAGTGCCCGAGCAGAGCCTCCAGCAAAGCGGGAGCATTGTAAGGCGCAGCGCGGCAAATCACCGTTCAAGGGAGACGGGAGGAACTGCACACGCTGGAATCCTGAGTGAGACACAAAGTGCTGGCGCAACTCAATGGGGTAAGGCAGCATTTGCGGAGGGAATGGACAGGCGACATTTTGAGTTGGGACCCTTCTTCACACTGATTGTTGTCGAGGTGGGGGGGGGAGAGAACTGGAAAAAATGCAAGGGGCGGGACAAATACTGGCAAGTGAAAGGTGGATTGATGTGAGGGGGTTAATTGCAGATGGTTGGACTAAGGCTAGAGAAGAAAAGGAGACAAAAGGATGTCAGATATGGATTTTAAGAATAAGGAGTAAGCCATTTAGAACGGAGACGAGGAAACACTTTTTCTCACAGAGAGTGGTGAGTGTGGAATTCTCTGCCTCAGAGGGTGGTGGAGGCAGGTTCTCTGGATGCTTTCAAGAGAGAGCTAGATAGGGCTCTTAAAGATTGCGGAGTCAGGGGATATGGGGAGAAGGCAGGAACGGGGTACTGATTTGGGATGATCAGCCATGATCACATTGAATGGCGGTGCTGGCTCGAAGGGCCGAATGGTCTACTCCTGCACCTGTTGTCTAAAAAAAAAATGAAGAGAAAAGGAGTGATTTTTTTTTTTTTAATTCAAAATATACTTTACTCGAGAAATGAATATATCCAATACATGATCCTTACAAGACTCCATCCAACAATCTTAGAGGCTATACATACATTCAATACTGTTTACACAAATTACACAAATTTATCCCCCACCCTTGCCACTCATGTGGCCCACTGGGGTGGAATCCTTTCCCTTATTTTTGAAAGGACATCTCCACCACACCCTGCCCCCCTCGTCCAACAGCGGAAGGACCCTAGACTGTGGTCCTCCCCCACAGAGCCTTGGCGTTGGCTGCACCGAGCTTCAGCGCGTCCCTCAGCATGTACTCCTGCAGTCTGCAGCGGGCCAGTCGGCAACATTCCCCGACGGACATCCCGCTCCACTGGGGGATCAAGCTCGGGCAGACCAAAGAACGTCTTTCACCGAGTTGATGACTTTCCAGCAGCACTCGATGTCGAAATGTAAAAACAGAGGAGGAGTAGATGGAAGGGGATTGGTGGGCGAGGGAGGAAGAGAGGCTGGATAGTGGGAGATCTGGGTGCATATTAGGCTGAGGGGGGGGGTGGTGGTGGGGTCAAGAAAGAGAAAGATGGAGACAAAACTGGGGGTGTTTGTTACTTACAATTGGAGAATTCAATGTTCATATGTTGGGTTGTAAGCTACGCAAGCAGAATATGGGATGCTGTACCTCCAGTTTGGGTGTGTTCTCACTCCGACAACGGTGGAGGCCCAGAACAGGAAGGTCAGCATGGGAATAGGAAGGGGAGTTAAAATGCTTGGCAACCGGGAGATACAACAGGCAGGAGTTAGGACAGGGCTGGCTCAAGTTTTAGGTCTGTTTATTGTCACGTGTGCCAATTGAGGTACAGTAAAACTCGATTACTCACAGCATCACATTGGAAGCCATCTGAGCCACACAAGCGACACAAGCTCAAGTCTGAGCCACACAAGCAACAGAAACAATCTACCTCTTTAATGTCCCTCGGTCTATCTTTGACCAGACTTTGTTGGCTTCACTTTGCACTAAACGTTAACCCCTCATCATGTGTCTGTAGACAGTGAATGGCTCGATTGTAATTATGTATTGTCTTTCTGCTGATGGGATAGCACCCAACAAAAAGCTTTTCACTGTACCTCAGTGCACGTGACAATAGGGTTACCAACTGTCCTGTATTACCCAGGACATCCCAAATATTGAGCTAAATTGGTTTGTCCTGTCCTTGTCCCGTATTTAACTGCTACTACTCGGGTCGAGGGGTCTGTCGGGTCGGAACGCCGCATCCGGCACCGCCTCACCCGTCCCAACGTAGTGCAGCCCATGGAGTGCAGCAGCAGAGCCTCTCCCGTGGCCCCGTCGGTCGGCAGCCCGGCCAGCTGTCCGACCTTCGGTCCTTCGCTTACCGCCGACACCACCACCCCTCCTTCTCATGGCTGATCATCAGTTTGAGTTGGATGGGTTACCGGACTTTGCACGCGACGTCGCGCGGACCGGGCCAAAACTCCTCAGCTGGCCCGCTGGCTGGGCTTTGTGTGCAGTTCAGCACCCAGGCCGACTCATCATTCACCCAGCCACGGCCGAGTCGGTCAACGAATTGCCCCGGACGTGGTGACTCGGTTCACGTCCTGTCATTTTCCGTGCATCAGTTGCACGCCTGGATCGTCGAAAAGATCAAAATTCAAAAGTACGGTTTCCACTGAATGTGTATCGTTTTTGCACCATCATAGAGGCATGTTGGCCTTCATAACACGATGAGTAGAGTATAGGAGCAAAGAGGTCCTTCAGCAAAGAGGGCCCAATGAGACCAAACCTGGAGTATTGTGTGCAGTTTTGGTCTCCAAATTTGAGGAAGGACATTCTTGCTATTGAGGGTGTGCAGCATAGGTTCATGAGGTTAATTCCCAGGATGGCGGATCTGTCATATGTTGATAGAATGGAGCGGCTGGTCTTGTAAACTCTGGAATTTAGAAGGATGAGCGGGTATCTTATTGAAACATAAAAGATTATTAAGGGTTTGGACACGCTAGAGGCAGGAAATATGTTCCCGAAGTTGGGGGAGTCCAGAACCAGGGGCCACAGTTTAAGAATAAGGGGTAAGCCATTTAGAACGGAGATGAGGAAAAACTTTTTCACAAAGAGAGATGTGAATCTGTGAAATTCTCTGCCTCAGAAGGCAGTGGAGGCCAATTCTCTAAATACTTTCAAGAGAGAGTTAGACAGAGCTCTTAAAGATAGTGGAGTCAAGGGATATGGCAAGAAGGCAGGAACTGGGTACTGATTGTGGATGATCAGCCATGATCACATTGAATGGCGGTGCTGGCTTGAAGGGCCGCATGGCCTACTCCTGCACCTATTGTCTATTGTCTATTCAACTCCTATAACTTTATTTCCTTGACTGGAAAATAAAATATTTATGGAAACATTTATTCTTTGCAGGTCTATCGCAACATTTAAGAAGCATTTAGTGTATAGGATTGGTTTGGGGGAAACCGGAGCACCCAGAGAAAACCCACACAATCACAGGGAGCATGTACAAACTCTGTACAAACAGCATCCGTGGTTAGGATCAAACCCAGGTCTCTGCCGCTGCAAGGCAGCAACTCTACCGCTGCGCCACTGTGTCATCTAAGAGCTATTAATTGTCTGAATGTGTGTGTGACTTCAGCATAAAATTCCATTTGCAATTAGTTTGGCCATTTTACCAATTGGTCAATGTCTTCCTGGGATTAAGACTGTCCTCGTTATCAACAACACTGTCATATTTTGTGTCACCCGCAACATTACCATCATACCTCCGACATTCATGCTAAAACCGTTCATGTAAATAGCAAACAGCAATGGCTCCAGTAGAAACCCTCTGGCTACCAGTCCCACAAACAACCCTCCCTCAGCAACCTTTGCCTTCAATTTGGATTTTAGATACAATTTGCCAACTTGACTCAGGCCCCAGCATGAAACAGCAGAATTTACAGTGTGGGTCTTAATTTAGTTTTGTTTAGAGATACAGCATGGAAACAGGTCCTTCGGCCCACCCAGTCTGCAATGGCCAGCTATCCCCGCACATTAACACTATCCTAAACACTCATTGGCATTTTGGGCTGCAAAGCAAATAGTTAAGGGCCTGTCCCATGGGTATGCGACTCCATGCGGCAAGCGCAACCTAACTGCAAGCAGGTGCCGTGCGGGGGCCGCACGCGGCAAGCACAACCTAACCGCAAGTGTGCGGGGGACGCACGGAAGTCGCGGGGCCGGTCCCACTTCGATCGCGGGAGCCGCATGGAGTTATGCGCAGCTGGTCCCGACATCGTGCGGGGCTCCGAAAAACTGAAAGGTCTGTCTCACGAATCTGCGGTCATTGGCGGCGAAACGGGAAGAATCTGCCGCCATAGACCGCGCACTCGTGAGAAAGAACAATTCCCGGGCCGTGCGACGGTGTTCCCAACACCGCGCGGTGCAAAAATAAAATCGACAATGTCGAAAACCAAATACTCACCGCACAACCTCCACCAGTGATGCACGAGTGCGCACGGCCGCTCGCACGGGCCGCCGCCAGTGTGGGTCGAGCGCCGTGTGTCAAACCTCCTCTGCCACAGCCTCCGCCAGTGACGCACGTGCCGCCGCCAGTGAGGCACGTGTGCTGCGCGGCCGCAGGCACAGCCATCGCTACAGCGCCGCGATCAGGATGGCCGCCGCCACAGCCGCCGCTGGTGAGTCACGTGCGGGGGGCCGACGTCATCGCAGTCGGCCCGCCCTTTTTTTACTTACCGCAAGCACGTGGGACCCGCCGTGTTTGAATTAACTCGGCCCCCGCGCAACATCCGTGCGGCGCTCCGGTGGATAGCCTCGACGCTCTCGCTGTTGCCGCGCGGTCCTAGCTACCGTCTACACCGCGCTTCACCGCCGATGACCGCAAACAGGTAAGACACGGCCTTGACACTGTTCAAAAATTCCGTGCGGCAACGGCCTGCCACCCCGCAGCCGCATCGAGGCCGTGCGCACCGCCTCGACGCCAGACGCAGCCGCATCGAGGCCGTGCGCACCGCCTCAACGGCCGTACGCACCGCCTAGGCCGCCATACCGCACCGTCTTGACGGCACTCGACCTCCGCGCGGCCCCTGCTTGCGGTTAGGTCGCGCTTGCCGCATGGAGTCGCATGCCCATGGGACAGGCCCTTAACACTGAAGATAGACACCAAGCACTGGAGTAACTCAACGGGTCAGGCAGCATCTCTGGAGAAATAGAACAGGTGATGTTTTGGGTCGGGACCCTTATTCAGTCTGAAAGTAGAGGGGAGGGAACTGGAGGTAAGAAAAGGCCAGAATAAATCAGGGCCCGCAACAGATAACCATGGAAAGATGGAGCCCACAATGGCCCATTGTTGGCTGGGGTAGAGGTGATAACGAAGGGATGCAGTGGAACTAGTAGGACAACTAGCGCGGGGGAAGGGGGGGGAGGGGGATGGGGGGGAGAGGGAATGGAAGGTTACTTGAAATTAGAGAAATTGATATTCATACCACTGGGTTGTAAGCTGCACACGCAAAATATGAAGTGCTGTTCCTCCAATTTGCGTGTGGCCTCACCTTGCCAGTGGAGGAGGCCACTTGTTAATTTTTTGATGCATTAGCTTTTTCCTGCCGCATTCAAGAATGTCGGATTCAATTAGATTTCCCAGGTTCTTTTCATCAGCTCGCCATTCCTGGTAAATCTTTTGCTGCGCGCGCGTACGCAGAGGGATACCAATGTTCGCACACACGATTAGATTTTAATCGCTTATTCAGATTAAACCCTCGCAACCTTTGCTAATCCACAAGACGACGCCGTCATTCTCTGATGCCAACCAACTTCCTCCTGTTGCGATCCCATTCCAAGAATCCTCCAGTGTTCCTCGAGTTGCAGATTTGATCCCCTGATCCGTCTCTCTCTATCTCTCTCTATCTCTCTCTATCACTCTCTCTCTCTCTCTCTTGGAGCAACTGCCTCACTGATTTTCTGTCGCTGGCAAAGTCGTTCCCTTTTCCCACGACACCTCCCGAAAGAATCTCTGGGCAGTGGTTGGAGAGTCAAACAACTCAGATACACGTGCGAGATAAAATTCCTCAGGGGGGTTATCTGTTCTTTTGGCTGTTTACAGTGGCCTCAGCAAGAGTAAGTTGAATCTCCAGGGTTCTCGAGCATGTTGTATCCTTTGTAGGTTTAATTATGGAGGACAAATGTGTCTATAATACATTGTTAGACTCCGTTCAAAAGGCTGCCCACAGTGGTAATGTTCTCATTAGTTGCTCTTGCGCGTTAATGTCTTGTGTTATCTATTGCACTGCAGGCATTCCCATACATCATGTGCTGCAGCATCCCACTTCTTGTCTCTTCCCAGTGCCTTCACAACATGACCTTGGTCGTGCCAACTGGGGAAAGGTACAGTCAATGTAGCCGTGCGCTGTTGGCGAATAGCAGTCGGTAGCCGTTCCCGGGAAACGGCCAGGGTGGTTGAGGAAAGAAATCCCCCTGAGAGCAGGGCTTTGAGACGAGAGGGGCAGCAATTTAAAGGAGATGCGCAAGACAGGCATTGTATGCACAGAGAGAGACACAAAATGCTGGAGTAACTCAGCGGGGCAGGCGGCGTCTCTGGAGAGAAGGAATGGGTGACGTTTCGGAGCGAGACCCTTCTTCAGACTGGGAGTCAGGGGAGGGGGAGACACGTAGATAAGGAAGTGTAAGGTGTGAAGTCGAGAGATCAAAGGGGACGATGGTCAAGCAAAATGTTGAATGGATCATCGTTAGCTAGAGGAAGGTGGCAACAAGGCATACAATCAGCAATATTTAATCAGGAGGACAGTGAAAGTAGTTGGAGAACTAGGATGGGGAGGAATGGGCACAGAGGGAAAGCAAGGGTTACTTAAATTTAGAGAAGTCAATGTTCATACCGCTGGGGTGTAAAAAAAATATGAGGTGCTGTTACTCCAATTTGCGTTGGGCCTCACTCTGGTGGCAGTGGAGGTGAGAGCTTGTGGGGGGAAATAAATTCAATTGTGTCAACATTGATTTCTCCAATTTCGCCCCCAAATCCCTCTCGACCCCTCCCCCCCTCCTTCACCTCTACTCTCAGTCTGAAGAAGGGTCTCGACCCGAAACGTCACCCATTCCTTCTCTCCAGAGATGCTGCCTGTCCCGCTGAGTTACTCCAGCTTTTTGTATCTATCCTCCAAAGATAAATGTATATACTTAAGTTATGGGATTGTGACATAGTGGCAGTAACGGACGACATTAATGGAAGGGTAAGGTGTGAAAATGACAGATCAAAGCAAATAATGATCAAGGAAATGTAGAACGGTTCGTGGTTGGTTGAGGGGAAGGTGATAACGAGGCATGGAAGCGGAAAAATTAATCAGGTGGACAGTGAAACTAGTCGGACAACTAGGGTAGGGGAGGGATGGAGGGAGAGGGGAAACATGGGTTACTAGAGAAACCAATGCTCATACCGCTGGGTTGATTTCTCCAATTTTGCCCCCAAACCCCCCCCCCCCCCAAAACCTTCATCTCTGAGTCTGAAGAAGGGTCTCGACCCGAAGCGTCACCCATTCCTTCTCTCCAGAGATGCTGCCTTCTCTCCAGAGATGCTGAATTACTCCAGCATTCTGTGTCTATCTTCGGTGTAAACCAGTTCCTTCCTACACTTTTACACAGAGGGTGATGGGTGCGCGGGATAATAGACAATAGACAATAGACAATAGGTGCAGGAGTAGGCCATTCGGCCCTTCGCACCGTGGTGGTAGAGGCAGATACGATAGTTGCTTTTAAGAGGTTTTTAGATAGGCACGCGGATAGGCAGGGAATAGAGGGATATGGATCAGGTGCAGGCAGAAGAGATTGGTATAACCTCGCGACATGTTCGACACAGACATTCTGGTCCAAAGTGTCTTTCTCTCTGCTGTACTGTCCTATGTTCAATGTTCGAGAAGTGTCAGAGATAGATTAGGTAAGATCTAATGTACTGTAAAGCAGCCACAACATTAACAAAACTCCTAGGTCGGGAAGAAGTGCAAACAGAATTGTAGGAGCCATTTATGTTTAGGCTAGTTACTGTTGGCATTTAATATTATTTTGTCTAGATATATCTTGCAGTATTATTTTGGACACTTGGGGCGGCCATTAGATGCACAGAGGGGCGTATATATATGGGCATAGTGGACAGGGAGTGGCAGGCCAGGTGGAGGGCATACAGTTCTCACCAGACTGGGGAGAACAGCCAGCTACAATTTGTATGCGGGATAAGGAGAACCTGGTACGTTCATCTCTTTGTTTGTACAACTACTTCAATAAAGAAACAATCAAACTGGAAATAACGACTGGAAAATCTGTTCTATATGTTCTGCGTTAAGATCACTCCTACTTACCTGTGTAGCAATGGCAACGGAAAGTTGGACACTGGAAGAGTCGGATATTTGCCATTGGAAGAATTGTCATGTGGATTAGCAAAGATGGCCGAAGATTTAATCAGAGCATAATATGGACATCAAAATGTGTGGGAAATTTCTCCGCTGTTACCCTCCCCCCCCCACCAAGATTGCCCGTCTACACAAGTCCCACCTGCCCGCATTTGGCCCATATCCCTCTAGACCTTTCCTATTCATCTATCTGTCAATTTTCTTTTAAATGTTGTAAAAGTACCTGACGCAACTACCTCCTCCGGCAGCTCGTTCCATACACCCACCACCCTCTGTGTGAAAAAGGCTCCCCTCAGGTTCCTATTAAATCTTTCCCCCCCTCACCTTAAGCCTATGACCCTGAGTTGTGTAATTGAATTTATGTGTGGTATATCTGATCTGTTTGGAGAGTATGCAAAAGAAAGCTCAAGGATAAAAAAGTTTTTCACTGTACCTTGGTGCATGTGATAACCGTAACCCTAAAGCTAAACCTATACTCCTTTGGTTTACAGATCATAGAGCCTCTCTCCATGTGCAGATACAAGGAATATTTTTTGGTGGGGAATAAAATGAACTTGAGGTCACGGTGATCTGAAGAAAGGTCCCGACCCGAAACGTCACATATCCATGTTTAGTTTAGTTTAGAGATACAGCACGGAATCAGGCCCTTCGACCTTCCTAGTCCGCACCAACCAGCGATCCCTGCACATTAATACTATCCTGCACACACTAGGGACAATTTACACTTATACCAAGCCAATTAACCTACAAACCTGTATGTCTTTGGAGTGTGGGAGAAAACCGAAGATCGGGGAAAACCCACGTGGGTGACGGGGAGAACATACAAACTCCCTACGGACAGCACCCATAGTCGGGATCGAACCAGGGTCTCTGGCACTGCAAGCGCTGAAAGGCAGCAACCCTACCGCTGCGCCACCGTGCCGCACGATGTTCTCCAGAGATACTCCAGCACTTTGTGTCTATCTTATGTACAGTATAACATATATAACAACATCTAAAAGACATTGGGACAGGTACATGCTGATTTGAGGACTTTTTCCGTTTATCAATTCTACATGCTTACGACAGAGAGGAAATTGTTGAATGCCACGTTGAACATTCCTTTTGTTCAAAGGCTGGTGGGCCCTCAGATTAAAAGTCAGATACCTGCTTCAATTCAATTTTGTTTCTGTCTTACTTCACGGCTTTGATTTTCTCTTCCTTTATTCTTGATCGTTGGCAGCAAATGTCGTTGCTAAATCCAGAATTACCATCTGTGGTTTGTGTGGCGTTGATTCTGAAGAGTCCTTCTTTATCAAGGAAGGCTATTCATGTGTTGTACTGGCTGGTGAACAAGTAATTGCATCCTCGCAGCTGAATCGAGCTTTGTTTTATCTGCTGCAATAATGGCTTATTTGCCATTCA
The DNA here is from genome assembly GCA_038087875.1 of Malacoraja senta. NCBI lineage: Eukaryota > Metazoa > Chordata > Chondrichthyes > Rajiformes > Rajidae > Malacoraja > Malacoraja senta. The sequence goes on along the minus strand of CM075977.1, from coordinate 202,585,780 downwards.
CATGTTTCTAATAAAAGATTCTGTCTGAAGTGCATGGATGTTGAAAGGAGCCAAGGATGTTGCAGACTTCTTTGTTCTAAAGAGTTTCACATCACAACATAAAGTTTACATGGCTGGTTACTCTTTATAGCATTTGAAAGTAGAAAGATAGGAAGATAGAAACATAGAAAATAGGTGCAGGAGTAGGCCATTCGGCCTCTCGAGCCAGCATCAACAAATATGATCATGGATAGTCATGCAAAATGGAGGTTCTACTGCAGTTGTACAGGGTCTTGGTGAGACCACACCTGGAGTATTGCGTACAGTTTTGGTCTCCTAATCTGAGGAAGGACATTATTGCCATAGAGGGAGTGCAGAGAAGGTTCACCAGACCGATTCCTGGGATGTCAGGACTTTCATATGAAGAAAGACTGGATAGACTCGGCTTGTACTCGCTAGAATTTAGAAGATTGAGGGGGGATCTTATAGAAACTTACAAAATTCTTAAGGGGTTGGACTGGCTAGATGCAGGAAGATTGTTCCCGATGTTGGGGAAGTCCAGGACAAAGGGTCACAGCTTAAGGATAGAGGGGAAATCCTTTAGGACTGAGATGAGAAAAACTTTTTTCATATAGAGAGTGGTGAATCTCTGGAACTCTCTGCCGCAGAAGGTAGTTGAGGCCAGTTCATTGGCTATATTTAAGAGGGAGTTAGATGTGGCCCTTGTGGCTAAAGGGATCAGGGGGTATGGAGAGAAGACAGGTACGGGATACTGAGTTGGATGATCAGCCATGATCATATTGAATGGCGGTGCAGGCTTGAAGGGCCGAATGGCCTACTGATGCACCTATTTTCCATGTTTCTATGTTTTACCCTGTTCCTGCTATCTCCCCATATCCCATGATTCTGTTAGCCCCAAGAGCTATATTAAACTCTCTCTTGAAAACATCCAGTGAATCGGCCTCCACTGCCTTCTGTGGCAGAGAAATCCACAGATTCTCAACTCTTTGGGTGAAAATGTTTTTCGTCATCTCAGTCCTAAATGACCTATCCCTTGTTCTTAAACTGTGACCCCTGGTTCTGGACTCCCCCAACATTGGGAACATGTTTCCTGCATCTAGCCTACCTAATCCCTTAAGAATGTTATATGTTTCTATATGATCCCCTCTCATCTTTCTAAATAAGTGAGTTCCGAGAAACGCAAGGAATCATGGGATTTGTCAAAGGTCAAACGCTATAAATTAAAATCGAATGAAGCACTGTAGATTCAATGAATATAGTTTGGGTCCGATTTTTTGTATTTTTTCAAGTTTGTATTTGTCATGGGGCACATAGAGGGGGCAGATACGAGTGGGAGACCGGTGGGGGGGGAGACTGGACCGGCTCTCGGCAGCTGCACGCACACGCGCCTTATCCTCAGCCAGGATCGAACCCGTGTCCCCAGCGCCGCAAGCGCTGCCGAACCGCCACTGGACCGTCCACGGTCCCCCCCCCCCACCACTCGAGTGTCCCATCCCCGCCCGGGAGGCGACCGGAGACGTCCGGACCGACGGGACACCAGCCCCCAGGCCCATACCAGCATGGAGAAGCGCCAACCCCATCTCACCTCCGCCTCTCTCCGCCAGACCAGGGCCACCGCGGACACCTGCAGACAGGGACGGGACACCGGGGAGGGAATGGGGAGGGCCCAGCAGCAACTCAACAGCACCCGCAGCGACGGAGAGCCGGGCCCGACCCCGACCCCAACCACGGACGAAACGCAAGCCTGCACACAATGCAGCACCACCATTGCTGAGACTGTTTTCGCTTGTGACCTATGACCTGGGCATGCACAGTCGGAATACCGAACTCGCTTATTCTAGTGAATATAAGCCCAGTCGACCCTTTCTTTAAAAGCCCTGTCCCACGGTACGAGTTCATTCCAAGAGCTCTCCCGAGTTGTAAAAAAATCAAACTCGTGGTAAGCACGGAGAATGAATGTAGCGGGTACGTCGGAGCTCGGGGACGTCTCTTAGCGGCTCGTAACGCTAACGACAGGTAATCGGGAAGACTCGCTAATGGCAGGTAAGCACGGGAAGACTATTGAAGATTTTTCAACATGTTGAAAAATGTCCATGAGAGCCCCGAGTACCTACGAGTGGCCATTACTATAAATCTCCGAGTTCGAATCAGGGCAAACTCGGGAGAGCTCTTGGAATGAACTCGTACCGTGGGACAGGGCTTTAAGATGATAAGATATTACTCATGAACTTAGGTTGCTGAGTCTTGCTTGTTGTACAGCATGAGGTTTCAGTACTAGCTCTCTCACCTTAATTCCCCAGCCACATCAAATATCATTATTTCCTCATCTCCGATATTTTTATTCTTTTAACGAAAACCGTACAAACAAAAGAGACATTTGTTGTGGATAAATTAAAACGGGTTGCAATATTGCTCCATCCTCACTTGGCATACTGAACATAGAACAGTACAGCACAAGAACAGGCCCTTCTGCCCCCAATGTCTGTGCTGAACATGATGCCGGGACCATCACTTATCCACCTGCATATAACCCAATCCCTGTCCGTCCAAATAAGGACATAAGGGTCATAAGGGATAGGAGTAGCATTAGGTCATTTGACCTATCGTCTACTCCACCATTCAATCACGGCTGATCTATCTCTCCCTCCTCAACCCATTCTCCCACCATCTCCCCATAACATCTGTCACCTGTACTAATCAAGAACGTCTTCCTAAAAGAATGTCCTTTAATTCTGAGGCTAAGACCTCTAGTCCTAGACTCTCCCACTATTGAAAACATCCACATCCACTCTATCCAGCCCTTTGGATATGCCTGTCCAAAAGTCTTTTAAATGCCATTAACGTTCTGCTTGAACCACCAATCCTGGCAGCGAGTTCCAGGTACTCACCACTCTCTGTGTAAAAACTTGCCCCACACACCATGGTGCGGCACGGTGGTGCAGAGGTACAGTTGCTGCCATACAGCTCCAGGGTCCCGGGTTCGATCTTGACTACGGGTGCTTTTTCTGTACAGAGTTTGTACGTTCTCCCCGTGACCTGCGTGGGTTTTCACCGGTTTCCTCCCACACTCCAAAGACGTACGGGTTTGTACCTTAATTGGCTTCTATAAATTGGAGGGGAGTGGGGGGAGAAGGGAAGAGAGGAGGGAGAAGGGGGAAGAAGAAGTGGATACAACTTTTAGAAGGCAGAGATACACGGCTGTGAAGCTCGGCAGACATTTAACATTTCCGGTCGGTTATCCTTCGTTCTGAAAACTGCTGCTTACAGTTTTTTTTCTCAATGAGTCAATGAAATTCATTGGTCAGCACCGGCTACAACCTACGAGAACCTTTGAGAACCATCGACCTGCTGGCAACCCACTAGGACCTCCTGGCGACCCACCTGCGGCTTGAGAATACTCGCTACTCTTAATGGCGGCTTCATTCTGGTCGCCGCTAATTTATCAACGTTGAAAATGTTGCGGAGACCATAATGTGGCTGCGACTAGTTCCCAGAATGCAGGAACTCCTCACGACCATGAAGGCAACTACCCGGCCACCACCCGCGAACATGTGGCGATCATGTGGTCACTGCTTAGTCTCCTGCAGTCGCCTAAAAAGTCGCCTAAATGGGACAGGTCACCGTAAGAGTTTTTATTTTTAAGTTTCATTGCGACTTAACATGACTGCTGCATGAATGCACTTCTTGCATTGACAAAAATGGGTCTGCAGAATATAATATAAAGGCCATTTTTTTAGCAGGCAGATCGGAGCTGCAACAGTAAAAGTGGAAGCGGCCGAGATAAGACTATTTTTAAAATACAGGATTATTTTTAACTAGCCGCGTTTGGTCGCAGTCGCAGTCTGGGGTAGGAATATGTTTCTCTGGCTTTGTAGCTGTAACAGAAGGAATATTCGGATCTGACAGCATTCCACATGGGATGTTTGGGTGAAAAGGTTCCACGCAAAGCCTTGTGGAGCAATAAATCACAGTCCTCGATCCGTGCCCAGTCATTCTTTCTTCTGGAGACTGCTCACATGATATTAAGAAAAATATGCACCCGTCTACAGTACTCAGCAGAACTGTCACTTGGGAGCATTTTTTATTACCCAGGGAAAAAACGTCAGAGACTTCACCTATGTTATCCAAAATGTGAACTCTCAAATAGCGCCTGTTTCTGCCTTGAACGTGATCTAGAGAGCAGTGACAATAACAATTTCACCTTGAATATCACTATTACAGTTTAGGAATAGGGGATGTTTCGGGTCGAGACCCTTCTTCAACCTAACAACATGACAACATATGTATCTGAAGAAGGGCCTCGACCCGCAACTTCACCTATTCCTTTTCTCCAGAGATGTTCCCTCTCCCCGTTGGATTGCAACCTTGTCGTGGTCGGGGAGCTTGTGTGTCTCAGTGATGCCTTGAGTATGCCAGCGGGAGATTTGTCTCCTGTTAGGGTCTGCCATGCCTCAAACAGGTGACCATATTCCCAAATCAGAAGCCATGGATGAACAGCGAGGTCAGTATACTGCTGAAAGCACGGGACACCGCTTTCAGGTCAGGCGATGCCCGAGCCTATAGTTCATCCTGGGCTAACCTGAAGAAGGGCATAAAGAAGGCCAAGCACTGCCATAAGCTCAGGATTGAGGAGCACTTCAACAACAACTCCGACCCCCGACGCATGTGGCAAGGCATCCAGGCCATCACGGACTTTAGACCCACCAACACCACCCCCACATCCAGCAACGCCTCCTTCCTTGAGGAGCTTAACCACTTCTATGGCCGCTTCGATAGGGACAATCTAGAGTTGGCCATGAAGGCGGCGCTCCCTGCCGATCACCAGCCCCTCTCACTCACCCCCTACGACGTGTACGTGGCACTGAGTAGTACTAATGCACGTAAGGCTGCAGGCCCCGACGGCATCCCCGGGCGCGTCCTCAGGGCCTGTGCTGCACAGCTGACAGACGTCTGGACTGACATCTTCAACCTGTCACTTGCCCAAGCAGTTGTGCCCACTTGCCTTAAATCCACCTCCATCGTGCCGGTGCCAAAACACTCCACTGCGGCGAGCCTCAACGACTTCCGCCCAGTTGCACTTACTCCCATCATCGCCAAGTGCTTCGAGAGGCTGGTCCTGGCACACCTCAAAGGCTGCCTACACCCCACATTGGATCCCTATCAGTTTGCCTACCGCAAGAACAGGAGTACGGAGGATGCCATCTCAACGGCACTTCACTCCGCCCTCTCCCACCTCGACAACAGAGACACTTACGTAAGAATGCTGTTCATCGATTACAGCTCAGCATTCAACACCATCATACCCTCTAAACTGATCACCAAACTCGGTGACCTGGGCATCGACCCCTCCCTCTGCAACTGGATACTGGACTTTCTAACCAACAGACCCCAGTCTGTTAGGTTAGACAAGCACACCTCTTCAACCCTCACCCTGAACACCGGCGTTCCACAGGGCTGTGTGCTGAGCCCCCTCCTATACTCCCTCTTCACCTACGACTGCACACCTGTACATGGTACTAACACCATCATCAAGTATGCAGACGATACAACGGTGATTGGCCTCATCAGCAACAACGATGAGTCGGCCTATAGGGAGGAGGTCCAGCTCCTAGCAGCATGGTGCGCTGACAACAACCTGGCCCTTAACTCCAAGAAGACCAAGGAGCTCATTGTAGACTTCAGGAAGTCTAGGGGCGGCACGCACACCCCCATCCACATTAATGGGACGGAGGTGGAACGTGTTTCCAGCTTCAGGTTCCTGGGGGTCAACATCTCCGATGACCTCTCTTGGACCAACAATACCTCAACTCTGGTCAATAAGGCTCACCAGCGTCTCTTCTTCCTGAGGAGACTAAAGAAGGTCCATCTGTCTCCTCAGATTCTGGTGAACTTCTGCCGCTGCACCATCGAGAGTATCCTTACCAACTGCATCACAGTATGGGATGGCAACTGCTCTGTCTCCGACCGGAAAGCACTGCAGAGGGTGGTGAAAATTGCCCAACGCATCACCGGTTCCTCACTCCCCACCATTGAGTCTGTCCAAAGCAAGCGTTGTCTGCGAAGGGCGCTCAGCATCACCAAGGACTGCTCTCACCCCAACCACAGACTGTTTACCCTCCTACCATCCGGGAGGCGCTACAGGTCTCTCCGTTGTCGGACCAGCAGGTCCAGGAACAGCTTCTTCCCTGCGGCGGTTACACTACTCAACACTGTACCTCGGTGACTGCCAATCACCTCCCCCCCCCCCCCCCCGGACACTCCTCCCACCAGGATTTATTAGATTTATTTATTTACTGCTCATATTTATGTCGCTCTTCTAGGGAGATGCTAACTGTATTTCGTTGTCTCTGTACTGTACACTGCACAATGACAATAAATTTGAATCGGAATCGGAATCTGAATCGGACAGGTCGAAGGGTAGAGGCGAGATGAAGAGCGATCCACTGGTCCTCCAGGTTGGATGTTGAGCACAGGGCTAACAACCCTGTCTCGTAAAACAAACATGTTACAGAAACAGCAATGGAAGGAATCAACACTACTGGGCGTGATGGACTTCCGGGCCTATCGACAGATGCTAGGATGACCAGACAGCATCCCAAGATTAGCCCTGCACTGGACACCGGAAGGGAAAAGGAAAAGGCAGAGACCCAAAACCACCTGGCGTCGAACTGTAGAGGAGGAAATGAAAACAATGGACCTGACCTGGGGTAGCGTCCAGAAGCTAGGAGTGTCCAGACAGGAGTGGAGGACCTTCGTTGCTGCCCTATATGCCAGGAGACATTATAGGCAGTAAGTAAGTAAGTAAGTAAGAGATGCTCCCTGATCCGCTATGTTACTCCAGCTTTCTCCGTCTATTTCTGGTGTAAATTCATTCCTACACAATTATAGTTGAGTTTAGTTCGGTTTACTTCAGTTTAGTTTATTATCACGTGTACCAAGCTTTTGTTGCATGCTAACCAGTCATTGGAAAACTATACATGATTACAGGTAGACACAAATTGCTGGAGTAACTCAGCGGGTGAGGCAATATCTATGGAGAGAAGGAATGGGTGACGTTTCTGGTCGAGACCCTTCCTCAGACTGATGTCAGTGGAGGGGGCGGGACAAAGAAAGGATGTAGTCAGAAACAATAAGACTAGTGGGAGAGCTGGGAAGAGGGAGGGGGTGGAGAGAGAAAGCAAGGGCTATCTGAAGTTAGAGAAGTCAATGTTCATACCACTGGGGTGTAAACTATCCAAGCAAAATATGAGGTGCTGTTCCTCCAATTTGCGCTGGGCCTCACTGTGACAATGGAGGAGGCCCAGGACAGAAAGGTCAGATTGGGAATGGGAGGGGGAGTTGAAGTGCTGAGCAACCGGGAGATCAGCTTGGTTAAGACGGACTGAGCGGATGTGATCAGCAAAACGATCGCCGAGCCTGCGCTTGGTCTCGCCAATGTACAGGAGTTGACACCTGGAACAGCGGATGCAGTAGATGAGGTTGGAGGAGGTGCAAGTGAACCTCTGCCTCACCTGGAAAGACTGTTTGGGTGCTTGGATGCAGTCGAGGAGGGAGATAATGGGACAGGTGTTGCATCTCCTGCAGTTGCAGAGGAAAGTACCTGGGGAGGGGGTAGTTTGGGTGGGAAGGGACGAGTTGACCAGGGAGTTATGGAAGGAACAGTCTCTGTGGAAAGCAGAAAGGGTTGGAGATGGGAAGATGTGGCCAGTAGTGGGATCCCTTTGGAGATGGAGAAAGTGTTGTAGGATTTTACTTCGGAGTCACGTGAGTGACTTCGTGAAGAACCCGCTCAGTGCGC
>CM075977.1:202521972-202577782 GCA_038087875.1 Malacoraja senta | reverse complement strand
CCACGATTTAGAGCTCTTCTTACGTCGCCTCCGCCTGTGCCTTTTTCTATGGGAAGGAGTCCTCACCAACGAGTGATGACCGCTTCACCCGTCTCCATCAGTCGCCCTCCACTTGGACTCCTCCGGATGACTCTCTACCCTCTCTAGACCTCTTTATTTATAACTGCTGACGTGACATCAACCGCCTTAACTTTTCAACTCCCCTTACCTACTCTATTCTCTCCCCCCTCTGAATGTACAGCACTCCGCTCACTCTGCAGCAACCCCGACATGATAATCAAACCCGCCGACAAGGGAGGTGTCGTGGTAGTCTGGCGCGCTGACCTCTACTGGACCGAGGACAGGCGACAACTCTCAGACACCTCCTCCTACTTATCATTGGACCATGAAGCCACAGACGAGCACCAGGTCTTAATCTTAAACACCATTTCTGATTTCATCACCTCTGGCTGTCCGCCCTCCACGGCCTCCAACCTTATCGTTTCCCAGCCCCGCACAGCCCGTTTTTACCTTCTCCCCAAAATCCACAAACACAACTGCCCTGGCAGACCCATTGCTTCTGTCTGCTCCTGTCCCACGGAAATGATTTCCACGTATCTCGAGTCCATCCTATCTCCCCTGATCCAATCTCTCCTGACCTATGTCAAAGACACCTCACATGCCATTCATCTCTTTAATGACCAGCTTTCCGAGCCCCCACTCCCTCATCTTTACTATGGACATTCAGTCACTCTACACCTCCATCTCCCACCAGGATGGCCTTAAACCCCTCCGTTTCTTCCTCAAATGCAGAACCATCCATTTCCATCTTCTAACACTGTACTCCACCTAGCGGAGCTGATCCTCATCCACAACAACTTCTCCTTTGACTCCTCCCACTTTCTCCAAGTCCAAGGAGTAGCTATGGGCACCGCATAGGCCCCAGCTATGCCTGCCTCTTTGTGGGTATGTTGAACAATCACTGTTCCAGGCGTACACTGGCCCCATCCTTGAACTCTATCTCCGTTACATTTATGACTGCATCGATGCTACCTCCTGCACACATGCAGCACTGATGAACTTCAAATTCACTCATTTTTATCCCGCACTCAAATTTACTTGGACCATCTCCAACACCTCCCTCCCCTTTCTTGATCTCACAGTCTCCATCACAGGAAATAGACTATTGACTGATGTCTATTACAAACCCACTAACTCCCACAACTATCTCGACTATGCTTCTTCCCACCCTGCTTACTGCAAAGACTCTATCCCCTACTCCCAATTCCTCCGTCTACGCCGCATCTGCACCCAAGATGAGGTGTTCCATACCATGTCCTCCTTCTTTAGAGAACGGGGATTCCCCTCTCCCAACATAGATGAGGCCCTCACTCGTGTCTCCTCGGTACCCCACAGTTCCGCCCTTGCTCCCCCTCCCCCTAGTCGCAACAGAGACAGAGTCCCCCTAGTCCTTATCTTCCACCCCTTCAGCCGTCGCATACAACATATAATCCTCTGAAATTTCCGCCACCTCCAACGGGATCCCACCACTTGCCACATTTTCCCATCTCCACTCCTTTCCGCTTTCTGTAGAGACTGTTCCCTCCGCAACACCCTGGTTAACTCATCCTTTCCCACCCAACCCACCCCCTCCCCAAGTACCTTCCCCTGCAACCACAGAAGATCCAACACCTGTGGATATACCTCCTCCCTCGACTCTGTCCAGGGACCACGACAGTCCTTTCAGGTTAGGTAGAGGCTCACTTGCACCTCCTCCAACCTCATCTACTGTATTCATTGTTCAAGATGTGCACGCTTATATATCGGCGAGACCAAACGCAGACTGGGCGATCGCTTCGCGGAACACCTTCACTCAGCCTGCCTGAACCAACCTGATCTCCCGGTTGCAGGACACTTTAATTCTCCTTCCCATTCCTACACAGACCTTTCTGTCCTCGGTCTCCTCCATTGTCAGAGTGAGGCTAAACGCAAATTGGAGGAACAGTACCTCATATTTCGCTTGGGCATCTCACAGCCCAGTGGTATGAATATTGATTTTTCTCACTTCAGGTAGCCCTGGCATTCCCTCTCTCTCTATCCCTCCCCCACCCAAGTCGTACTAGCTTCTCATTTTCACCCTACAAACAGCTTACAATGGCCTGTTTCTTTTATCATCGTAACGTTTTTGCATATCTTTCGTTCATTGTTCTTTATCTCTCCACATCACCGTCTATATCTCTCATTTCCCTTATCCCTAATCAGTCTGAAGAAGGGTCTCGACCCGAAACGTCACCCATTCCTTCTCTCCCGAGATGCTACCTGCCCCGCTGTTACTCCAGTTTTGTGTGCCTATCTCTGGTTTAAACCAGCATCTGAAGCTCCTTTTTCACTGTCTTTGATGCCACCTATTTAAGTGTCATCTTCAAACTTATTTATCATGTAAATGCATATACATTCATTGTACATTAGTTTGTACATTCTCATCCAAATCGTTGATATAGATGATAGACTGCAATGGGCCCAGCATCAACCACTGAGACATCTCACTGGTCACAGGCCTCCAGTTTGGATAATAAAAATCCACCACGACTATGATTCCTACCATGAAGCCAGTTCTGTATCCAGTTAGCTAACTCTACCTGGATCCCATGTGATCTAACCTTCCAGAGCAGTGTGCCATGTGAAACTTTATCAAATGCCTTGCCGAAGTCCATGCAGACTAAAAACTCAATCAAAATCATGAGACATGACCTCCCATGCATAAAACCATGCTGACTAACCCTAATCCACCCTTGTCCTTCCAAATAAATGTGTATCCTTTCCCTCAGAATCTCTCGAGTAGGTGTCAGAGGTTATGGGGAGAAGACAGGAGAATGGGGTTAGGAGGGAGAGATAGATCAGCCATGATTGAATGGCAGAGTAGACTTGATGGGCTGAATGGCCTATTTCTACACCTATTACTTAGGACCTTATGAGTAACAGTCCTGCCACAGATGCTAGGCTTACTGATCTATAGTTCCCAGGTTAAGCCTTGCAGTCCTTCTTGAATAGAGGCTCAACATTAACCCGCCCCTCTTCCGGCATCTCACCTGTGTCAAACAACGATTCATCTACCTCAGCCCGAACTCCTGCGATTTCTTGTCGACCTCCAATAACTGATAATTTACTGCTTGTTCGTTGTGTTATTGTGGCATCTCATGTAACTTTGAAGCTGCAGTAAGTAAGTAATTTCATTGTTTCGGTTCATACCCAGTGCACATGACAAACAAACACGCCTGACTTGAATCTTGACTCTCTCACCGTTTGAAGTCCTTTTGAACGTTACAATTAAATCGGTTTCCGTGCTACCCCCGACAGTGCACTCCAGGCCCTAACTGTGAGCTGGGTAAAAAACATGTAATTTTTTAACTTCAGTCAATAACATTTCATTTTACGTCTTCTTTTTCTGTAAGATCCAATCGCACTTCCCCCAGCTCTCCACTCTGATGTGTATGCTAACCAGTCAGCGGAAAGACAGTGCATGATTGCATTCGAGCCATCCACAGTGTACAGATACTTGATAAAGGGATTAACGTGGATCACGTTTAGTGCAAGATAAAGTCCGACTAAAGATAATCCAATGGGTCTCCAATGAGGTAGATAGAAGCTCGGGACTGCTCTCTAGTTGTTGGTAGGATAGTTCTGTTACCTGAGAAGAGCTGGGAAGAAACTGTGTAGGAAGGAACTGCAAATGCTGGGTTACGTGAAAGATAGACACAGAATGCTGGAGTAACTCAGCGGGACAGGCAGCATGTCTGGAGAGAAGCAATGTGTGATGTTTCGGGTCGAGACCCTTCTTCAGACTGGGTGATGTTTCGTGTTAAGATCCTTCTTCGGGTCTGAAGAAGGGTCTCGACTGGAAACGTCACCCATTCCTTCTCTCCAGGGAATAAACTGTCCCTGAATCCAGCGTGCTTTTTCACACTTCTGTACCACACAATTGCTCAGTTTATGCACACTGGCTTCATGGGGAGTCTTATCCATGCATCTTGAACAAACAATATCCACAAGGAAGATCCTTTGCAAAGTTTTCTCATTGACTTCTGCGACCTCAAAAAACCACAAATAGATCTTCACACAAATGCCTGCTCTGGTCTCGCAGTGAAAGCTAAGATATATTTCATTCTTAATTTTGTCACCTCAGGACTAGTCTAGGCTACAGCTGCCAAGGTATATCATAAATCACAATTTGCTGGATTATGGACGACTTCAATACTCTGCTTCGTAAAGCCATATTTTCCATCAGTCCATTGGTACAGAAAGATAGTATAGTTTAAGGATACTGCACGGGAACAGGCCATTCGGCCCACCATGTCCACCTCGACCACCAATCTCCCGTAGACACTAGTGCTATGTTATCCCACTCCCTACAAATTATGGACAATTTACAGAGGGCCAATTAACCTACAAACCTGCACATATCTGGGACATCCGGTGGCGCTGTTGCTAGCTGCCTCTGCCCAAGGTCTGGCTGTCTTTTTTTCATTTTGTTATGTTTAGAGTTTTTTTTTTAGTATTTTAGGTTTTTTTCGGTATTTTATGTGGGGGAAGCGGGTAGGGTAAGGGGGAAACCGTCCTTCAGTCGCTTCCTGGTGAGGATGCGGCTATTATCCGAGTCGCGTCCTCGCCCCCCCCCCCTCGCGGCCTACCAGCTGGATTGGCGCGGCGTTTCCTGCCGGGACCGGACCAGAGCTTCAGCAGCGGCGACCAGGCGCTGGAAACATCACGGAGTTGGCGAGGCATTCCTGGGATCGCCGCTTGGAGCTCCGGAGTGCTGGGCCGCTGCTCCAACATCGCGGTGCTGTGGGTGCGGAGCTCCCAACACGGGCGGCACTGACTTTAACATCGCGGAGTCCTGGGACCCTTTGCCGGGGGTCGCCAGCGCGAATCTCCACCCAGCGCGGCCTGTGGACATCGGGAGCCGCGGACTCTGGTGGAAGGTGGCCGATGAGAGGTTCCCGGCGAGAGGGCTGAACATCGGGCCGCCTGTAGCGGTGACTACGGGGTGCTCGGGAACATTGGGGAACATCGGAGAGGAGGTTGACTGGACTTTGGTTCCTTCCCTCACAGTGCGGAACTTTGGTGCTGCTGTGGGGATGTTTGTGTTGTGGACTACTGTGTTCAGTATTTTGTGGGGGGTTTTTGTATGACTGTAAGGGAAAAATAATGTTGTTGTCTCTTCATTGAAGACAATGACAATAAATTAAATCAAATCAAATCAAATCAAATGTGGGAGGAAACCGGAGCACTCAGAGAAAACCCACGTGGTCACAGGGAGAACATGCAAACTCCATACAGACAGCACCTGAGGTCAGGGTCGAACCTGGGTTTCCAGTGCTGTGAGACAGTAGTTCTAACAGCTGCGCCATTGTATCGATGGGCCATGCAAACTTGTTCTCATTGAAAGTACCCCAGCAACTCATTGCACCGATACAGCTTTAAGTGGTCATACCCTTGATGTATAAATATTCTTTAATGCAAGGGAGCATATTCTCCCCAGTTCTAGTTAGTGATAGATGACCAGACAACATTTATAAACCTCAATTCCATGGTTGGTCAAAGTAGGCAAAATGAATTCATGCACCTTGAAGGGTGGCACTGTGGCACCGGATTGGATTGGATTTGATTTGATTTGATTCAATTTATTGTCATTGCACTTTTCAGTGCAACGAAATGGTTTAGCCTGCAGTCATAACATAAACACACACTCAACACAGTTTAACATCCACCACAGTGAGTCCACCAGGCACCTCCTCACTGTGATGGAAGGCAAAAAGTCCCAAAGTCCATGTTTCTTCCCTCCTTGCTCTCCCTCTGCACTGAGGCGATCCAGGCCTCCGATGTTGTGACCCTGCCGGGTGATGGTAAGTAAGTCCCGCGGCTGAATCCGAACGGGCCGGTTCAAACTCCGCAGCCCATGGCGGTCGAAGCTGCCGCCCTCCAGTCCAGCGGACGCAGCTGTTGTTGCGGGAGCTACGGAAAAACAGGTCACCAGCCTGTGACCTGCGAGCTCCCGACGATGTCGTCCACTGGCCCTCGCCGAGCCTCCGAGGCTCCGAAGTCGGGTCGGAAGTCGGGTCGCAACGCCACCACAGCCCCGAAGTCGGCCAGCCCCACGCTGGCAAGTCCCGGCTGGCTCTGCCTCCCGAGCCCCGAGGTCGGTCCCAGTTGGAGGCCACCAGCTCTGCGATAGGGCTCAGCGCAGACGGAGACGGAGACGGGGGATACGGCAAGAAAGGTCGCATCCCCCCCGAAGGAAGAGCCAAAAAACATGCTTCTCCAACCCCCCCACACATACACAACTAAAATAAACCAAAACAAACCGCAACAACGGGACAAAAGAAAACAAAAAATAAAAGACAAACGGACTGCAGGCGAGCTGCAGCTGCAAGGCAGCGCCGCCACTTCCGGAAACAGTTTCTTGACAAGATCAAGCTTTGTACCCCCACCCCTTTGGGACAGTGTTGTCCGATACATGCACCTCATCAGGATAACACTCTCCCTGTTAGCTCGGAGTAACCAGAGATTTTCTCAGCTACCAGTGAAGAAGAAGTACTGGGGTTTCTTGTGTGGCACGGTGGCGCAGCGGTAGAGTTGCTGCCTTGCAGCGCCAGAGACCCGGGTTCAATCCTGACTATGGGTACTGTCTGTACGGAAGTTATACATTCTCCCCGTGACCGCGTGAGTTTGCCCCATGTGCTCCGGTTTCCTCCCACACTCCAAAGATGTACAGGTCTGTAGGTTAATTGGCCTTGGTAAGTAGTAAATGTGTCCCTCATGTGTATAGGTTAGTGTACGGGGTGATCGCTGGTCGGCACGGACTCGGTAATCTGAAGGGCCTGTTTCCGCGCTGTATCTCTAAAGTCAAAAGTAAAGTAATTTAATCGGTCACAACTGCTTCTGATATTTGTGCACCGTTTATTAAGGGTGGCAGGGCAATTTGAGAAAGAAACTGATAAAAGCATCCAGATTCTGGGCTTTATAACAGAACCAGGGAATACAAAAGCAAGAAATTCATGACAAATCTTATGAGAAAATAAATCATAGTTGCCGTTGGCTTAGAGATACAGCGCGGAAACAGGCCCTTCGACCCACCGATTCCACACCAACCAGCGATCCCCACTTCATTAATCACTATCCTACACACACTGTAATGGCAATTTCTAATTTTTCCAATGTCCAACTTTCCGTTGCCATTACTACACAGGTAAGTAGGAGTGATCTTACGCAGACCCAAATAAAACTGATCTTCCAGTCGCTATTTCCAGTTTGATTGTTTTTTTATTGAAGTAGTTGTACAAACAAAGAGATGAATGTACCAGGTTCTCCATATTCTCATACAGAGAAAAATAGAAACATAGACAATAGGTGCAGGAGGAGGCGATTTGGCCCTTCGAGCCAGCACCGCCATTCATTGTGATCATGGCTGATCGTCCCCAATCAATAACCCGTGCCTGCCTTCTCCCCATATCCCTTGATTCCACTAGCCCCTAGAGCTCTATCTAACTCTCTCCTAAATCCATCCAGTGATTTGGCCTCCACTGCCCTCTGTGGCAGGGAATTCCACAAATTCACAACTCTCTGGGTGAAAATGTTTTTTATCACCTCAGTCTTAAATGACCTCCCCTTTATTCTAAGACTGTGGCCCCTGGTTCTGGACTCGCCCAACATTGGGAAATTTTTTCCTGCATCTAGCTTGTCCAGCCTTTTTATAATTGTATATGTTTCTATAAGATCCCCCCTCATCCTTCTAAACTCCAGTGAATACAAGCCTAGTCTTTTTAATCTCTCCTCATATGACAGTCCCGCCATCCCAGGGATCAATCTCGTGAACCTACGCTGCACTGCCTCAATCACAAGGATGTTCTTCCTCAAATTAGGAGACCAAAACTGTACACAATACTCCAGATGTGGTCTTACCAGAGCCCTATGCATCTTCAGAAGAACCTCTCTACTCCTATACTGAAATCCTCTTGTTATGAAGGCCAACATTCCATTAGCTTTCTTCACTGCCTGCTGTACCTGCACGCCAGCTTTCAGTGACCGGTGTACATGGATGCCCAGGTCTCTCTGTACCTCCCCCTTAACTAACCTAACCCCATTGAGATAATAATCTGCCCCCTTGTTTTTGCCACCAAAGTGGATAACCTCACATTTATCTACCTTATACTGCATCTGCCATGCATCTGCCCGCACACTCGACCTATCCAGGTCACCCTGCAACCTCCTAACATCCTCTTCACAGTTCACACTGCCACCTAGCTTTGTGTCATCTGCAAACTTGCTAGTGTTGCTCCTAATTCCCTCTTCCAAATCATTAATATATATGGTAAACAGTTGCGGCCCCAACAACGAGTCTTGCGGCACTCCACTCGCCACTGACTGCCATTCTGAAAAGAACCCCTTGCTTCCGGTCTGCCAAACAATTTTCTATCCATGTCAACACCCTACCCCCAATACCATCTGCTCTAATTTTAGTCACCAGTCTCCCATGCGGGACCTTATCAAAGGCTTTCTGAAAGTCTAGATACACTACATCCACTGGCTCCCCTTCATCCATTTTGCTTGTCACATCCTCAAAAAATTCCAGAAGATTAGTCAAGCATGATTTTCTTTTCATAAATCCATGCTGACTTGGACTAATCCTTTTACTGCAAGCCAAATGCCCCATTATTACCTCTTTAATGATTGACTCCAGCATCTTTCCCACCACCGGAGTCAGGCTAACTCTCTCGCTTTCTCTCTCGCTCCTTTCTTGAAAAGTGGGATAACATTAGCTATCCTCCAATCCACAGGAACTGATCCTGAATCTATTGAACATTGGAAAATGATCACCAGTGCATCCACTATTTCTAGAGCAACCTCCCTGAGGACCCTGGGATGCAGACCATCAGGCCCAGGGGATTTATCATCCTTCAGTCACATTAGCCTACCCAATACTATTTCTCGCCTAATGATAATTTCTTTCATTACCTCTACCCCCTTTGATCATCTGTCCTCCAGTACTTTTGGGAGATTGTTTGTGTCTTCCTTAGTGAAGACAGATCCAAAGTACCTGTTCAACTCCTCTGCCATTTCCTTGTTCCCCATAATAATTTCACCTGTGTCTGCCTTCAAGGGACCCACATCTGATTTTCCTACTCTTTTTCCCTTAACATATCTAAAGAAGCGTTTACTGTCCTTTATATTCCTGGCCAGCTTCCCCTCGTACTTCATCTTTTCAGCCCGTATTGCCCGTTATGTTTCCTTCTGTTGTCAAATGAAAGTTTCCCAATCCTCTGGCTTCCGACTACTCTTTGCTGTGTTATACATCTTTTCTTTTAATTTTTTTCAATCGCTAACTTCTCTTGTCAGCCACAGTTGCCTCCTACTCCCCTTAGAATCTTTCTTCCTTTTTAGAATGAAATGATCCTGCATCTTCCGGATTGTGCCCAGAAAATTCTGCCATTGGTGTTCCACCATCATTCCTGCTAGGATCCCTTTCCAGTCTATCTTAGCCAGCTCCTCTCTCACGCCTTCATAGTCCCCTTTGTTCAAATGCATCACTGACACTTCCGATTTAACCTTCTCCTTCTCAAATTGTAGCTTTCTGTTCTCTCGCTCTGGTGACAACTGTATACTCACCACCTCTTGCGCCAGGTCTGATCTGGTCACTCCCTCTCCACTATGCTATATGTAATGCCCCACTATGCATCAAATGCCCACCCCCAAGTGTTCAAAATAATACTGCTAGAAATATCTAGACAAAATAATATAATATGCCAACAGTAGCTAGCCTAAACATACTGTAAATGGCTTCTCCACACACCATGGACAATTTATACATACACCAAGCCAATTAACCTAAAAATCTGTACATCTTTGGCGTGTGGAAGGAAACCGAAGATCTCAGGTCACGGGGAGAATGTTCATACTCCGTACAGACAGCACCCGTAATCGGGAACCCGGGTCTCCGGCACTGCTAGCACTGCAAGGCAGCAACTCTACTGCTGCGTTACCATGCCGACCCTGGGTCCAGTCTGGGTGCTACATTTTAGGAAAGTTGACAGGGTCTTGGAATGCTTTTAGGTAAATGATTCCAGGGGTGTTGATAGGTTCGGGAAGTTATTGTCGTTCTCTTTGAAGCAGAGGAGACATACTTTTAGGAACATCAGACTTTCACTGGAAATTATGTTTACCATTGCAGACCATTCTGCAAATCAGTCCACGCAATCTCTGACCTAACTTCATCATTTCACAACCCCAATCTTACTGCTTGCACAAAGTCTTTGAAAGGGAAACACAGCTCTCCCACTAATAGTTGTAGCCATCAGTTCCATTATGATATGGTTTATCGCAAGTCTGAATCAGCCATTGCATGAATTCTCACAATACTGGAGTCTTTTGATCCACAGGTATGAGTTTAGACAACAGTGTGCAAGTACATATGCAGTGATGATTTTTGTTGTTATTAAGCATATTAGTCTTGGATTATATGCAGGTGAAAATGCAGTGAAGTAAAGGCCCTGTCCAACTTTCCCGAGTTACTCACGAACTCTCCCGAGTTTTCCCCTTGATTTGAACTCGGAGAATTACGGTAATAGCCGTTCGTAGGTACTTGGGGCCATTTTTTAAACTCGTGGACATTTTTCAACATGTTGAAAAAACGTCCCGACTTACCTGATGCCCCGAGTTCCTACGGCTGGCATTACGAGCCGCTGCAAAACATCCACGGACTCCTACGGACTCGCTGCCGACATTCCCTGACATTCTCCGTGTTCGAATCAAGGGGAAAACTCGGGAGAGTTCGTGAGTAACTCGGGAAAGTGGGACAGGGCCTTAAGACCCAAGAGTGTGGTGCTGTCCTTTCCAGGCAGGGTGCTGGAATGTAAATGATACACAGATGTACTGCAGTGTAGTGCTGCACAAACGTTCCATCGACACTGAATCAATGTCTGCTTATCCAAGAGCACTTCCATAACAGGGCGGCACAGTGGTGCGGTGGTCGTGTTGCTGCCTTAAGGGCCTGTCCCACTTTCCAGAGTTATTAACGAATTCTCCAGAGTTTTCAAACTTGCAGAATGTTCGTAAAGAGGCCGTAGGGGTCCGTGGATATATCGTAGCGGCTCGTTATGCCAGCCGTAGGTACTCGGGGCATCAGGTAAGTCGGGACATTTTTTTCCAGCCTGATGAAAAATGTCCACGAGTAAAAAAAATAGCCCCGAGTACCTACGGCTGGCATAACGAGCCGCTACGATATATCTACGGACTCCTACGGCCTGCTACAGACTTGTCACGAACATTCTGCGAGTTTGAAAACTCAGGAGAATTCATGAATAACTCAGGAGAATTCATGAATAACTCGGGAAAGTGGGACAGGCCCTTTACAGTGCCAGAGACCTGCGTTCCATCCTGTCCGTATGGAGTTAGCACATTCTCCCAGTGACGGCGCTTGTTTTCTCCAAGTCACCGGTTTCCATCCACATTCCAAACACATGCAGGTTTGCAGGTTTAAATGGCTTCAGTAAAATTGTAAATTGTCCCTAGCAATTTGTCAGATAGTGCTAGTGTACAGGGTGATTGTTGGTCAGCAGGGACTTGGTGGGCTGAAGGGTCTGTTTCCTCCCTGTCTCAGTAAAGTAAAATCTAAACTTCTAAACAGGTGAAGCTTTCTCACATTGTCGGATATTAGCCGTGGGGCAAACCTTGGGCAAATGTATGTTATGTGCCATCGTCCTAACTGGCCAATATCCCACAACGTGAGGCGGCGTCACTAACAGTTGGAACGTTTTTATCTCAGCTGTAAGATATTTGACCAGAGCTTTTTAGTCCAGCTCACTGTTTCTGAAACAAGGTAGTGTGGCATCAAGGCGCCTGATTCTGCTGCCTTGTAAGCAACACAGAGGAGAGATGAAACAAGAGGTCAATGCCAAAAAATTGGTGCAGGTGACCTTCTAGGCTGGAATGTTGTGGATCTTTGTTGCCAGCTAAAGAGTCACCCTTTATGTGGTGATTATTTGCATACCTTGGGTATGCAAATCAAAGAATTTCGCTGTGACTTGTCACATGTGACAATAAAGTATTCATCCATTCATTCATTCATTCATTCATCTGGCTAGACATAAGGTACCTGTGAGAGAAGGGTCACGACTCGAAACGTCACCCATTCCTTCCCTCCAGAGATGCTGCCTGTTCCGCTGAGTTACTCCAGCATTTCCAGACTACTTCCAGACCACCAGGGGCACCGGGGGAGGTGGCCAGCCCTGTCGGTAGTCTGTTTGTTTTTTCATCTTTTTGTTATTTTTAGTGTTTGTTAAAAGTTTGATTTAATGTACTTTGGTTTGTTTTATGTGGGGGGAGGGGGGAGGGGATTGGAGGAAACTTCTTTTCAAGTTTCTACCTTCCCGGAGATGTGATCAATTTTCGGATCACATTCTCCGGGCTCTGCGGCCTACCATCGCTGGAGCTGGAAGCCGCCTCGGACTGCCGTGAGCCCCACCGCGAGGCGCGGACTTAACATCGGAGCGGATCATAGATACATAGATACAGGCCTGGGATCGGTCCTACTCAGGCCTGCGGACTTACCATCAAGAGCTTGCTGTCTCGGGAGAGGCTAGTCGGGAGCTCCAACGCCGCAGAAGGTTTGACCAGCCCTGACGCGAGGTATGATCGCCCGGCGCGGGGGAGCTGACATCCCCTCGATGCGGGAGCTGATTGCCTCGACGCGGAGGGCCCGAACGCTGCCGGCTACGGGAGTGAAGACCGTCCCGTCAACGGAGGGCTCGAGGCCCACGACCGAGGAAGAATAGTAAGATTAAACGAGAACTTGCCTAGGTTGGAAGTTTGATCTTTATTTTATGAGGAGTTACGTAGGTGATTACGTGAAGAACCCCACCAGTGCGCCTGCGCGTCAATCTTCAAAGCAGCGGTGTGAAATCACAAAAAACAACAACCGAAGTAATATAGTCTCATAATAAAACGAGTAATACAAGAACTTCCATCTGACCTTTATGATAGAGGGTAGGGTCGTGGCGGGCACGTAATCACCTACGTAACTCCTCATAAAATAAAGATCAAACTTCAAACCTAGGCAAGTTCTCGTTTAATCTTACTATTTTACTTCGGAGTCACGTGAGTGACTACGTGAAGATTTTAAAGCTTTGTGATTTCATGCCGTGGATCAATCCCGGCTTCTCACTGCATAGATTGACTCGGAACGAGAATAATCAATCATGCATTCATAATAACATTTGTACCACAAATGCAGTAATTCATTTCAATAATGAAATTAATCAGATCCCCTTTAAACCAGAGGAATTTACACAGAACTTAAAATAGTTTCTGCACACAATCCCGCATTAACAATAGGCCGATGGTAAAATTGTTGAAACATCAACTCATTGGACCATCCGGCGGCTGCGAGGATATGGTCGACGGGGATGTCTTATGCCCTGGCTGCCGACTTTTCTGCTGCCCTAGTCGAGTGAGACGTAAAAACATAAGTGTTATTACCAGCAGCTGTTATGACTTCTTTTATCCATCAGGAAATAGTCTGTATTGAAACCCTCTTGCGTGGTTTCTTGTGTGTGATTAACAACCCATATCCCGTATTTCTTAAATTCTTTGTGACCTCAATGCATTGTCACAAATATGTCTTAACACAGAGACAAGGATCATTTGGATATGCTGCTAGCATAATTTTAAATCCCGTCACACCTGGCCTAATTTGCTTTAATAGGTCATAGATATAGAATGTAACCTTGTCTTCAGTTACTTCCATAGTGTCTATTTGTAATTTTCCAAGTGTTTGCACTCGTTGTGCTGTCACTCATGCCATAAGCATGAATACTTTCATCCTGAGCTTGACCAAAGGTAAAGACACACTTGGTGACCATTCACGAAGTAGTTCCAGTACCACACTTACATCCCAGATTGTCATGTACCTAGGTTTCGGTGGTTTGGAATTAAAGATTCCTTTCATTAGTCTGGAAAGAATTGGGTGTGACCCAATTGGGTTTATTTCTGAATCCAGAACCAAATATGAGGGCAATGCACTTATGGCTGAATTAATTGCACTACAACTCAGACCTTCATCATAATAGAGTTTTGACAGATTTTCTAAACATTTGAAATATCTGCAGTACAATATTGCAAATTCTTTTGTACACAGAACTTTTCCCATTTCTTAATATAAGAAAGGTACTGTTTTTTGAGTGCTCTTCCTCCAGGCTGCCGTAAGCATGTCCACAGTACGCTCAGACAGTCCTCGCCCGAGAAAAGGCCTTCTTAAACCTGCAAATCAACAAATCCAAACAATCATATAATGGATGTTGTTTCCCTGTAACAGGGTGCAGCAATAAATTACTCCTTTTTGGGACTTTCATCAACATTTGTGTTGTTAATTCTAATATCAATGGATACCATGGCTGTGTAGGCCAATCTGGTATTACCAATACACCTGAATCAGCAACTTGCCTGACTTTAAGCAAACACTGGCTTATAAGGCAGAAAAGTGGAAATATATATGACAACATACCACTCCAATGTAGCGAGAAAGAATCAATCGCCACTGCTCCTGGATCTGATTCACATGAAACATATCTCGATAGCTGATGATTCAGTCTAGATGTAAACAAGTCAATGTCGGGCATTCCACATCTGATTACTATATCATTGAATACCTCTCGATTCAACATCCATTCTTATTATCATGGAACTTTCGTGACCTGGTGTCTGCTATCGTGTTCAATCTACCTGGTAGATAGATAGCTGAAATCCAAATATTCTTTTCAATACACCCAGACCAAAGTTGATTTGCCATTTTGTCACATGACCCTGACTTGATTTCATCCATATCATTAATATAGGCAATTGCTGTTGTGTTTATCAATCTGAACTTGAACATGCCTTTTAGTTGTGTTAGAACAATAACATTGGAGTCCATAGAAACATCCTAAAACTCCAAATAGTTAACTGCCCATGTCTGCAGTAACAATGACTCTTCCTGATTCCATCTGCCTCCGCAACTAGATGCTAAGTCAGTTTCACCCCATCCTAGTGTACTGGCATTTGTTTGTAATATCATGGAAGGTTTGTTCAATCAGCACTCTGCTGGAACTGCTTGAGACATGTAGAATCCACCACTGCAGATCAGAAACAGCATTTGTTGTCAGTTGCATGGTTCTATCAAAATGACCAACATGCATTCTCAGTGCCTGTTCTTTAACTCTCTTCAGCTGTTGATAATGTAATGGTCCGAATTGGACTGCTGGGAATGCTGCTACTAATTTTCCCAGTACTCGAGCCACCTGTCTGATTGAGGGTTTTTGCTCATTTACCAGATAACTGCAATCTTTAATCAACTCCACCCTTTTTTCACTGGGCAAAGTAATTTTCATTTGGACTGAATCAATTGTGAACCCCAAATAATCAATCGAGGTACATGGTGTTAACCTTGATTCCTTTGGATGAATTAGAAACCCCAAACATTCAAAAGTTGATTTCACAACTGCCACAGATGATTCTGTTGACTGTTTTGTCATTCCTATAATCAGAACATCATCCAAAATATGCCATTAGTACATGCCCCTGGCTTCTTAGCAACCCCAGAATTGGTTTTAATAATTTTGTGAATATTCTGGAAGCGGACGTTAACCCATTAGGCAAAGCTTTGAACTGCCATAACTGGTTCATCCTTGTAAATTTAAGATACTGAATATGTATCTTTTAAATCTATAGTTGCCATATGACATGCTTCTGAAATAAGTTGTTTGGCAGTCACAAATGTCTCTTTTTTAAATGTTTAAATTAAACAAAAGGATTCAGACTTGTCAAGTCTAGAATAATCCCACATCCTCGATCCTTTTTTGATCGAGGGAATATATTTAACACAAATTGGCGAATTTGGTAGACTGATTCTTCAATAACACCTTTTATATATAGGGTTTGAAACGCAGCTTGAACCTCCATCACTTCTTTTTGTGCAAACCATATGACAATTACAGCAGGAAAACAGGCCATCTCGGCCTTTCAAGTCCATGCCGAAGAAGTGCAGAATTCTGCTAGGAACATGCTGGACAGGCAAATCATAATTTGGATTGAATTCAATTCTAAATCCTTGTATACTATTCAGAATTACCACATCTGAAGTAATCTTCCAATTGTTTATAGAAGAGACATAATCTGCCTCCAACTTTTGGACTTAATCCAGTTAGTATGTTCCCATGAGAACCAGGTCCACCGACCTCTTGAGTCATTTGAGTACTCTGAGATTCCTGGATTCTCCCGGAAGCACCCTCACTGGTTCTTGCTCCCGCTGCAGGCCGCCAGCTACGTCCCTGCGTTAATGAGCGACTTGGTCCTGTCCAGGATCCGTATGACGTCTGAAAGGATATTCCTCTTTACAGACTTTACAACCATTGATGTTTTCATTAATCCTGTTTTCGCTTCATCTTCCAACTCTTTAACACATCTCTCGAGATCCTCTCCAAAGAGTAAGTTGGGTAATTGTACATTACTTGGTTTGTAGAGTGCTGCGAATTTCGGATTCATAATAGGCCGTATAGCACCTTTCCTCGGACAATTGATCTCGAAGTGGGTGCTGCATAGCAATCCCAGTGCTTTCTGATGCAACTCCGTCATCTCTTGGCTTTTATCTGCTATTCTGGCAAAAGCAGTAATTCCAGAACCCAGCAGCTTTTTTTTAAAATTCTTGAGTTCTCATAGTCATACTCAATTGATTACAGATTATTTGATTCACTGCTGGTGCTTTCAGCAACACACAGTTGCTTGGGGTCTCAGGCTTTCTTGCAGTATCATCCATCTCCTGCTGTTCCAGCTGATGGGAAACCAAGTAATTTATTAAGGAGGCCAGCTCATCTCCTAGTGGCTCTCCTGACCCTGACCGGGCAGCGAAGCGTGCTGCCAGTGGTGGAATATCTGGTATCTGCAGTTCTTCACCTTGTATAGCCTCACCGTCAGAGTCGGGGTCTGAACTCTCATGACCCATAGCACTCTCCTCATCTCTGAGGGTGCATTCCATCAGCCCTGTGCCAGGTGCTGTTAGGCTGCTTCCAGCAGCTTGTATTTCAGTACACTTCCTGAGTGTACTTTGCTCCAATAGCCTATGCAGAAGGCTTTCCATCTGGCTAATACGCACAAAGGCAGTATCTAGCCCTGAAGCTTCCATTGCCTGGGACTCCTCCGTGGGCCATCTGGATTTAAACTTGGCCTTTCGCCCGACAGGCGCTGACTGAGTTTTCATCAGTCCCAGGTCCACAGTCGCCATGCTCACCGCTGGCGACTGTACCGGGGTTAGAGGTGGCTGGCTTGTACCCAGAGATTCCCGACTTTCTGCCAGCTGAATCGCACGCCTCTTCCCCCTGCCCGTTTTTTCCATGGCGTCTGTGAAAAAATCCCATAGACCCACAGAAAACGGACCTGGAAATAGTTTAAAAAGTTTCTACTTACCTTGTAGTTGTAAAAACTACAAACCACTGGAGGAGCTCTGCTCCTCACGTCCGTTTGCGTCAAGGCGTCTGACGTAATGACGCGCAGGCGCACTGGCGGGGTTCTTCACGTAGTCACTCACGTGACTCCGAAGTAAAATAAAAGGGAAGGACTTGAACTTTATTTCGCCTTCCATCACAATGAGGAATGTGTTGTCGATGCTCATGTTAAAATGTGTTTTTGAGTGATCTGTTGCTTTTAATTGTATGACTGACCTGGCCAGTGAAATTCCTCGTATGTTGCAAAACATACTTGGCGAATAAAATCCGATTCTGATTCTGATTCATTTCGTGTCTATCTTTGGTGCAAACCAGCATCTGCTGTTCATTTCCTACACACCTCTCCATTTGTGTTTCGTCAAGCTGATAAACTGTTCCCAAAGCAAAACAAAATGATTGCCACGTTATACCTAGAGTGATCCGTGATGATATTGGGAGCCAAGTGAAGAAGTGGGATCTGCGATCCATCACTATTAACCCTGATGTCTCCATTTTGTTTCCCTGTCAGGTCCATCAGGCAAGCACAATAGTAAACGACTTAAGAATTTTGTTGTGACATTTTTCACGCCTGCACAGTTTGAAAGTAAGAAATGTGCATTGCTCTCTGCAAAGAATCATTTGGCGAATGATGTGAGTGAGAGGCAGTACAAAGCAATTCTAAAAGAAACATATTTATTGTTGCCTGATCTTTCCAATCCCAGAGAAAAGACTTGCTTCAGTATAAAGGCAACATCATCCTGCACAGAACAACAGCTTAAAGCAGACTGACGTGAATTAAATCGTCAACGACAAAAAAAATATCGCTAATGTTTTGGAAACTGTGGCAGAGTGGCACAGCTGGTAGAGTTGCTGCCTCACAGCACCACAGGCCCGGGTTCAATCCTGACCTCTGCTCCTGTCTGTGCAGAGTTTGCACGTTCTCTGTGTGACCGCGTGGGTTTCCTGCGGGTGCTCCAATTTCCTCCCACATCCCAAAGGCGTGCGGGTGTGTAAGTTAATTGGCCTCTAATATTACCCCTAGTGTGAAGGGCGTGGGTAAGTGGGATAAGCTGGAACTTTTGTGATCAGGTGATCGCTGGTTGACGTGGACTCGGTGGACCGAAGGGCCTTTTTCCATGCTGTATGTCTAGACTAAACTCAACTCAACTCAACTTAAACTGAACTAAACTGAACTAAACTAAACTAAACTGAACTAAACTGAACTTACTGTTATAATATTCCTAGAACTAGATTGTTAAGGTTGTTAAGGAAAGATTGGACAAAATCTTCCAACAGTGAAAATAAGGACAGGATTTTCGCTCAATTGATGCCCACTCCTGCCTTGCTTTTCTTCATTTGATCCTTCCTGCCTGCCTCCATCAACAATCTTTCCTTTTGCTCTTAGCTCCACTCCTTCTATTACCTCTGCAATTGGTAATTCTAAGTTTAACCTGTGTTCAGTTCGGAGGAAAAGCCCGTAAACTTGTTTCCCTCCAGATTTACTGATTGCAGTGTTTGCTTCTATGGTATCTATCCCTGAGCCTCATTAGGCTATGTTTGTACCAACACATCAAAAGAGACAAGTCATAATGAGATGCTGCCAACAAAATAATCCTGTTCCCTTAAAGTGTCAGTTGACAGGGAGAAATAAAAGAGCATTTTGGAGTCTTCAATCAGCTTGTAAAGTGGAAACAAAGCGTTGTTATGGTTATTTTAGTTAAATAATTCGCAGGAAGATAAAGCCTGTTTTAGTTACATGGCAAGTATGGCATTTGTATACCCAAAGCAAAACACACTTTTCCAGTCGTGCACCATTTATTAAGGGTAGCAGAGTGATTTGAGAAAGAAGTCGATCTAAAAAGCATACCGATTCTGGCCTTTATAACAGAGCCAGGGAATACAAGAGCAAGAAAATCATGACAATTCTTACAAGAAAATAAGTCATATTTGGCGTTTGTTTGGAGATATAGCGTGGAAACAGGCCCTTTGCCCCACCGACTCTGCACCGATCAGCGATCCCCGCACATTAATACCGTCCTACACACACTAGGGACAATTTACACTTATACCAAGTCAATCAACCTATAAACCTGTGCGTCTTTGGATTGTGGGAGGAAACCGAAGATCTCGGAGAAAACCAACGCGGTCATGGGGAGAACGTAAAACTCCATACAGACAGCACCCGTAGTCAGGATCGATCCCGGGTCTACTGGCACGGTAAGGCAGCAACTCTACCGCTGCGTCACCGTGCCGCCCAAAATATGACACCAATCTATTCGACTTAATCAGAACTTATATTCTGTTTGGTATATCTGAACAGTCCTTTTCTTGCATCTCAAAACCACATATTTAAAAACATATATTTTGCATATTATTTTGGTACAGGTGGTCCCCAATTTACGATGCTTCGACCTGCGATATTTCGACTTTACGATCGGCAAACGCTGGGCAACGGCAGCGAGCCGCACGTCACTCCCAGTCACGTGATCGCAATGTATTAAATGCGTTTTCGATTTGCGATATTTTTAGTTTATGGTTCTGTTTATCAGAACGTAACCCCATCGTAGGTCGAGGAGCCCCTATAGATGCCGAGGATTTAGTTTAGTTTAGTTTAGTTCAGTATAGTTTAGTTTATTGTCACGTGTACCGAGGTACAGTGAGAAGCCTTTTTTTGCATGCTATCCAGTCAGTGGAAAGATTATACATGATTGCAATCAAGCCGTCCACAGTGTACAGATACTGGATACAAGGAATAACATTTAGTAAAGTCCGATTAACTAAGCGTTTCCAATGAGGTAGATGGTAACTCAGGACCGCTCTCCAATTGTTAATAGGGTCGTTCAGTTGCCTGGTAACAGCTGAGAAAATACTGTCCCTGAATCTGGAGGTGCGTGTTTTCACCTGTGCCATGGTGCTGCTTGTCTTTTTTTTTTAAAGACACAAAGTGCAAGAGTAACAGCGGGTCAGGCAACATACTTGGAGATTTTGGGTTGTGACCCTACCCGGGTCTCTGGCGCTGTAAGGCAGCCAACTTTATTGCTGTGCCACCTTGCCACCCTGAAACGTGTGAACAGCAATCTGTAGCATCTTGACGACCAGAGATTGTTTGAATTCAGAGATCTCCTAATCGGTAAAGGGGCTGTCCCACTGCGGCGACCTAATCCGCGAGTTCTGGCGAGCTTGCCCTCGACTCATACTCGCAGCATGGTCGACACGAGGTCCTAGGAGGTCTTTGTAAAGCCCCTGTCCCACTCTGGCGACCTAAACAGCAACCTCTGGCGACCTTGCCCGCAACCCATGGGTGCTGCAAGGTCGCCACGAGGTCGCAGGAGGTTTTGGTCACTCTCCCTAATGGTCGAAAGTGGTTTCCGCGTGGTCAAGGCTTCATCGATTCGCTGCTTTTTTTTCAACATGTTTAAAACCAGACTCGACTAAAAATAGGTTACCGTTTGGTCGAAGCCAGTGGAGTGGGGTCGCTATTTACTTACAGGCAGTCGAAGGCAATCTCCCTCGCTGACCAGACATTTTGATTGGCTCATTGGAGTTTCACGACCTAGAAGACCCGCCGGAAGGTAAAATGCCCGCTAAACGTTATTAAACTTCTTAAAACTGTCTCCACTCCTTCTCCCCCCCTTCTCTCCCCTTCTCCACCCCTTCTCTCCCCTTTCTCCCCACTTCTCTCCCCATTCTCTCTCCCCTCTCTCTCGTCTCTCCTTCTCTCTGCTTCTCTCTCCTTCTCTCTGCTTCTCTCTCCTTCTCTCTTCTTTTCTCTCCCTTTTCTCTCCTCTCCACTTCACACCCCCCCCCCCACCGCGCTCTCTAAAGGACTTACCATTCTCTGTGGCAGCCATTTACCTTCCTCTTCATCGCGCAGACAGCGCTTCTCCGCTCTCCATGACCCCCACCTTCGCGATTTGTTTGTGCGTGTGTGTGCGGTCTGCAGATGCAGCACAAGCTTCGGTCGATCCAGCTCCCGGTTTCAACGCGGCCGGTCGATCCAGCTCGAGACTTTCCAGGCGATTGGCCAAACGCTCCTGTGACCTCGTGGCGACCTTGCAGCGACCATGGGCTGCGGGCAAGGTCGCCAGAGGTTGCTGTTTAGATCTCCCAAATGGGACAGGGGCTTAACTCTCCTTCATGCCCGACAGCAGTCCCCGCGTACTCGAGGCCTCAGCGAGGTCGCAGCGTATTTTTCAACATGTTGAAAAATGCCCGCGAGTAAAAAAAGGTCGCCATGGAAAAAATCAATACTTTTTTTACTCGTAGGTTTAGTTGAAGTAGGTCGTAGAAGGTCGGCATGTTAATCGTAGGTAATCGAGGGTAGTCAAAGATAATCGAAGGTAGTCGAAGGTAGTCGAAGATAGTCTTCAACATAGTCGAAAGGAGGTCGAAGGAGATCGAAGGAGGTCGCCTTCAATCTCCACTATTTGGTGTCCAATTTTCCCGAAGCTAGTCGTAGCTGGTCTTCAACATAGTCGAAGGAGGTCGAAGGAGGTCTTCTACATTGTCGAAGGAGGTCTTCAACGTGACATTTTTTCAAACTCTCCTAAACACTTCAAAACTCGCCAATTAGGTCGCCGCAGTGGGACAGCCTTTTAAGGACATTGAGGGAAGTTAGTGTAGAAATAGCAGGGGCTATGACAGAAATATTTCAAATGTCATTAGAAACGGGAATAGTGCCGGAGGATTGGCGTACTGCGCATGTTGTTCCGTTGTTTAAAAAGGGTTCGAAGAGTAAACCTAGCAATTATAGACCTGTTAGTTTGACGTCAGTGGTGGGCAAATTAATGGAAAGGATACTTAAAGATAATATATATAAGTATCTGGATAAGCAGGGTCTGATTAGGAACAGTCAACATGGATTTGTGCCTGGAAGGTCATGCTTGACTAATCTTCTTGAATTTTTCGAAGAGGTTACTAGGGAAATTGATGAGGGTAAAGCAGTGGATGTTGTCTATATGGACTTCAGTAAGGCCTTTGACAAGGTTCCTCATGGAAGGTTGGTTAAGAAGATTCAATTGTTGGGTATTAATGGTGGAGTAGCAAGATGGATTCAACAGTGGCTGAATGGGAGATGCCAGAGAGTAATGGTGGATGGCTGTTTGTCAGGTTGGAGGCCGGTGACTAGTGGGGTGCCTCAGGGGTCTGTGTTGGGTCCACTGTTGTTTGTCATGTACATCAATGATCTGGATGAAGGTGTGGAAAATTGGATTAGTAAGTATGCAGATGATACTAAGATAGGTGGTGTTGTGGATAATGAAGTAGATTTTCAAAGTCTACAGAGAGATTTAGGCCATTTGGAAGAGTGGGCTGAAAGATGGCAGATGGAGTTTAATGCTGACAAATGTGAGGTGCTACATCTCGGCAGGACAAATCAAAATAGGACGTACACGGTAAATGGTAGCGAATTGAGGAATGCAGTTGAACAGAGGGATCTAGCAATAACTGTGCATAGTTCCCTGAAGGTGGAATCTCATGTAGATAGGGTGGTAAAGAAAGCTTTTGGTGTGCTGGCCTTTATAAATCAGAGCATTGAATATAGAAGTTGGGATGTAATGTTAAAATTGTACAAGGCATTGGTGAGGCCAATTCTGGAGTATGGAGTACAATTTTGGTCGCCTAATTATAGGAAGGATGTCAACAAAATAGAGAGAGTACAGAGGAGATTTACTAGAATGTTGCCTGGGTTTCAGCAACTAAGTTACAGAGAAAGGTTGAACAAGTTAGGTCTTTATTCTTTGGAGCGCAGAAGGTTAAGAGGGGACTTGATAGAGGTCTTTAAAATTATGAGCGGGTTAGACAGAGTGGACGTGGATAAGCTTTTCCCATTGAGAGTAGGGAAGATTCAAACAAGGGGACATGACTTGAGAATTAAGGGACAGAAGTTTAGGGGGAACATTAGGGGGAACTTCTTTACTCAGAGAGTGGTAGCTGTGTGGAATGAGCTTCCAGTGGAAGTGGTGGAGGCAGGTTCGATGTTATCCTTTAAAAATAGATTGGATGGGTATATGGACGGGAAAGGAATGGAGGGTTATGGTCTGAGTGCAGGTAGATGGGACTAGGGGGGAAGTATTTTATTTTTAATTTAAAAAAAAAAAAAAAAAAAAAAAAAAAAAATTTAAATGTTCGGCACGGACTTGAAGGGCCGAGATGGCCTGTTTCCGTGCTGTTATGGTTATATGGTTATATGGTTATAAGTGCTGAAGAACACAGTTTGGCTGCTTTATAGCTTTCCAGCAGCAGTACATCCATAATTGAGTAGTTCACTCAGCTCCATTTCCCTAATTTGATAGCTGTCTGGGAAATGCACGTATAATATAAACAGTGAAAGCTGTATCACAAAATTATCCTTCCAGTGCCTACAAGGAGCCGGCGGTGCACCTTGTCAATAAATAACCCCGTCTGCAAAGTCATTACTTTGGGAGTGAGCAGATGTTTTTATGAAAGGTAAAGCTTTTAATGAATGCCTTCCATCACAGTGAGGAATGTGGAATCCACTGTGGTGGATGTTTATGTTAACTTTTATGTGGTTGTGCGTCTTGTTACTTTTCACTTAGTATGGCTGTATGGTAACTCAAAATTTCACTGTACCTTAATTGGTACATGTGACCATAAACTGAACTTGAGACCTTGAAACCTTGAACAAAAGATGTCAAGGCCCACGTATGTGGGATGATGAATATCCCCACAGGTAACAAGCTATTTGAATGGCTTCTCTCTCAAATCATACATCATGTCTCGCTCCTGTCTGGAACAAACACTGGGTGTCACATTCATCTTGAGTTCATTCATTGATTCTAAAGAAACAATTCGAGGACAAGGTTCATCACTAACTCCACCTGTCAAAGCCGTACAGATCTGAATGAAACATCACATTAAGCAAGCTGTCACAATATTTCATTCCAACGAGGAAGAAAGATTCTAAGGGGAGTAAGAGGCAACCGTGGCTGACAAGGCAAGTTAGGGACGATATAAAACTAAAAGAAAAGGTGTATAACATAGGAAAGAGTAGCGGGAAGCCAGGGGATTGGGAAACTTTCAAAGGTCATCAGACAGTAACAAAAAGGGCAATACGGGGTGAAAAGATGAAGTACGAGGGTAAGCTGGCCAAGAATATAAAGAAGGATAGTAAAAGCTTCTTTAGGTATGTTAAGAAGATTAGTAAAGACAAATGTGGGTCCACTGAAGCAGAAACAGGCAAAATTATTATGGGGAACAAGGAAAAGGCAGAAGAGTTGAACAGGTACTTTGGTTCTGTCTTCACTAAGGAAGACACAAACAATCTCCCAGATGTACTAGAGGACAGAGGTTCTAGGGAGACAGAGGAACTGAAAGAAATTTGCATTAGTCGAGAAATAGTATTGGGTAGACTGATGGGACTGAAGGCTAATAAATCCCTAGGGCCTGATGGTCTTCATCCCAGGGTACTTAAGGAGGTGGCTCTAGAAATTGTGGACACGTTGGTGATCATTTTCCAATGTTTTATAGATTCAGGATCAGTTCCTGTGGATTGGAGGGTAGCTAATGTTATCCCACTTTTCAAGAAAGGAGCGAGAGAGAAAACGGGGAATTATAGACCAGTTAGCCTGACATTGGTGGTGGGGAAGATGCTGGAGTCAATTATTAAAGATGTAATAGTGGCGCATTTGTATAGTAGTAAAAGGATTGGTCCAAGTCAGCATGGAATAATAAAGGGGAAATCCTGCTTGACTAATCTTCTGGAATTTCTTGAGGATGTGAGAAGTAAAATGGATGAAGTGAGCCAGTGGATGTAGTGTATCTGGACTTTCAGAAAGCCTTTGATAAGGTCCCACACAGGAGAATAGTGGGCAAAATTAGAGCACATGGTATTGGGGTAGGGTATTGACAAGGATACAGAATTGGTTGGCAGACAGAAAACAAAGAGTAGGAATAAACGGGTCCCTGTCAGAATGGCAGGCAGTGGCGAGTGGAGTGCCGCAAGGCCCGGTGCTGGGGCCTCAACTATTTACAATATATATTAATGATTTAGATGATGGAATTAAAAGTAAAACTAGAAAATTTGAAGATGACACAAAGCTGGGTGGCAATGTGAACTGCAAAGTGGATGCTAGGAGGTTGCAGGGTGACTTGGACAAGTTGAGTGAGTGGGCAGATGCATAGCAGATACAGTATAATGTAAATAAATGTGAGGTTATCTATCCTCTTTGGTGCCAAGAACAAGGAGGCAGATTATTATCTCAATGGTGTCAGATTAGGAAAAAGGGAAGTACAATGAGACTTGTGTGACCTTGTACACCAGTCACTATAAGTAAACATGCAGGCAGGTACAGCAAGCAGTGAAGAAAGCTAATAGCATGTTGGCCTTCATAACAAGAGGATTTGAGTATAGGAGTAAAGAGGTCCTTCTGCAGTTGTACAGGGCCCTGGTGAGACCACATCTGGAGTATTGTGTGCAGCTTGGTCTCCTAATTTGAAGAAGGACATCCTTGCTATTGAGGGAGTGCAGCGTGGATTGATGAGGTTAATCCCCTGGATGGCGTGACTGTCATATGAGGAAAGAATAGAAAGACTGGGCTTGTATTCACTGGAATTTAGAAGGATGATAGGGGATCATAGAAACATTGAATGGATTAAAGGCCGATAAATCACCAGGGCCAGATAGGCTGCATCCCAGAGTACTTAAGGAAGTAGCTCCAGAAATAGTGGATGCATTAGTGATAATTTTTCAAAATTCTTTAGATTCTGGAGTAGTTCCTGAGGATTGGAGGGTAGCAAACGTAACCCCACTTTTTAAGAAGGGAGGGAGAGAGAAAACAGGGAATTACAGACCAGTTAGTCTAACATCGGTAGTGGGGAAACTGCTAGAGTCAGTTATTAAAGATGGGATAGCAGCACATTTGGAAAGTGGTGAAATCATTGGACAAAGTCAGCATGGATTTACGAAAGGTAAATCGTGTCTGATGAATCTTAAAGAATTTTTCGAGGATGTAACTAGTAGAGTGGATAGGGGAGAACCAGTGGATGTGTTGTATCTGGACTTTCAGAAGGCTTTCGACAAGGTACCACATAAGAGATTAGGATACAAACTTAAATCACACGGTATTGGGGGGTTCAGTATTGATGTGGATAGAGAACTGGCTGGCAAACAGGAAGCAAAGAGTAGGAGTAAACGGGTCCTTTTCACAATGGCAGGCAGTGACTAGTGGGGTACCGCAAGGCTCAGTGCTGGGACCCCAGCTATTTACAATTTATATTAATGATCTGGACGAGGGAATTGAAAGCAACATCTCCAAGTTTGCAGATGACACTAAGCTGGGGGGCAGTGTTAGCTGTGAGGAGGATGCTAGGAGACTGCAAGGTGACTTGGATAGGCTGGGTGAGTGGGCAAATGTTTGGCAGATGCAGTATAATGTGGATAAATGTGAGGTTATCCACTTTGGTGGCAAAAACGGGAAGGCAGACTATTATCTAAATGGTGGCCGATTAGGAAATGGGGAGGTGCAGCGAGACCTGGGTGTCATGGTACACCAGTCATTGAAAGTAGGCATGCAGGTGCAGCAGGCAGTGAAGAAAGCGAATGGTATGTTGGCCTTCATAGCAAGAGGATTTGAGTATAGGAGCAAGGAGGTTCTACTGCAGTTGTACAGGGTCTTGGTGAGACCACACCTGGAGTATTGCGTACAGTTTTGGTCTCCAAATCTGAGGAAGGACATTATAGCCATAGAGGGAGTGCAGAGAAGGTTCACCAGACTGATTCCTGGGATGTCAGGACTTTCATATGAAGAAAGACTGGATAGACTTGGCTTATACTCGCTAGAATTTAGGAGATTGAGAGGGGATCTTATAGAAACGTACAAAATTCTTGTGGGGTTGGACAGGCTAGATGCAGGAAGATTGTTCCCGATGTTGGGGAAGTCCAGGACAAGGGGTCACAGCTTAAGGATAAGGGGGAAATCCTTTAAGACCGAGATGA
Organism: Malacoraja senta; assembly: GCA_038087875.1. Classification (NCBI taxonomy): domain Eukaryota; kingdom Metazoa; phylum Chordata; class Chondrichthyes; order Rajiformes; family Rajidae; genus Malacoraja; species Malacoraja senta. Next base: position 202,550,344 of record CM075977.1, on the reverse strand, counting down.
GGAAAAACTTTTTCACACAGAGAGTGGTGAATCTGTGGAACTCTCTGCCACAGAGGGTAGTTGAGGCCAGTTCATTGGCTATATTTAAGAGGGAGTTAGATGTGGCCCTTGTGGCTAAAGGGATCAGGGGGTATGGAGAGAAGGCAGGTACGGGATACTGAGTTGGATGATCAGCCATGATCATATTGAATGGCGGTGCAGGCTCGAAGGGCCGAATGGCCTACTCCTGCACCTATTTTCTATGTATCTATGTATCTATGTAAAATTATAAAAGGACTGGACAAACTAGATGAAGGAAAAATGTTCCCAATGTTGGGGGAGTCCAGAACCAGGGGCCAAAGTATAAGAATAAAGGGGAGGCCATTTAAAACTGAAATGAGAACAAACTTTTTCACGCAGAGTGTTGTGAATTTGTGGATTTCTCTGCCACAGAAGGCAGTGGATGCCAATTCACTGGATGAATTTAAAAGAGAGTTAGATAGAGCTCTAGGAGGTAGCGGAATCAAGGGATATGGGGAGAAGGCAGGCACGGGTTACTGATTGTGGATGATCAGCCATGATCACAATGAATGGCGGTGCTGGCTCGAAGGGCCGAATGACCTCCTCCTGCACCTATTGTCTACGTTTCTAATATTGGAATATGAGACTTCATTCTGAATGTTCTATGAAGCATTTTGTAGTAAATGACATGTATATGAAGAGCGGGCATCAGGGATTATGGGGAGAAGGCAGGAGAATGGGGTTAGGAGGGAGAGATAGATCAGCCATGACTGAAGCTCCGAATGGCCTAATTCTGGTCCAATCACTTACGACATGACCATTTAGCACTCTGTTGTTGCATGTGCGTGTGATCCATTATATTACATGATATTATGCAATTATTATTGTAGTTATGTCACCAATAATGCATGTGGATGGGTGTTCTAATTCCACAACAGATTAGTAATTTGAATTTAGTTCAAACCTTGAAAAATAAAAACATTCCACGTTCTGAAGAAGGGTCCTGACCTGAACGGTCTTCAGTGAATTTGAAGAAGGGTCCCGCACACTATTTCTATCCTACACATTAGGGGAAATTTACAGACGCCAATTAACCCACAAACCTGCACGTCTTTGAAATGTGGGAGGAACCTGGCGCACCTGGAGAAAAGCCACATGGTCACGGGGTGAACATTCAAACACCGCACAGGCAGCACCTGTAGTCAGGATCAAACCCGGCTCTCTGGCGCTGTAAGGCAGCAACTCTACCGCTGCACCACCGTGCTGTCCTGTTAACTGATGTAGCCAGCTATAATATTGGTTTGGTGTCCCATATCAATGGCAACTTCCCTCTGAGGTGCCTTGGCTGCCCCTGCTAAAGGTTTAAAAGAAGAACGGTCACCGTCCAATTTTCAGGTAACAGTGGAAGGAATGTGGTGTCCACATCCTCGGATTAAATGAACTCGTTCATTATCGGAGAAATCATTTGTAAATCAGAAATTTGAGATGCCGCTCGCTAAACATGTTTGAGTAAAGAGAGGCTGTTCACTCCAGTATTACCCTGAGCAGGTCACACAAATGCAGTGGTTCACTTGCACCTCCTCCAACCTCATCTACTGTATCCGTTGTTCCAGGTGTGGACTCTGTCTATCGGCGAAACAAAACGCAGGCTCACCGATCGTTTCGCTGAACACCTCTGCACAGTCCGCCTAGGTCTATGTGATCTCCTGGTTGTATCCCCTTCCCATTCCCACACTGACCTTTCTGTCCTGGACCTCCTCCACTGTCTGGGTGAGGCCACACACAAATTGGAGGAACACCTCATATTCCGCTTGGGCGGCTTACACCCCAGCGGTATATATAAAAGAACTGCAGATGCTGGTTGAAATTGAAGGTAGGCACAAAAAGCTGGAGTAACTCAGCGGGACAGGCAGCATCTCTGGAGAGAAGGAATGGGTGACGTTTCGGGACGAGACCCTTCTTACAAACCAGCTGTATGAATATTGATTTCTCTAACTTCAAGTAACTCTTGCTTTCCCTCGCTCTCCATCCCTCCCTACCCTAGTTCTCTAGTTTCACTGTCCAAACAAATTTCCTGATAAAATTGTACTGATTGTATGCCTCGTTGTCACCTTCCCCTCTGCTAAAACCCTTCTTTATTCAGAGGGTAGTTAATCTGTGCAACTCATTGTCTCAGAGGGCTGTGGAGGCCAAGCCAGTGGATATTTTTAAGGCAGAGATAGACAAGTTCTTGATTAGAACGGGTGTCAAGGGCTATGGGGAGAAGGCAGGAAATGGGATTAGGTGGCAGAGATCAGCCATGATTAAATGGCGGAGTGGACACGATGGGCTGAATGGCCTAATTCTACTCCTATTACTAGCAAACAATGTTCCATTGATTAATGGACTTTCCTCATACTTCATCCCCTTTGATCTCTCGTTTTCACACCAAGCCCTTCCATATCTCCATATGCAACTCCATATATGTGTCCCGACTCTCAGTCTGAAGGAGGGTCTCGACCCGAAACGTCGCCCATTTCCTTCTCTCCAGAGATGCTGCCTGTCCCGCCGAGTTGCTCCAGCAATTTGAGTCTTGTCTTCTGACAAAATCCCGACAGTTGCAATTTATCTGCCTACCACTTGATGGAGCAGATGATCCATAAAGAACACGACAGTGATCAAGAACAGGGGAGTTTGCACACACTAATGCAACAACAATTATCTCCCCAGCTTTAAATCCGTTAACTAAATAGCAAGTCAGAGTGAGAGGATCTCAAAATCTGTGCCAGCAGTATGTGCATAGGTACATTGAACACCTTCATTAGAAATTATATGGTTGTCATTTTGTCTTTGTCGGGGTGGTTTACAGAGTCGATGAGATGCATGGTACGGAAGCAGACTCTTCGGCTCATCTCGTCTGTGCTCACCAAGATACGATACCCTTAGATACTTTAGGGTAGAGCTCTTAAAGATAGCGGAGTCGAGGGATATGGGGAGAAGGCAGGAACGGGGTACTGATTGTGGATGATCAGCCATGATCACATTGAATGGCGGTGCTGGCTCGAAGCCTGCACCTATTGTCTATTGTCTATTGTCTATTGATACGATAAAACTCTATTCATCCCGGGAGGGAAATTGGTCTGCCGACAGTCACAAGACACAATTGAAAACAAGAAGAAATAGACAAGCGACTGTTGTCTGGCTGCCGTGTGCAGAGCGCCTTTACCTGAACGAACGAATTAATGAACAAACACACTTATCACCTGGGCAGTGGTTTCTAAATTAGAGTGACCCCCACTACCCCCCCCACCGATCCCGCTCTGATGATACCCATCTCTGCAAGTCCCACTTACCTGTATTTGACCCATATTCCTCCAAGCCATTCCTTTCCATGTAAAATTTCAAAATGTATTTTAAATGTTGTGGCAAATATATCTGCCTCCTGTCAGCTTGTTCCATGTTTTCACCTGTTCTGTGTGAAAACTTTTCCCTTCAAATTCCTACTTCTTCTTATCGAAACCACACACAAGATTAGGAGCTGTTCAACCAGAGCTGAACACACTTCTCGGCATCTGCATACAATGGTGTCTGTCTTGTCGCTTCTTGTGCTTCTTGTGCGTGGTGGTGGAAAGATTGGTGGAAACAGGGCCGCGACGTGAACGCTCTTGCCTTGACCCCAGATTCCTACTAATCTTTCCTCTCTCACTTTAAACCTAGATCCTTGAGTTCTTGATTCCGCTAGTCTGAGAATAAAAGACCTGTACATTCACCTTGTATGTTCCCCTCAAGATTTCTCTAACTTATCCCTTGCACCCCCTCTCTCTCCGTCCCTCTCCCACCCAAATCGTTGAACTAGTTTCAAGGTCGTATTTGTTGAGCTTCATTGTCTTGACTCGTTTTCATCTAGCCCTCATCTAACAACGGCCTTTTTCCTATATTATCGATTCTTTTTTGAATATCTTTCATTCATTTCCTCTATATCTATCTACATCATCGTCTATATCTCTCGTTTCCCTTTCCCCTGACTCAGTCTGAAGAAGGGACTCGACCCGAAACATCAGTCGGAAAAAGGAAAACTGCTAAAGTGCCTGCTGCAGTAAACAACCCATCAAAGGAACATTCTGCATATAAGGAGTAGATGAATCTTTGTTCGTTGAGCAATCTCCAAGATGGCTTCCCAGTGATCGCTGTATTTGACGCTCTTAATAAAATCTTGATTACCTTGCCTGATAATGATGGTGTGTTTTAAAGTTTTATTTCGCAGTCTGCGATGGCTTCCTCATCCTAAGTTCTCCATTCTTCAGGGGACGAGTAGGGTCAGGGCCCGGCAGCTTTCCTCGACAGGCCTCTAGGTATGGAAACGGACTCTTCGGCCCAACTCGTCCGTGCTAACCAAGATGCCCCTCTCCGCAGGTCCGACGAGCCTTCTGTCCTAGGGGTGACCAATCCTCCAGGTCCCCTGACACTGAACACATTATTCCGACAAGCTGCATGATCTAACCAGCTCAGCTGAGGATCATTGTCTCAGAAGCAACCTGGATGTAACTGTGTGTAGGAAGGAACTGCAGATGCTGCTTTAAACCGAAGATAGACACAAAATGCTGGAGTAACTCTGCGGGACTGGCAGCATCTCTGGAGAGAAGAAAGGGGTGAAGTTTCGGGCCGAGACTGACTGCACTTAACCAGCTGAAACCTTACTCCACAGATGCTGACTGCCCTTCCGACTAACTCCATCGGTTTCTGTTTTTAAATAGTTTAATGGATTCTTTCGGAAAAGACGTTACCATGACAACCGCCAATTTCAGACTGCAAGGAAAGATGTTGTTTTGTTTTTAGAGCATGTTTATACATTGGTAATCCGAGTGGTACATTGAAGTCTGTGAGAAGAGAGCTCACATAAGAACATTGTATGGACGTACTATACTTGCTCTGTAACCTGTGATGTTCATCAGGTCATAAGGTCATAAGTGATAGGAGCAGAATTAGGTTATTCGGCCCATCAAGACTACTCTGCCATTCAATCACAGCTGATCTATCTCTCCCTCCTAACCCCTCCCCATAACCCCTAACACCCACTATAATCAAGAATCTATCTATCTCTGCCTTAAAAATATCCACTGACTTGGCCTCCACAGCCTTCTGTGGCAAAGAATTCCTCAGATTCACCACCCTCTGACTAAAGAAATTTCTCCTCATCTCCTTCTTAAATGAACATCCTTTAATTCAGAGGCCATGACTAGTTCTAGACTCTCCCACTGGTGGAAACATCCTCTCCACATCCACCCTATCCAGGCCTTTCACAGTTCCATACTTTTCAATGAGATATCCCCTCATCCTTCTAAACTTTAGAGAGACAAGCCCAGAGCCGACAAACGCTCATCATATGCTACAGGTATGAACTCTTCTTTCATGTCCACTTTGTTACCAGTTGCTGTAAGTGTTTTAATTTGTTTGCTAACATTCTGCTTATGATTTGATCGGACATTTTCAGTCCCCTCTGGCAGAATTTCTGGATGATACATTTATGCATGAGCAAATGTAAATTATTAAAAATGTGACAGGGTGTGATGATTACTTAAGAAACTGAATAATTTTAGTGATTCTATTAAAGTGCACATTTGAATAAATTTTGAGTGCGCAGTTTTAAAATGTAGATAAGCACAGTGGCGCAACTGGTTGAGCTGCTGCCTCACGGCGCTGGAGACCCGGGTTCGATCCTGATCTCGAGTGCGCTCTGTGTGGAGTTTACACATACTCCCTGTGACCGAAGAAAGGTCTCAACCCGAAAGGTCTCCCATTCCTTCTCTCTATGTATGCTTCCTGTCCTGCTGAGTAACTCCAGCATTTTGTGTCTATCTTACCGCATGGGTTTCGTTGGGTGCTCTGGTTTCCTCCCACGTCACAAAGACACGTAAATTCACAGGAAGATTGGCTTCTGTACATTTCCCCTAGTGCGTAGGGAGTGGATAAGAAAGTGGAATAACATGGAACGAGAATGAATGAGTGATCGATCGTCAGCATGAACTCATTGGGCTGAAGGGCCCCATTCCCATGCTGTTTCTTTCAACAATTCTATAACAAGATTCAGAAGACATTTGGATAGGATCGGAGCGATATGAGCCAAATGCTTTATACTAGAAAGCAGTCCTGAGCTATTATCGACTCAGTGGGGACCCACGGACTATCTTTGATTAGAATTTACTGGACTTTATCTCACACTAAACGTTATTCACGTTATTCCCTTTATCGTGTATCTGTACTCTGTGAATGGCTCGATTGTAATCATGTATTGTCTTTCTGCTGACTGGTTAGCACGCAACATAAAGTTTTTCACCATACCTCGGAACAATAAACAAAACTGAACTGAACTAAAACTAAAAATGCGGGCAGGTGGGTCTAGTGTAGATGGGGCATCTTGGTCAGCATGGGCATGTTGGGGTGAAGGGCCTGTTTCTTTGCTGTTTGACTCTATTCACCCCAACTTGCCCACCCCAACTCCTTCACCCCAACTTGCCCACGCCGACCAAGATGCCCCTGCTACACTAGTCCCACATGCCCGCCTTTTTTAGTTTCAGTTCAGTTTAGTTTAGTTTATTGTCGCGTTTACTGAGGAACAGTGAAAAGCTTTTGTTGCCTGCTAACTAGTCAGCGGAAAGACAATACATGATTACAAACAAGCCGTCCACAGTGTGCAGACACACGATAAAGGGAATACCGTGAATAACGTTTAGTGCAAGATTAAGCCCAGTGAAGTCCAATCAAAGATTGTCAAGAGGGTACCAATTCAAAGCTGGATCAAAACTGATGTTAATTGACATAGCTGGGCATTGTGCCTTATAATCTGTGTGCTGTGTGACACAGTCTGAAACACTGCAGAAAAGGCACAGAAGAAAATAATAATAGATTACACTGCACACGTCCCCTCCCTTGCTCTGTTGAAAGCAATCAATTCAGATCCGGATGGAGGGGGCAGCTTCCACTCAGAGAGGTGAAAGGTTGCCCTTGTCCGCTGAGAGGGGCTGTGAATCTGTCTCCTGCGGGCGCCTCACACTGGCGACTGACAGAAACAGCAGAGAATAGGGTGTCATGGTGGCGCAGCGGTAGAGTTGTTGCCTTACAGCGCCGGAGACCCGGCTTCGATCCCAACTACGGGTGCTGTTTGTACGGAGTTTGTACGTTCTCCCCGTGACCACATGGTTTTTCTCTGAGATCCGCAGTCTCCTCCCACACTCCAAAGACGTAGAGGTTTGCAGGTTAATTGGCTTTGGTGTAAGTGTAAATTGTCCCCAGTGAGCGTAGGATAGTGTTAAAGTGCAGGGATCACCAGTCGGTGCGGACCCGGTGGGACAAAGGGCCTGTTTCCGTGCAGTATCTCTAAAACTTAAACTAAAACTAAAATCCCTAGTTGCCCCGTCCTGTCCTGCTGAAGAGATGCTGAGAACAATCGGCTCTGGGGGCGTGAAATGGAAGAAGCGAAAGAAGATGAAGAAGGAGGAGGAGACGGTGAACCCAGCTGAGAGTGGGCTGATAATGACACTGAACCCAATGCTGGCAGCTCTGGCTGTGACTGCCAATGGAAACAGCATGACTCACGGCCGATCTAATACAGGATGCTCTTGCTGAGGAGGCTCCCACTGTTACTCACAGTGGAACGGGAGAATCCACAATCACTTTCCCAAAACCCAGCAAAGGTTCATTTTCAAAATCAATTGGATAATCTATTAGTTGGCCAAAACAGTCAACGTTGATGTTTAAAAAAAAAGATAGACACAAATTGCTGGAGAAACTCAGCGGGACAGGCAGCATCTCTGGATAGAAGGAATGGGTGACGTTTCTGGTCAAGACCTACATATCCAGCTTTTTTTTAAATTGTGCCTTGGGATCTTCTATGTACAGTTATAGAGTCATACACCATGGAAACAGGCCCTTCGTCCCAACCTGCCTACATTGACCAACGTTTATAATCACAAAATGCTGGAGTAACTGAGCGGGACAGGCAGGGAAGGAATGGGTGACTTTTCGGGTCTGAAGAAGGGTCTCGACCAGAAACGTCTCCCATTCCTTCTCTCCAGAGATGCTGCCTGCCCCGCTGAGTTACTCCAGCACTTTGTGTCTATCTTCGGATTAAACCAGCATCTGCAGTTTCCTACCTACGCTGCCCAACGTTTAATTTAGTTTAGTTTAGAAACATAGAAACATAGAAATTAGCTGCAGGAGTAGGCCATTCGGCCCTTCGAGCCTGCACCGCCAATTCATATGTTCATGGCTGATCATCCCAACTCAGTATCCCGTACCTGCCTTCTCTCCATACCCCCTGATCCCTTTAGCCACAGGCCACATCTAGCTCCCTCTTAAATATACCAATGAACTGGCCTCGACTACCCTCTGTGGCAGAGAGTTCCAGAGATTCACCACTTCTCTGTGTGAAAAAAGTTCTTCTCATCTCGGTTTTAAAGGATTTCCCCCTTATCCTTAAGCTGTGACCCCTTGTCCTGGACTTCCCCAACATCGGGAGCAATCTTCCCTGCATCTAGCCTGTCCAACCCCTTAAGAATTTTGTAAGTTTCTATAAGATCCCCTCTCAATCTCCTAAATTCTAGAGAGTATAAACCAAGTCTATCCAGTCTTTCTTCATAAGACAGTCCTGACATCCCAGGAATCAGTCTGGTGAACCTTCTCTGCACTCCCTCTATGGCAATAATGTCCTTCCTCAGATTTGGAGACCAAAACTGTACGCAATACTCCAGGTGTGGTCTCACCAAGACCCTGTACAACTGCAGTAGAACCTCCCTGCTCCTATACTCAAATCCTTTTGCTATGAAAGCTAACATACCATTCGCTTTCTTCACTGCCTGCTGCACCTGCATGCCCTACTTTCAATGACTGGTGTACCATGACACCCAGGGTCTCGCTGCATCTCCCCTTTTCCTAGTCGGCCACCATTTAGAAAATAGTCTGCTTTCCTGTTTTTGCCACCAAAATGGATAACCTCACATTTATCCACATTATACTGCATCTGCCAAACATTTGCCCACTCACCCAGCCTATCCAAGTCACCTTGCAGTCTCCTAGCATCCTCCTCACAGCTAACACTGCCCCGCCAGCTTAGTGTCATCCGCAAACTTGGAGATATTGCCTTCAATTCCCTCATCCAGGTCATTAATATATATTGTAAATAGCTGGGGTCCCAGCACTGAGCCTTGCGGTACCCCACTAGTCACTGTCTGCCATTGTGAAAAGGACCCGTTTACTCCTACTCTTTGCTTCCCTGTTTGCCAGCCAGTTCTCTATCCACATCAATACTGAACCCCCAATGCCATGTGCTTTAAGTTTGTATACTAATCTCTTATGTGGGACCTTGTCGAAAGCCCTTCTGGAAGTCCAGATACACCACATCCACTGGTTCTCCCCTATCCACGCTACTAGTTACATCCTCGAGTTATTGTTTCGAGTATCAAGGTGCAGTGAAAAGATTTTGTTGCGTGCTCTCCAGTCAGCGGAAAGACAATACATGATTGCAATCGAGTCATTTATACTGTACATGATAAGGGAATAACGTTTAGTGCAAGGTATAGCCAGCAAAGTCTGATCAAGGATAGTCAGAGGGTCACCAATGAGGTAGATAGTAGTTTAGGTCTGCTCTCTAGTTGTGGTAAGATGATCCAGTTGCCCCATCTACATAAGTCCCACCTGTCTGTGTTTAGCCTATATCACTCCAAACGTATCTTATCCCAAGTCTGCTCTAACATCTCTTCTGAAATTGCCATCCCTGGCTAACGTGACCTTACCTCAGTCCTGCCTGGGTCAGTCCCGGCCACATCATGTCTGAGTCACACAACATGGAAACAGGTCCTTCAACCCATCTCCTTCATCCCGACTGAGATGCCCATCTAAACTTGTCCCACTACCCTGCATTTGGTTGCTATCCCTCTGAATGCCTCCGATGCCTGTACTAGCCTGACTAGTCCGGCCGAGAGTGATGATGGACCCGAGAGTGCGGAAGGACACACACCAAGGAGGACCGTTGAGAGCGAGGTGGAACGTTGAGGGTTACACCGGTGGTGGGCCGCAAGAGAACAAAGTGGGGGACCATGTGAGTTTGGGAGGCTGCTGAGAATAAAGGGGGACCCGGCGGGGGCTGATGAGACCAAAGGAGAGACCTGCCTCCGGATGCATGCTGCCATGTGCGATGGCAGGCAGAAGATAGGACTGTTTTGTGAACTTTTGTAACTTTGTCGGTGCGAAAAACATGGCGACACATGTGTACTGCCTCGGTGAGGTCTGCTGTATGATTTTACCATGTTGTATGCAAAACAATGCATGTCACTGTACCTTGGTACATTTAGTTTAGTTTAGTTTAGTTTAGTTTAGTTTAGTTTAATTGCCTACCCTGGGAAAACGACTGTGTGGATTCACCCTAATGAGCTTATACACCACTATAAGATCTCCCCTGAACCTCCTGCGCTCCAAGGATTAAAGTCTTAGCCTGCCGAACATCTCCCTGTAGCTCAGACCCTCAAGTCCTGGCAATATCCTCGTAAATCTTCTCTGCGTTATTTCCAGAATCTTTGATATAGCTGGGTGACCAAAACTAAACATAATTCTCCAAGTGTGGCCTCACCAACATCTTGTACAACTGAAAACACAACGTCCCAACATCTACACTCGGTTAATAGACACAAAATGCTGGAGCAGCTCAGCGGGACAGGCAGCATCTCTGGAGAGAAGGAATGGGTGATGTTTTGGGTTCAGACCCTTCTCTATACTCAGTTCCCTGACTGATGAAGGTCAATGTCCCAAAAGCCTTCTTCACCACTCTATGTACACATCTTTCAATGTTTGAGTGAGAATTAAATCCAAAACATTTCTGACACAGAGGCAAGTTGACTGATAATTTTGATCCTTACATATCTTCAGATTTTCATTTTGATATCACTCACTTCTACTAGGTGAACTTGAATTATAGCCTGAAAATATTACTTATTGATGATGAGTCAGTGAGTCATACAGCACGGAAACTGCCCTTCGGCCCAGTGGTATAAATATTGATATCTCTAACTTCAAGTAACCCCGGCATTCTCTCTCCATCCCTCCCCCACCCAATTCACACTAGCTTCTCGTTTTCACCCAGCAAACTGCTAACAATGGCCTGTTTCCTATACATCGTTACTTTTTTGCATATCATTCAGTCATTGTTCTTTATCTCCCTACATCATCATATATATATCTCTCGTTTCACTTTTACCTAACCAGTCTGAAGAAGGGTCTCCATCCGAAACGTCACCCATTCCTTCTCTCCAGAGATGCTGCCTGTCCTGCAGAGTTACTCCAGCTTTTGTGTCTATCTTCGGCCCAATTTGTCCCTTTCGACCTAGCTGCCCATGATGCAACGTCACTTATTTACATACAAGGTGGAGGCAGACCTCTTCGACCCACCGAGTCCGTGCTGACCAACGATCACCCGTACACTAGTTCTGTCCGACACACACAAGGGGAAATTTACAGAAGCCAATTGACCAACAATCCTGCACATCTTTGGAAAGTGGGAGGACCCAGAGTGCCTGGAGAAAACCCACGCGGTCATGGGGAGAAACTCCGTACAGACAGTACCGTGGTCAGGATCGAACCGGGGTCTCTGGCACCATGAGGCAGTAACTCTACCGCTGCGTCACTGTCCCACCACTTTCTGCACATGAGCCATCAAAAGGCAGTTGAACTGTTGAAGCCAGATTGGTAACATTGAGGTACATTCGTCGAGAATCAAGAGTATTCATTTGTAATATGTACCAGATATGAACCAGAACAATTACATTCTTACTTGCTGCATCTTCATAGACTTTATTTGCCCTAATTCAGGATTATAGAAATAGCAGTTAACACTGGCTGGCTGTCAAAACTTTGATATTCTGAAAAATGAGCCTCAGTTTAGCAGCCCTGGTTCCTCTTTGTCTTTGTCCCAGGGGACATTTCCCTTCTTGGATATTGTGCTGAATTCTGTGCCTCATGCTAATTTATTATTTAAAGAACTTTCATCTTGTGCCTAACTATTTTCAATCAAAGTGCAAGCTCATGCTATAGATATGAGCTGACAGTTGTCACATGCAGTTTTCAAAACTTCTCTGTACACGGGAATGTGATTTAAATTAACCCGGGAGGTTTGTCCCTCCTGTTCCTCAGCGCGAGAGCAGCCTGCAATCACGAGATGGCTATTTTCAGCTGATGGAAAGGGGTCATATACAGCCGAAGACTCATCTGGAAGTATTGTTAATAGATGATAGACAATAGGTGCAGGAGTAGGCATTCGGCCCTTCGAACCAGCATCGCCATGCAATATGACCATGGCTGATTATCCACAATCAGTACCCCGTTCCTGCCTTCTTGCATATCTCCTGACTCCGCTATCTTTAAGAGCTCTATCTAACTCTCTCTTGAAAGGATCCAGGAAAACTGGCCTCCACCGCCCTTTGACGCAGAGAATTCCACAGATTCACAACTCTGTTGCTCTCTGATGGAACTGATGGTCTAATTGTTTAAATGGTCTAATTAAATTAAACTTTTTGTTTAATTGTCGTAAAACTGGTGCATTAGTTGACAACCGATGTCAGGGCCACTGGGTTAGATTATATCACGTGAAGTTATCTCAACTGTTTTGAAAATTTGGGAATAAGAGCCGGGAAGCTCTTTGGCACTCTAAATAACGTATGTTTAAGGTACTGTAGACACAAAATGCTGGAGTAACTTAGTGGGACAGGCAGCATCTCTGGAGAGAAGGAATGGATGACGTTTCAGGTCAGGACCCTTCTTCAGGCTTCAGTCATCCATTCCTTCTTTCCAGAGATGCCGCCTGTCCCGCTGAGTTACTCCAGCATTCTGTGTCTATCCTTGGTGCAAACCAGCAGCTGCAGCTCCTTCCTACACGTATGTCTAAGGTTTGGAAACCTGGAGGTGTTTTGGCAACACGTGACGTTCTGATGCGGATGATGTGCAATGTTTAGTTTAGCTTGGTTTAGCGATACAGCGTGGAAACAGGCCCTTCAGCCCATCGAGTCCTCATCCACCAATGATCCCAGCACACTAACACCATCCTACACACACAATGGACAATTTTACAATTTTAACAAGCCAAGCAGCCTCCAAACATTAGGTATGTTACAAAAACTTACCTTCAGCGGCGCTGCAGTTCTGCCACTGGCCGTGTGAGCGACTTTGGCGCCTTTGAGGGTGGGGCAGGGTTAAAATGGCGGTTTTCTCCTGCCTGTCCGATATATATCTTCTCGGGGTGCTAGCTAATGCTGGAGAATTGTTCCGACTGCCGTTTTGTGATTTTTGTTTTCTAAACTGCGGGACAATTTCAGCGCTGGAGTAAAATAAAAATCCACTTCTAAAGCCGTCAACGCCGACAACGGGACAGATTTCACGTACGGGACAGCTAAAGGTAAACCGTTTATTTTACATATAAACGTGCTTCTTAGGATTACCTTAATCCAAATTTTTACGTTGCGAAAAGGTGATTTAGGCCCCATATGAACTGGCAGTGTTTTTCCTGCCGATATGGGGTTTAAATTCGCCGCAAACCGCAACGTTCCAATCGATCGCGTTCCACAAAATCTCACTCGCAAGATTATTTAAATGGCCATTAATTTACGGGAATTAAACACTAAATTCCTTCCATTTGGCCTATAAATTCATGACAATGAGATTTAAAAATCATGTTATATTGTGAATTCTTGTGTGAATGTTATTTGGACACAGGCTATTTAAAAATGTTAATCTTTTCTTAAGAAATGGATAGATGTTTAGATCTAGTAATTGAATTTTGTAATTAGATACAATTAGGTAACTAACTCATTATATGCTTTAATTTCAGGTCATCCAAGTAAGATTGTTTCATATTTGGTTCAGAATACTTCGATCTATAATAACGGAAACTTTATTTCAGTTCTCTTAATTTTTAAGAAAGTTATGGGCTATTGACTGTCCTCGATCATAGCTTTTGTGTGAAGTCAATGGAAAAGCAAGATGCTAATTTCCGAGTATGAAAATGGCCATAAATGTTTTAATACTGAAGATATGAAAGTGAATTAGGTGTCAAATTAAACTTCTTTTTGTGCTATATCTGATGGGATAAATTGCAGACTTGATTTTTAAAATCTAAACATTTTGTAACATTGCTACAAACATGTACGTCTTTGGAGTGTGGGAGGAAACCAGAGCTCCCGTAGAAAACCCACGCATCTCACGGGGAGAACGTGAAACCTCCTTACGGACAGCACCCGTGGTCAGGATCGAGCCCGGGTCCCTGGCGCTATGAGGCAGCTACTCTACCACTGCGCTACCATGTCACCCAAGGCTGTACAATACATTGGTAAAGCCATATTTGCAGTATTATGTGCAATTCTGGTTACCGTGCTTCAGACAGGATGTCTAAACTAGAAATAGAGCATAAAAGATTTATGAAGATGTTCACAGGTGTGGATATTTTGACATAAGGAGAGGGAGTTGTTTTCCCCAGGAGCAGGGCAGTCTAAAGGGTGACCTTTATATATTTATATGAAATCATGAGGGGCATATATAAAATGAAAAGCCACAGTCTCTTCCCCAGAGTAGGGGAATCTAATAAAACTATAGGGCATAGGTTTGATGTAATAAAAAGGAACTGTAGATGCCAGTTTATACCAAAGATAGACACAAAATGCTGGAGTAACTCCGCGGGCTAAGGTTGGAGGTGTGAGCTGAACATTTAAAAGGGAATCTTGAGAGGAATATATCAGTAAAACACACAGTCTTTTTCCCAGAGTAGGGGACTCAAGAATCATAGGTTTAAGGTGAAGGGCGAAAGATTTAATGGGAACCCGAGGGGAAACTTTATTACAAAAAGGGTGGGGGATGTATGGAACAAGCTGCCAGAGGAGGTAGTTGAGGCAGGGAGTATCCCAACATTTTTAAAAGATGTAGACGTGTACATGGATAGGACAGGTTTGGAGAATATGGGCCCAAAACAGGCAGGCTCAACTATAGTAGATGGGGTGGGCAAGTTGGGCCGAAGGGCCTGTGTCCACGCCTTGTGACTATGACTCGAGGGGCAACATTTTCACACAGAGGGCTATACATAAATGGAGTGAACTGGCACAGGACATGGTTGAGGCAGGTACAATTACTTACTTGGACTTTGTTCCTCCCACACTGGTTGAGTGCATTGAGCAGCAAGCTTTCGCCATTCTGTTACAATTCTAGTACAATTACAGCATTTAAATGGCACTCGGAGAGGTACATGGATGGGGAACAGTTTGGAAGGTGCAGTAGACCAGGCGCAGGCAAGTGGGATTAGCTCCGTTAAGCAACTCAGTCTGCATGGGCGAGGTGGGCCGAAGGGTCCGATTCTACGCTGTAGAGTTCTACGACCCCATGGGGTGGCAGATGCTGGTGAGGAGCTGTCTTCCTATTGTCAAAGTATGTTTTCACCGACGTGTCTGGCCTCCTCTGGGAAGAGCTCTTGCCTTGCCGTCGGAAGGAAATTTCCAAATTCCCCAGCATTTATATGTCCAGCTCTTTCCACTTATGTGGAGGCATCAAGGCAACTTCAGGGCTGCATGGTGGCACAGCGGTAGAGTTGCTGCCCCACAGCGCCAGAGACCTGGGTTCGATCCTGCCTACAGCTGCTGTCTGTCCAGCGTTTGTCCGATCTCCCCGTGGACTTTCTCCCACATTCCAAAGATGTGCAGGTTAGTAGGTTCATTAGCCTCTGTAAATTGCCCCATGTGTGTTGAATAGAAAGTGGCGAAATATAGAACTAGTGCACCAGGGTCATCGATGGTTGGCGTGGACTCGGTGGGCTGAAGGGCCCGTTTCCACGCTGTATCTCTGAACTAAAAGATGACAGCAGTCTACCATGGTTATATGGTTATATAGTTATACCACTGTTATATGGTTATACCACTGTAAGGGTTCAGCCCCAGTGTTCCTGGAGGTGGACGTGTGTCCCAGAGTGGAGAGAGGATTTGATAACACGTTCAGAATAACTCCACGGGACACTGGAGTCCCTGGCAAAACCACCGGCATCTCACCCATTTGCTTCAGTGCTTTGTGCACATTTATTTCAGGCATCAAAGCTCATTGAAAACAGCACTGAAATATGTCGCCAGCAGCCCCGCACATTCCTGTCTGCTTAATCATGTCTGTGGCTGTGTGCCATCTGCCTGCCCAACACACTCAGTGTACATGCTGGTCCTTGCCCGAGTTGCAATGTTCATGTAACTGTTGGCCAACAGTGATTCGTACACCATGTTGGCATAGTCAACCCTCGCTGGGATCAACCCTTTTTTTTCGTATCAAAAATAATTAATTTAATTATGATCACGATTCAAAACAAAACCGTGGTAACACACCCAGAACCATAGTACAAAATAATCAATTTCTCCAGACAATAAATTTTCAAACAACTGTCTTATGAGCCTGTCCTACTTAGGTGATTTTTTTGGGTGACTACAGGTGACTGCCACAAAATGTTCAACATGTTGAAAATTTTCGGCGACAGTGGTGACAATTTTTGCTGTCGTAGGTTGTCGTAGCTTGACGTAGGTGCTGTCGTAGGTTGTCGTAGGTTGTTACCAGGTGTCGTAGGTGAATTCCATGAAAACTAGTCCCTGGCAGTTGCCTAAAGAGTCGCCTAAGTGGGACAGGCCCATTACAATCTTTACAAATATACTAAATATATACTATACAACTTTGTCCTCTCTAACACCACCCCGGCGCGGATGTAACCCCGGTAAAAGGGCAAGCATCTGGCTTGGGCAAAGCCCTCTTCCACCTTGCGCTGTGACTCGCAGATGGCCAGCTTGGCCAGGCCGATTTCAACCCTTGTGAAGGGAAAGATTTAACAGGAAGCCGAGGGGCACCTTTTAACACAGAGGGTGGTGTGTGTATGGAACGAGCAGCCGGAGGAGGTACAGTAGTTGAGGCAGGGACTATAACAGCATTGGACAGGTACACAGATAGGACAGGTTTAGAGGGATATGGGTCAAATGAGGGAAAATGGGATTGGCTAAGATCAGGCATCTTGGTTGGCAAGGATGAGTGGAATCCAGTAGCCCGTTTCCACGCCGTGTGACTCTAAGAGTTTGGGTTTCGTTTATTGTCACGTGTACCAAGGTACTGTGAAAAGCTTTTGTTGCGTGCTAACCAGTCAGTGGAAGGACGATGCATGATTACAATCGGGCCTCCCACTGATACATGATAAACAACCCCACTTAGATGTCAGTGAGCCTGCGGCTGCCTTCTAGCTATTATCGACGGCTGATAATGCGCTGTTCACCCAGCCCTCCTTAGAGTGGTGGATGAGGCTTTAATTATAAGGTGGGAACTTGCTCCTTACATCAGGCTGTTCACTCACCCATCACACCATGCAGAGCAATGGGGAAGGGTCTTGACCCAAAACATCACCCATTCCTTCTCGCCAAAGATGCTACCTGCCCCGGTTGAGTTACTCCAGCTATTTGTGTCTATCTTCGGTTTAAACCAGCATCTGCTGTTCCTTCCTACGCACCAGGCAGAGCTCTGGCTTCATCACTGTGTATCTGCTCAAAATATCTCCTCCTAAAGAAATGCTTAAAAGAATGGCAGAGGCAATTGGAGAATGATCCGAATGCAGCCTGGACTTGGGGTATTAGCTAGAAGGAGAGGTTGGACAAAATTGGGTTGTTTTCTCTGGAATGCCAGAGGTTGAGAGAAGAGCTCTAGTTTAGAGATACAGCGTGGAAACAAACCCTGCGGCCCATCAGGTCCACTCTAACTAATGATTGCCCAGGCAGTAGTTCTTTCCTACACACGAGGGATATTTTACAGATCCAATTAACATACAAACCAGCACATCTTTGGAATGTGGGTGGATGCCCACACGGTCACAGGAAAAATGAGAAAACTCCATACAGACAGCACCATAAGTAGGAACAAACGCAGGACTCTGGCACTGTAAGGCAGCAACTCTACTGCTGCACCACTGTACCATCGGATAAAAGTATATAACACTAGACTAAGTGGGACCCGTTGGGTCCCCATGTTCACATGGGAGGGCTGATCCCCCAACGCAATATTCCACCTCTCCACCAATTCCAATATCGGTGGCCGGTGGGGGGGGGGGCTTTCTGGAGTACTAGTATGGGTATTGTGGGCAGAAGGGACGGGTTTCCAGAGGGCTAGTATGGATATTGTGGGCCAAATGGATTATTGGGGTGGCAGCTCAGTCACTCAAACCTGATGTGCTGGCAGCTCACTCACGGCTGGTGGACTAGCAGTTGACACGGCTATTCTTTGAAATTCCATTTCAAGCAGGGTGCAAGGCCAACAAATTCAAATGCAGTTCCTACCATTTCAAGCAGGGTGCAAGGCCACCAAATTCAAATGCAGTTTCTTACTACCTCAAGCAGGGTGCAAGGCCACAAAATTCAATTGCAGTTTCATACCACTTCAAGCAGGGTGCAAGGCCACAAAATTCAGGTGCAGTTTCCTACCACTTCAAGCAGGGTGAAAGGCCACCGAATTCAAGTGCAGTTTCCTACCACTTCAAGCAGGGTGCAAGGCCACCGAATTCAAGTGCAGTTTCATACCACTTCAAGCAGCGTGCAGGGCCACCAAACTTAAGTGCAGTTTCCTACTACTTCAAGCACGGTGCAAGGCCACCAAATTCAACTGCAGTTTCATGCCATTTCAAGCACGGTGCAAGGCCACCAAATTCAAGTGCAGTATCATGCCATTTCAAGCAGGGTGCAAGGCCACCAAATTCAAGTGAGGTTTCATGCCATTTCAAGCAGGGTGCAAGGCCACCAAATTTTACTTCGGAGTCACGTGAGTGACTACGTGAAGAACCCCGCCAGTGCACCTGCGCGTCATTACGTCAGACGCCTTGACGCAAACGTATGTGAGTAGCAGAGCTCCTCCAGTGGATTTGTAGTTTTTCAACTACAAGGTAAGTAGAAACTTTTTTCATGTTTTCCAGGTCTGTTTACTGTGGGCCTATGGGGATTTTTTCCACAGACGCCATGGAAAAAACGGGCAGGGGGAAGAGGCAAGCGACACAGCCGACAGAAAGTCGGGAAAGTCGGGAGTCTGCGGTTAGAGACCAACCGCCTCTAAACCCCGGTACAGTCGCCAGCGGTGAGCATAGCGACTGTGGACCTGGGGCTGGTGAGAACACAGTCAGCGCCTGTCGGGCAAAAGACAAAGTTTAAATCCTTACGGCCCACGGAGGGAGTCCCAGGCAATGGAAGTAGCTCCAGGGCTAGATACTGCTTTCGAGCGTATTGCCCAAATAGAAAGCCTTTTCCATAGGCTGTTGGAGCAAAGTTCACTCAGGAATGAGTGTACTGTAATCCAAGCTGCAGGAAGCAGCTTAACAGCACCTGGCTCAGGGATGATGGAATGCACCCTCAGGAATGAGGAGCGTGCTACGGGTCATGAGATTTCAGACCCCGACTCTGACGGTGAGGCTGTACAAGGCGATGAACGGCAGCTGCCAGATGTTCCACCCCTGGCAGTAGGATTCGCTGCCCCGTCAGGGTCAGGAGAGCCATTAGGAGAAGAACTGGCCTCCTTAATAAATTACTTGGTTTACCATCAGCTGGAACAGCAGGAGATGGATGAGACTGCAAGAAAGCAGGAGACCCCAAGTAACTGTGGGTTGCTGAAAGCAGCAGCAGTGAACCAAATTATCTGGAATCAGTTGCAGAGAATATTAAAGCTGCTGGGTTCTGGAATAACTGCTTTTACCAGAATAGCAGGTAACAGCCAAGAGATGACGAAGTTGCATCAGGAAGTACCGGGGTTGCTATGCAGAACCCACTTCGAGATCAATTATCTGAGGAAAGTGCTATACGGCCTACTATGAATCCGAAATTCGCAGCACTCTGCAAACCAAGTAATATACAATTACCCAACTTACTCTTTGGAGAGGATCTCGGGAGACGTATTAAAGAGTTGGAAGATGAAGCAAAAACAGGATTGATAAAAACATCAATGATTGCAAAGTCTGTAAAGAGGAAGTATCCTTTCAGACGTCATATGGATCCTAGACCAGGACCAAGTCGCTCATCAACGCAGGGACGTAGCTGGTGGCCTGCAGCGGGAGTAAGGACCAGTGGTGGTGCTTCCGGGAGAATCCAGGGATCTCAGAATACTCAAATGACTCAAGAGGTAGGTGGACCTGGTTCTCAGGTGAACATACTAACTGGATTAAGTCCAAAAGTTGGAGGCAGATTACGTCTCTTCTATAAACATTGGAAGAAGATTACTTCAGATATTGTAATTCTGAATAATATACAAGGATTTCGAATTGAATTCAATCCAAATTATGATTTGCCTGTCCAGCATGTTCCTAGCAGAACTCTCCACTTTGCGAAGTAATGGAGGTTCAAGTTGCGCTTCAAAACCCTATATATAAAAGGTGTTATTGAAGAATCAGTCTACCAAATTCACCAATTTGGGTCAAATATATTCCCTCGATCAAAAAAGGATGGAGGATGTAGGATTATTATAGACTTGACAAGTCTGAATCCTTTTGTTCAGTGTCTGTTCACTTGCAAGATATGAAGTATCTTAAATTTACATGGATGAACCAATTAGGGCAGTTCAAAGCTCTGCCTAATGGGTTAACGTTCCCTCCCAGAATATTCATAACATTGTTAAAATCAATTCTGGGGTTGCTGAGAGCCAGGGGCATGTACTAAATGGCATAACTGGATGATGTCCTGATTATAGGAAGTACAAAACAGTCAACAGAAGCATCGGTTGCAGTAATAAAATCAAACTTTTGAAAGTTTGGGAGTTTCTAAATTCATCCAAAGAAATCAAGGTTAAAAACATGTACCTTGATTGATTATTTGGGTTCACAATTGATTTAGCCCAAATGCAAATTACTTTGCCCAGTGAAAAAGGGTGGAGTTGATTAAAGATTGCAGTAATCTGTTAAACGAGCAAAAACCGGGAAAATTAGTAGATTCCCAGCAGTCCAGTATGGACCATTACATTATCAACAGCTGCAGAGAATCAAAGAACAGGCACTGAGAGTAAATGCTGGTCATTTTGATAGAAACATGCAAGTAACAACAAATGCTGTTTCTAATCTGCAGTGGTGATTCTACATGTCTCAAGCAGTTCAGGCAAAGTGCTGATTGAACAACCTTCCATGATATTACAAACTGATGCCAGTGCACTAGGATGGGTGCAACTGACTTAACATCGAGCTGCGGAGGCAGATGGAATCAGGAAAAGTTAGTGTTACTGCAGATATGGGGAATTACCTATTTGGATCTTTTAGGAGGTTTCTATGGACTCCAAGCTTATGGTTCTAACACAACTAAAAGGAAGGTTCAAGTTCAAATTAATAAACACAACAGTAGTTGCCTATATTAATGATATGGGTGTAATTAAGTCGGTGTCATGTGACAAAATGGTTAAATCAACTTTGGTCTTGGTTTTCAGCTATCTATCTACCAGGTAGAATGAACACGATAGCAGACACCAGGTCACGAAAAGTTCCATGATAATAAAGAATGGATGTTGAATCAAGAGGTATTCAATGATATAGTAATCAGATTTGAATGACCATCTTCGACTTGAATCATCAGCTATCGAGATATGTCTCATGGAAACCAGATCCAGGAGCAGTGGCGATTGATGCTTTCTCGCTACATTGGGGTGGTATGTTTTCATATATATTTCCACCTTTCTGCCTAATAAGGCAATGTTTGCTTAAAATCAGGCAAGATGCTGCTTCAAGGGTATTGGTAGTACCAGATTGGCCTACACAGCCATGGTATCCGTTAATATTAGAATTAACAACACAAATGTTGATGAAAGTCCAAAATAGAGTAATTTATTGCTGCACCCTGTACAGGGGAACAACATCCATTATATGATCGTTTGGATTTGTTGATTTGCAGGTTTTAAGAATGCCTTTTCTGGGACGAGGACTGTCTGAGCATACTGTGGACATGCTTACGGCAGCCTGGAGGAAGAGCACTCAAAAACAGTACATTTCTTATATTAAGAAATGGGAAGAGTTCTGTGTACAAAAGAATGTGCAATAAAGTACTGCAGATATTTCAAATGTTTAGAATTTCTGTCAAAACTTAATTATGATGAAGGTCTGAGTTGTAGTGCAATTAATTCAGCCAGAAGTGCATTATCCTCATATTTGGTTCTGGATTCAGAAAGAACTCAATTGGGTCACACCCAATTGTTTCCAGACTAATGAAAGGAATCTTTAATTCCAAACCACCAAAACCTAGGTACGTGACAATCTGGGATGTAAGTGTGGTACTGAAACTACTTCGTGAATGGTCATCAAGTGTGTCTTTACCTTTGGTCAAGCTCAGTATGAAAGTATTCATGCTTATGGCATGAGTGACAGCACAACGAGTGCAAACACTTGGAAAATTACAAATAGACAGTATGGAAGTAACTGAAGACAAGATTACATTCTATATCTATGACCTACTAAAGTAAATTAGGCCAGGTGTGACAGGATTTAAAATGACGCTAGCAGCATATCCAAATGATCCATGTCTCTGTATTAAGACATATTTATTACAATACATTGAGGTCACAAAGAATTTGAGAATACGGAAACTGGGTTGTTGATCACACACAAGAAAGCACACAAGAGAGTTTCAATACAGACTATTTCCAGATGGATAAAAGAAGTCTTAACAGCTGCTGGTATTAACACTTATGTTTTTACGTCTCACTAGACAAGGGCAGCAGAAACGTCGGCGGCCAGGGCAAAAGACGTCCCCGTCGACCATATCCTCGCAGCCGCCGGGTGGTCCAATGAGTTGATGTTTCAACATTTTTACCATCGGCCTATTGTTAATGCGGGGTTGTTTGCAGAAACTATTTTAAGTTCTGTGTAAATTCCTCTGGTTTAAAGGGGATCTGATTCATTTCATTATTGAAATGAATTACTGCATTTGTGGTACAAATGTTATTATGAATGCATGATTGATTATTTTCGTTCCGAGTCAATCTATGAAGTGAGAAGCCGGGATCGGGATTGATCCACGGCATGAAATCACAAAGCTTTAAAATCTTCACGTAGTCACTCACATGACTCCGATGTAAAATAGTAAGATTAAACGAGAACTTACCTAAGTTTGAAGTTTGATCTTTATTTTATGAGGAGTTATGTAGGTGATTATGTGCCCACCACGACCCTACCCTCTATCATAAAGGTCAGATGGAAGTTCTTGTATTATTCGTTTTATTATGAGTATATTACTTCGGTTGTTGTTTTTTGTGATTTCACACCGCTGCTTTGAAGATTGACCCGCAGGCGCACTGGCGGGGTTCTTCACGTAATCACGTACGTAACTCCTCATAAATGAAGATCAAACTTCAAACTTAGGTAAGTTCTCGCTTAATCTTACTATTCAAGTGCAGTTTCATGCCAATTCAAGCAGGGTGCAAGGCCACCAAATTCGTGCAGTTTCATGCCACTTCAAGCCGGGTGCACGGCCACCAAATTCAAGTACAGTTTCATGCCACTTCAAGCAGGGTGCAAGGCCACCAAATGCTAGTGCTGTTTCATCCCATTTCAAGCAGGGTGCAAGGCCACCTAATTCAAGTGCAGTTTCATACCACTTCAAGCACGGTGCACGGCCACCAAATTAAAGTGCAGTTTCATACCTTTTCATGCAGGGTGCAAGGCCACCACATTCAAATGCAGTTTCATACCATTTCAAGCAGGATGAAACCACCATAAAACCACACAAAACACCACATAAACACCACACTCACAGTTCAGTAGACATTCAGTGTGTTCAGTTGATTCACAGCTCAGACAGTCATGACCTCTCCCTCCCCCATCTTGCAGAGACTGAGCCACACCCACACTTCCGGGTTTTATAATCCGTCCCCCTCCCACCGGAAGGGGCGTGGCCTTCATGTCGTGATTGACAGGAGAGAGATTCTCAACATTTTTTTAAACACTAATAACACTTTTATTTTTCATTGATGGGAAGAATCCTCTGCACCTGATGAGCGGAGGGGGACTGAGTAAGATGGCCAAAAATCACAGCCGTAAGTGGTAGCATTTTATCTAAAATCAATATACAGTGCAAACAGGAAGTTGTCAAGTTTAGACCAACAACCATTCGCATGGCAGCATTTCAAAGCAACCCCCACCAACAACCAGCAGGTCGGGCAGCATCTCCAGCAGGCATAGACAGTCATCGTTTCAGATTGGAATCTTTCTTCAGTCTCATATTGCTGGTTTTATCATTTACTTGGAGTGTAGACTCATTTGTTTAGTTACGATGCCCAGATTGCAGCTGTTACTTTGACACGGGAGATTTATTGTAAGAGCCAAGTCGGCAACTGGTGCTGCCGCTCCAGACTGCAGGAGTATGTGCTGAGGGATGCACTGAAACCTAGGCTCTGTGCAGGAGGACCACAGGCTTCTTCAGCTGCTGGACATTGGGGGGCAGTGTGTGGTGAAGAGATCCCTTAAATAGGGGAAGGGATATCACCCCAGGGGGCCACATGAGTGGCAAGGATGCCAGGTATAAGGATATTTCTGTAAACGCTATCGAATACGATGCTAATGAATGTATCTATAGCCGCTGAGAATGTCAGACAAATGTTTGCACAGTTCTCGTTTTGTATATATTTTATTCTGAATATAGTTTATTTTGATTTAAAAATAATCGGGATGTAAAGGAGTCAAGAGGCACCGTGGAGGTAGGTTTGTCAACTTTCTCATTCCCAAATAAGGGACGAAAGGTCAAAATAAGGGCCAAATTCTCAACGGCAATTCGTTGACTGACTCGGCCATGGCTGGGTGCATGATGAGTTGGACCGGGTGCTGGACTGCGCACAATGTCCAGCTGGCGGGCCAGCTGAGGAGTTTTGGCCCGGCACCCCATCCAACACATGAACCGATGATCGGCCATGGGAAGGAAGGGTGGTGGTGTCAGAGCTAAGTGAAGGACCGAAGGTCGGACAGCTGGCCGGGCTACCGACCGACGGGGCCACGGGTGAGACACTGCTGCTGCACTCCATGGGCTGCACTACGTTGGGATGGGTGAGGTGGGGCCGGACGCGGCGCTCCGACCCGACAGTCCCCTCGACCCGAGTAGTAGCAGTCAAATACAGGAAAAGTGCGGTCCCGTATGGGACAAACCAATTTAGCCCAATATACGGGATGTCCTGGCTAATACGGGACAGTTGGCAAGCCTGCATGGAGGTGACCTTGTAGAAGGTAGTTGTACGGAATGGTGTGAATGTTATCACTTCCCACATCGCAAGTTATTGTTATAGCAAATTGCTAGGCCAGCTATATATTATTCACATACACCCTCTTGCACAGAGCTGTACAACTACTACAGGCATTTGGAATCTGCTGCATTATGTATTGCCCAAATATTGTGAACATACAATAGGGTCCCCGCACTGGATATTGTTAGAACTTTATTCTTTGGAATGCCAGAGGCTGAGGGATGTCCCCTACAACTCTCACCAACTTCTACAGATGGCCCGTACAAAGCATTTTATCAGGATGCATCACAGCTTGGATTTGGAAATTGCAACGAATTGTGGACACAGCCCAGGCCATCGCACAAACCAACCTCCCTTCTATTGACTCCATTTATACCTCACGCTGCCTCGGCAAGGCCAGCAGCATAATCAAGGACGTGTCGCACCCTGGCCACTCCCTCTTCTCCCGTCTCCCATCAGGCAAAAGGTACAGAAGTGTGAAAACGCACACCTCCAGATTCAGGGACAGTTTCTTCCCAGCTGTTATCAGGCAACTGAACCATCCTACCACAACCAGAGAGCAGTGCTGAACTACTATCTACCTCTTTGATGTCCGTCGGACTATCTTTGAGCAGACCTTGCTGGCTTTACCTTGTACCAAACGTTATTTCCTTATCATGTATCTACACTGTAAATGGATTAATTGTAATCATGTATTGTCTTTCTGCTGATTGGTTAGCACGCAACAAAAAAGCTTTTCACTGTACCTCGGTACACGTGACAATAAACTAAACTGAACTGAACTGAACTGATGTATAAAATCATGAGGGGAATAGATCGGGTGAATGCACCCAGCCTCTTACCCAGGCTAGGGGGAATCATTAACCAGATGACATTAAGGCGCAAGATTTAATTGGATAATGTGACATCCCCTCCCCTCCCCTCCCCCTTCCCAGTTCTCCTGCCAGTCTTACTCTCTCCGACTACATTCTATCTCTGTAGCACCCGCTCCCCTGATATCAGTCTGAAGAAGGGTCTCAACTCAAAACGTCACCCATTCCTTCTCTCCAGAGTTGCTGCCTGTCCCACTGAGTTTCTCCAGCATTTTGTGTCTATCTAAGATTTAATTGGAACTTGAGGGGCTAGATTTCCCCTCAGTGGATGCTTGGAACAAGCTGCTAGAGGACGTGGTTGAGGCAGGTACTATTTCAGGTATGAAGGGGCCAGAGCCAAACTGAACACTACTCACCAATGTCTTATATAACATGGTCAATTGATGAGGGCAGAGCTGTAGATGTTGTATATCTGGCCTGCAGTAAAACATTCAACAAGGTTGTACATGGTAGGCTACTCTCGAAGATTAGATTGCATGGGATCTAAGGAGAGATAGCTGAATGGATAGTAAAGTTGCTTCATGGAAGGAAGCAGAGGGGAAGAGAGAGAGAGTTACTTCTCAGACTGGAGGCCCGTGAGTAGTGGTGTGCCTCAGGGTTTGGTGCTGTTTGTTATGTACATCAATAATTTGGATGAGAACATACAGGGCAAGATTAGCAAGTTTGCAGATGATACAAAAGTGGGTGGTTTTGCAGATAGTGAAGATGTTTGTGAAATATTGCAGCAGGATCTTGATCAATTGGTCAGGTTTGCAGAGGAATGGTTGATGGAATTTAATGCAGAAAAATGTGAGGTGCTGCATTTTGGGAAGTCTAACAAGGGCAGAACCTACACAGTGAATGGTAGGCCTCCGGGGAGTGTTGTAGAGCAGGGGGATCTAGGAGTGCAGGTGCATAGTTCCTTGAAGGTGGTCACAGGTAGATAGGGTGGTCCAAAGGCTTTTGTCACATTGGCCTTCCTCAGTCAGAGTATTGAATGTAGAAGTTGGGAGGTCATGTTGCATTTGTATAACACGTTGGTGAGGCCACATTTAGTGTATTGTGTTCAGTTCTGGGCACAATATTATAGGAACAATGTTATCAAGCTGGAGAGGGTACAGAGAAGATTTACGAGGATGTTGCCAGGATCCCCTCCCCACCCCGTACACTAACACTATCCTACACACTAGAGACAATTTACAATTTTAATGAAGCCAAATAACCTACAAACCTGCACTTTTTTGAAGTGTGGGAGGAAACAGGAGCACCCGGGGAAAACCCATGCAGTCACAGGGAGAACGTGCAAACTCCGTATAGATGGCACCCGTAGTCAGGATCGAACCCGGGTCTCTGGTGCTGTAAGGCAGCAACGCCTGCACTGTGCCACCATGCCGGTCCAACTTCTATACTCAATACTCTGATGAAGTTTAATTTGCTGAAAACAATTTTGACCACCCTATCCACTTGTGACACAACTTTCAAGGAACATGCTCCACAATCCCGCTGCTTTCGGTACTCCCACCAAATGGAGAACTTGAGCTGCATTTCACTCTGTGGCACGGCATGTATCTCAAATGTCTATAACCTAAAAAGTGTAATAGGGCACTTGTTTGTTGTTCCCAGGCTTTTTCATGCAGTCTTTCTCAAATAGAGGTACAACATTAGCCATCATCCAGTCTTCCAGCACAAGACTCGTGATTATGGAGGATACAAATATCTCTGCCAGTAGCTCTGTAATCTCTTTCCTTGCTCTCCACAGTATCTTAGGATAGTTTGTATCAGGTCCCAGGTTTAATTTACCTTAATGCACTTTAAGACCTCCAGCACCTTCTCTGGCTCAATGTAGACTCTCATCATAATTGAAGATAGACCCAAAACGCTGGAATAAGTCAGCAGGACAGGCAGCATCTCTGGAGAGAAGAAATGGGTGACTTTTCAGGTCGAGACCCTTCTTCAGACTGAAAGTCACGGGAAAGAAATCATTATTAACCTCCCCAAGTTCACTTTTTTTCTCTACAGATAATAGAGCCATACTGTCAGACAGCACGGAAAGAGGCCCTTCAGCCCATCGTACCCATGCTGACCAAGATGGCACATCGACACTAGTCCCACCTGCCCGCGTTTGGCCCATGTCCCTCGAAACCTTTCCTATCCATGTAACTATCCAAATGTCTTCAAAATGGTGTGATAGTTCTTCTCTGGCAGCCCGTTCCATAAACCCATCATCCTCTGTGCAAGAATACCGATGAGAAATATCCATTCAACAATTCACCCAT
>CM075977.1:202480699-202521772 GCA_038087875.1 Malacoraja senta | reverse complement strand
GCCCCGCGGTGCGGCCCAAAGTCAGTCCGAGGAGGCCTCCAGCTCCATCGATGGTAGGCCGCAGAGCGACCGGAGATACGAACATAGTACACTGTATGATAATATAATAAATGAGAGAGAATATAAAAGTTCAGGGTGTGTATATATGCACATACTCACAAATACACATCTACACACACGCACACACATATGTACTCTCAAAAAACAAACAATAATAGTGCAATAATAATAATAGTCGATGTCGTTCAGAGCTTATTTGGGGTTGTAGTGTTTAATAGCCTGATGGCTGTAGGGAAGAAGCTGTTACTGAACCTGGACATTACAGTTTTCAGGCTCCTGTACCTTCTTCCCGATGGCAGTGGTGAAATAAGTGTGTGGCCAGGATGGTGCGGGTCTCTGATGATGTTGGCTGCCTTTTTGAGGCAGCGACTCCGGTAAATCCCTTCGATGGTGGGGAGGTCAGAGCCGGTGATGGCCTGGGCAGTTTTCACTACTGTTCACATTACATATGCCTCCTCCTTTTTCTTGACCAGTCTCAATATCTCTTGTCATGCAGGGTTCCTTAGGTTCAATCAGCCTAGCCCTTCACTCTAATAGGGACATGCTGAGCGTGAACTCTTGCTATCTCACGTTTTAAAGCCTCCCATTATCAATCATCTCTCTACCAGCAAACGGCTCCCCCCAAACTTAATTTAGATTAATTTGCCTCTGTGAGATTGCCCCCTAGTGTGTTGGGGGTGGATGAGAAAGTGGGATAACATAGAACCAGTGTGAACGGGTGATCTCATAGAGGTGTATCACATCATGAGAGGAATAAATCGAATAGACGCACAGAGTCTATTGCCCAGATGTGGGGACATCGGTTTAGGGTGAAGGGGAAAGATTTAATAGGAACCTGAAGGGTAACGTTCTCACACATAGGGTGGTGGGTGTATGGAACGAACTGCCGGAGGAGGTAGTTGCGGCAGGGACTATCACAATGTTCAAGAAACATTTATGTACATGGATAGGATTTGGGGGATAGGGCCAAACGTGGGTAGGTGGGACAAGTGCAGCTGGGACATGTTGGCCGGTATGGGCAAGTTGGGCCAAAGGGCCTGTTTCCACGGAGTCATCTATCTATGACTCTATGACTCATTCCGCCCAACTGGCAGCTTCTCTTTTGTCTTGTGGTTCCAAAACTTCACCCTCAACAGATATTTTTAACAAAAGAGAAAGAACAAGAGAGAGAAAAAGTGAGAGGTGCAAAAAAAAAAAAAAGAACAAAAAGAAAAAGAGAAAAAAGTGGTGATATACCTGCCTCTCGTCCCTCCCCACCCACCTCACACAACCCATAGTTGGATTTAAATCCAAAGTTGTGTTGCGCCATACTATCCTTGGTTTTTACCAGCATCTGCAGTTCCTTCCTACACATCAGTATCGTCAGTCAGAGTCAGATGTGAGGACAGCACGGTGGCGCAGCGGTAGAGTTGCTGCCTTACAGCACCAGAGACCCAGGTTCGATCCTAACTATGTGCGCTGTCTGGGCAAACAAGGTCCAAATTTATCATTAGGAAAGGTTGTGCATAGGTTGATGTTGAGTAAAATCACCATTATTTTAATAATTAAATTACAATCACAGATAATAACAGAGATGTATGCTACAGGACGCTTAAGGGTATATTATTGTTGCCAGGACAACGGTAATACTGGGGGCAAAAATAAACTAATTGCTAATGAGAAATTACTTGGATAGTTACAGTAGGCCTGCTGTTGAGATCATGACCCTTTAGACTTTAGAGATACAGCGTGGAAACAGGCCCTTTGGCCCACCGAGTCTGCTCCAACCAGCATTCCCCATACATTAGCACTACACTACACACTAGAGACAATTTACAATTTACAGAAGCCAATTAACCCACAAACTTGTACGTCTTTGGAGTGTCGGAGAAAACCAGAGCAGCCAGAGAAAACCCATGTGGTCACAGGGAAAACATACAAAGTCTGTACAGAGAGTACCTGTAGTCAGGATTGAACCTGGGTCTCTGGCGCTGTGAGGCAGCAACCCTACCACTGCGCCACCACGCCGCCCTTGTTTCATGAAAGATATTATGGTGATCTTTGGATTGAATCTTAATTCTCGAAGCAATTGGATGAAATAAAGGCAGAGAATGTTGGAGAAACTCAGCAGGTCAGGCTGTGGAATGATTTGCCGCAAGTCCCCATAACGTGTGGAGCAAACTGTGCAGAAAGAGGCTCGTTTTCTTAAATCTGACTCGGGGTTAGATGCCAGCAGAGTCTTGCCTTCTGCCAACGAGCTCCTGCCTTTTAATGAATTCTGCTTGGTCCATCTAAGTGTGGCAGTGCAATTAATGTGGTAACGATAAAGGTAGCAGGCCATGAAGGAGTTTGCCTGGGAAGATTCCCATAGCAACCGGCACAATGGCAGGGCTAATCCAATTGCTTGTGAGCCATGAGCTGTGAGCCCTTCTCATGCACTTACGAAATAGATGCTGAGCTGGATTCCAGCAGTGACTACAACATTATCACTGTTATTACTGTTCCACTTCTTGCTCCGTGCTGCCACCAGCTCTGTAATCTCCTCAGTTTATCTCGGTGGGTGTCGCAAATGATCCACTAGTATCCCACAACAATAAGCGGATGCCAATCTCAGCCAAACCTGCCTTAGATTATGCCATCACTAGGGCTGCAGGTTCGCATTCTGCAGCCAAAGGTGAGAACTCTTTTACATGTGTCAGTGGCATTGCGATCCTCACAGTTAGAAGCGTAATGAGTCGTAGAGACATACAGTGTGGAAACAGGCCTTTTTTAGCCCAACTTGCCCACGCCGACCAACATGCCCCATCTGCACTAGTCCCACCTGGCGGCGTTTGGCCCATGTCCCTCTAAACCTGTCTTATCCATGTACCTCTCCAAATCATAGTCATAGAATCATACAGGGTGGAAACAGGTCCTTTAGCCCAACTTACCCACACCCACCACATGCCCCATCTACCCTAATCCCATCTGCCTGCATTTGACCCATATCCCTCTAAACCTGTCCTATCCATGTACCTGTTCGAATGTCTCTTAAATGGTATGATAGTATCTGCCTCAACTATCAATGCACCCACCACCCTTTGCGTACAGGTTGGCCTTCAGATTATTTTAGAATCTTTGCCCCCTCACCTTATATCTTAAACTTATGTCCTCTGTCTTTTAGGAATATCAGCATTTGATTTTACATAAGTTAGTTCTCCCAATAAAAATCCCGAATTCTCTGTCTCTTTCCAAAACCTTCCCACTTGCTCCGCTTAGGGCATTGCCTATTTTAATTACATTTGTCCAACCAACTACTTATTAAAAAGGTTGCTTTAGCATGATGTACTGGGCTGCTTCCACAAGTCTTTGCAAATCTGTGTGATCCTGAGCCAAGCAATTGCCAAACCCAGCTGCGATTAATCCCAAAAGGATGTTTAAGAAAGAACTGCAGATGCTGGAGAAATCAAAGGCAGACATAAATGCTGGAGAAACTCAGCGGGTGAGGCAGCATCTATCGAGCGAAGGAATAGGTGACGTTTCGGGTTGAGACCCTTCTGCAGACTGATGTGGGGGTGGGGGGGGGGCGGGAAGAAGAAAGCTTTCTTCTTTCTCCCCCCCACCGCCCCCACATCAGTCTAAAGAAGGGTCTCGACCCGAAACGTCACCCATTCCTTCGCTCCATGGATGCTGCCTCACCCGCTGAATCCCAAAAGGATGCTTTCTGAGGTGCAAATATAGAAGTTGATAAGAGCCAATGCTGAATTTCCTTCCAAGGAGATAGAGGGTTTGATGTGCTCTCTCGGCTATGGTGGCAATGAGATTGGACCAGAGGAAGAAATTGGTACACCGACAACTGAAAGCTCAACCATCTTCACTTCCGCACTTGCACAGACCATAGAACAGTGCAGCACAAGATTAGGAGCTTCGGCCCACAATGTTTGTGCTGAACTGACCTTACAGGCCTGCACATGATCCATATCCCTCTATTCCATGCACTTCCATGTGCCTATCCAAAAGCCTCTTAAACACCACTATCATACCTGCCTCCGCCACCACCTTTGACAATCCACTCATGTCCTCACCGCCCTAGATATAGGAAATAGGTGCAGGAGCAGCCATTCGGCCCTTTGAGCCAGCACCGCCATTCAATATGATCATGGCTGATCAAACAAAATCAGTATCCCGTTCCCGCTTTTTCCCCATATCCCTTGATTTCTTTAGCCCTTTGAGCTAAATCTAACTCTCTCTTGAAAACAAACCAGTGAATTGGCATCCCCTGCCTTCTGTGGCAGAGAATTGTACAGATTTACAATTCTCTGGGTGAAAAAGATTTTCCTCATCTCAGTTCTAAACCCCTTATTCTTAAACCGTAAAAAAATTGCCCTGCGCATCTTCATTAAATGTTCCCTCTCTAGCCTTATTGCTATGCCTTCTAGAGTTGGACATTTCCACCCTGGGAAAAAGGTTATGACTGTCCACCCTATCTATCCCCTTCATCATTTTATATATTTCTATCAAGTCTTCCCTCAAGCTGAAACGTACCAGAGAAAAACCATCCAAAAATCTACCCAGACTCTCCGTGTAATTGAAACCCTCTAATCTAAGTAGCATTCTGGAAAACCTCTGCATCCTCTCTAAAGCTTCCACATCTTTTTTGTAATGGAGCGACCAGACCTGCATGCAATATTCCGAATGTGGCCTGACCTAAGTCCTACAGACGAAATGTGTAGGAAGGAACTGCACTCAATGCCCCTAGCAACGAAGGCAAGCATACCATAAGCCTTCTATAGCCCCAGTCTATTTGTATTGCCACCTTTAGGGGGCTATAACTTTGAGGCATTTTGAGGGCTACAAGCATATATAGTAGGTATTCACTGCAAAGCAACCATGAATGGAAAGACCGAACACTGATTTATTGGGAGTTAAGGGACCAACAACGGCGGGGGTAAACTAAGGCCCGACGACGGCAACTTACTTTCACCGACCACCCGTACACTTCGGTCACGACAGGGCCCGCGCTGACTGTCGCTGTCCACCGGGCCGCTCCGACCTTGGCCGTTACACAGGGACGACTTGACAACTTAACAACACCAAGGGAGGACGTTTATTATTTAGTTTTCTCATTTATCGCGATTTTCCTTCTTTTTTTTAAAACTAGTAAAGCGGGGTTTTTAATCTTTTAATCTTTTTAAATCTTTTATCGCGCAAGGAAATCTCTGTGCTACCAACCAAGATCAATTTTATCGTGACTTTCTTTTTAAACTAGTAAAATAGCGTTTTATCCTGTCATCGTGCATTCCATGCTACCAGCCGAGACCAATGTTGTGATCTTCGCTGGTAACTTACTGCTTTTAACTGTTTTTAACCTTGAAGGTTTTCCTGCCACCCAGCCCAATTGCAATATATGACATAGAATACTGTAACCTCGCTCGTGCTGTATTGGATTTCTAAAATCGAAGATTGAATTAGTACCATGCATGGATCTGGAAGAATATGAAACACATCAACACCAGTGTTGTATTTGGTTCTGTTGATTGCCTTCTCCCAACTGGGATTGAGGATTTTCCATGAATGGGACCATGGTCCGTCAAAAATTAGTGTGCAGAAGACATACGTAAATACGTTTCGTGGAAATGGGTCGAAACACTCAGCTACCCCCTTTCTAGGCTACCCTAGAGGTCGCCTACCATTGTTCATTATTGTCAATTTACTGGCTGGGGACATCAACCTCAACCCTGGCCCAAAAGGTCAGCACCGTGGACGTAAACCAAAGTACCCATGTGGTTTGTGCTCATTTGCTGTTAAAGATTCTGGCATTCAGTGCTCGATGTGCACAAGTTGGTTTCACCTGAACTGCTCCAATGTGTCAAATGACACTTTTGGTTTTCACTCCAAAAATCCAAATGCCATCTGGTTATGCCCATTGTGCGATGTCATCAACCTTGCCAGCTCATTTTTTGACTCGTCAAGCGACCTTACAAGTATGCTCAACTTGAGCAATTCATTTGAAAGTCTCACATCTCTGAGTGATGACCCTGCTTGTGACGTATGGAATCATGAGAATTTAAGATCATCCAGCCCAAATTGTGCTGGCCACTTACCGAAAATAACACTTTAAAAAACTGCTCCTGAGTGGCTTTGTGGAACGACATCCAAAGCAACACCAACATCCAAAGCAGAGAAAAACCCTCTGCTGAAATGTGCGAAGACAAAGGATGGCTGGACCGTTGTTGGGAAAGATGGTAAAAGTAATACCCCTGATGATGACAATCCTCCATCCTCCACTTACACCAGCTATCACACCCGTCAACATGTTAATGGACAAAGAAATGCGTGTAATGGTGATGTTCAAAAGGAGATTCATGGTACCAACAAAGATATTGATCGCAATGATGTCAGCAATGAACATGGGATCAAAATCGCTGTTATAAATTGCCACAGTATAAGAGGAAAATGTGCCGTGATCAATTCATTTATTGAAACTGAAAACCCTGATATCCTTATTGGGTCTGAATCTTGGCTGGACCCATCAATCAAATCTGCTGAGATTTTCCCTCCTCACCTTCAAATTTTTAGAAAGGACAGAAACTCGCATGGAGGCGGTGTCTTCATCGGAGTTAACAATACCATTCCTTGTTTTGAACGTACAGACTTAAACAGCGACTCTGAGCAAATCTGGTGTCAAGCTACACTCGAGGGTCAGTCGTTACAAATCGGAAGCTTTTACCGACCACCTGACATGAAAACGGAGCCTCTTTTAGACCTTGGATCAATCATCTCCAAAACTAATGCCTCGTCACACTCTCCACTTATCATCCTGGGGGGCGATTTCAATGTCCCAGGTGTAGATTGGTCTGACGGCATACAAAGTGAACCAAAAGGAGCTCTCCAGGAAGCCCTAGCTGACCTTACTCTGGAAAATCACCTGTCCCAAAAAGTCACTTTCCCTACCAGACGTGATGAGACAAGTGGCACCGAAAATACTCTAGATTTATTGTTCACTTCTCACCCAGATTTAATTTCGGAAGTTTCATCGTGTGCTGGAATTAGCGATTATTATATTATCCAAGCAAAACTGCACACAAAGCTTAAAGTTCCTTCAAAGCCACTGCATAAAATTTCCCTCTGGAGAAAAGTGAACAGCGAGGAATTTAAAGTCTTAGCAAAAAAACTGGGAAAAGATTTCTTCAACCTGCAACCAGATAAAAGATCCGTAAATGACAACTGGGTGTGGCTGAGAAACTCTTTAAATAATATTGTTACAAATCATGTTTCTCAAAAACTCATTAAGGGCCGTATGCGTCCTCCTTGGTTTTCGGCAAAACTGAAACGTCTCTGCAGTAAGAAAGAGAAGTCTTATATCCGTACCAAAAAAAGGGGTACAAAACTGGACTGGGACAATTTTACTAGAATGCGAAAGCAAGTCGATCGTGCTATTAGGAGTGCTCATAGACAACATGTTTCTTCTATTCTTGGGGGAGAGCAACCCAAGGCTTTTTGGAGATATGTGAAATCCGGACGGACAGACAACACTGGTGTCCAGATGCTTAAAATGAACAACTGTCTGATCACTGAGGACCAGGCGAAAGCAGAAGCTCTTGCAAACCAATTCCAACACGTTTTCACCCGGGAAGATATGGAGCCTTCATCATTTCCAGTTCTACCGCCCAGCCCGTATGCTGATATGCCTGCTATTAAAATTGAGGTTGAAGGTGTCAAGAAGTTATTGCTCAACATCAATACCACAAAAGCAATTGGACCAGATCAGATACAGAATCAATCCCTCAAGATCGCAGCCGAAGAACTGGCTCCAGTTTTGCAGGTCATTTTCCAACAATCGCTTGACTCAGGTGATGTTCCGCTGGATTGGAGGAAGGATAACATCACTCCTCTCTTTAAGAAAGGTTCAACCACCAACCCAGCGAATTATCATCCTGTTTCATTAACAAGTACTTGCTGCAAATTACTGGAGCATGTAATTGATAGTAATCTGATGCGACACGTGAGCAAACATAATATTCTTGCTGACAACCAACATGCATTTAGGAGGCATAGATCATGTGAGTCTCAGCTTATCCTGACGACAAATGACCTGGCCAAACATCTTGATGGTAATGTCATCACGGATTTAGTGGTGCTGGACTTTTCTAAAGCATTTGATGTCATCCCACACCAGAGACTGCTTCGGAAGCTTGACTTCTATGGTATTCGTTCCAACACGAAACGATGGATTTCCAGTTTCCTGACAAAACGTCTTCAGCGTGTGTGTGTGTGTGTGTGAATGGAAAGAGCTCCAATTGGCATCCAGTGTTGAGTGGTACACCTCAGGGCACAGTACTTGGCCCACATCTATTTTTGCTTTACATAAACGACATCCATGAAAAAGTCGCAAACACGACCAGACTATTCGCTGATGATTGTTTGCTGTACCGTCCAATTAAGTCAGCTGATGATGAAGATGCTCTCCAAAAGGACCTCGATACAATGGTTGAGTGGTCACACCAATGGGGCATGCAGTTCAACCCTTCCAAATGTGAAACATGCGTGTCACCAGAAAGAGGAACCCAGGCGAAACATCGTACAATATACTTGGTACCACCCTTGAAGAATCCAAACAAACCAAGTATCTTGGCATCAAATTGCAGAATGATCTTCGTTGGAATGGTCAGACTCATCATGCAACGGTGAAAGCAACAGGTGTCCTAAATTTTCGGATGCGCAACTTTCATCATTGTTCAACTTCTGTCAAGGAGAAGCTATACTTCACCCTCGTTAGACCTCATTTGGACTACGCAGTTGCAGCAAGGGACCCATACACAAATAAAAACATTTCTTCCATCGAACGTGTCCAAAGACAGGCAGCTCGATTTGTTACTAACACCTATGAGAGAGAAGCGAGTGTTACCAAACTTCTGAATTCTCTGGGGTGGAACCCTCTCCAAGACAGACGTGAAGCTCATCGTTTGACCTGTTTTTACAAAATGTTAAATGGTCAGCTCGACATAGATTACAAGACCTACACCAAACCCAAACCAACTAGGAGCAGACGAGGGCATTCGATCCAATTTGTGATTCCAGCTACCAAGACAGATGTGTACAGCAATTCATTCTTCCTCCGCACAATTAAAGCATGGAATAATCTCCACCCTACTTTAGTTACCCAACCAGATGCAACTAAATTTAAGGTAGCTCTTTCTTCCCAAAAACCCTTTCTGGTTTAAGTCCTCCCTCCACCACCTCCAGTGTAAATTCCATTTGGAATATTTTGGAGGACCAAGAAACCAAGAACCAAGAACACTGCCTGGTCTGCTGCTCTGTGATCCATCATCTTACAGCCAAGCCCATCTTCCCATTACTCCTGACTGATGTTGTCCCACTTGCTTCAAGATTCAAGATTCATTTATTTGTCACATGTGCCAGTTGGCACAGTGAAATGTGATCACCATACAGCCATACAATAAAAATAAAGAACACAACACACGATAGAGTTCAACATAAAACATCCCCACACAGCAGAATCAAAACGTTTCCCACTGTGAGGGAAGGCACCAAAGTCAGTCATCTTCCTCAATGTTCCTGATGTTCACCCGTGGCCGGGGCCTCCCCGAGCCCTCCGCAGTCGCCGCTACGGGTGGCCCGATGTTCAGGCCCGCTCGCCGGGGCGATGTAAGTCCGACGTCGGGGCTGGAGGACCTCCTCAGCGGCCTGGACATCCGAGTCGGGCACCTCCTACCAGAGTCCGCGGCTCCCAAAGTCCGCAGGCCGCGCTGGGAGCTCCGTGAACCACAGCCCCGCGATGTTGGAGCAGCAGCCCAACGCTCCGGAGCTCCAAACGGCGATCCAGGTAAGGCATTGCCCCGCTCCGCGGTGAATCCAGTGCTACGCCGCTGCTGTTGTAGCTCTGGTCTGGTTCCTGGCAGGAAAGGACGCTCCAATCCAGGTTGCAGGTCGCGAGGAGGGTGGCGAGGATGCGACCCAGAGAATAGCCGTGTCCCTGCTAGGAAGCGACTGGGAGACAGTTTCCCCTACCCTATCCCCCTCCCCCACATAGAAAAGTTAAAGATTCCCCCAAAACAGACTTTAAACTAACTAAAAATTAAAAAAAAGATTGAAAAACAAACGGGCTGTAGGCAGAGGCTGCCGTCAATGCGGCACCCCTAGTGGCACTTGTCCTTCCACCTGTCACCCACTTAAGGGCTTGGTCCTCCAGCGTGCCACTTATTCAACATTACAACTCCCAAGGCCATTCACATCCATCCTTCACATTCTCCGGTTGTGCAGTTTTCCCTAACTTCAAGAATCCCAATATCCCCACAGCTGAGGAAAGGCTTGTTTAGTTTTAGTTTAGAGATACAGCGCGGAAACAGGCCCTTCGGCCCACCGAGTCCGCACCGACCAGCGACCCCCACACATAAACACTATCCTACACACACTAGGGACAATTCACACTTACATCAAGCCAATTAATGTACAAACCTGTACGTCTTTGGGGTGTGGAAGGAAACCGAAGATCTCGGAGAAAGCCCACGCGGTCACGGGGAGAACGTACAAACTCTGTACCGACAGCACCCGTACTCGGGATCGAACCCTAGTCTCCGGCGCTGCAAGCGTTGTAAGGCAGCAACTCTACTGCTGCGCCACCGTGGCCACCCGTGCCACCTAAAGTGTGCAAGACCTCAATGGGCGGCAGTGTGGGGCGGTACGTGGAAGGGATGGTTGTAGCCTACTGCTGCTCTAAAGCTCATTCCTCACTGCCTACTTATCTCCATTCTTCCATTCTGTTGCAACATTTTTCAAAGCCTCCTCTGCCTTCTTTGAAAGGGCAGGCACAGCCTCTTCAGAATTTAATGTTCTAATGTAATATCACCAGCCTTGCAACCTTCATTGTTGATTGCTATTGATTCAAAATTTAGCGAGGACGATGCCACTATGAAGTATTCATATAAGGTTGCAGTTCAGAGTGAATTTCTTTTATTCATGGAGAAAAATCCTTTCAGAAAGGGGCTGTTCAATGCTGTATCTCTAAAGTAAACTAAAGTAAACTAACATAATTGAGATGAAAGGAAATATATTGATATACTTTCCCTACCTTTCTCTCTTTGTGTCTGTTCTCCTCTGCCCTTTCTCTCTCCCTTCCTATTTCCTACCCCCTCTCACTCCTACACTCTTCTTTCATTCATTCATTCATCATCATTGAAAACATTAGCGATGCAGTGGTCCTGGTTTCCAACGGGAACGGTGACGGACGCACCACACATCTCTGTCCTCCAGTTCCTGCGGAGTATAAGATTTTGGTGTGTGTGCTTTATCATCATTCCTTACAATGCTATGTACGACAGTGATCGCAACTTCTACTGAAGTGTGGATGGCCGTTAGCTCGCTAGAAGCTCATCCGCCCTTTGACAGGTCTTGTTTTTGGTCCTGCTGGGGGGTCCACAGCCCCCTCCTCGCCTGGCAAACCAGGTGGGGGAGACGGTTTAGTCGCCGACTATCCGACCATGGAGCAGGTAGCACAGGATTACATGGTACCCGTGTCGGGGGGAATTTCCCCGACCTGACCTGAAGACCAACACTCTTCTCCCTGCCCTCAACCCTTTCTCCATCCATCACCACCCTTCCCTTTCTCACCACAATTCTCTTTTTTGTTTGATTCCATATCTCACTGAATCATTGAGTCATTGAGTATAGCATAGAAACATGGTAGATTAGTCAATGACCCAATGATTCGATGAGGGGTGGAATAAGAAATTCATCCCACAGAGTCCACAGCAACCATCGATCACCAGTTCACACCAGTTCCATGTTATCCCTCTTTCTCATCCACTCAATGCACACAAGGGGCTATTTACAGTGGTCAGTTGACCTACAAAGCCCACACAGTCTTTGGGATGTGGGAGGAAACTGGAGCACCTGGAGGAAACCCACGTGGTCACAGGATGAACGTGCAAACTCCAAACAGGCAGCACCTGAGGTTGGGATTCAACCCTACTCTCTGGCGCTGTGAGGCAACTGCTCTACCAGCTACACCACTGTGACGCCTATGTGGGTTATGACAACCCAGTTCTTATGGGAATAACCCAAGAGCCCTGAGTTTCAATTCAGACAGGGCAAGTTGTGAAACTGAACTGAGTTTGTAGTTTAAGAGTTGACCTGGAAAGCTGCCAATTTTTATAGAATCTACTTCCAACTCACTAACGTGTTTTGGCAACGGAACCATCAGCTCCTAACCACTTCATCTTTCTTGTGACTTCAGTCTTTAGACTTTAGATACAGCGCGGAAACAGGCCTTTCGACCCAGCGAGTCCATGTCGACCTGTGATCACCCCGTACACTAGCAGCATCCTACACACTAGGGACAATTTACAATTTTACTGAAGCCAATTAACCTACAAACCTTTACATCTTTGGAGTGTGGGAGGAAACTGGAGCTCCCGGAGAAAACCCACGTGATCACTGGGAGAACGTACAAACTCTGTACAGACAGCACCCGTAGTCGGGATCAAACCCGGGTCACTGCCACCATGTCGCCGTAATGTGATACATGTTTAGTTCTTAACGCCTGAGAGATACCCATGGAGATGCAATAAATGCCATTTTATGGATGCTTCCAAGAACAAATATTTAAAAAAATTAAATGATTCTATAAAATCCAAGTTGTATTAATTCTGGTAGAAAATAATCCTGTTACCATTTTAACATTTAAATAATTGCTGTAAACTTCTTGTCAAATATATACAGTAGCTCACTTAGTAAGGCTGAACATTAACAATCTATTTCAGGGATATAGTTTATCCAAATTCTGTTAAAACTGATTATTTGCATAAATCATTGTTTACTCCGCTCATAACTAGCTCGTGTTTTGACTGATTCTTGCTCACTGCACTTTCAGCTGAAGTACTTTTCTATCTCCTTGGACTTAGCTCTTATTCTAATGCACATTTTGCTCCGTGTTCCACTTACATATTATCACAATTAATCATAGCAGCATATCCTTCCATTTGTATTGCGAGCGTCAGGCGATTTTAAGCGATTACTCTTTTTAAACAAAGCTTTAAAAGTCATGCCATTTTATATTCTCTGAGGGGATTCATTTAAAAGAATGTGTTACACAGCTTTGAAATGTAACTGATTAGACCTGCAGGCAGGACTGGCCGAACATTATGATTATGATTAGTACGTTAAAGATCCACTAGCTTTTAGACGTTGATCTTATTGG
This sequence comes from Malacoraja senta, assembly GCA_038087875.1. Taxonomy (NCBI): domain Eukaryota; kingdom Metazoa; phylum Chordata; class Chondrichthyes; order Rajiformes; family Rajidae; genus Malacoraja; species Malacoraja senta. The sequence continues at coordinate 202,508,535 of CM075977.1, read as the reverse complement.
TAAATTTGTAGTAATTGACACCAAATGTTGGACAAGGGCAGAAAGTACAACATGTTTCAGTTTGATCCCATCACCTCAACGTTCAAGGAGACAGAACAACTGCAGATGCTGGGCAGCACGGTGGCGCAGCGGTAGAGTTGCCGCCTTACAGCGCCAGGGACACGGGTTCGATCCCGACTACGGTGCAGTGCGTACGGAGTTTGTACGTTCTCCCCGTGGCCTGCGTGTGTTTTCTCCGGGATCTCCGATTTCCTCCCATATTCCAAAGACATACAGGTTTGTAGGTTAATTGGCTTGGTAAAAATAGGAAAATAGGAAAATGTCCCTTGTGTGCGTAAAATAGTGTGAGCCTGCGGGGATCGCTGGTTGGTGGGCCAAAGGGCCGGTTTCCGTGCTGTATCTCTAAACTGTGCAGATGCTGGAATCTTGAGCAAAAAACAGTGCTCATGGAGTCATAGAGAGATCCAGTGTGAAAACAGGCCCTTCGGCCCAACTTGCCCACACCAACCAACATGTCCCCGCTACACTAGTCCCACCTGCCTGCGTTTGGTCCATATCCCTCCAAACTTGTATTATCCATGTCTAGTTATTTTTTAAATGTTGGGATAGTCCCATCCTCAACTACCTCCTCTGCAGCCTGTTCCATACACCCACCACCCTTTGTGTGAAAAAGTTACCCCTCAGATTCCTGTTAAATCTTTTCCCCTTCACCTTGAACCTATGTCCTCTGGTCCTCAATTCCCCTACTCTGGGCAAGAGATTCTGTGCATCTACCCGATCTATTCCTCTCATGATTTTATACACCTGGTGTATAAAAGTGCTGGAGGAAGATCAGCGTTGTCAGGCAGCTTCTGTGGAGGGAATGGACAAAGGACGCTTTAAGTAGGAAGATATCTTCAGACTGAAAAGGCCACCAATCAAGTCAATGTTCAGCTGAGTCTGAAGAAGGTCCCAACCCGAAATACCGTCTGTCCATTGCTGCCTCCGATGCGACCTGACCCCGTGAGTTGCCCCAACACTTTGTTTTTGATCACGATGTTCATGCTTTCAGAGAGTCACAAAAAGAGTGCAAACAGCATTAGTGACACCTCATCGGCTGCCCTATGTTGTGAGGTTCTTCTGCATCCTGGCGCAGAGGGGAAGGGGTGCGGGTAAAAGGAGGGGAGAATATGGAGCTTTGCAATGTGACATTTACAGGGCTGTTTCCTTTGTGAGGCTTTTCCAGTGGGGCCATAATCACGGAGAGGCTGAGCAAGAACTGGTAGATCTGAGGTGTATTCCCTTGGTGAATACAAGGGACAGAGTCTCAAGATTACTTATTCCAGTTCAAGGGAGTAGAAATGAGCTAAGACCATCACTTCAGGGTGGTCACATGTAGGACAGCACGGTGGCGCAACGGTAGAGTTGCTGCCTCACAGCGCCAGAAAACCACGTTAGATCCTGACCTCGGATGCTGCCCGTGTGGAGTTTGCATGTTCCCCCTGTGACTACGTAAGTTTCCTCCGGTTGCTCCACTTTCCTCCCCCATCCCAAAGAGGTGCAGATTTGTAGGTTAATTGGCCTCTATATATTGCCCTCAGTGTGTAGGGAGTAGATGAGTAAGTGGGATACTATGGAACTAGTGTGATCGATGGTCAGTGTGGATTTAAAGTTCAAAGCGAATGCAGGAGAAGAGAGGGAATTTGCGTGGATGATAGATGCTGGAGGTTGGGTGACTTGGGGAAATCTGGCCAATTTTGTGCGTTGGCACGGTGGCGCAGCGGTGGAGTTGCTGACTGACACCAGAGACCAAGGTTCGATACTGACTACGGGTGCTGTCTGTACGGAGTTTGTACGTTCTCCCTGTGACCACATGGGTTTTCTCCGGATGTTCCAGTTTCCTCCCACACTCCAAAGACATACAGGTTTGTAGGCTTGGTATAATTGTAAATTGTCCCGAGTGCGTTGGATAGTGCTAGTGTACGGGGATCGCTGGTCGGTGCAGACCCGGTGGGCCGGAGATCCTGTTTCCATCCAAAGTCTAGAGATGATGGGAAGTAAGTGTTCACTCACTTGATGTCTTGGTGGACCAGGTTGGTGGAGAGGACAGGGTCCGGCTCCACAATGAACCGTGTGCAAGTTTGTTGTTGGACATCCCCATGCTCCTTGACATCTGACACAGATTCTCAGACAGTCTAGGCAATCCGCGAGCATTTTCATATGTATGCTCATGGGATATCATCTGCGGTTTGTCCCATGCTGTCTGTACGGAGTTTGTACGTTCTCCCTGTGACCACATGGGTTTTCTCCAGTTTAGTTTAGTTTAGTCCAGTTTAGTTTAGTCTACTTTAGTTTAGTTTAATTTAGTTTACTTTAGTTTAGCGATACAGTGCGGACTTTTAAGAAACATTTGGACAAGATCATGGATATTACAGGTACAGAGGGGTATGGGCCAAACACAGGTAGGCGGGACTAATGTAGATGGGGGATGTTGGTCGGTGGGGGCAAGTTGGGCCAAAAGGTCTGTTTCCTGTATGACTATGACTCCATGGTCGAGCATCTCCATCGGAGATCTGGAATGTTCGGCAAGGCTGAGGTGATTGAGGTAGTTGAGTCAGAAGGTGTGACAGGGAAATGAGGCTCGTCGTTTACTGTGGTGGTGTTGCGGGAGTGGGCTGTGGCAGAGGTCGAGATGATTGAATAGCTGGCGGTCAGGGGCATAGCTTTTGCCTGCCAATTGGGGATGGGAGGAGATGCATCATAAGCTCATAATGTCATTAGGGATAGGAGCAGAATTAGGCCATTCAACCCATTCAACGCCATTCAATCATGGTTGATCTATCTCTCCCTCCTAACCCCATTCTCCTGCCTTCTTCCCATTATCCCTGACACCCATACTAATCAAGAATCCTATTCTGCCTTAAAAATATCCACTGATGGCCTCCACAGCCTTCTGTGGCAAAAAAATCCACAGATTCACCACCCTCTGACTAAAGAAATTCCTCCTGATCTCCCTCTTAAAGGAACGCCCTTTAATTTTGAGGCTATGACCTCTAGCCTTTGCCTCTCCCACTAGTGGAAATATCCTCTCCACTTCCACTCTATCCAAGCCTTTGCGTATGGTGTTACAGTGTTAGAGCTTAGTCACCGGGCATGAATGCACCACAAGCAGATGAGGTGATGAAGGGGAACATATGTACTCTTCCTCGAATGGATATTTTCTCCAGAGTTGCTGCCTGACCCTCTGGGTTATTCCAGGACTTTGTATCCTCAAGGGTTATGCTTTGTCATGCAATTATTCTATAGCAAAAGCTGTTATGGTGACCACCAATGACTGGGAGGTGGCAATTTCTATTCCGTTTATTTTCACGAGTAATATGAAAACAACAGCAAAATATTACTGTCGTCTGGAGAAAGGTCTCGACCCGAAACGTCACCTATTCCTCCAGAGATGCTGTCTGACCCGCTGAGTAAAGGGCCTGTCCCACTTACGCGATTTTCCCAGTGACTTGTCGGCACCCATCATAGTCGCAGCAGGTCTTCGAAAAATTTCAGTAAACTACCATTGCCCCCGTTTTCTCCAGCAGGACCGCGGTGAAGTTGGACCTGAGGCGGGGGGGCTTAAGGCGGGGGCTGTCGGTGGGGATGGGGGGGAGCCGAAGGGGGGGTGACACCTGTATGGTCGTGAGTAGTCTCCCAAAGAGTCGTACCTTTTTCTGGTCGCTGCTGGATTTTCAAGTTCAAGTTCAAGTTTATTTGTCACAGGCACCAATTTTCGGAGACCTGCTGCGACTATGACGGGCGCCGGCAAGTCGCCGAAAAAAATCGCATAAGTGGGACAGGCCCTGTACTCCAGCCTTTTGCATCTATCTTTGGTTTAAACCAGCACAACTGCAGTTCCTGCCTACACAATATTACTTTTTATTTTGGTGTGACTCAATGAAATGCAATTCCCCAGCAAGTTATAATTGTATTATTCCAAGGGCTTGTGAAATTATACATATATTTCCATAATGTATTCATGCGTGTCTCTTCAATGACTTCACATTTCACACATCCGGCATGATGAGCTGTATAATTGTAATCCTGTTGCTTATTTACCTGATTCATTCAACACGTTATAGTCTGGACTCGTTTTCAGTGGAATAATTAGGGATAATTTCAACTCTGGCATACAATGGAGGAAATACCAAACTCGGAAAATGATTCCTCACACCTGCAGTGTGATTGAGTAAACATCGCATGAGGGATTGAAAAACATGCCAAAGGCTGACAAGGTCGTTAATGAATGCAAAATGTTTCAGTGCGGTGCTGTTCCCTAAGTGTGCCACAAATCGCACTCACTGCTCTTTGAGCAGAACATTGATGGAATATGAGGATCATATCTCATCAGTTAAAATGGTTACGCACCACTGTCAACGGCTGCAGGAAGTGCTGTCAGCTGTGTCAAGAGCTGGAGAGAAACTGAAAGGTACGATGAACAAGAAGATACAAAGAAAGGCACAAAGTGTCTCTCACAAGAAAGACACGGGTATCTTTCAAAGTGGTGGGCGGCATGGTGGCGCAACGGTAGAGTTGCTGCCTTACAGCGCTAGAGATCCGGGATTGATCCAGGAGTTTGTACGGTCTCCCTGCAACCACGCAGGCTTTCTTCGGATGCTCCGGTTCCCTCCCACATTCCAAAGACGTGCGGGTTTGTAGGTTAATTGACTTCTGTAAATTGTCCCAAGTGTGTAGGACTAGAACCAGTGTACGAGTGATTGTTGGTCGGAGGGCTGAATGGCCTACTACCACGATGTAACTCGAAACTAAGCTGAACTAAACTAAACTGCTGGAGTAATTCAACGGGTTAGAAAGCATCTATGGAAGAGAGATCTCAGCATCTCTCAGAATTAAGGGTCCCGATCCGAAACATCACCTGACCATGTCGTCCAGAGATGCTGTCTGCCCGCTGAGTTACCCCAGTACTTTGTGTCTTTCTTTGTAAGCCAGCATCTGCTTTTCCTTGTATCTCAAAGAAGTACAAAGTTTATTGGCCAAGTATTCACACACAAGGAATGGGTTTGAGAGGGAAAGATAGATCAGCCGGAGTAGAGTAGACTTGATGGGCCGAATGGCCAAAATCTGCTCATAGAACTTATGAACTTGTGAACTTATGAATAAAGGTTCATGGCAAGACCCTGGATAAAGATGAACTACCACTCATGCCTCGATAGCCCATTCTTTGCACAGGCAAGCATCAAGGCTGATAGGTGTACTTAGTGGTGATGTAGCAGTGGTCATGAGTGTTCACACCCTATGTGTGACAAGAGATATGTATTTGGGGAGGATGTTCCTGAAGTTAGGTTGATCAAAAGCACCTGCAATGATGAGCAGGACGTAAGGGCTTGCTGCTTCAAGAGTGTTGACAATTGAGTATAATTTATCCAATGCCACCTTAATGTTGGCTTGGCTGCTACATAGACTGTTGACCAGATAGTAGAGGTGAATTCCCTTGGTGAATAAAATGGACAACATTTTATAATTAGTTATTCCAGGTCGAGGGAGTAGAAATGAGCCATGACATTTTACATCAGGGCGGTTACATTTAGGGCGGCATGGTAGCGCATTGGTAGATTATAGCGCCAGAGACCCGAGTTCGATCCTGACTACGGGTGCTGTCTGTATGGAGTTTGTTCATTCAACCTGTGACCTCGTGGGTTTTCCCCGGGTGCTCTGATTTCCTCCACACTCCAAAGACATACAAGTTTGTATGTTAATTGGCTTCAGTAAAGTTTGTAAGTTGTCCCTAGTGTGTGTAGGATAGTGCTATTGTACGGGGATCACTGGTCGGCGCGGACTTGGTGGGCTCACAGGCCTGTTTCCATGCTGTATCTCTAAACAAAGCTAAATCACAGCACCATGAAACATTGGCCAAAGAGCAGATGCTGCTGCCTTTATCCTTCCCTGGCCACAATGCTATGAAGTCTATGATTGATTATATGTAATCTGTCCTTGGCACCAGCAGTCAAAGGCTGAACTTGTTGGCCAAAGGTACCAAAGAGAACTTGGGGGAATTATCTTCAGCCGCCGGTAGTTGGGATTGTGAGTGCCTTGGCTGAAGGGGATGGCGGAGGCAGAAGCAATAAGAACCTCAAAAGGGAATTGAATGATTGCTTGACATGAATAAAACATTTGCCAGGGTAAGAGTAGCGGAGTGAAACTAATTGGATAACTCAAAGAGTTGGCACAAATACCAGGGGTCAATTGGCCCCGTCCAGCTCTATAATATTCCATGATCCTATAAACCTAACTATCTCTGTGGCCTTTACCATGTAGAACACCAACAGATAAAAGATTAAGGGCCGATTCGCACGATTGGAAAATGGCCAGGGAGGCCAGCAGATCTGTCACTGCAGCAAAACATTCATTTTAATCCCAAGCCTTCAAATCAGCACACTGGAATATTTTTCTGGCCACGTTTCAAAATTTTTGCTTCCAATTTCTTGACTTATCTCTAATGCCTTGTGAAGTGAGTTGGTTTCCAGCGCCATTTAGTTTCAGTGAGAAAAAAAAATGAGAAAGCAAATTGGAAACAGAATATGAAAATGTATGCATCAAAGACCATTGTGTTTAACTCATGAATAAGCAGCTGTTGTCGCACATACTAATAGAGCTCGGCAAACTTTCTAAATGCTTTACAGATATTTCAAAAATACAAGGACTTTCTAACTTATGGCAATGGTGGCCTCAGTTTTTGCCGGCATGCGCGCGAGGGGTCTGGCAGAAGGCATCAGATCGATCAAGGCCAGGTGACACAAGAGACTGCAGATGCTGGAATCTTGAGCAAAAACGCAAAGTGCTGGAGGAACTCAGTGCGCCAGGCAACATCTGGGGGTGGACTGGACAGGCAACGTTTTGGTTCGGGACCCTTCTATAGCCTGATGAAGGAGATCCCAAACTAGAATTTCATCGGTCTATCCCTTCCTCGGGTGCTCCAAGGCCGACTGAGTTCCTCCAGCACGTTGTGCTTTCCATCAAGGTGTGAGATGCGGGGACATGGCAATCTCAATGGTGGCACCTCATTTAACTTTTTAGTTTGGTTTAGAGATACAGCAAGGAAACAAGCCCTTCAGCCCACTGAATCCGCACCGACCAGTGATCCCTGTACACTGGTACTATCCTACGCACCAGGCACATTTTATAAAATTGTAAATTGTCCCTAGTGTGTAGCATAGTGTTAGTCAATGAGGTGATCACTGGTCGGCATGGACTCGGTGGGCCAAAGGGCCTGTTTTCACGCTGTATCTCTAAAGTCAAAAGACAGGGCCAATCTTTCAATCTAGCCTTAATAATGTCAGAAATACCAAACAAAATGACATCTGTGAAAAGAAAATCAAGTTTCAATGTATTGGAAATATTGAATATTATATTAGACTATACAATTCAAAGACAGTCCAACAAACTTATTGGGCATGTAGCACATCTTCTTTCTTTCTCTGATACATCTTGCCAATGGCCATCCTCTGTGAAACTTTTGAGTTTGATAATCCTCATTCTTACTGCCTCATTCTTTATGAATCTTACTGCCATAAGTTGCAGTTCCAAATCTGCCACTCCATATCCTCATGGACACTAAATCTTTGCACTTCAAAAGGACGCGGGTTAACGGATTGCATAGAGACATAGACATAGAAAATATGTGCAGGAGTAGGCCATTCGGCCCTTCGAGCCAGCACCGCCATTCACTATGATCATGGCCGATCATACAAAATCAGTACCCCTTTCCTGCTTTCTCCCCGTATCCCCTGATTCCGTTAGCCCTAAGAGCTAAATTTAACTTTCTCCCTTGAATACAAGCAGTGAATTGCAGAGTTTGCGGAATATTTGGAGGGACAACCAACGGTTATTCATCATTCAACATTCTCCCCCATCCTCAACTTTGTGAAATTCTCTTTGATAATCACAGAAGCATGACAGCTCAGCAGGTGGTTATTTAGGAAGACAGTTATTCACATTACTCAGATGTTTTCTTGTCATTTCTTTTTAGTTTTTTTAGTTTTAGAGATACAGCACGGAAACAGGCCCTTCGGCCCACCGAGTCCGCACCAACCAGCGATCCCCACACATTAACACCATCCTACCTACACCTGGGACAATTTACGTAGATACCAAGCCAATTAACCTACAAACCTGCACTTCTTTGGAGTTGAGGTGGAAACCCATGCAGTCACAGGGAGAATGTACAAACTCTGTACGAATCCAGTCTCTGGCGCTGTGAGCGTTGTAAGACAGCAACTCTACCACTGTGCCACCTTGCTGGTACAGTCCAATTCTCTTTCAATTATCCAATAACTTTAAGATGAAGGTTGAATAAATAAGCTCTGAACAATAACAGTCTATTATTATTATTGTACTTTATCTGTTTATTTATTGTGTATATATATGGTCTACGGTCTATAGACACACTGAACTTTATCTCCCGTTCTGTACTAGGTTTACATATTCTGTTGTGCTGCAGCAAGTAAGAATTTCATTGTCCTATCTGGGACACATGACAATAAAACTCTCTTGACTCTTGAATCAGCCTCCATCACACTTTCAGGCAATCACTCCCAGATCATGATTACTCGAAATGTGAGAAGTCTTTTTCCCATTTCACCCGTGAGAAATAAGATTATTTTCACATAGAGAGCGTACAAACTCCATACAGACAGCATCTGTAGTCAGGATTGAACCCGGGTCTCTGGCGCTGTAAGGCAGTAACTCTACCGCTGCGCCACCGTGCCGCCCCACTGTTCAGGCAATAACATTGCTGAGACTTCAATAGCGTTCCAGTTTCTGGACCGTGATGTTTGGCCGGGGACATTAATTTTGTTCCCCTCTTCACATATGTTGCCTGACCTCTTTTCAGACATTTCTGCTCATGTAAGGAAACTCAGTAGGTCACGCAACATCTCTGGAGAACATGACCAGGTGACGTTTTGGGTCGGGACACTTCTCCTTCAGTGTATTAACCAGCATCTGCCATTCCCTGTTGCTACATTTCTGTGCATGTACCCCCTAGTATCACCTCCCTTCAACAGGAGCAGAGGCCAGTGTTCAGGCACCTCTCCATCATAATTGCTTCTAGGGTTGCTTTGCAGACAGTGAAAAGGGAAGAAGTAATGATAAGATCTGCCGTTTAGTTTATCAACAAGATCATGAGCCACAAAATGCTCGAACAAATCAATGTTAGGCAGCGTCCAAGGAGAAAAGGAACAGGTGACGTTTCGGGTTGGAACCCATCTTGAGACTTCAGACTGCCACGTCTGAAGAAGGGATCCGACCCGAAACGTCACCTATTCCTTTTCTCCACAGACGCTGCCTGACCCACTGAGTTGTTCCAGCATTTTGTGTCTATCTTTGGAATAAACCAGCATCTGCAGTTCCTTGCTGCACATGATCCTGAGCCATGTCCACAATCCCGGCCAACCATCGCATCCTGCTCTTTCCCCCAGAACGTAGCGGTGCTCAGGCTCGTATTTGCTCAGAGTCTGAAAAAAAAACACTCTGGGAAGAGAATACCAAATGCTTGCAGCTCAATGTAGCCTACTTTCCTCATACTAAGGATGAGAGGGCAGGGGGCATGTGGATGAGCAGAGATATGGGCACCACAGGAAATATTGAAGATGCATTACAAACTTGTCACAATCACAATCACAATAATACTTTATTAACCAAGTATGTTTTGCAACATACGAGGAATTTCATTTGCCAAGTCAGTCATACAAATAAAAAGCAACGGAACACAAGAAATACATTTTAACATTAACATCCATCACAGCGACTCCTCCACATTCCTCACTGTGATGGAAGGCAAAAAAATGTTCAATCCCTTCCCTTAATTCTCCCGCGGTCGGGAGGCTCAAGCCCTCCGTTGACGGGATGATCTTGACTCCCGTAGCCGGCGACGGGCCCTCCGCGTCAAGGCAATCAACTCCTGCATCGGGGGGATGTCCGCTCCCCCGCTCCGGACGATCGAACCCGCGCCGGTGCTGGTCGAACCTTCCGCGGCATTGGAGCTCCCGACATCCACGGTCTCACCCGAGACCCCGAGCTCTTGATGTAAAGTCTGCAGACCACGGTTGGAGCGATCCCAGGCAAGAGATTTACTCCGATGTCAGTTCACGCCCCGCGGTGAGGCCCGCGGTGAGTCTGAGGAGGCCTCCAGCTCCATCGATGGTAAGCCGCAGAGCGACCGGAGAATGCAATCCGAAAATTAATCGCATCTCCGACAAGGTAAGAAACTGAAAAAAAAAAAATCTCCGATCCCGACCCCTCCCCCCACATAAAACAAACCAGAGAACATTTACACAAACTTTTAACAAACACTAAAAATGTTTTAAAAAGACGAAAAGACAAACAGACTGTTGGCGGGGCTGCCAATTGTGCGGCGCCCCTTGTGTTATATGGCATGGAAACACGTCCTTCAGCCTCTCTTGTCCAACACGACCAAGATACCCCATCTAAGCCAGTCCCATTTGCCTGCTTTTGGCCAATATGCTTCTAAACATGTCCTGTCATATACCTGTACAAATGTCTTTTAAATGTCGTTACTCTCCTTGCCTCAATTGCCTCTCCGTCAGCTCGATCATTGAGGCATCACCCACAGTGTGAAAAACTAGACTTTGTGTTATTCCTCTCCAGTATTTGCAATGCTTGTTTTTTGCTTTGTTTTTTGATTTCCAATTAACTTAATTCACTTGATAATTCACGACGTGGCTGAAAGCACTGAAGCAGCAAATTCAGTGCGGGGCCAGTCACCAACCTGGCTGCGGTTATGAATATTTGTGCTTACAACCAGCTGTGTCTCTGCCCAAGTGTTAGATGGACAGGCAGCCACAACATTAGCATTTGCCCACCAACTTGGAAAACGGCCATGTTGGTCCTGTCCATAGCAAAGTAAATACAGTTAATTACCACACCATGAAACTCGCAACAATCATCAATAGAGTGATGAGACATGTCTCATTGGTATCACAATTTCTGAACTTAGAACATAGAACAGTACAGCACATGAACAGGCCCTTCGGCCCACAATGTCTGTACCAGACGTGATGCCAAGGCCTCGGCGGTGGTGGTGGAGCCTCGGCGGCGGTGGGGCCTCCCCGCTGGTGATTCCTCGCGGGTCGACCCTGGGTCGCCGGTCGATGAGAGCATGTGGAGGCCACCGTGAGGCAGGGGGGGAGGAAGAGCAGTAGACAATGGGGACCCGGCGTGGGGGGAATCGCTGTCGGGGAGAGGGGGGGAAGAACCATGGAAGAGCCGGCATACTTTGTAACGTTGTCAACGCCGCAGATGGCCGCTATTTGTATACATTGGGTATGCAAGCAAAGAACTTCATGGTGCCTGGTCACATGCGACAAGAAAATACAGTCCTTCTCTCCAGAGATGCTGCCTGTCCCGCTGAGTTACTCCAGCATTTTGTGTCTATTTGTGACAGTAAAGTTTTCCATTCCTCTTAACCCGCACATAACCCATATCCCTCATTTCCCTGCGTATCCATGCGCCCATCTTAAATTGCCACTATTCCATCTGCCCCACCACCATCAACAGCAGCATGTTCCAGGCACTTACCACCCTCTGTGTAATAAACGTGCTCCACACATCTTTCAAATATAGCCCCTTTCAATTGAAAGCTATGCTCTGTAGTATTTGCTATTTTTATCTGTGGAAAAAGAATGAATGAATGAATGAATAAGTTTATTGGGCAAGTATGTACACATACAAGGCATTTACCTTGGTGCTCTACTAGCAAGTAACAACACAACATAGAGTAACAATTAAGAATGACACATAAAACATTAAAACATTAAGCATAAAACATTATAGTTTAAGCATGGGAATGAAATAAAATACCAAATGAATGAAATAAAATTAACCTACAAAGGCTCTGACTGTCTACTCTATCTAAGTCTCTCATAATTTTATAAACTTCTATCAGTTCTCCCCTCGACCTCTGATGCTTCAGAGAAAACAATCCATGTTAAGTTTAGTTTAGTTTAGAGATTCAACGCGGAAGCAGGCCCTTCGGCCCACCGAGCCCGCACTGACCACGATCCCTGCACACTAACACTGCCCTACACACACTAGGGACAATTTAATATTTACACCGCCAATTAACCTACAAACCTGTACGTCTTTGGAGTGTGGGAGGAAGCCGAAGATCCCGGAGAAAACCCATGGGGTCACGGGGAGAATGTACCAACTCCGTGCAGACAGCAACTGTCGTCGGGGTCGAACCCAGGTCTCTGGCTCTGTAAGGCAGCAGCTCTACCGCTGCGCCACTGTGCCACCTTGTTGTGTCTAACCAACCTCCCCTTGTTGCTCAAGTTATTAACGTTGAATGTTGCTGCCTGATCTCATTTTAGTTTCCACATTTTGAATGATACCTAACGTTAACCGACCTTCAAAAATTGACCAAGGATACAGCACACGTCACAGGAAAGACTTCAAACCTTCGTTACCTTTTAGGTTCACTTAACCATATAACCATATAACCATTACAGCACGGAAACAGGCCATCTCGGCCCTTCAAGTCCGTGCCGAACATTTTTTTTTTTTTTTTTAATTAAAAAAAAAAATAATAATACTTCCACCTAGTCCCATCTACCTGCACTCAGACCATAACCCTCCATTCCCATCCATATACCCATCCAATCTATTTTTAAAGGAAAAAATCGAACCAGCCTCCACCACTTCCACTGGAAGCTCATTCCACACAGCTACCACTCTCTGAGTAAAGAAGTTCCCCCTAATGTTACCCCTAAACTTCTGTCCCTTAATTCTCAAGTCATGTCCCCTTGTTTGAATCTTCCCTACTCTCAATGGGAAAAGCTTATCCACGTCAACTCTGTTAAGAGGACTCTTTCATTCTGTTGCTCATTCGGGAGCTCGAGAAAGGAGGAACGATGTCCCTTTGTAAGCACTGCTGCACTTTAAATAGAAACAAAACACCGGGGCATGAAAGCATGAGAGATACTCTGGAGTGTGTGATTTGAATGAGAAGGGGACCCCCTGCAGTCACTGCCTGACAATTCCTGTCAAACCCCTGTCGTGCAACACTGTGCTTGCCATCAACGGCAGCTTCTGCAGCTCTGACAGGCTGCAGGCAACAAACACCGTCTCGGAGAGATACCTCAGGATAATAGCACCAACAGATTGCTGTTGAGGCTTAATTACAATGATCAATCCTAAAGAGAAATTGTTAATAAGAAGAACTTCTGTAGAAGGAGTTGTATAAGAAGGACAAATGTTATTCATTTCCATGAACTCTTGAGGGTCGTCAGAAAAGGGGCTAGAAAAACAAAAACACGGGGATGTTTAACATCCTAGTCCACCAGATCGCGACATTGTTTTAGATTGACGCTGCCCACCTGGGTATTCCCTTGTGTATAGTCCTTTCGAACGCACAAGTGTGCTCTCCCTCTCATGAGGGACAACCTGTGTGGGTTGTTGTCGCCAGGATGGTGCTTGAGCTAACAGGGCCACAGTCCCCTACACAAAGAAGGGACTTTGCATGCTGTCCAGAGCAACATACATACTTGCTTGGTGGGAGGTTTGAAGTCTTGATCTTTGAACACCATTTCAAAGAGGGATCTAGGAGCGCAGGTTCATGGTTCCTTGGAGGTGGAGTCACAGATAGATTGAGTGGTCAATAAAGCTGTTGGCACATTGGCCATCATCAGTCAGAGTATTGAGTATAGATGTTGGGAGGTCATAGTACAGTTGTTTAAGACGTCGGTGAGCCCGCATTTAGAGTATTGTGTTCAGTTCTGGGCACCATATTATAAGAAAGACTAAAATTAAGTGGGACCCGTTGTGTCCCAGCTTCACAAGGGAGGGCTGGTCCCCCAACGCAATATTCCACCTCTCCACCAATTCCAATATTGCTGGCCAGTGGGGGGGGGGGGGGGCTTTCTGAAGCGCTAGCATGGTGTTGTGGGCCAAGTGGACTGGTTTCCAGAGGGCTAGTATGGACATTGTGGGCCAAATGGATTCTTGGGCTGGCAGCTCAGTCACTGAGCACTCATACACACACTCACACACACATACACTCACACACACACACACACACACACACACACACACACACACACACACACACACACACACACACACACACACACACACACACACACACACACTCTCACAAACACACACACACACACACACACACACTCACACTCACACACACATACACTCACAAACACATACACACACATATACTCACGTCAAAAACCTTGGCGTGATATTTGACTCAGCACTGAAATTTGACAAACAAGTCAATGCCGTGGTAAAAGCTAGCTTCTTTCAGCTTCGGACGATAGCTAAAATAAAACAATTCCTCCACTTTGATGACCTCGAACAGATCATCCACACATTTATTTCCTCCATCCTAGATTACTGCAACTCTCTTTACACTGGCATCAGCCAATCTTCCCTGTCCCGCCTGCAACTGGTCCAAAACGCTGCAGCGAGACTCCTGATGGGCACCCGAAAAAGGGACCACATCACCCCGATCCTGGCCTCTCTCCACTGGCTCCCTGTGTGGTTCCGTATACATTTCAAGATCCTCCTCTATGTCTACAAAGCCCTCAATGGGCTTGCCCCCACCTACATCAAAAGTCTTCTTACCCACCACTCCACCTCCAGGTCCCTCAGATCGGCCGACTTGGGGTTGCTGAATATCCCGCGGACTAGGCATAAGCTCAGGGGCGACCGCGCCTTTGCGGTTGCAGCTCCTAGACTGTGGAACAGCATCCCCCTTCCCATCAGAACTGCCCCCTCCATCGACTCCTTTAAGTCAAGACTAAAAACTTATCTATACTCCCAAGCCTTCCTTGACGTCCTCTGAACGAGGGCTATATGTATACATGTATGTAGTTTGTTTGTTTATACTATTCTTATAACAAATGTAAAGCACTTTGGCCAACGAGAGTTGTTTTTTAAATGTGCTATATAAATAAATGTGACTTGACATACCCTCACAAACACATAAATTCACACACTCACACACTCACACACTCACACTCACAAACACACACTCACACACTCACACACACACTCACTCACAATCACACTCACACACACACATAAACTCACAAACACATACACACACACTCACTGACTCTCACACCATATATATGGCAGTAAACTTTCTTGAATACTCACACGGCTGAGCGCGGCCTCTCCACTTTGGACATGTCCACTAAGCGGAAGTCACAAAATGAGCAGGACTTTTGAACCAAACACAGTCGGACATAATAAAGCATTGCAGTTTCAAGCACAGGCAGGGCAGCAGGCCAAACAACTCATGGCATTATCATTAAGGGTTAACAAATCATTTATTGCAAGTACATTGCGGACTCACAGTTCAGTTGATTCACAGTTTAGAATGAGAGTCATGGCCCCTACCTCGTGATCTTGCAGAGTGACTGAGTCACATCCAGGCATCCAGGGTTTTATAGTCCTGCCCCCCCCCCCCCCAGGAAGGGGCATTACCTTCATCGTGGTGATTGACAGGCGAGAGGATCTCAAGGTTTTTTAAACACTCATAACTTGTTTTATTTTTCATCAATGGGAAACATCCTCGGGGCCTGCTCAGCGGAGGAGGACTGTGAGTAAGGTGGCCAAAAACCATAGCGATATATGGTAGCGTTTTTTTCTAAAAGTCAATATACAGCGCAGACAGGAAGTGGTCAAGATGAGACTTTTAATTATATAGATGTTGTCAAGCTGAAAAGGATACAGAGATTCATGAGGATGTTGCCAGGATTAGAGGAACTGAGCTGTAGGGAGAGGTTGAGTAGACTGGTACTCTATTCCTTGGAGCGCAGGAGAGTGAGGGGTGATCTTGTAGAGGTGTATAAAATCATGAGGGGAATAGATTGGGTAGATACACAGGGTCTCTTACCTAGAGTAGTTGATTTGAGGACCAGAGGACATCGGTTGAAGGTGAAGGGGAAAAGATCTGAGGGGTAATTTTTTCACACAAAGGGTGGTGGGTGAATGGAACAAGCTGCCAGAGGAGATAGTTGAGGCTGGGACTATCCCAACATTTAAGAAACAGTTAGACAGGGATTAGGATAGGTTTGGAGGGATATGGACCAAACGTGGGCAGGTGGGACTAGTGTATCTAGGACATTGTCGGCCGGTGTGGGCAAGTTGGGTCGAAGGGCCTTTTTCAACACTATCACTCTATGACTTTGACTATTTCTCAGATGCCCAACTGCATTGACGACTATGATGCATTTCATCACATAATGCTCACCTATAGAGAAAGGTGGCTCCCCATTGGAAAGTGGTCATCCTGGATCTGTATCATTGGAGGGTTGTTTCATGCAGCAGAAGCAGAAGAAAGTTGGCAGAGGACTTTTATCTTGCTGATGGTCAGTGCAAGGTCCACTGTTTCATCTACTTTCAACCACTGATGCACAGCCCGATCAGCCCCTGACCCGTTACTAATCCTTTCAATCTATTGTTTCATAAGGTCATAAGTGATCAGAGCGGAATTAGGCCATTCGGCCCATCGTCATCTCTGCCATTAAATCATGGCTGATCTACCTCTCCCTCCTAACCCTGACACCCGCACTAATCAAGAATCTATCAATCTCTGCCTTAAAAATATTCATTGACGGCCTCCACAGCCTTCTGTGGCAAAGAATTCCACAGATTCACAACCCTCTGACTAAAGAAATTCCTCCTCATCTTCCTAAAGCAGGGATCGGCAATCTGCGGCCCGCAGGCGTCGAATGCTACGAATGTGGCCCGTAACCCGAAATCATCCGCCCGCAGGCAGTTTTTTCCCGTAATCATCTGGCCTGCAGACTTCCGTCATCTCCGGTACCTGGAAGGTGATTTTCGGAACGAAGTTCGGTGAAACACTGTGAAAAAGGCGCATTAATCTTGCTGCCATCGCCTTGCATTAGGCCGGGCTCCTCCTCCCGGGCCCAAGGCCGCGGCACCCAGGCGCGGTGATGCAAGGATGCAAGGAAGCCTGCGCTGGTGGCCACAATGGCAGAGCCACCGAGCGCAGTCGAGCGCCGAGCTCTGGCTTTGCCGCATCCTGCGCAAAGCCACCGGCACAGCCGCGCACCTTCTGTGTCTGGGCTTCACTGTCGGGATCGGTGTTGTCAATAGGCCGGGGACAAGTGAGTGTGAGTATTTGAGCCATCGCCTTCAGGACAGAGCCAAGGCAATGGTCCGTAGGTACGCCATGTTTGTGAGCGCCCGCAACTAGGGGCCAGTGCGTCGTCGAAGGGGCAGGATCAATGTGAACACGTAATTTGATGTCTGCCATCCGGGGCGGGATGGGGGCGGGATCCAAGTGTACACGTGGTAGATGTGGCCCGCCATCCGCTCACATACATGCGTCCCGCCCCCAATGCAGAACAACGTTGCCGACCCCTGTCCTAAAGGAATGTCCTTTAATTTTTAGACTATGACCTCTTGTCCTAGACTCTCCCACCAGTTCCACCAAGATCAATAGCCAGTGGGCATCGGGTAAAGCCAGGATCACTGGTCGATTTGCTTCTGTTCTGTCTCCATTGGGATGCAGTGATTCATTGTAACCAGGATGGCTTAGCCTGGATTACATCGTGAATTCCGCTTACACTGGTGAACAAACCTGCTTTATCACAGCACCACAGAATCGATTACCACTCAAACCATCTGGGATCCCATATTTCATCTTAAAAGGCCAATCTCCGCTCATATCTGGTTCAAAAATACGGAGAGCTCTAGGACCCTGGCAGAAATCTGTTTTTTTGTATTCCTGTAAACACCAGCTGTGTGCAGGCAGTTTCAATAAATGTTAAACTCACTGTTACTGACTTTATAATTACAAGTCAGCCCAGTTGACACCATCGAGTTATTGAATTCACATGACTGAATTAAGTCACGTTCATGTGATAGGAGAAGAATTAGGCCATTCGGCCCATCAAGTCCACTCCGCCATTCAATCATGGCTGATCCGTCTCTCCCTTCTCACCCCATTCTCCTGCCTTCTCCCCATAACGCTTAAAACCTGTACTAATCAAGAATCCATCTATCTCTGCCTTAAATATCTCTACAGCCTTCTGTGACAAAGAATTCCACAGATTCACCACCCTCTGACTAAAGAAATTTCTCCTCATCTTCCTAAAAGAACATCCTTTAATTCTGAGGCTATGAACTCTAGTCCTAGACTCTCCCACTAGTAGAAACATCCTCTCCACATCAACTCTCTCCAAGCCTTTCACTAATTCTTCAAAACTCCAGCAAATATAGGCCCAGTACCTTCAAACACTCATCATAGGTTAACCTACTCATTCCTGGGATCATTCTTGTAAACCTCCTCAAGATTCTCTCCAGAGCCAGCATATCTTTCCTCAGATATGGTGCCCAAAATTACTCACAATATTCCAAATGCGGCCTGATCAGCGCCTTATAGAGCCACCGCATTGCATCCCGGTTTTTGTATACAAGCCCTCTTGAAATAAATGTGTTTGCTTTCTTTACTACTGATTTGACTTGCAGATTAATTTTTGGGGAATCCTACATGAACACTCCCAAGTCCATTTGCACCTCCGATTTCAGGATTCTCACCCCATTTAGAAAATAGTCTATGCTTTTATTCCTACTACCAAAATGCATGACTCCACACTTTGCTACACCATATTCCATCTGCCACTTCTCTGCCCACTCTCCCAACCTGTTCAAGTCCTTCTGCAGAGTCCCTGCTCTCTCTACACAACCTGCCCCCTCCACCTATTTTTGTATCATCCGCAAACTTGGCCACAAAGCCTGCAATCCCCTGTCCAAATCAGCAATATACAACGTGAAGAGTAGCGGCCCCAGCACTGAGCCCTGCTGAACTCTGCTAGTCACTGGCAGCCTACCAGTAAAAGGCTCCTTTATTGCCACTCTTTGCCTTCTGCCATCAAGCCAAAATCATATACATTGCTGATAAATGTGAGGTACTACATCTCGGCAGGACAAATCAAAATAGGACGTACATGGTAAATGGTAGAGAATTGAGGAATGCAGTTGAACAGAGGGATCTAGGAATAACTGTGCATAGTTCCCTGAATGTGGAATCTCATGTAGATAGGGTGGTAAAGAAAGCTTTTGGGGTGCTGGCCTTTATAAATCAGAGCATTGAATATAGAAGTTGGGATGTAATGTTAAAATTGTACAAGGCATTGGTGAGGCCAATTCTGGAGTATGGAGTACAATTTTGGTCGCCTAATTATAGGAAGGATGTCAACAAAATAAAGAGAGTACAGATTTACTAGAATGTTGCCTGGGTTTCAGCAACTAAGTTACAGAGAAAGGTTGAACAAGTTAGGTCTTTATTCTTTGGAGCGCAGAAGGTTAAGAGGGTACTTGATAGAGGTCTTTAAAATTATGAGCGGGTTAGTCAGAGTTGACGTGGATAAGCTTTTTCCATTGAGAGTAGGGAAGATTCAAACAAGGGGACATGACTTGAGAATTAAGGGACAGAAGTTTAGGGGGAACATTAGGGGGAACTTCTTTACTCGGAGAGTGGTAGCTGTGTGGAATGAGCTTCCAGTGGAAGTGGTGGAGGCTGGTTCGATTTTATCCTTTAAAAATAGATTGGATGGGTATATGGACGGGAAAGGAATGGAGGGTTATGGTCTGAGTGCAGATAGATGGGACTAGGGGGACGTATTTATTTAAAAAATAAAAAATAAAAAATAAAATGTTCGGCACGGACTTGAAGGGCCGAGATGGCCTGTTTCCGTGCTGTAATGGTTATATGGTTATATGGTTATGTTAAAGAAGAAACTGCAGATGCTGGAAAATCAAAGGTACACAAAAATGCTGGAGAAACTCTGCGGGTGCAGCAGCATCTATGGAGCGAAGGAAATAGGCAACGTTTCGGGCCGAAACCCTTCTTCAGACTGATGGGGGGTGGGGAGAAGAAAGGAAAAAGGCGGAGGAGGAGCCCGAGGGCTGAAGGATGGGAGGAGACAGCCCGAGGGCTGAGGAAGGGGAGGAGACAGCAAGGGCTAACAGAATTGGGAGAATTCAATGTTCATGCCCCCAGGATGCAGACTCGCCAAGCGGAATATGAGGTGCTGTTCCTCCAATTTCCGGTGTTGCTCGCTCTGGCCATGGAGGAGATCCAGGGCAGAGAGGTCGGATACAGAATGGGAGGGGGAGTTGAAGTGCTGAGCCACCGGGTGGTCAGGTTGGTTATTGCGGACCGAGCGGAGGTGTTCGGCGAAACGATCGCCAAGTCTCCGCTTGGTCTCACCGCTGTAGATCAGCTGGCATCTAGAGCAGCGGATGCAATAGATGAGGTTTTCGGCGAAACGATCGCCAAGCCTCCGCTTGGTCTCACCGATGTAGATCAGCTGACATCTAGAGCATCTGGACTACACTTCTTCCCACACTGCTTCCTGTAAGGACTCCATCCCCTACTCCCAATTCCTCCGTCTATGCCGCATCTGCTCACAGGATGAGGCGTTCCACACCAGGGCATCTGAAATGTCCTCATTCTTCAGGGAACGGGGGTTCCCTTCCTCCACCATAGATGAGGCTCGCACCAGGATCTCTTCCATACCCCGCAACACTGCTCTCTCTCCCCATCCTCCCACTCGCAACAAGGGCAGAGTCCCCCTAATCCTCACCTTTCACCCCACCAGCCGTCACATACAACAAGTAATTCTCCGTCAGTTTCGCCACCTCCAACGTGACCCCACCACTCGCCACATCTTCCCATCTCCCCCCATGTCTGCCTTCCGCAAAGACCGCTCCCTCCGCAACTCCCTTGTCAATTCTTACCTTCCCTCCTGTACCACCCCCTCCCCGGGCACTTTCCCTTGCAACCGCAAGAGATGCAACACTTGTCTCTTCACCTCCCCCCTCGACTCCATTCAAGGACCCAAGCAGTTGTTCCAGGTGCAACAGAGGTTCACCTGCATCTCCTCCAACCTCATCTATTGCATTCACTGCTTTAGATGTCAGCTGATCTACATTGGTGAGACCAAGCTTGGCGATCGTTTCGCCGAACACCTCCGCTCGGTCCACAATAACCAACCTGACCTCCCGGTGGCTCAGCACTTCAACTCCCCCTCCCATTCCGTATCTGACATCTCTGTCCTGGGTCTCCTCCATGGCCAGAGCGAGCAACACCGGAAATTGGAGGAACAGCACCTCATATTCCGCTTGGGGAGTCTGCATCCTGGGGGCATGAACATTGAATTCTCCCAATTCTGTTAGCCCTTGCTGTCTCCTCCCCTTCCTCAGCCCTCGGGCTGTCTCCTCCCATCCCTCAGCCCTCGGGCTCCTCCTCCGCCTTTTTCCTTTCTTCTCCCCACCCCCCATCAGTCTGAAGAAGGGTTTCGGCCCGAAACGTTGCCTATATCCTTCGCTCCATTGATGCTGCTACACCCGCTGAGTTTCTCCAGCATTTTTGTGTACCTTCATATACATGCTGGTATCTGCCCTTTGATTCCATGGGCTCTCATCTTCCTTAGCAGGCTCCTATGTGGCACCTTATCAAAGGCTTTCTGAAAATCTAGGTATACAACATCTACTGACTCTCCTTTGTCTGTCCTGCTAGTTACTTCTTCAAAGAATTCCAGCAAATTTCTCAAGCAAGAACTCCCCTTCACATAACCATGCTGATTTTGGCCTATTTTTTCGTGAACTTCTAAGTACCCCTTAACCTCATCCTTTATAATGGACTAAAATCTTACCAACCACCGAAGTCAGACTTACCAGCCTATAGTTCCCACTATTCTGCTTTGCTCCCTTCTTGTGCAGAGGGGTAATATTGGCAATTTTTCAATCATGTGGAACCACTCCTCGCTCCAGTGATTCGTGAAATATCACTGTCAATGCCATTCAAGATGCCATTCATGAATCAAGTCAAGAGTGTTTGGACTTTAGAGTTTAGACAACGTGGAAACAGGCCCTTCGGTCCACTGAGTCCGCGCCGACCAGCGACCATCCCGTACACTAGCACTATCCTAAACATACTTGGGGACAATTTGCAATTTACAGAAGCCAATTCACCTACAAACCTGCACGTCTTTGGAGTGTGTGAGGAAACCGGAGCACCCAGAGAAAACCCACGCGGTCACGGGGAGAGCATACAAACTCCATACAGACAGCACCGGTAGTCAGGATTGAACCCGGGTCTCCGGTGCAGTAAGGCAGCATCTCTACCACTGCACCACCGTGCCCATAACTTACAAACCTACACGTCTTTGGAGTGTGGGAGGAAACCGGAGCACCCAGCGGAAAACCCACGTGGTCACGGTGAGAACGTACGAACTCCGAACAGACAGCACTCAGACTTAGTGAGCTGAAAGGCTTTTTTTCTGCGCTCTATCTCTAACATCTCTAGCATCTAACTACTGTAACATCTGCTGTGCTCACCCAGTGCTCAGTGTTTCTGCAAACGCAGCCAACAGTTTCACTCTGAGCTGCCTCCTCAACTTGGGGACAATGATGGAGAAACAAAAAAATGCTGGTATTGTCACTGATGTCCACATCCCACGACTGAACAAGAGAAACATAAGGTCAAAACCAGTTCCACTGTTCACATCCCTATATACAGTACCTCCTGTTATCACCTCTTCACCAGTCAACAGTGGGACATTAGGGGTTCCATCCCTCCTTGGTCATCTGTTGCCGCCCTCATTTCTTCTGGTCTTCACCTACCTCCAGTTCTTTCCCCCTCCTCCCCCCACCCCCCCACCCCCTCACCCCACCCCTTGTCTGAAGTAAGGTCCTGACCCGAAATGTTTCCCATCCTTTTTCTCCAGAGATGCTGCTTAACCCGCTGAGTTACTCCAGCACTTTGTGTCTATCTTTGGTATAAACCAACATCTGCAGTTCCTTCCAACACAGATGTAGATCTACATCGGCGAGACCAAGCGCAGGTTCGGCGAACGTTTCACTGAATACATCCGCTCAGTCCGTCTTAACCTACCTGATCTCACGGTGGCTCAGCACTTCAACTCCCTCTCCCCATTCCCAATCTGACCTTTCTGTCCTGGGCCTCCTCCATTGTCAGTGTGAGGCCCGGCGCAAATTGGAGGGGCAGCACCTCATATTTCACTTGGGTAGTTTACACCCCAGCGGTATGAACATTGACTTCTCTAACTTCAGATAGCCCTTGCTTTCTCTCTCTCTCCATCCCCTCCTCCTTCCCAGTTCTCCACCAGTCTTACTGTCTCCGGCTACAATCTATCTTTGTCCCACCCACTCCCCTGACTTCAGTCTGAAGAAAGGTTTTGACACAAAACATCGCCCATTCCTTCTCTCCAGAGATGCTGCCTCACCCGCTGAGTTACTCCAGCATTTTGTGTCTACCTTCGATTTAAACCAGCATCTGCAGTTCTTTCTTACGCATCTGCTGTTCCTTCCTACAAAGCTCAAACCCAGTGGCCTGGATATTGGCAATGGTGCAATGGTGCAATGGTGCTTTATTGTCACATGTACCGAGGTGCAGTAAAATTGTTTTGTTTACCTAGAGTTCAATAAAAATATTATAATATATAAGTACAATCATGCTTAAGTACAAGTGACCAAGAATAGTACACTCAGATAGTAGACAAGTGGTCATGATTTGACACCATTTTCCATGACTCAGGTAAAGTTGCTGCAAATGTAGAATGCATAACCTGGCCATAAAGGCCCATTGTCCTGGCAGAGTTGCAGGCTCAGCCTGACCAAGTGAAGTTGTTGGTGTCCTCCACTGCTGCTCCACCGCTCCATCCCGCTGCAGGCCGCGTCCCATCCGATCCTGCCCCAGGCTGCGATGTAATTTTTTTTATAGTTCCGATTAGAGATACTGCGCTGAAACAGGCCCTTTGGCCCACTGAATCTGCATTGACCAGCGATCCACGCACATTAACTCTACCCTACACACTCTAGGGACCATTTGTGGATAAATGTGAGGTTATCCACTTTGGTGGCAAAAACAGGAAAGCAGACTATTATCTAAATGGTGGCTGATTAGGAAATGGGGAGATGCAGCGAGACCTGGGTGTCATGGTACACCAGTCATTGAAAGTAGGCATGCAGGTGCAGCAGGCAGTGAAGAAAGCGAATGGTATGTTAGCTTTCATAGCAAAAGGATTTGAGTATAGGAGCAGGGAGGTTCTACTGCAGTTGTACAGGGTCTTGGTGAGACCACACCTGGAGTATTAAGTACAGTTTTGGTCTCCAAATCTGAGGAAGGACATTATAGCCATAGAGGGAGTGCAGAGAAGGTTCACCAGACTGATTCCTGGGATGTAAGGACTTTCATATGAAGAAAGACTGGATAGACTTGGCTTATACTTGCTAGAATTTAGGAGATTGAGAGGGGATCTTATAGAAACGTACAAAATTCTTATGGGGTTGGACAGGCTAGATGCAGGAAGATTGTTCCCGATGTTGGGGAAGTCCAGGACAAGGGGTCACAGCTTAAGGATAAGGGGGAAATCCTTTAAGACCGAGATGAGGAAAAACTTTTTCACACAGAGAGTGGTGAATCTCTGGAACTCTCTGCCACAGAGGGTAGTTGAGGCCAGTTCATTGGCTATATTTAAGAGGGAGTTAGATGTGGCCCTTGTGGCTAAAGTGATCAGGGGGTATGGAGAGAAGGCAGGTACGGGATACTGAGTTGGATGATCCGCCATGATCATATTGAATGGCGGTGCAGGCTTGAAGGGCCGAATGGCCTACTCCTGCACCTATTTTCTATGTATCTATGTATCTATGTATTTACACATTTAGCAAGCCAATTCGCCTACAATCCTGTGTGTCTTTGGAGTGTGGGAGGAAACCGAAGATCTCGGAGAAAACCCATGCAGGTCAAGGGGAGAGCGTACAAACTCCGTACAGAAGCACCCGTAGTTGGGCTTGAACCAGGGTCTCCTGAGCTGCAAGCACTGTAAGACAGCAACTCTACTGCTGCGCCGCCATGCTGCCTAATGGTTTCTCTGCTTCAACCCCCTGCACCATTTCATTTTTTTGCTGGATTCACAGAACGGGCCGGGGGAGGCGGTTGGGGGGGGGGGGGGGGGGGGGAGGGAGGGGTTGTTAAAAATCGTTGCAGTGGGATTTTGTCTGGAGGATCATCAATGCATCCTCAACGGTTCCCTAGCAACGTGAACTGAATGCCATGGTTCATCGTTTCAGCAGCTTGCATGAACAGCCTCTCCATTACAATGCAGCGGTGTTTCCCAGTGGCAGCAGCAACCTCATACATTGCTTCTTCCACTAAGCCCTTTTGGAAATGATAATGTGTGACTAATTTAGATTTTTCATTTCCAAAACAGAGAACAAATGACGGGTTAGAGTTTGCCAGAGTCGGACAGCCACACCATCTGTTATCATTTAAACAGTCCACCAGGAGATCTTTTAGTGTTTGAATAACTACGATCAGAGAGCCACGGAAATTGTTATGTTGACTATAGGAACTCTCTTGGACAAGGGCACTGGAGCAACTCTGCACGGTAAGTGCGGTCCGCACTTGCTGATGCAGTTTGACACTTTACCAACCTTCCTGCACCCAAAAGATGTAAGGCGACACAGTGTCGCAGCTGTGAGAGTTGCTGCCTCACAGTGTCAGGGATCTGGGGTTTGATCCTGACTTCGGGTGCTGTCTGTGTAGAGTTTGCACGTTCTCCCTGTGGAGAGCGTTTGCATGTTCTTCCTCCAGGAGCTCTGGTTTCCTCCCACATCCAAACGACGTGCGGTTTGTTGGTTAATTGGCTTCTGTAAAAATTGCCCCAAGTGTGTAGAATGCGATTGTGGGATAACGTAGAACTAGTGTGAATGAGTGATAAATGGTCGACATAGATTTGTGGGCCAAAGGGCCTGTTTCCATGCTGTGAGACTCGATGACACTCAGGTAGAAGACAGTCAGGTTACAATGGTTGTTCCTGTCTATAGTTAAGTCCACGAGGGAGGGAAAGCAAAAGAGGGAACATGATCGCCCATCTGATCATCTGATGTTCGTGTGGATGAGAAGTCCTGGAGAAGTCAGGTCCTCAACACTAGGGATATATCCAAAGCAGAAATAAAGTGGAAAAGACAAGAAGTTGTAACAGAGGTAAGACCCACCATTTAACTGGGAACACAGAGCAGGAATTCCTTGTTCTAATAAGACCTTTCAAGGTAAGCATTCTAAAGCCCCTGTCCCACGATAATAATAATAATAATAATCATTTTATTTACTGGCGCCTTTCTAAAACCCAAGGACACCTTACAATGCATAGAATCACAAAAAAATACAAAACACATAATTGGAATAAATTAAATATAAAAACACCACAGTACACAAATCAAGGACAGAATTCAATTTCAAGAGCACCAAAAGAAAATAAGAAACACAATTTGAGGAGAGAGCAGCGGCGACCAATTCGCGCCAGCGTCCATTCTCCCCTCCGACCGCCATCTTGTACACGGACTAACAGGCACAGCACACAAAATCATCCCCCCACAATGACCACCACTGTGGGGGAAGGCACAATGTCCAGTCCCCAACCCAGTTCTCCCCAGAGTCAGGCCCAATGAGTCCACCACAGTTGCCTCTACGGAGGCCCAATGTTCCTGGCCGTCGGGAGAGTCCTCGCAGCGGCGGGAACGGCTGGTTCCCCAGCGGAGTCGATGGCACCTGAAGCCGACAGGGCCGCGCCGATTTGGAGCCACGAGGCTCCCGATGTTGGAGTCGGCGCCGCCGCCCGCGGCTGGTCGCTCCGCAGACCCGCAGCCCGGAGGTGTTGATGTCGGCGGTCAGCGCATACCGGAGCTCCAGCGCGTCGATCTAGCGCGGCGACCCAGGCAAGGCATCGCCCGCTACGCTCTCCGATAGCGCTCCAGCGCTGTGCCGCCACCGAAGCTGAAGGTGCTGGGCGGTCCCTGTCAGGAAATGGCGCTCCATGCCCGCTGGTAGGCCACGAGGACGGGTCGACGAGGCAGCCTGGAGAAAAAGCTGCCTCACCGACCAGGTAGGGACCCAGAAATAGTTTCCCCCTTACCCCCCCACATTAACAGTCAAAACCCCCCAAACAAACAAAGAAATAAAAAACACTAAAACTGTTAGTGTGCAAGTTTACCCAAGTTTACCCAAGATGCAAGTTTACCCAAGAGCTCTCCCGAGTTTAAAAAAAATCAAACTCGTGGTACTTCATCACGAGTATTATTTTACTCCTGGAAATTTTTCACACTGTTGAAAAAACTTCACGAGTTACCGCGTTTCCTGAGTACCTGCCGTTAGCGTTACGAGCCGCTACGAGACCAGGGGCCACAGTTTAAAAATAAGGAGTAAGCCATTTAGAACGGAGATGAAGAAACACTTTTTCGCACAGAGAGTGGTGAGTCTGTGGAATTCTCTGCCTCAGAGGGTGGTGGAAGCAGGTTCTCTGGATGCTTTCAAGAGAGAGCTAGATAGGGCTCTTAAAAATAGCGGAGTCAGGAGATATGGGGAGAAGCCAGGAACGGGGTACTGATTGGGGATGATCAGCCATGATCACATTGAATGGCGGTGCTGGCTCAAAGGGCCGAATGGCCTACTCTTGCACCTATTGCCGATTGTCTATTGAGATGTCCACGAGCTCCAAAGTACCCGCTACGTACATTCTACGTACTTACCACGAGTTTGATTTTATTTAAACTCGGGAGAGCTCTTGGATAAACTCGCATCGTGGGACAGGCCCTGAACACTTAGAGCACTCTTACAAATGCAATCATGGAATTAGATAAAGAGGCAGTACTCATACACATTGCACCATATATATATATATATATATATATATATATATTATTATTATTTCTTCTTTTTTCTCTCTCTCTCTCTCTCTCTCTCTCTCTCTCTCTCTCTC
>CM075977.1:202419474-202480499 GCA_038087875.1 Malacoraja senta | reverse complement strand
AGCCGGCCAACCTACTCTTTGGAGAGGACCTCGCCAAGCGTGTCAAGGACATGGATGACGAGGCAAAGATTGTGGGCTTGATCAAACCACCGGCGGTCGGCAAGTTTCCAAAAAAGAAAGTACCCCTACAAACGAGGCTTGACCAGGAACAAGTCGGCTGGCAATGCAGATGCGCAGGAGCATTCTGCAGCGGGAACACGGTCAAACGTCGGCTTTCCCGCCAGGAGCCGGGGACAACGTGATCCACCAGGTACCAAGGAGGTAGGTGGGCCTGGTTCTCAGGTGCACATATCAAATGTGACACAACTTAAATCTGGGGTACATTACATCTGTTCTGGGATGAATGGAAGCAAATTACCTCAGCTCTGTTTATACAGTGTTATTCAAGTGTTTCGAATGGATTTCAATCCAAATTGTGATTTGCACATTCAGCATGTTCCTGGGAGAACTGTTCAGTTTTCATTAACAGAACAGATGGATGTTTAGACTGCGCTTGGAAGCTTATGTGATAAAGGTGTACTTGTAAAGTAGGTTCACAAACCCCATCAATTTGTGTCTAATATTTTCCCAGGCCAAAAAAGGATGGGGGTTGTAGTATAGACATTGTAAGATGGAATTGTCACTGCCAAGCAACTGGGTCAAGAGGATGCTATATGGCGACTATAGAGCTTAAAGATGCGCATTACTCAATGTCTGTTTATTTGCAGGATAGAGGATATTTGAAATTCACCTGGATGGATCAACTATGGCAACAAAATTGTTATAACCAAAAATAGGCATGCCGAGAGGCCAGGGTCAGGTGCTCATGGCTTATCTCGATGATATCTTGATTACAGGGGTATCCAAGAGAACAGCTGAAGTAACCGTTGGTAGTTGTTAAATCCAATTTTCAAAGATTGGGCATTATTCATCCAGTGAAATGCAAATTAACACCTGACTATTTGGGTCACAATTGATTCAATTAAGTGACTCTACCCAGGGAAAAAGGGTAGAGCTAATTGACAGCTGTATCAAGCTAATGGAGGCACTAAGGATACATTCGGGTCATTATAATAGACCTATGCAGTTATCAGTAAAGGCTATTTCTGATTTGCAATGGTGGATTCACCATGTGTCCAGAAGTTCTAGCAAGGTAGTGCTTGACCAGCCTTCCATGGTTTTGCAGATGAATGTCAGTGCACTCGGGTGGGGTGTCACAGATACGAGTTTCAGCTGTGGAGGCAGATGGACTGAGCAAGAGGCATCGCTTCTGCAGACATTGGGAATTAACTATTAAGAGCTTTTTATGGATAAGGCTTATTACTCTAACAAAGGTAACCTGCATGTTCAGTTTCAGATTGACAATACTACGGCAGTGGCATATATATTAATCACATCGGTGGAATCAAGTCGGTATCTTGTGACAGATTGGCTAATCAAATTTGGGCCTGGTGCATTGAAAAAGATATTTGGTTTTCAGCTATTTATTTACCAGGTAGATTCAACATAGTAGCAGACGCCATGTCACGAAAGTTCCAAAACAACACAGATTGGATGTTGAACCAGGAGGTGTTCAATAATATAGTACTTATATATAAATGCCAGATATCGATTTGTTTTGCAGCGAGGTTTAACCACCAGCTGCCTAAATATGTTTCATGGGAACCAGGCCAGCGGGCAGTTGCAATTGATGCTTTCTCGCTATATTGGGGTGGTATGTTTTTATATATTTTCCCACCATTCTGCGTCATAGGTCGGAGTCTGCAAAAAAATCAAGCAGGATGCATCTAAGGGGGTGCTTGTAATACCTAATTGCCCGACTCAAGCATGGTTCCCTTTGATGTTACAGTTAGCAATCCAGCCTCCTTTGGTGGTTCCCAAGTGTAGGAATTTACTGGAGCATTCGCTAACACGGGAAAGTCATCCGTTATGTGATCGTATTGACTTGTTAATTTGCAGGTTTTAAGAAGGCAATACCTGGGGCGAGGACTGTCTGGGCGAACGGTGGACATGCTCACTGCAGCCTGGAGAAAGAGTACTCAAAAGCCGTATATTACTTATGTAAAAAAATGGGAGCAATATTGTGTACAAAATAATATTGACTATAGTACTGCAGGTATTGTGGATATTTTAGAGTTCCTGTCGACACTCTACGATGATGAGGGGCTCAGTTATAGCACCATTAATACAGCTTTAAGTGCTTTGTCCTCATATGGTTTTGATGGGGTCAGGAAAAGATCCGATTGGGTTTTCATCATATCATAGCTCGATTGATGAAAGGAATTTCAACTCTAAACCTCCTAAACCCAGGTATATGGCAATCTGGGATGTAAGTGTGGTCCTCAAGATGCTTCGACAGTGGGTTCCTGTCACGTCTCTGAATTGACAAAACTCACCATGAAAGTGGTTATGCTCATGGCATAGCGAGTGCAGATTTTGCAAAAGCTTCAGCTAGACAGGATTGAAGTGGCTGAAGAGAATGTTATGTTATATATTTACGACCTGCTCAACAGTGCAGGCCAGGTGTCAGGTTTTAAAATTGTGTTTTCAGCATAACCTACTGATCCATGTTTATGTGTAATGGCACATTTATTACATTATATTGAAGCTACAAGAACCTTAAGAAATGTGGAAACAGGATTGTTTATAAGTTACAAGAAACCACACAAGAGAGTGTCAGAGCAGACTATCTCAAGGTGGTTAAAGCAAGTGTTGATTCAGGCAGGTATTGACACTGAAGTGTATACAGCGTATTCCACTAGTGCAGCAGCAAGGTCGGCGGCCAGGGCGATGCATGTTCCCATCGATCATATTCTTACAGGCGCCGGGTGCTCAAATGAATTGTTTTTCCAACAATGTTTACCATCGGCCGATTGCTGATGGGGGCTGTTTGCAAATTCAGTATTAAGTTCTGTTTAGTTTCCCCTGGGATAGAGGGGTTACTGTTTGTTTGGATTATTCAAATCAATTGTTACTGCATGATATTCAAATTTCATGTTTAACGCATTATTGATTGTTCTCATCCGAAGTCAATCAATGCAGTGAGAAGCCGGGATTTGAATCTGCGGCATAAAATCACAGAGCTTTGAACTCTACACGGAATCACTGTCGTGATTACGTGCCCACCACGTCCAACCCGCTCTCTCATACAAGTTCATATGGTAGTTCTCATGTTGCTCATCTTACTATGTTACTTCAAATATTCTGTTATCTGTGATTTCATACTGCTGCTTTGAAGATTGACACGCATGCGCCCTGACGGGTCTTCTTCACGTAATCACCAACGTAACTCCTCATAAAATAAAGATCAAACTTCAAACTGGTAAGTTCTCGTTTAATATTACTATTATCATTAGTTCAATAGCTCCCTCCCACGGACATGAGGACTGGTAGGTATGGACCAGGTCCTATAGTCATAGGGTGATCCAGGGTGGAAACAGGCCCTTCAGCCCACTTGCCCACACCGGCCAACATGTCCCAACTACACTAATCCCACCTCCACATGTGTTGCCCATATCCTTCCAAAGCAGTCCTATCCATGCACCCGCCTAACTGTTTCTTAAACATTGGGATAGTCCCTTCCTCAACAACCTCCTCTGGCAGCTCGTTCCATACACCCACCACCCTTTGAGTGAAAAGGATACCCCTCAGGTTCCTATTAAATCTTTTTCACTTCACTTTAAACCTGTGTCCCCTGGTCCTCGATTCCCCAACTCTGGACAAGAGACTCTGTGTGTCTACCCGATCTATTCCGCTCATGATTTTATACATCTCTTTAAGATCAGCCCTCATCCTCCTGTGCTCCAAGGAATAGAGTGCCAGCCTACTCAACCACTGCCTGTAGATCCGAGGCACCGTCATTGCCTCCAGCATCTTCAAGGTCGCCTGCAGGAGGCGCCCTCCCCAGGATACTGAAGACGTCGGGCGAGGTGAGGGACATTGGATCGCCGGTCTGCAGCAGCCTGGGGCTTACCTGGGCTTACCTTGATCGGGGGTGCACCAGTACTCCCAACACGAGGACTGGTCTTTGGACTTTGGACTTTTTCTTTGGAAATGGCAGCAAAATACGGCGACTGTGCATTTGTAGGTTGTGTAAAAGAATTTCACTGTGCTGTGCATACGTGACAATGAAGAACCATTGAATTGAACCATTGAGGTGATAAGTGTAAGAAGGAACTGCAGATTGACACAAATACTGGAGAAACTCAGCGGGTGAGGCAGCATCTTCTATGGAGAGAAGAAATTGGCGACGTTTCTGGTCAAGACCCTTCTTCAGACTGACACAGGTATCGAATCATGTACACTTACCAAGTGTATCTGAAGAAGGGTCTCAACCCGAAACATCGCCAATTCCTTCTCTCCATAGATGCTGCCTCACCTGCTGAGTTTCTCCAGCATTTTGTGTCTACCTTCGATTTTACCAGCATCTGCAGTTCTTTCTTAAACAAGGAACTGCAGATGCTGGTTTAAATCGAAGACAGACACAAAAAGCTGGAGTGACTCAGTGGGACAGGCTATATCTCTGGAGAGAAGGAATGGGTGACGTTTCAGGTCTCCTTCTTCAGATACACTTGATAAGTGTACTTGATTTGATACCTGTGTCAGAGGCAACACCATGTACTCTAAGAAAGCTGTTACTTTAGGTTTGAATCTAGAAATTTGAGCAAAATCTAAACTGACATTTTAGCACTGCAGTTTACTGAGTGGATGAATTCCGAATCAGAGATCAGTCTCCAGGTGCATGTATAAGATATTTTTAATGTAGTGGAAGAATTCTAAGTAGACTGGTCAGGATGCCAAAAGGGCATAGATTCAGAAGAGGAGCAAATAATTTAGATGGATTGCGGGGGGAATCTTATTAAAATTTGCCAAATAGTGAAAGGCTTGGATAGAGTGAATGTGGAGAGGATGCTTCGATTAGTGGAAGAGTCTAGGACCACAGATCATAACCTCAGAATTAAAGGATGTTCCTTTAGGAAGGAGATGAGGAGGGAATTCTTGACTCAGAGGGTGGGGAATTTGTGGTATTTTTTTGCCACAGAAGGCTGTGGAGGCCGTCAATGGATTTTTTAAGGCAAAGATAGATAGATTCTTGATTAGTACGGGTGTCAGGGGTTATGCGGAAAGGGCAGGAGAATGGGGTTAGGAGGAAGAGATAGATCAGCCATGATTGAATGAATGAGGGAGTACAGAGAAGGTTCACCAGACTGATTCCTGGGATGTCAGGACTTTCATATGAAGAAAGACTGGATAGACTCGGCTTGTACTCGCTAGAATTTAGAAGATTGAGGGGGGATCTGATAGAAACTTACAAAATTTTTAAGGGGTTGGACAGGCTAGATGCAGGAAGATTGTTCCCGATGTTGGGGAAGTCCAGGACAAGGGGTCACAGTTTAAGGATAAAGGGGAAATCCTTTAGGACCGAGATGAGAAAAACATTTTTCACACAGAGAGTGGTGAATCTCTGGAACTCTCTGCCACAGAAGGTAGTTGACACCAGTTCATTGGCTATATTTAAGAGGGAGTTAGATGTGGCCCTTGTGGCTAAAGGGATCAGGGGTATGGAGAGAAGGCAGGTACAGGATACTGAGTTGGATGATCAGCCATGATCATATTGAATGGCGGTGCAGGCTCGAAGGGCCGAATGGCCTACTCCTGCACCTATTTTCTATGTTTCTATGTTTCTATGAATGACCTAATTCTGCTCCTACCACTTTTGACATTGTGACCTTATGGATCTGAGGGAGAATTTTCTCAGATGATGAAGTTAGCAACAGTCAAGAGTCAAGAGTCAAGAGTGTTTTGTTGTCATATGTCCCAGATAGGACAATGACATTTTCACTTGCTGCAGCACAACAGAATATGTAAACATAGTACATAACAAAAAAAAGTTCAGTGTGTGTATTCACACATCTATACAACTAAAAGTCTCATCTTGACCACTTCCTGTCTGTGCTGTATATTGATTTTAGAAAAAAAAAACGCTACCCAATATCGTTATGAATTTTGGTCATCTTACTCACAGTCCTCCTCCGCTGCAGCAGCCCCGAGTATTTTTCCGATCGATTAAAAATAAAAAAGTTATGAATGTTTAAATAAATCTTGAGATCAGCTGATTGATCCTATCACCTGTCAATCACCATGATGAAGGTAAAACCCCTTCTGGGGACAGGAGTATAAAACCCCAGATGCCTGGACATCAGTTAGTCACTCTGGAAGATCGCGAGGGAGAGTCCACAACTGTGATTCTAAGCTGTGAATCAACTGAACTGTGAGTCTGCAATGTACTTCCAATAAATGATTTGTTAGCCCTTAATGACAATGCAATGAGTTGTTTGGCCTGCCCTGCCCGTGCTCGAAACTGCAATGCAAAATTGAAAATGAAATGACAATGCAATGAGTTGTTTGGCCTGGCCTGCCCGTGCTTGAAACTGCAATGCAACATTGAAAATGAAATGACAATACAATGAGTTGTTTGGCCTGCCCTGCCTGTGCTTGAAACTGCAATGCAAAATTGAAAATGAAATGACAATGCAGTGAGTTGTTTGGCCTGCTCTGCCTGTGCTTGAAACTGCAATGCAAATTTGAAAATGAAATTACAATGCAATGAGTTGTTTGGCCTGCCTTGCCCATGCTTGAAACTGCAATGGAAAATTGAAAATGAAATGACAATGCAATGAGTTGTTTGGCCTGCCCTGCCCGTGCTTGAAACTGCAATGCAAAATTGAAAATGAAATGACAATGCAATTAGTTGTTTGGCCACCCCTGCTCAAGCTTGAAACTGCAATGCAAAATTGAAAATGAAATGACATGCAATGCGTTTGGCCTGCCCTGTGCTTGAAATTGATTGAATTGTCTTGAAATGGATTGACTTGACTTAACTTGAAATGGATTGACTTCACTTGAAATGGATTGACTTGGCTTGCCTTGACTTGAAATGGATTGACTAGACTTGAATTGACTTGAAATGGATTGACTTGACTTAAAATGGATTGACTTGAATTGACTTGAAATGGATTGACTTGACTTGAAATGAATTGACTTCAAATGGATTGCCTTGCCTTGACTTGACTTGAAATGGATTGACTTGAGTTGACTTGACTTGACTTGACTTGAATTGACTTGACTTGAAATGAGTTGACTTGAATTGACTTGACTTGACTTGACTTGAAATGGATTGACTTGACTTGTCTTGAAATCGATTGACTTCACTTGAAATCGATTGACGTGACTTGACTTGACTTGACTTGAAATGGATTGCCTTGGATTGACTTGACTTGAAATGGATTGACTTGACTTGACCTGGCTTGACTTGAAATGGATTGACTTGACTTGACCTGGCTTGACTTGAAATGGATTGACTTGACTTGACTTGACTTGAAATGGATTGACTTGACTTGATATGGATTGACTTGACTTGACCTGGCTTGACTTGAAATGGATTGACTTGACTTGAAATGGATTGACTTGACTTGACCTGACATGGATTGACTTGACTTGAAATGGATTGAAATAGATTGTTGGCCCTGCACTCACTGTGGTTGACTTGACTTGACCCACAATACCCATGCTAGCGCTCCTGAAAGCTCCCCCACTGGCCACCAATATTGGAATTGGTGGAGGTAGAATATTGCATTGGGGGACCAGCCCTCCCATGTGAAGCTGGGACCCAATGGGTCCCACATAGACTAGTACTTAATAAATAAACAAATATAGTGCAATAATAATAATAGTGTGTTGCAGTTCACAGCTTATTTGTTGCCGTGTTTAATAGCCTTATGGCAGTAGGGAAGTAGCTGTTCCTGAACATGGATATTACAGTTTTTGTTCCTGTACCTTCTTCCTGATGGCAATGGTGAAATGAGTGTGTGGCCAGGATGGTGTGGGCCTTTGATGTTGTTGGCTGCCTTTTTGATGCGGCAACTTCGATAGATCCCTTCGATGGTGGGGAGGTCAAAGCCGGCAGCAATGTGCTAACTGAGAAGATGGTGGATGTATACATTCACAATGATTTGGAGTATTGGAGTATTTGGAGTATTGCATGCGTTTCTGGTCGTCCCATTTACAGGAAGGATGCTGAAGCTTTGTAAATGGTGCAGAGGGGTTTTATTAGAATGATGCCTGGATCAGGGGGAATTAGCTACAGGGAGACGTTGGACAGACGGATCAGTTTTGTTGTAATGCCGGTGGTTGCAGGGAGATCTGATAGAAGTGTATGAGATTATGACAGGCACACATAGGATAGACAGTCGGAATCTTTTCCCCAGGATCAAAAAATCAAATACTAGAGGGCATCGCTTTAAGGCGAGAGGGGCAAAGTTTAAAGGAGACAATTTTTTTTTACACAGAACATGGTGAGTGCTTGGAATCCGCTACCAAGGGTGGTGCTTGAAGTAGATATGATAGTGGTATTTAAAAACTTTTGTATAGGCATATGGATATGTAGGGAATGGAGAGATATGGGTTAGGAGCCTGCAGACAGGTGGATGGTCTTTACATCATGTTCAGCACACATTTTGTGGGTCATAAGGCCTGTTCTTTTGCTGTAATTAGTTTAGTTTAGTATAGTTTAGAGATACAGCGCAGAAACAGGCCCTTTGGCCCACCGTTTCCAGACAGACCAGCGATCCCCACACACTTACACTACCCTACACACACTGGGCACAATTTACACTTAAACCAAGCCTAGTAACCTACAAACCTGTACGTCTTTGGAGTTGGGAGGAAACCGATGTTCTTGGAGATACCCATGCGGTCACGGGGAGAACGTACAAACTTGGTACAGACAGCACCAGTAGTCAGAATCGAACCCGGGTCTCCGGCGCTGTAAGCGCTGTAAGGCAGCAACTCTACCGCTGCGCCACAGTGCTACCCCTATGATATTTTAAGAACATCTGATATATTAATAACACATAAGCTCTTGAGTTGCCAAGGCATTGCAGACTCTGGCCAAAATGCTGGTAGCAGGGACTTAATGATACTTAATGATACATCACGGTTGGCATATGATTGGCATTGACATGGTGGGCCAAAGGACCTGTTTCTGCGCAGACCATGGCTCTGACTCTACTATTTATCTATTTATCTACCAAATGATATCACTGGAACAAATTAGCCTGGCACTCTTGCATTTGTGTTTGTGCACAGACTAATTGCTATAATTCTTTCATTATTTGGGTAATTAGCAATTAACAGCATTTCATTGACCATAAGGATCAAAGAAGGTTCTTAGGTTATGGAATATATATTTTACTTCGGAGTCACGTGAGTGACTACGTGATGAACCCCGCCAGTGCACCTGCGTGTCATTACGTCAGACGCCTTGATGCAAACGGACGTGAGGAGCAGAAATCCTCTAGTGGAATTGTAGTTTTTCAACTACAAGGTAAGTAGAAACTTTTTTCAAGTATATCCAGGTCCGTTTACTGTGGGTCTGTGGGGATTTTTTCCACAGACGCCATGGAAAACACGGGCAGGGGGAAGAGGCGAGTGACTCAGCCGACAGAAAGTCGGGAGTCTGCGGTTAGCGACCAACCGCCTCTAACCCCGGTACAGTCGCCAGCGGTGAGCGTAGCGACTGTGGACCTGGGGCTGGTGAAAACACAGTCAGCGCCTGTCGGGCGAAAGGCCAAGTTTAAATCCAGACGGCCCACGGAGGAGGAGTCCCAGGCAATGGAAGTAGCTCCAGGGCTAGATACTGCTTTTGAGTGTATTGCCCAAATGGAAAGCCTTGTACATAGGCTGTTGGAGCGAAGCACACTCAGGGAGGAGTGTACTGAAATCCAAGCTGCTGGAAGCAGCTCAACAGCTCCTGGTACAGGGCTGATGGAATGCACCCTCAGGGATGAGGAGCGTGCCACGGGTCATGAGAGTTCAGACCCCGACTCTGACGTTGAGGCTGTACAAGGTGAAGAACAGCAGCTGGCAGATATTCCACCACTGGCAGTACGATTCGCTGCCCCGTCAGGGTCAGGAGAGCCATTAGGAGAAGAATTGGCCTCCCTAATAAATTACTTGGTTTCCCAACAGCTGGAACAGCAGGAGATGGATGAGACTACAAGAAAGCATGAGACCCCAAGTAACTGTGTGTTGCTGAAAGCACCAGCAGTGAATCAAATCATCTGGAATCAGTTGAGTATGACTATGAGAACTCAAGAATTAAAATTGCAGAAAATATTAAAGCTGCTGGGTTCTGGAATAACTGCTTTTTCCACAATAGCAGATAAAAGCCAAGAGATGACAGAGTTGCATCAGGAAGCACTGGGGTTGCTATGCAGCACCCACTTCGAGATCAATTGTCTGAGGAAAGGTGCTATACGGCCTACTATGAATCTGAAATTCGCAGCAATCTGCAAACCAAGTAATATACAATTACCCAACTTACTCTTTGGAGAGGATCTCGGGAGATGTATTAAAGAGTTGGAAGATGAAGCGAAAACAGGATTGATGAAAACATCAATGGTTGTAAAGTCTGTAAAGAGGAGGTATCCTTTCAGACGTCATACGGATCCTGGACCAGGACCAAGTCGCTCATCAACGCAGGGACGTAGCTGGCGGCCTGCAGCGGGAGCAAGAACCAGTGGGGGTGCTTCCGGGAGAACCCAGGGATCTCGGGGTACTCAAATGACTCAAGAGGTAGGTGGACCTGGTTCTCATGGGAACATACTAACCGGATTAAGTCCAAAAGTTGGAGGCAGATTACATCTCTTCTATAACAATTGGAAGAAGATTACTTCAGATGTGGTAATTCTGAATAGTATACAAGGATTTCGAATTGAATTCAATCCAAATTATGATTTGCCTGTCCAGCATGTTCCTAGCAGAACTCTCCACTTTGCAAAAAAAAAAAGTGATGGAGGTTCAAGCTGCACTTGAAACCCTATATAAAAAAGGTGTTATTGAAGAATAAGTCTACCAAATTCACCAATTAGTGTCAAATGTATTCCTTCGATCAAAAAAGGATGGAGGATGTAGGATTATTCGAGACTTGACAAGTCTGAATGCTTTTATTCAATTTTGACATTTTAAAATGGAGACATTTGTGACTGCCAAACAACTTATTTCAGAAGCATGTCATATGGCAACTATAGATTTAAAAGATACATATTCAGTATCTTAAATTTACATGGATGAACCAGTTATGGCAGTTCAAAGCTTTGCCTAATGGGTTAACGTCCGCTCCCAGAATATTCACAAAATTGTTAAAACCAATTCTGGGGTTGCTGAGAAGCCAGGGGCATGTACAAATGGCATACTTGGATGATGTCTTGATTATAGGAAGGACAAAACAGTCAACAGAAGCATCTGTTACAATTGTGAAATCAACTTTTGAAAGTTTGGGGTTTCTAATTCATCCAAACAAATCAAGGTTAACACCATATACCTCAATTGATTATTTGGGGTTCACAATTGATTCAGTCCAAATGAAAATTACTTTGCCCAAGGAAAAAAGGGTGGAGTTGATTAAAGATTGCAGTAATCTGTTAAACGAGCAAAAACCCTCAATCAGACAGGTGGCTCGAGTACTGGGAAAATTAGTAGCAGCATTCCCAGCAGTCCAATACGGACCATTACATTATCAACAGCTGCAGAGAGTTAAAGAACAGGCACTGAGAATGCATGCTGGTCATTTTGATAGAACCATGCAACTAACAACAAATGCTGTTTCTGATCTGCAGTGGTGGATTCTACATGTCTCAAGCAGTTCCAGCAAAGTGCTGATTGAACAACCTTCCATGATATTACAAACTGATGCCAGTGCACTAGGATGGGGTGCAACTGACTTAGCATCTAGCTGCGGAGGCAGATGGAATCAGGAAGAGTCATTGTTACTGCAGACATGGGGAATTGACTATTTGGAGCTTTTAGGATGTTTCTATGGACTCCAAGCTTACTGTTCTAACACAACTAATAAGCATGTTCAAGTTCAAATTGATAACACAACAGCAGTTGCCTATATTAATCATATGGGTGGAATCAAGTCGGTATCATGTGACAAAATGGCTAATCAAATTTGGTCTTGGTGTATTGAAAAGAACATTTGGATTTCAGCTATCCATCTACCAGGTAGAATAAATACGATAGCAGACACCAGGTCACGAAAGTTCCATGATAATAAAGAATGGATGTTGAATCGAGAGGTATTCAATGACATAGTAATCAGATTTGGAATGCCAGACATGGACTTGTTCGCATCTAGACTGAATCATCAGCTATCGAGATATGTGTCATGGGAACCAGATCCAGGAGCAGTGGCGATTGATGCTTTCTCGCTACATTGGGGTGGTATGTATTCATATATATTTCCACCTTTCTGCCTCATAAGCCGATGTTTGCTTAAAATCAGGCAATATGCTGCTTCAGGGGTATTAGTAGTACCAGATTGGCCTACACAGCCATGGTATCCGTTGATATTAGAATTAACAACACAAAAGTTGATGAAAGTACCAAAAAGAAGTAATCTATTGCTGCACCCTGTAACAGGGGAACAACATCCATTATATGATCATTTGGATTTGTTGATTTGCAGGTTTTAAGAAGGCCTTTTCTGGGGTGAGGACTGTCTGAGCGTACTGTGGACATGCTTACGGCAGCCTGGAGGAAGAGCACTCAAAAACAGTACCTTTCTTATATTAAGAAATGGGAAGAGTTCTGTGTACAAAAGAATGTGGAATATAGTACTGCAGATATTTCAAATGTTTTAGAATTTCTGTGAAAACTTTATTATGATGAAGGTTTGAGTTATAGTGCAATTAATTCAGCCAGAAGTGCATTGTCCTCATATTTGGTTCTGGATTCAGAAAGAAATCCAATTGGGTCGCACCCACTTGTTTCCAGACTGATGAAAGGAATCTTTAATTCCAAACCTCCGAAACCTAGGTACATGACAATCTGGGATGTAAGTGTGGTGCTGAAACTACTCCGTGAATGGTCACCAAGTGTGTCTTTACCTTTGGCCAAGCTCAGTATGAAAGTACTCATGCTTATGGAATTAGTGAAAGCACAACGAGTGCAAACACTTGGAAAATTACAAATAGACACGATGGAAGTAACTGAAGACAAGGTTACATTCTATATCTATGACCTACTAAAGCAAAGTAGGCCAGGTGTGACAGGATTTAAAATTGTGCTAGCAGCATATCCAAATGATCCTTGTCTCTGTATTAAGACACATTTGTTACAATACATTGAGGTCACAAGAAACCACACAAGAGAGTTTCAGTACAGACTATTTCCAGATGGATAAAAGAAGTCTTAACAGCTGCTGGTATTAACATTGATGTTTTTACGTCTCACTCGACTTGGGCAGCAGCAACGTCGGCGGCCAGGGCAAAAGACGTCCCCGTCGACCAATTCCTTGCAGCCGCCAGGCGGTCCAATGAGTTGATGTTTCAACAATTTTACCATCGGCCTATTGTTAATGCTGGATTGTTTGCAGAAACTATTTTAAGTTCTGTGTAAATTCCTCTGGTTTAAAGGGGATCTGATTAATTTCATTATTAAAATAAATGAATTACTGCATTTGTGGTACAAATGTTATTATGAATGCATGATTGATTATTCTCGTTCCGAGTCAATCAATGCAGTGAGAAGCCGGGATTAATCTACGGCATGAAATCACAAAGCTTTAAAATCTTCACGTAGTCACTCACGTGACTCCGAAGTAAAATAGTAAGATTAAACGAGAACTTACCTAAGTTTGAAGTTTGATCTTTATTTTATGAGGAGTTACGTTGGTGATTACGTGACCACCACGACCCAACCCTCTATCATAAAGGTCAGATGGAAGTTCTTGTATTACTCATTTTATTATGATACTATATTACTTCGCTTGTTGTTTTTTGTGATTTCACACCGCTGCTTTGAAGATTGACGCGCAGGCGCACTGGTAGGGTTCTTCACGTAATGACCAACGTAACTCCTCATAAAATAAAGATCAAACTTCAAATT
This sequence comes from Malacoraja senta, assembly GCA_038087875.1. Taxonomy (NCBI): domain Eukaryota; kingdom Metazoa; phylum Chordata; class Chondrichthyes; order Rajiformes; family Rajidae; genus Malacoraja; species Malacoraja senta. Next base: position 202,466,570 of record CM075977.1, on the reverse strand, counting down.
TAGGTAAGTTCTCGTTTAATCTTACTATTTATCTTGTAACTTCATACACCTAAAGAACACATGAAATGAATTGATCAAACGTGTTCATTCTAATTTACCTGGACTGTTTACTTGAAGATTGGAGTCCAATTAACTTCGGTATTTCCTAGTAATACATATTTGCTTTTATGCAATAAATGGATGCTGAATATAGTCTCATTATTTTCTTCGAGATATTTTCCTTTCCACCCTTCTTGACATCTCAAGGCATTTACTTACACTGGGATACGAGTGTCAGTTACAGTAAAACCACTCCACAACACCTCAGAAAACCAGGCATCCTTGGTTTATGAATCTGATGATGGTCATCTGGCAGAATAAATGAAGAAAAGGGGCAAATACCGATAGCTGTTCTGGCACAGCCTTGTATCCTTGGAGCTTTATTCACAAGATTTCCTTGTTTACAGCCCTTTTCAAACCCCATGTGAATATTCATTTGGAAGAAAAGGTATAAAGTGCTGGTGTAACTCAGTAGGTCAGGCAGCATCTGGGGAAAACATGGATAGGCGACGTTTCGTGTAGAAATTTTTCTTCAGACCCCTTACTTTAGACTTTAGAGATACAATGAGGAGATGGGCTCTTTGGCCCACCGACTCCGCGCTGACCAGCGCTCAACTCGTACACCAGAACTATCCTACACACTCAGGACAATGTACAATTTCATCGAAGCCAATTAAAATTCAAACCTGTAAGCCTTTGGAGTGTGGGAGAACCCGTGGAAAACCCATGCACTCGCAAGGAGAACGTACAGACTCTGTACAGATAGCACCCATTGTCAGGATCGAACCCAGGTCTCTGGCAATGTAAGGCAGCAACTCGACTGCTGTGCCACCGTGCAGCCTTAGTGCTGAAGAAGGCTCAATACCCGTAAAGTCACATCCATTTTCCCCAGAGAGATTGAACTGCTGAGTTACTCCAACATTGCAGTTCCTTGTTGCTACTTTCTTTTGGAAGACTTCCCTTACCAGCACGGTCAAAGACCTTTCTCCAATCTCCCACCAGGTCAGCCATATGGAAAAGTTGTGGAGCATCTACTAATCCCTGCACATCCATGGAACCCTGCAAAATTCAAATCTGTGGAGTGACCTCCAATCCAGTACATCCGTTATTGTTTATTTCAGGGATACAACTTGGATATCAGGCCCTTCGGTCCACTGAGTCCACACTGACCATTGATCACATGTTCACACTAGTTCTACATTATACCACTGTCTTGTCCACTTCCTACACACTGGGGGCAATTTACAGAGGCCATTTAACCTAGAGGTTCGCACATCTTTGGGATGCAGGAGGAAACCGGAGCACCCGGTGGAAACCCACGTGGTCACAGGGAGAACATGTAAGCGCCACACAGACACTACCTGAGGTCAGGATTGAACCAGGGTCTCGCTGCTGCGAGGAAGCAGCTCTACCAACTGTGCCTCTGTGCCGCCTTTGTTGTTGCAGTTCATAAGCATCACCTGTGATGAGGAGTGGGCATGTCTTGGTCAGCATTCCTTACGTTGACCTGGCCCAGGTATATAAAGTTACAAGATACAAGACCTGATGGAAATGTATGAGATTATGAGAGGCACAGATAGGATACACAGTCGGAATCTTTTCCCCGGGATCGAAAAATCAAATACCAGAGGGCATCGCTTTAAGGTGAGAGGGGCAAAGTTTAAAGGAGATGTGCAGGCAAGTTTTTTTTACACAGAGCATGGTGAGTGCTTGGAAGCCACTGCCGGGGGTGATGGTTGAAGTAGATAAGTTAGTGGCATTTAAAACATTTTGGATAGGCATATGGATATGCAGGGAATGGAGGGATATGGGTTAATGGCCTACACACAGGTGATGCTCTTTACACCATGTTCACCACACATATTGTGGAGCAAAGGGATGTAGGAGGAAACCAGAGCACCTGGAGGAAACGCAGTCACAGGGAGAAGTTGTAAATGCCACACATTCAGTACCGGAGGTCAGAATTCAACCAGGGTCTTGTGCTGCGAGTAGCAGCTCTACCAACTGTGCCTCTGTGTCCGCTTTTGTTGTTGCAGTTCATATGCTTCACCAGTGAAGAGGTGCCGGCATGCCTTGGTCAGCACTACTTACGTTGACCTGGACCAGGGAGATGAAGTTACATGAAAATATTACATCTCATAACCTCGGGTCATTCTAAAATCTTTATGCTTTTAATCTGTCATTACCCAAGTACCCAGTAAAGCAACAAATAGCTAAACACTGCCTGAGCAATGGAGTCATGAAGGCTGTGTTTCCCATGCACCAGAATAGATTCACCACCCATTTTAGTCAGAGGGTGGTGAATCTGTGAAATCCATTGCCACAGCTGGCTGTGAGGGCCAAGTCAGTGGAGGTTGACAGATACTTGATTCGTAAGGGTGTCAAACGTTATGGGGAGAACGTGGGAGCATGTGGTTTCAGAGGGAAAGATAGATCAGCCACGATTGAATGGCAGAGTAGACTCAATGGGCCGAATAGCAACATAGAAACATAGAAAATAGGTGCAGGAGTAGGCCATTCAGCCCTTCGAGCCTGCACTGCCATTCAATATGATCATGGCTGATCATCCAACTCAGTATCCCGTGCCTGCCTTTTCTCCATACCCCCCTGATCCCTTTAGCCTCAAGGGCCACATCTAACTCCCTCTTAAATATAGCCAATGAACTGGCCTCAACTACCTTCTGTGGCAGAGAATTCCAGAGATTCACCACTCTCTGTGTGAAAAATGTTTTTCTCATCTCGGTCCTAAAAGACTTCCCCCTTATCCTTAAACTGTGACACCTTGTTCTGGACTTCCCCAACATCGAGAACAATCTTCCTGCATCTAGCCTGTCCAACCCCTTAGGAATTTTGTACGTTTCTATAAGATCCCCCCTCAATCTTCTAAATTCTAGTGAGTACAAGCCAAGTCTATCCAGTCTTTCTTCATATGAAAGTCCTGACATCCCAGGAATCACTGGTGAACCTTCTCTGTACTCCCTCTATGGCAAGAATGTCTTTCCTCAGATTAGGAGACCAAAACCGTATGCAATACTCCAGGTGTGGTCTCACCAAGACCCTGTACAACTGCAGTAGAACCTCCCTGCTCCTATACTCAAATCCTTTTGCTATGAATGCTAACATACCATTCACTTTCTTCACTGCCTGCTGCACCTGCATGCTGTTTACTCCTACTCTTTGCTTCGTGTCTGCCAGACAGTTCTCTATCCACATCAATACTGAACCCCCAATACCGTGTGCTTTAAGTTTCCATACTAATCTCTTATGTGGGACCTTGTCGAAAGCCTTCTGAAAGTCCAGTTATAACACATCCACTGGTTCTCCCTTATCCACTCTACTAGTTACATCCTTGAAAAATTCTATGAGATTCGTCAGACATGACTTACTTTTCATAAATCCATGCTGACTTTATCCAATGATTTCACCACTATCCAAACGTGCTGCTATCCCATCTTTAATAACTGACTCTAGCAGTTTCCCCAATACCGATGTTAGACTAACTGGTCTGTAATTCCCCGTTTTCTCTCTCCCTCCATTTTTAAAACGTGATGTTACATTAGCTACCCTCCAATCCTCAGGAACTACTCCAGAATCTAAAGAGTTTTGAAAAATTATCATTAATGCATCCACTATTTCTTGGGCTACTTCCTTAATACTCTGGGATGCAGCCTATCTGGCCCTGGGGATTTATCGGCCTTTAATCCATTCAATTTACCTAACACCACTTCCCGGCTAACCTGGATTTCACTCAGTTCCTCCATTTCATTTGACCCCCGGTCCCCTGCTATTTCCAGCAGATTATTTATGTCTTCCTTAGTGAAGACAGAACCAAAGTAGTTATTCAATTAGTCTGCCATGTCCTTGTTCCCCATGATCAATTCACCTGTTTCTGACTGCAAGGAACCTACATTTGTTTAACTAATCTTTTTCTCTTCACATATCTATAAAAACTTTTGCAGTCAGTTTTTATGTTCCCTGCCAGTTTTCTTTCATAATCTATTTTCCCTTTCCTAATTAAGCGCTTTGTCCTCCTCTGCTGGACTCTGAATTTCTCCCAGTCCTCTGGTAGGCTGCTTTTTCTAGCTAATTTGTATGCTTCATCTTTTGTTTTGATACTATCCCTGATTTACCTTGTTATCCACGGATGCACTACCTTCCCTGATTTATTCTTTTGCCGAACATGCCTACTTTTAATGACTGGTGTACCATGACACCCAGGTCTCGTTGCATCTCCCCTTTTCCTAATCGGCCACCAACATCCTCCCACATCCCAAAGACAAGTGGGTCTGTAGGTTAATTGGCCTCTGTAAATTGTCCCTAGCATGTAGGGGGTGGATGAGATAGTGGGATAACATCGAACTTGTGTGAACGGAGATTTATGGTCCACATGGACTCGATGGGCCGATGGGCTTGTTTCCATGATATATCTCAAAACAAATTTCTAAACAAAATTAATTGAGCACTGCACTTTTTCCAGCCCTGTCCAATTTAACATCCTAATCCCAGCCCCTCTCTCTCAAATGTACATAAAAACATCAAGGCATACAAAAATTGTTAGTAAGATTATGTCTTTTCCTACAGCCAATATTTTATTACTTTCCCAAGATAATACTAAATGTCAATTAAAAAAAGAGATAAACATGTTACTTTGTATATGCAGACTTCCGTTAGTATCCTGCTAATCAGATGCAGTTATAATTTTGTGATTTTGAAAGAAAGAAATCTGTTATCTGCTTCAACAAAATTATCCATTATTTTTGCTTTGGGAAATATGGAGAGTGAAATAAAATGTTACTCACTGAATTATGTATAGTATTTGGCTTCATTGCTAACTTTATTTTAATTTAGAAACAGGCCTACCGGATCCGCGCCGACCAGCGATTCCCGCACATTAGCACCATCCTACACACTAGGGGCAATTTTTACATTCATACCAAGGCATTATGAAAGGACTTTCTTAGTTCGTAACTATAATTAGGAACAAACCGAAACTTGCATCCTTCATATTCAACCATGCCCAACTTTTTTGCTGCCTGGAGAATATTCTCCTTCATTTGGAAAAAATGAAACCGAATAATCAAGTAGCAATGTTACAAAATTTTGAGATTTTAAAAATCAAGTCTGCAATTTATCCCATCAAATAAAGCATAAAAAGAAGTTTAATTTGACACCTAATTCACTTTCATATCTTCAGTATTAAAAAAGTTATGGCCATTTTCATACTCGGAAATTAGCATCTTGTTCCATATTGCTTTTCCATTGACTTAACACAAAAGCTGTGATCGAGGACAGTTAAAAGCCCATAACTTTCTTAAAAATTAAGAGAACTGAAAGAAATTTTCAGTTATTATAGATTGAAGCATTCTGAAACAAATATGAAACAATCTTACTTAGAAGACATTAAATTAAAGCATATAATTAGTTAGTTACCTAATTGTAGCTAATTACAAAATTCAATTGCTAGATCTAAACATCTATCAATTTCTTAAGAATAGATTAACATTTTTAAATAGCCTAAGTGTCCAAATAACATTCACACAAGAATTCACAATATAACATAATTTTTAAATCTCATTGTCATGAATTTACAGGCCAAATGGAAGGAATTGAATGTTTAATACCTGTAAATTAATGGGCATTTAAATCATCTTGTGTGAGGATTTCTGGAACGCGATCTTTTGGAACGTTCATTTGCGGTGAATTTAACCCTGTATTGGCATGAAAAATACTGCCGTTAGTTCGGGGAGTAAAATCACCGTTTCGCATGAAAAAAAAGTGAATTAAAGGCTTCTTAAGAAGCACTTTTATACATTTAAATAAACCACTTTCGTTTACCTGTCCCGTGTGTGAAATCCGTCCCCGTTATCGGCGTTGACAGCTTCAGGAGCTGATTTTAAAGTGACTCCAGGGCTGACATTGTCGATTTAATAAAAATAAAAAATTCACAAAACGCCCCTAGGAACGATTTTTCAGCAAACGCTTGTACTCCAACGAAATATAATTCAGGACAAGGTCGGAGAAACCCGCGTTTTAAGCCCGCCCCCCCCTTAAAGGCGCCAAAATCGCGCACACGGCCAGTGGCAGAATTGCAGCGCCATTGAAGGTAAGTTTTGTAACTTACCTAAATCAAGTGTCTCGGTTTATTACCGGATTTCTTCCAAATCCTGTGTGCGTTATCCAACAACGGAAGGTTTTCATTGTGCTCAATGTTGAAAGTTTCCTTTATCATTTTAAAAGCATATTTTATAACGTTATCTCCTTCTTGACCTTCCGGCAAACCAACAATTCATAAATTCAAATGACGGCTTCTGTTTTCTAGGTCCATATTTTAAAACTTGTATTGCTGAAGTGCTCGAGTGTTTTCATTCATTCTCCGTTCCAGTTTTTCAATCTTCAAATTTCTCTCCCGGCCCAGGGTTCGCAAGATATCAATTTGATCCTTTTGTTCACGAAGTTCATCTTGTAACAAAGACAGTTTTCCTTGGACTTCGTTCAATTTGGTAGAAACTCCTTTCACCATTTCTTCCAAACTGCCAAATCTTGCTTTCATTTCATTTTTCAGCTCATTTTTCAATTCATCGTTCATTTTCTATATTGCTTCTATGATACTGGAGTCCGAAGCTGCAACTGTGGTTGTGGCTTTCCCCTGTTCCTTCCTTGGGGAGCCTCCTTTTCTTCTTGTCTCCATCCTTCAGACAATTAAGGCATGTAAAAGCGTTGTCAACACTTTTTGAAAAGTTAGACCGTGTCTTGAAGTCAAATAGTCACAAGTAACATTGAAAGAGTGGTAAATGGAAGTTAAAAGTTAAGGGAGCAAACGAATTTGCAACCTTACAGCATCCTGCCACTAGGAGAGTCTCGTTCATACCAAGGCAATTAACTTACAAAGCTGCATGTCTGGAGTGTTGGAGGAAAACGAAGATCTCGGAGAAAACCCATGCAGGTCACGGGGAGAACGTACAAACTCCGTACAGACAACGCCTGTAGCTAGGATCGAACCCAGGTTTCTGGCGCTGTAAGCGCTGTAAGGCAGCAACTCTACCGCTGCACCACCGTGCTGCCCTTCAGATTAGGAAGCCCATTCCTCACAGGATATGGTGAACAAGTGGACTCTTGAAAGGACACAAAATGCTGGAGAACAAGGATTGGTGACATATCGGCTCGATAACCTTCTTTAGACTGATTGGAGGTGAGGTAGATGAAAGATGGAAGTGAGGAGAGGCCGGGTAAAACTTGGCAGGTGATAGATCAACATTGGTGAGGGGGGAGGCGGTGGGATTTCATAGGTAAATTGTGGAACAAAGGCCAGAGATGAAAGCAGAAGGTGTGAGGCAAGATTGCAGAGTTGCGAATTGTGAAGCCAGAGGAAGGAAAGTAGGATGAGGGAAGGGGGGGAGCACGGTGGAGAAATAGGTGGCAGTCCAGGTGGAGCACAGGGGAGGGGAGTGGGAAGGGGAGAAAAAGGAGGATGTGGGGGAGAAAGGGGGTATGTGGCCACGGTTAGGGGGGGGGGGGTGTGTGTGGAGGGTTAGTTAGACGTTACTTAAAAATTGGAGAATTCAAAGTTCATACCGAAGATATCTCCGTGGATTGTCACCTTGTCATGGTGGAGAAGCTTGTGTGGACTTGAGATCATGAGAGCTAGGCCGTCTGGAGCAATACTCCTGGTAGGGCCACCCATGGTGGTAAGGTCGAGGGGGAGGACTCGGACAAAGAGCAATCCAACCAAGACAACAACGGTGGAACAGGCGGAGGATGATGGCTGGGAAGGCGGATGACGGCTGCGGCAGAAAAGGGTCTCCAGTTGTCTTGGACTCCATGCCACTGGATCCTGACCCAGATCTGTCAAGAACCATGTGGTGGCATTCTCCCCACGTTAATCAAAGTCACGCACAGGCTTCCTCCAACCCTGGAGGCACCCATGGTCAACAATGACCGAGGGGGGCCTAAGAACTGAAGATAGACACAAAATGCTGGAGTAACTCAGCAGGATATGCAGCATCTCTGGAAAGAAGGAATGGGTGATGTTTGAGGTCGAGACCCTTCTTCGCAGTGCTGGGGTGTAAGCTACCCAAGCTGACTATGAGGTTTGCAGTTTGCGTGTGGCCTCACTCTGGGAATGGAGGAGGCACAGGACAGAAAGATCAGTGTGGGAACGGGACTGGAGTTAAAATGGTTAGCAACCAGGACCTCCTGTAGGCCTAGGCCGACCGAGCACATGTGTTCAGCGAAACAGTCATCAAGTCTACGCTTGGTCTCACTGATGGACAGGAGGGGTGGACTCTTAACTTGGAAGTAAAATTCATGAAAAAATACCTGGCAACGATTACCTCCAACAGCAGATGTGTTAACCACGTCTCCATGCTATCAATATATTTAGTGTTTGCTATCTATATGTTGACCCAGGCAGGTCATGGGGAGAACGTGCAAACTCCATACAGACAGCACCCGTTGTCAGAATCGAACCCGGGTCTCTGGCGCTGTAAGACAGCAACTCTACCACTGCGCTACTGTGCTGTCCAAAATCGTAAATTGTCCCTCGTGTGTAGCGTAGTGCTAGCGTATGGTGTGATCGTTGATCTGTGCAGACTCCGTGGGCCAAAGGGCATGTTTCCATGCTGTATCTCTAGAGTTTAAATCTATGTCTGTTTTGTAGCCACAAATGAGCATTTCTTTCTTAATTTGAGAAAGACTACGGGCGTCGCAGTCTCCGGGGAGGGAGAGGCCACTCCAGACACTACCAAGCTGCTGAGGACTTTCCACCCGATGCCGGTGTTCCAGCTTCCCGGCAGGTGGGCATACAACATCGGGCTGCCGTTGCGGCGACTGGCTGTGGAGGCCTCAAACTGGCCCCGACCTCGGGTGGACTAGGAGGAAGAGGAGGAGGACTGGACATTTTGGTGCCTTTCCCTCACAGTGGAGAGTGTCGACTCTGCTGTTGGGGGATGTTCGTGTTGAATCTCTTATAGTGTGTTGTGTCTTTTTTTCTACCTCTTTTTTTTCATTTATATGGATAATTTTCTCTGTAAAGCACTTTGGCTTCTTTGATTGAAATTGATTGAAAACTGGTATATAAATAAATTTACTTTACTTTACTTTACTTTTAATTCTTATTACTCCAGTTATTTTATGTGTGATCGGACACCACTCAAAACTTTTTATCCAAAACATGTAGCAGAAATACTGCAACAAAGTTATCTCAATGTATACAAGATTGTTCTTACAACCTTATTGTAGGACTTGCATACAACTTAGAATAATTTAATTTCACTTTAGAAAACATTGCATGAACTGAACTACTATTAACATTCTCATAGAACACTTATTCCAGTGCTGGAATAAATCAATGGCTCAGGTAGTATCTCTGGAGGACATGAATATGTGTCATTTCATGGCAGGACCCTTGGTCAGACTCTATCCATGTCCAGTCTGAAGAAAGGTCCAGACCCAAAACTAGGAGGAGTACAGTGGCACAGCGGCAGAGATGCCTTCTTACGGCGCCAGAGTTTCGTGATCGATCCTGATTTTGGGTGACGTCTGTATGGAGATTGCACATATTCTCAGTGTGACCGCATCGGTTTTCTCCGGGTGCTCCGGTTTCCTCCCACACTCCAATGACGTGCCTGTTTGTAGCTTAATTGGCTTCAGTAACTTGTCCCTAGTGTGTGGGATGGAACTAGTGTATGGGTGATAATAGACAATAGACAATAGGTGCAGGAGTAGGCCATTCGGCCCTTTGAGCTAGCACCGCCATTCAATGTGATCATGGCTGATCATCCACAATCTGTACCCCATTCCTGCCTTCTCCCCATATCCCCTGACTCTGCTATCTTCAAGAGCCCTATCTAGCTCTCTCTTGAAAGTATCCAGAGAACCGGCCTCCACCGCCCTCTGAGGCAGTGAATTCCACAGTCTCACAACTCTCTGTGTGAAAAAGTGTTTCCTCATCTCCGTTTTAAATGGCTTACCCCTTATTCTTAAAGAGTGGCCCCTGGTTCTGGACTCCCCCAACATCGGGAACATGTTTCCTGCCACTAGCGTGTCCAAATCCTTAATAATCTTATATGTTTCAATAAGATAACCTCTCATCCTTCTAAACTCCAGGGTATACAAGCCCAGCCGCTCCATTTTCTCAGCATATGATAGTCTTGCCATCCCGGGAATTAACCTTGTAAACCTATGCTGCACTCCCTCAATAGCAATAATGTCCTTCCTCAAATTAGGGGACCAAAACTGCACACAATACTCCAGATGTAGTCTCACTAGGGCCATATACAACTGCAGAAGGACCTCTTTGCTCCTATACTCAACTCCTCTTGTTATGAAGGCCAACATGCCATTCGCTTTCTTCACTGCCTGCTGTACCTGCATGCTTACTTTCATTGACTGATGAACAAGGACACCCAGATCCCATTGTACTTCTCCTTTTCCCAACTTGACACTATTTAGATAGTAATCTGCCTTCCTGTTTTTGCTACCAAAGTGGATAACCTCACATTTATCCACATTAAACTGCATCTGCCATGCATCTGCCCACTCCCCCAACCTGTCCAAGTCAACCTGCATTCTCATAGCATCCTCCTCGCAATTCACACCGCTACCCAGGTTTGTGTCATCTGCAAATTTTCTAATGTTACTTTGAATCCCTTCATCTAAATCATTGATGTATTAGATGACCTTGCGGTACCCCACTAGTCACTGCCTGCCATTCTGAAAGGGACCCGTTAATCCCTACTCTTTGTGGTCGGCGTGGACTCAGGGGAGCCAAACGCTGTATCACTTTCCACACTGTATCTCTAAACTAAACTAGACACCTGCCCATGACCTCTAGAGTTGCTGCCTGACCCGCGGAATTGCTCCAGCGCGTTGTGTTCTATGCAAGATTCCAGCATTAGTGGTTCCCCATGTTTCCATTAACATTCCCTTAATTAGCTCTCTGATCCATATATTACCGTAGGTAACAAAATGGGTCTCACTGCTTTAATTCGTATCAACTGTTGATATATTAGAGCGGCTTAATTTAGTGCCAACTGCTGTTTCATGCTGCTTGACATAATATGTGGTGCACTTGCTGGGAACCATTCTTCATTTGGGATTCAAACTAAATGTTATGATTAATTTAAGCTTGTGGCGAATACCATGTGCATGCAACCAGGCGCAAGTTTTTAAATGGCTAGCCTGCATCTTTAAGAGACAGTAAGTGTGTTGCAGGAATAAACTGCTTGGCATTGGATTGCAGAAGCCTCTGCAGATAATAAGCACACTTACCGAACAGCAAGATATTAACACCTGTGCCTCATTAATCTTCCCTTATCACCTGTGTTTCGTGGCACGGTGACAAGGAAATAAGATGTTTGATTTATCACAGATAAAATGACAGAAGACGATTAAAGCCCCCCCTTGCAGTTTACTTAGGCTCTATAATAATTTTAGGAGCAACAAACTCATCAGGAAGGCTGGCTGCGTCCTGGGGGAGGAGTTGGATTCATGGGAGGTGGTCTTGGAGGAGAGGATGCTCCTCAAACTGCAGAGCATCTTGGACAATACAGCTCATCCCCTCCATGACACACTGGTCAACCTGAGGAGCACCTTCAGCAATAGACTGGTTCCACCAAGATGCGGTAAAGAACGCCACAGAAGATCCTTCTTCCCTGTGGCTATCAAACTGTACAACTCCTCCCCCTTCTGTCTTGTGGTAGACTGACTCCCCTCCATCCCCCCTCCCCACCCCCCTCCCCAATCTTTGCACAACCCCAATCCTTTTCATGTTTCTTGTATCTTGTGTTTTATGACTGTTGGCAGATCAATTTCCCTCCTGGGATAAATAAAGTTCTATCGTATCGTATCGTAAGGCGCTGGTCAGGCCGCATTTGGAATATTGTGAGCAATTTTGTGCACCATATCTGAGGAAGAATGTTCTGGCTCTGGAGACGGTACAGAGAAGGTTTATAAGAATGATCCCAAGAATGAGTAGGTTAACCTATGATGAGCGTTTGATGGCACTGGGCATGTACTCGCTGGAGTTTAGAAGGATGAGGCGGGAACTCATTGAAATGTACAGAATAGTGAAAGGCTTGGATAGAGTGGATGTGGAGAGAATGTTTCCACTAGTGGGAGAGTCTAGGACTAAAGATCATAGCCTTACAATTAAAGGAAGCTCCTTTAGGAAGGAAATGAGGAGGAATTTCTTTAGTCAGTCGCTGGTGAATCTGTGGAATTCTTTGTCACAGATGGCTGTGGAGGCCGGGTCAGTGGATATACTTATGGCAGAGATAGATAGATTCTTGATTAGTACGGGTGTCAGAGGTTATGGGGAGAAGGCAGGAGAATGGGATAAGGAGGGAGAGATAGATCAGCCATGATTGAATGGTGGAGTAGTCTCGATGGGCTGAATGGCCTAATTCTGCTCCTATCACATGATCTTATGATCTTTATTATACTTTCTGAACTGGGCAGGAAGGAACTGCAGATGCCAGTTTAAACCGAATTGGACACAAAAAGCTGGAGTAACTCAGCGGGTCAGACAGCATCTCTGGAGAGAAGGAATTGGTGATGTTTCAGGTCGAGACCCTTCTTCAGACAGAGTTGGGGGAAAGGGAAACCAGAGATATAGACGATACTATAGAGAAATTAATGGAAGATATGCAAAAGTACCAGTAATCAATTAAATGTGGAGGACACAATAAGCCATTGTTGGGTGTGGGATGGGTGACAATGAATAAACAGAGGAACTCAACAAGACGACAGAGGGGATGCAAGGGTTACTTGAAGTTAGAGATACCAATATTCATACTGAAGATAGACACAAAAAGCTGGAGTAACTCAGTGGGTCAGACAGCATCTCTGAAGAAAAGGAATAGGTGACGTTTCAGGTGGAGACCCTTCATCAGACTGAGAGTCAGGGGAAAGGGAAATGTGAGAATAGATGGCGATGTAGAAAGGAATACATTTGAAGGGAAACAAATGAATGAGAGATATGCAAAAACAGTAAAGATGATAAAGGAAACAGGCCATTGTTAGTTTTAGAAGGAACTGCAGATGCTGGAAAATCGAAGGTAGACAAAAGTGCTGGAGAAAGTAAGCGGGTGCGGCAGCATCTACTGGAGCGAAGAAAAAGGCAAAGTTTCTGGCCGAAACGTTGCCTATTTCCTTCGCTCCATAGATGCTGCCGCACCCGCTGAGTTTCTCCAGCACTTTTGTCTAACTTAGGCCATTGTTAGTTGTGTATTAGGTGAGAACAATTCTGAACTAAAATTCTTTAAGCAAATGGAATACGTATTTACAATGGAAATGTAATCCTTAAAGATTCTTTTCAATGGGACCTGGAACCAGAAAGTCATTTTGCAACTCATTGGATGCATTGTTTGTGACTTATTAACAGCACAATGCACCAGAACGTTGTTGCAGTTGATTTCTTTACCATCACTAAATTTACAAGTGCAGATGTCAACGGGATCAATAGGATGTTTTGATCATTGCTGTAAACACCTAGAATGCATCACTGATAAAATAAATATACTTCAAACAGAGTTAAACTGAATGAGAATCATTAGATCTACTCTGGTTTCTCCTTGATCTTAAAATTCTCAAGTGTGGGGAAGGAACTGCAGAAACATAGAGACATACAAAATAGGTGCAGGAGTAGGCCATTCGGCCCTTCGAGCCAACACGCCATTCAAAATGATCACGGCTGATCATCCAAAATCAGTACCCCATTCCTGCTTTCTCCCCAAATCCCTTGATTCCATTCACCCTAAGAGCTGTATCTAACTCTCTCTTGAAAACATCCAGGGAAATTGGCCTCCCACTGCCTTCTGTGGCAGAGAATTCCACAGAATTCACAACTCTCTGGGTGAAAATGTTTTTCCTCGTCTCAGTCCTAAATGGCCTCCCCCTTATTCTTAAACTGTGACCCCTGGTTCTGGACTCCTCCAACATCGGGAACATTTTTCTACAGATTCTGGTTTATACTGAAGATAGGCACAAAGTGCTGGAGTAACTCAGCTGCTCAGGCAGCATCTCTGGAGAAAAAGGGTGGGTGGCTTTTCGGGCTGGGACCCTTCTTCAGATTCTCATTATTGTTTCAATCCTCTGCTCCTTCCCAGGTCCTTAAACTTCTCCAGCCCACCGCAATCTCCGTCATCCCCACTGTTGGTTTCTTGGATTACTTCCCATTTGTCATGGGAGACATAGAGTCATAGAGTGATATAGCATGGAAAGAGGGCCCTTCGACCCAACTTGTCCACACCGACCAACATGTCCCAGCTACGTAGCGGCACAGTGGCGCAGCTGTAGAGTTGCTGCCTTACAGCTCCTACCGTGCGTGAGACCAGGTTCAACCCCAACTACAGGTGCTGTCTGTACGGAGTTTGTATGTTCTCCCCCATAACCGCGTGGGTTTTCCCTGAGATTTCGGATTCCTCCCAAAATCCAAAGACATACAGTTTTGTAGGATAATTGGTTTGGTATGAATGTAAATTGTCCCTGGTGTGTGTAGGGTAGTGTTAATATGAGGAGATCGCTGGTCGGTGGGAGTATGGAACATGGGCAGGTGGGACTAGCGTAGATGGGGCATCTTGGTCATTGTGGGCAGGTTGGGCCGAAGGGACAGTTTCCACGCTGTATGTCTAAACTAAACTAAACTAAACTAATCTGCACTAGTCCCACCTGCCTGCGTTTGGTCCATATCCCTCGCAGGCAGGTGGGACTAGTGTCTGCCTATCCATGTACCTGTCTATCTGTTTCTTAAAAATTGGGATAGTCCCATTCTCAACTACCTCCTCTGGCAGCTTGTTCCATACTCCCACCACCCTTTGTGTGAAAAAGTTACCCCTCAGATTCCTATTAAGTCTTTTCCACTTCAACTTAAACCTGTCCCTCATTTGTTTTCAGCTGACTACCCCATAGCTCCAAAATAGTCTCCTTAAGTGAACTTCAAGCCTCCACTCTTAAAGATGCATCTCAAAATACTTCAAGTTATCTGTCCTACTAACCAGAGATGGGAATTCAACAACCAGAGGAAATCGGTTTAAGGTAAGGAGGGAAAGATTTAATTGGAATCTGAAGAGCATATTTTTCACCCACAGAAGGTGGTGGTTATAGAAACATAGAAACATAGAAAATAGGTGCAGGAGTAGGCCATTCGGCCCTTCGAGCCTGCACTGCCATTCAATATGATCATGGCTGATTTGGAACAAGCCGTCAGAGGAAGTAGTTGAGACAGATATTATAATAGCATTTAAAAGACATTTATACTGGTTCGTGGACAGGAAAGGTTGGGGATATCAGGTTATGGGGTATGGCCCATATCCCATAAGAGGGATATGGGCCAAACGTGGGCAGGTGGGACTAGTGTAGATGGGGCATCTTGGTCGGTGTGGGCAGGTTGGGCCGAAGGGCCTGTTTCTGTGCTGTATGAATCTACGAATCTATCTCCTCACCTCCCTCCCTCTGCTGTGTCCCAGTGCCAGACTTTGATTAATCACCTTCACGTGTGGCACCTGGAGATGTTTCTCTTCACTAAATGTGTTGATTAAAGTTGTTGTTTCTTTGCATCCTTTTTATAGGGAGGAATAATTGAGCTCTGCGGCACCAAACACATCGGCATTAATAGCACCCCTCAAGATCAAATACTAGATGTGCAGACACACCTACACAACGGGATCTGCTTTCGATGCCAGCGTAATACTGTCATTACCATGAGCAGATAGATTAAGAAGTTAATCTGGGGAATAGATAGGGTGAATGCACAGAGTCTCTTGCACAAAGGTTCAAAGGTCAGTTTATTGTCACGTGCACCCATTAGGATACAGTGAAACTCGAATTACCATACAGCCATACTAAAATAAAAGCAACAAGACACACAACTACATAAGAGTTAACATAAGTATCCACCACAGCGGATTCCCCACATTCCGCACTATGATGGAAGGCAATAAAGTCCAATCTTCTTCCTCTTTATTCTCCCGTGGTCGGGGCAGTCGATCCATCTGCAGTCGGGGCGATTGAAGCTCACGCAGCCGGCGATCTAAGCCTCCATTATGGGCGATCGAAGCTCCCACGTCGGGGTGATCGAAGCTCCCGCGTCGGGGTGGTCGAAGCTCCTGCGGCTTGGAGCACCCAAAGTCGGTCTCTAACCAGGGACCGCAGGCTCCACAATGTTAAAGTCCGCAGGCTCCCGCAGTTGGAGCTCCGAGGTCGATCCCCGACAGGGATCGCCAGCTCCGCGATGTTAAGTCCCGCAGGCTCCCGTGGTTGGAGCTCCCGAAGTTGGTCTCCAGCACAGGCCGCCAACTCCAAGATGTTAGGTCGCAGTGCGGACAGAGATACAATACAGAAAATAATCACATCTCCATCGAGGTAAGAGATTAAAAAAAGTTTCCCCCACCCCCCCCCCCCCACATTAAACAAGCTAAGGAAGACTAAAAACATACATTTAACACATACTAAAAAAAAACAGAGAAGGAAAGAACGAGACAGATTATTGGCGAAGGGAATACAGGAGGGGGGAATTCATACAGGAGCGAGGGAATAAAAAACAAGAAAACCTATGTTTAAGGTGAGAGGGGCAAGAATAAAAATCTGAGGAGCAACATTTTCACTCAGAGAGTGGTGGATATATGGACCGAGTTGTCAAAGGGGGGTGATTGAGGTAGATGCAATAACAGCATTTGAAAGTTGGTTAAAAAAGGTTTGGACGAATACGAGTCAAACACCACATTTGGTCCAAATGGGAGCAGCTTGGATGGAGAATTTTGTTCACCATGCACAGCAGGGATAGGGTGGTGTAGTGGCGCAGCGGTAGAGTTCCTGCCTCACCGCACAGATCCTCACTGTCTGTACGAAGTTTGTACGTTTTCCTGTGACCATGTGAGTTTTGTCCGGGTGCTCTGGTTTCTTCCCCCACTCCAAGGATGTACAGGTTTGCAGGTTTATTGGCTTCAATAAAAATTGTAAATTGTCCCCAAGTCCGTAGGATTGTATGCGGTGATCACCGTTCGGAGCGGACTCGTTGGGGTGAAGGGCCTGTTCTTGCGCTGCATCTCTAAAGTCTAAAGTCTAAACAGTTGGGCTGCAGTGTCTGCTTCCATGCTGTATGACTATGAATATCTGACTCTTAACTAAAACACCTTGTTATCGGAAAGATGCTATCAAGCTGGAAACAATACAGAGAAGATTTACGAGGATGGTGCCAGCACTAGATGGTCTGAGCTATAGGCAGATGTTGGGTCGGCTGGGCACAGGAGGATGAGGGGTGATCTTATAGAGGTGTATAAAATCATGAGAGGAATAGATTGGATAGATGCACAGAGCCTCTTGCCCAGAGTAGATGAATCGAGGACATGGGTTTAAGGTGAAGGGGAAAAGATTTAATATGAATCTGAGGGGTAACTATTTCACACAAAGGGTTGTGGGTGTATGGAACAAGCTGCCAGAGGAGGCAGTTGAGGATGGGACTATCCCAACATTTAAGAAACAGTTAGACAGGTACATGGATAGGACAAGATTGGAGGGATATGGACCAAACACAGGCATGTGGGACTAGTGTAGCTGGGACATGTTGGCCAGTGTGGGCAAGTTGGGCCGAAGGGCCTGTTTCCACACTGTATCACTCTATGACTAACACATTTGTGATTAGATTTCTCTGCTGACCTTTTTGAATGTCAGGCTGCAGATAGTGTTGTCTCAACTTTGCACTGCTGAACATGTACTTAACGACATATGGGGCACACAGCCAGCACTAATTCCAAACTGTCACAGCTGGAAGTCTGAAATAGTTCTGATAACAACAAATTTTTGATGAAAGTTCATTGACCTGAAACATTTAGCTCATCTTCTTTCACAATGGATGCTCGCTGCCCTGATAAATTTTCCCAGCAATTTCTGACATGTTTCTAATGGAAAGAATTAAGCACGGCATCCAGGTTGTGTTTTCCAGCTGATGGAGATAATTTTTAGAGGGCCTCCTACATTCACCTGAACTGTCTCTAATTGACAGCATCTACACAGAGCATTTTGGTGGTTTAAAACTTGTGTTGTAGAATCATACAACACGGAAACAGGCCCTTCGGCCCTTTGCCCATGCCGACTAAGTGAAAGATTAGGGGAGCAAATGAAATCCAAATGTAACTCCAAATAGCTCAGTGGAGGAGTGTGGAAAGAGTCTCAAGTATCTGGAGGTGTGGCAAGTGTGACACATTCAAACAATTGGAAGGGTCTGAAGAGAGACACGAAATGGTGGAGTGACTCAACGGGACAGGTAGTATCTCTGGAGAGAAGGAATGGGTGATGTTTTAGGTCGAGACCCATCTTCAGACTGTTGCGGAGAGGAGGAGAACTTCTTCAAAGTAGGCATGCCATGAGGAGATTTTGCAATGGAGCAGACAAAATGTGCAGGAAGGAACTGCAGATGCTGGTTTACAATGAAGAAAGGCACAAAATGCTGGAGTAACTCAGTGGGAAATTGTTTGTTTTGAACATATGGAACGTAACACAGGGATGAACTGCATCACATTAGGTCCCCATGCTCTTGTTTAGGGAATGGGTTGCTCTGTAGGTTTAGAGAGATAGGGCCAAACAAGGCCGGTGGGACTAGATTAGTTTAGTTTATTGTCATGCATACTGAGGTACAGTGAAAAACCTTTGCTAGATACAACATGCTGGTGTAACTCTTGCAGGGTCAGGCAGCAAATCTGGATAGAAGGAATGGGTGACGTTTCAGGTTGAGACCCTTCTTCAAGGATCTCGACCCAAAGGTTCACCTATCCATGTTCTCTAGAGATGCTGCATGACCTGTAGAGATACTCCAGCACGTTGTGGCCTTTTGTGTTAACCAACATCCACAGTTGCTCATTTCTCCAAATGGAAAGTATTGTATGCATCGTGCAGTTCTACGAGATTTATGAACACAATGAGCTGGAGATGCATTTCATTGGGCAGAATAAAGCAAGTAGTGTCATAGAGTCATAGAGTGACACAGTGTGGAAATAGGCCCTTCCGCCCAACTTGCCCACACGGGCCAACATGTCCCAGCAACACTAGTCCCACCTGTCTGCACTTGGTCCATATCCCTCCAAACTTGTCCTATCCATGTACCTGTCTACTTTTTCTTACATGTTGGGATAGTCCCAGCCTTAACTACCTCCTCTGGCAGCTTGTTCCATACATCCACCACCCTTTGTGTGAAAAGGTTACCCCTCAGATTCCTATTAAATCTTTTCCCCGTCACCTTGAACCCATGTCCTCTGGTCCTCGATTCCCATACCCTGGGCAAGAGATTCTGTGCATCTACCCGATCTATTGCTGCCATGATTTTATACACCTCCATAACATCACCCCTTCATCCTCCTGCGCTCCAAGGAATAGAGGCCCAGCCTACTCAACCTCTCCCGATAGCTCAGACCCTCTAGTCCAGGCAACATCCTCGTAAACCTTCTCTGAACCCTTTCAAGCTTGACAATATCTTTCCTGTAACACGGTACCCAGAATGCAAAGCAAATTACAATGGATTAATTTTGCTTGTGTGGTTTAGCTGGCGTGGGCTGGGCTTCCAAGCAAGCATGTTTGGAAGTCACTCTGGATGAAGTAATCTTTAATGAATTCACATCAAAACACACTCACCGGCTTTGAAATGGAAATGTGAGCCTATTTATTTATTTGTATGTGTTGCTAAATTACTTTTTTCATTCCGACGCTTGCTTTCAATATGTTGCGAAGAGTATTTTGAGTTCAGTGCGGTTATAAGCTCACTGTCAGTCATACGAGGAGAAGATTGTTCTGACAGGCAGGATTGGAAATTAATGCGACACATATAACTAGTTGTCAAAATCAACGCTTCAGCCAGAAGATCTGCAATGGGTTTTGGCTTTTACTGAAATACATTATTTTCATGGAATAAATCCCGATTTAGTTGCTGGATTTTCATTGCTTTTTGTGCAGCTTTTTCTCTTCCGTATTTGATTTGCTTTGGTTTGCAGTTTTTTTGTTTGGGTTGATTTAAAAAAAAAAAATCCTTTCATGAGAAGGTCAAGATTTTATTGCGCTTGGTCAAACTCTGTTTTGATGCCTCAGGGTGAGTTCTTTCACTGCTCCTTTGGGATTTTACTCCCCACTCTGGGTTTGGACCGAGGTTGTGATGAGTCCTGTAACCGTGTTGGCTAAACCGTAACTGAACGCGGGTAGGAAAATTATTTGAGCAGAGATTCAACTTGATGGCACTGTTGAATGCCTTCCATCAAGATGTTAATCATTTTGAATGGACCGATGTCATTGGTATTTTAGTTTTAGAGATACAGCACAGAAACAAGTCCTTTGGCCCACCGAGCCCACACCAACCCGTATACTTGTTCCTTGTCATCCCAAAGATAGACACAAAATGCTGGCGTAACTCAGCGGGTCAGGCAGAATTCCTGTATGACCGGCATCTGCAGTTCCTTCCTGCCCAAGAATCTGTCAATCTCAGCCTTAAAAATACCCACTGACTTGGCCTCCACCGCCTTCTGTGGAAATGAATTCCACAGATTCACCATCCTCTGACAAAATAAATTCCTTCTCATCTCCTCTCTAAAGGTATGCCCTCCCTTCTTTCTCCAGTGGTGCCTCATTCTTTAGCATAACAATTTAAGGATACAAATACTCCAACTTTGGACGATTTAACTTTGCCAGCTTCTGTTCCCAACCCCTTGCATTGCAATGATATCGGGTTGTATTTGCTTAATCTGGACTCTAATACTCTGTGCCTTGTGTATCTCAGTAACACAGCACCAGCAGTCACTTTGAAGGCCTGGTGATAAGGGCAGAGAAGTAGTCCGTCTCCCTGTAAGCTATTCTGCCATTAAAAGGAACGCACTCGACACATTCACCCAATGACAAGTTAAATATAGAAGAGGATTACAGAGCCATTGTTTTCAGTCATGTCAAATAAGATTATATACTTGAAATGGAATGTCACCTGACCTTTTGGTGAATTGTCCGTCTCCGCGTCTATTTAAATGTTAGGGAATTGCTCTCTTGAATATCTGCTCTCCCTCTCCTTCGGGCGACTTAAGCAGGAAGAAAATGCACGCACTTCATAAAAGCAGAGCTGCAACCGAAGAGATCATGCCACCCGGCAAACAAAGCGGCCTCACATCATTGCTCTCTCTGTCTCAGTTTGTATTGACTTCTGGCCAACCTGGACAGCCCGCCTTTCAAAAACATTCAAGAATTTCTTATCTGGAAGTGGAAGTTCTCGATGCGCAGACAAGGAAGCAAATTTGTTTCCTGGAAAAGGTAAATGCTCGGCTTCTGTTATGGTACGGGTGACCCCACTTTGCTCCAACCTGTCGGTGAACGAGTCTGAGGCACAGGACTGTGCGACAGGGATTAACATTAGTAAATAGTCGATATTATTGCCGAATGAGTAAGAGATGCAGTACTGTGTGGTGATGATTAGTATTGGTAAATAATCGACACAATTGGTATAGAAGAGCTTATGGGGAAGCACGGTGGCGCCGCGGTAGAGTTGCTGCCATACAGCGCCGGAGACCCGGAGTCGATCATGACAGTGGGTGCTGTCTGTACGGAGTTTGTACGTTCTCCCTGTGACCACGTGGGTTTTCTCCGGTTTTCTCTAATTTCCTCCCAAGAACGTGCAGGTTTGTAGGTTAATGGGCTGCTGTAAAATGTCCCTAGTGTGTAGGATAGAATTAGTGTACGGGTTGAACACTGGTCGGCATGGACTTGGGCCAAAGGGCCTGTTTCTGCACTGTATCTTTAAACTAAAGTAAACTAAGAGCTATGTGGCTCTTAAAAGACCAACAGAGATTACTGCAAATCAGTTGGCAAGCATCTGATGAACTAATAAGCAAAGTCATTTTGCTATTTTCATTGAACTTTTCCTAAGGTTAATTAAAAATGTTCACTAAATATTTAAAAATTTGGTGAGAGCCTGTCAATATAATTTTTAGAATGGGTCTAAGAATCTCTGCAAGCCGCTGCTGTACCATATCATTATTTTTACTGGCCAGCCACCTATTCAGCATTATTGTTAGAACTTAAGGGCCTGTCCCACTTGGCCGTCATTTGTGTGCCATTTACGTGACCTGGTAGTGTGTGGGTAGCGCGGGATGGGTGCATGGAGTGGCGTGGAGGAATGTGGAGTTACGCGCGGTATTGCGCAGCACTCCAGGATTTAATTCTGCACAAAATCTTCGCGCGACACCGGCCTGTCGCGTAAATGATGGCCAAGTGGGACACCCTGGCGTGGCGCAACGTCTCACCTCCAACAGCAGCAGAAGCAGGCAAGCGATCGCCGAGCTTGGCCTGGAGCTCACGGCCGTTGCGGATCCAGTTCCGCCCCCACTCCTACTCCCAGAGTGGGGCCAAGACGATTGGAGATAGATACAAAATGCAGGTGTAACTCAGCGGGACCGGCAGCATCTCGGGAGAGAAGCAATGGGTGACGTTTCGTGTCGAGACTCTTCTTCAGACTGAAGAAGAGGCTCGACCCGAAACATCATCGATTCCTTCTCTCCAGAGATGCTGCCGGTCCCGCTGAGTTACTCCTGCATTTTGTGTCTATCTTCAAATGACCTCACGCGCTCCAGACGACTGTGCGGACGCATGATGACGCACCCGACCGTCGAACGACTGTCGCGCGTCAGTCACTACCGGCCTGTCGCATAAATAATGGCCCAAGTGGGACAGGCCCTTTAGACAATGTAATTACCGGACGCATGATTTGGAAAATAGCAGATTAAAATTTTTATTTTTAATTTTTCCCCCCCTTTCCATAAAACAGATGATGCACATGGCTATTCCGTGCTTCGGTGGAATTGTGTGCACGCGGCAACTTTGGAATGGTCTAAACCCAAAAGTTACCTTGTGCACACAATTCCTACCGACGCACTCAGGCCTGTGCATCATTTGTATACTAATATTCTAAAGGTCTACATGCAAAATATAGATTGGTAAATATTGGTAAATTGGTAAAGAATGCATACAGTACCTATATCTGACTCAGACATTTGTACAAAGGTTTGGCTCCAGGCAAGTTCCTGTATTTTTTAAGTGGCATGGTTCAGTCTAATGCAAAATAATTAATGTATTAAGCTCTCAACTGTTTCTTGCACAAATCTGATCTGGCACAATATTGTATATAAAAGACATTGGCATTGAAATGTGCTGGGGACTCCACTGCACAAGCACTTAATAAATTGCTCAGACTGCTGTCTGATTGAAGGCGATAAAACATTTAAAACAAATGGGTTAATGCAACCGCGAAGTTAGAAGGGAGTGAATACAAGCAGCAATTGTACAGCAAACAGTGATCAGCCACAGTGATTTCTGAACAATTATGGCACATATTTGGTGACGTCAGTTCAGACCTGCCTGCTGGTTAAAAAATTGGAAAACAAAATAGACAAACAGAACAAAACATCTCGGGCTATAAGAAAATATTTTAATGCATTACATCAATTGAAACAAAAAAATGGGAATAAATACAAATGTATGTGTAGGAAGGAACAGCAGATGCAGTTTTACACTGAAGATAGAGACACAAGATGCTGGTGGCTCAGTGGGACATCTCTGGATGGAAGGAATAGGTGACATTTTGGGTTGAGACCCTTCGGGTCGAATGGCCTACTCCTGCACCTGTTTTCTATGTTTCTATGTCTCTATGACTCTATGACATTGACCAGCAACAAGCAAGCTCACCATCACTTGAATCACATGCGGTTGTACTTCATATAGCAGGCCTTCTCTTGCACCATGGTACAATAGACAATAGACAATAGGCGCAGGAGTAGGCCATTCGGCCCTTCCAGTCAGCACCGCCATTCAATATGATCATGGCTGATCATCCCCAATCAGTACCTCGTTCCTGCTTTCTCCCCATATCCCCTGACTCCGCTATCTTTAAGAGCCCTATCTACCTCTCTCTTGAAAGTATCCAGAGAACCGGCCTCCACCGCCCTCTGAGGCAGAGAATTCCACAGACTCACAACTCTCTGTGTGAAAAAGTGTTTCCTCATTTCCATTCGAAATGGCTTACCCATTATTCTTAAACTGTGGCCCCTGGTTCTGGACTCCCCCAACATCGGGTACATGTTTCCTGCCTCTAGCGTGTTCAAACACTTAATAATCTTAATCATCCTTCTAAACTCCAAGCCCAGCCACTCCATTCTCTCAGCATATGACAGTCCCGCCATCCTGGGAATTAACCTTGTAAACCTACGCTGCACTCCCTCAATAGCAAGAATGCCCTTCCTCAAATTAGGGGACCAAAACTGAATACAATACTCCAGGTGTGGTCTCACTAGGGCCCTATACAACTGTAGAAGGACCTCTTTGCTCCTATACTGAACTACTCCTGCAGCTCATCTGCTGAGTCATCAAATCGTATTTATATTTTACAAATCAACCCTTATCTTGAATTTGTAGAAACAAGGAAAAAAACTGCAGATGCTGGTTTACAAAAAAAAACACATAAAATGCTGGAGTTATTCAGCAGGTCAGGCATCATCTCTGAGGAATGTGGATGGGTAGATCTTACCAGATTGTAATAGATAGGAGATCTACATTCTCCAGAGACACTGTCTGACCCGATGAGTTACTCCAGCACTTTGTGTCTTTTTTAATTGTCTTTAATTAGCTAGTCACTGGACTTCCCGGTGTGCATTTATTCTAAAGCGGGTGCTACCCAGGTGGGTACCATAGTTTGTAGGATAGTGCTAGTGTACGGGGTGATTGTTGGTCGATGCGGACTCAGTGGGGTGTTGGGCCTGTTCCTACGTTGTATCTCTAAAAGTAAGACTAAACTAAAAGATCAGATTCAGATTCAGATTCAGATTCAACTTTATTGTCATTGTGCAGTGTACAGTACAGAGACAACGAAATGCAGTTAGCATCTCCCTAGAAGAGCGACATAAATATGAGCAGTAAATAAATAAATCTAATCTAATAAATCCTGGTGGGAGGAGTGTCCGGGCGGGGGGGGGGGTGTGATTGGCAGTCACCGAGGTACAGTGTTGAGTAGTGTAACCGCCGCAGGGAAGAAGCTGTTCCTGGACCTGCTGGTCCGGCAACGGAGAGACCTGTAGCGCCTCCCGGATGGTAGGAGGGTAAACAGTCTGTGGTTGGGGTGAGAGCAGTCCTTGGCGATGCTGAGCGCCCTTCGCAGACAACGCTTGCTTTGGACAGACTCAATGGTGGGGAGTGAGGAACCGGTGATGCGTTGGGCAATTTTCACCACCCTCTGCAGTGCTTTCCGGTCGGAGACAGAGCAGTTGCCATACCATATTGTGATACAGTTGGTAAGGATGCTCTCGATGGTGCAGCGGTAGAAGTTCACCAGAATCCGAGGAGACAGATGGACCTTCTTTAGTCTCCTCAGGAAGAAGAGACGCTGGTGAGCCTTCTTGACCAGAGTTGAGGTATTGTTGGTCCAAGAGAGGTCATCGGAGATGTTGACCCCCAGGAACCTGAAGCTGGAAACACGTTCCACCTCCCTTCCGTTAATGTGGATGGGGGTGTGCATGCCGCCCCTAGACTTCCTGAAGTCTACAATGAGCTCCTTGGTCTTCTTGGAGTTAAGGGCCAGGTTGTTGTCAGCGCACCATGCTGCTAGGAGCTGGACCTCCTCCCTATAGGCCGACTCATCGTTGTTGCTGATGATAAACTAAAAGATGCTGCCGGAAGTATGAAAGGAGATGTTTTTTGGAAAGAAAAGGTTACTCCAGCACTTTGTGTCTTTTTTTAATTGTCTTCAGTTTGCCATTCACTGGGCTTCCCAATGTGCATTTGTTCTATTGTGGGTTTGTTCTAGGCGGGTACAGTAATAACATTTAAAAAGACATTAGGACAGAAAAGGTTGGGAAAGGTATGGGTCAAATTGAAGCAAAAGGGATGGACAAAGAAAGGCATCTTGGTCAGCATGGACAAGTAGGGCTGAAGGGCCTGTTTCCATGCTGTATACCTTTATGAATCTATTGAGGTTGTGGAGCAAGCTTTCCTAAGGTAATAGATCGAAAGGCCAGTGACACTGTGGGGTAAGATGTAAACATCATAAGAGATGGAGGACTGAGATAAAAGACTGGGGTTGAAGGGTTTTCAAGGGAGAGTTAGATTAAGCTCTTAGGGCTAAGGGAATCAAGGGATATAGGGAAAAAGCCAGAACCGGGTACTGAATTTGGATGATCAGCCATGATCATATTGAATGGCGGTGTTGGCTCGATGGGCCGAATGGCCTACTCCTGCACCTATTCTCCATGTTTCTATGAATAGTTCTTATTTCAGCTTACAACCCCAGGACTGTTCATCTATGCATCCATGAACTGGAAATACGTTTAACGAAGGATCCCGACCCAATACATTGTCAGTCTATTTCACAGTGGCACAGCAGTGGAGTTGCTGCCTTACAGCACATGAGACCCAGGTTCGATCCTGACTACGGATGCTTTGTGTATATAGTACGTTCTCCGTGTGGGTTTTCTCCGGATGCTTCCACATTCCAAAGACGCGCAGGTTTGTAGGTTAATTAGTTTATGTAAATTGTCCCTAGTGTGGAGGATAGTGCTAGTGTATGGGGTGATCACTGGCTGACGCGGACTGGGTGGGCTGAAGGGCCTGCTTCAATGCTGTATCTCTAAAACTAAAACTAAACTAAAAGATGCTGCCTGACCCGTTGTGTTCCTCCAGCACTTTAATGAACTGAATACGTAGGAAGAAACTGCAGATGCTGGTTTAAATCGAAGATAGACACAAAATGCTGGAGTATCTCAGCAGGACAGGCAGCATCTCTGGAGAGAGGGAATGGGTGACATTTTGGGTCGAAGAAGGGTCTCGACCCGAAAGTGATAAACATTCTGGAGAATATCTGCATAATTCAATTGACCATTAACAAATTGGAGAAACTGATGGAGAGACGGCGGCCCAACATTAATATTAGCAAGTATGAAAGGAGATGTTTTTGGAAGGAAAGTAAAGAAAAAAGTTAAATAATTGTGTCGTAAACCAAAAAAGATATATATACAGAGATTTTTGAGAGTGTTGGAACAGTTGATACAGCTGTTAAAGCTGCACAAAATGTATTTTCTATTAAGTAGATCCATTGAATATAAAAGTAATGATGCCAAGTCTTTATAAGTGATCAATGATTTCTGAGTTAATATATGGGGAGCATTTCTGGACATGGCACTATAAACATAGAAAAATACGTGTAGGAGTACTTCGGCCCTTCGAGCCAGCACCGCCATTCAATATGATCATGGCTGATCAACCAGAATCAGTACCCCGTTCCTATTTTCTCCCCATATCCCTTGATTCCGTTAGCCCTTAGAGCTAAATCCAACTCTCTCTTGAATACATCCATCGAATTGGCCTCCACTGTCTTCTTTGGCAGAGAATTCCACAGATTCACAACTCTCTGGGTTAAAACGTTTTTCCTCATCTCAGTCCTAAATGGCCTACCGCTTATTCTTAAACTTAATAAGAGGGATGTGAGGCAGTTGTGGATGAACTGATAAAGGCTGGGTTTTGTCAGAGTAAAGTAATAAAGATTTAAGGGCCTGTCCCACTGTATGAGGTAATTCAAGAGTTCTTCCGAGTTTCCCCTGATTCGAACTCGGAGAATTACGGTAATAGCTGTTCGTAGGTACTCGGGGCTCTCGTGGACATTTTTCACAGTGCTGAGAAAACTTCACGAGTTACAGCGTTTCCCGAGTACGAGCTGCTAACAGACATCTACGAGCTCCGACGTACATTCTACGTACTTACCACGAGTTTGATTCTTTTTAAACTCGGGAGAGCTCTTGAATTACCTCGTACAGTGGGACAGGCCTTTTAATTGTTGTCCTTAAGACCACAGGAAGATTGAACAGGAAATAAATAAAAAGCCAAGGGCAAAGGAATTAACAATCAGACAAGGCAGTTTGGGAGAGATTGAACTCAGGGAGGTGATGGGGAAGGTTGGGAATGGAACATTAAGTGGGAGTTGGACACAATGTATGATTACAAAGGAAATATTTGCACCGCTCTGTGGTAAGATTGCAAAAGAAAGTCTAATTTCAGAATGTCCCCTGAGACCTAGCTCAGATTTCCATCACAATACAGCCTGGTTTTAGGCCAGAGTGTCACAAGAAATACAACATAAAAACATTGCAAGTGCCTATTATGTCTTCTTTACATTGTAACAGTGACTGCTCTTCAAAAGCGTCTAATTAGTTGTACGGTGTTTTCGAACACGTTAAAATTGGAAAGGGCACTGTTAAATCCAAGCGACTTTTATAATCCCTGAGAGAACTAATGAGCAGATCACATGGAGAGAAAAACAGAACATGTTCAAGACATCCAGCAGGTCGGTATGATGGCGCAGCGGTAGAATTGCTGCCTCGCTGCGCCAGAAACCCGGGTTTGTCTGTACGGAGTTTGTACGTTCTCCCCGTGACCTGCATGGGTTTTCTCTGGGATCTCCAGTTTCTTCCCACATTCCAAAGCTGTACAGGTTTGTAGGTTAATTGGCTTCGGTAAAAATGATGAATTGTCCCTAGTGTGTAGGATAGTGCTAGTGTACGGCGATCGTTTTGTCGGCACGGATAATCGGTGGGCCGAAGGGCCGGTTTCCGCGCTGTATCTCTTATCTAATCTAATCTAAAAAGGTCAGGCAGCATCTATGGAAAGAGAAAAAGGATTGAAGATTCAGGTTGAAGACCCTTCAGAAGGAAAAACAGACTTAGATATCCTAGAGTCATAGAACATGGAAACAGGCCCTTCGGCCCAACATGCCCATACCAAAATGCCCCATCTAAAGTAACACTCCTTTTACACTTCACGCTGCCTCGGCAAGGCCACCAACAAAATCAAGGACGATCACTCACTTCTTCTTCACCCCTCTCCCATCAGGCAAGAGGTACAGAAGTGTGAAAATGTGGACCGACCTCCAGTTTCAGGGACAATTTCTTCCTCGCTGTTATCAGGCAACTAAACCATCCCATCAACAACTAGAGAGTGGGTCTGAACTACTATCTAGCTCACTGGAAACCCTCGGGCTACCTTTTACTGGACTTTATCTTGCACTAAACGTTATTCCCTTTAACATGAATCTGTACACTGTGGACGGCTCGATTGGAATCGTACATAGTCTTTTCGCTGACTGGTTAGCATGCAACTAAGGTTTTTGTGTACAAAGCAACTGCAGATGCTGGTTCACACCGAAGGTAGACACAAAATGCTGGAGTAACTCAGTGGGACAGGCAGCATATCTGGATAGAAGGAATGTGTGACGTTTTGGGTCGATGAAAAGTCTCGACCCGAAAAGTCACCAATTTCTTCTATCCAGAGATGCTGCCTGCCCCACTGAGTTACTCCAGCATTTTGTGTCTAACAAAGGCTTTTCAACTGTACATGACAATAAACTAAACTAGTCCCACCAGCCTTGTTTGGCCCATATCTCTCTCAACCTACAGAGCAACCCATTCCCTAATCAAGAGCATGGGGACCTAATGGGATGCAGGTGGTCCCTGTGTTACGTTCCATACGTCAGAAACAAACACATTTCTCAGCAAGGGAAAACAAGTCGGCAACAGAAATAAAACAAATGTTGACTAGGTTTCAGCCAGTCACTGCACATAAGGTCATGAAAGAATTTGAATGCCAACAGAGACAGCGGAAACCCAACAGGACATGTCTCTTTTAATCAAACCACAGTTTAAATACTTGGCCATTTGCCGCACACAGACAATTCCACCATAAATTATTCAAGAGAGGATGGATAGGGCAGGTTTGGAGGGATATGGACTAAGCGCAGGCAGGTTGGACTAGTGTATCTGGGACAAGTTGGCCGGTGTGGGTAGGTTGGGCCGAAGGGCTTGTTTCCGCACTGTATCACTCTATGACTATGACACCAAGAGAGGCACAACTGCAGATGCTGAAAATCACAACGTAACAGTGGACCAGGCAGTATCTGTGGATTGAATGGATAGGTGACGTTTCTTCAAATTATTCAATCTACAAGCAACATCCATAATCAAGTACGTGACAAGTTTATTTTCATGCCAAAATTGATTGTTTGTACATATTTAGAGTTCAATGGGAAAATTCGTGAAAAGTTGGATTTTCTTCAATCAAGTGTTTTTTTTTAGATTAATTCAGTTACACCATAGAAACAGGCCCTTTAGCCCACTGAGTCCACATTGACCATTGATGATCTATTCATACAAGTTCTATGTTATCCCACTTTCTCTTCCACTCCCGACACAATGGGGGCAACTTGCAGAAGCCAATTAACCTTCAAACCCGCATGTCTTTGGGATCTGGGAAGAAACCAGAGCACCCGGAGGAAATCCACCTGGTCACCTGGAGAAGGTGCAAACTCCGCACAGACAGCGGCTGAGGTCAGAATCGAACCTGGGTCTCCAAAGCTGTGAGGCAGCAGCTCCACCAGCTATGCCACTGTGCAGGACTTCTATAATCCTCTCACTGCCTGCAGCTCTAGTATGGTAATGCTGAGTGGGCGGCACAGTAGCGCAGAATCTTGGTTCGATCCTTGATGGTGGCACAGCGGTAGATTTGCTGCCTTACGGCACCAGAGATCTCGGTTCAATCCTGACAAATGTGCGGTCTATACGGAGTTTGTACCTTCTCCCCGTGATCACCTGCGTTTTGTCCAATTGCTCCGGTTTCCTCCCACACTCCAATGACGTACAGGTTGTAAGTTAAATTGGCTTTGGTAAAAATTGTAAATTGTCCCCCGTGTGCAGTATAATGCTGGTGTACGGGTATTGCTGGTCGACACGGACCCAGGTGGGCTGAAGGGCCTGTTTCCGCGCAGTATCTCTAAACTAAACTAACGATACATGGATCTGAAAGGTTTAGGGGGACATAGGCCAAATTGGGACTAGTGTAGATTGGACATGGACAGGTTGGGATGATCGGTCTGTTTCCGTGCTGTATGACTAAGATTCCATGATTATTCAATTCAATTCAATTCAATTCAACTTTATTGCCATTGCACAGATACAAGTATGGGTAAACATAGACATAGAAACATAGAAATTAGGTGCAGGAGTAGGCCATTCGGCCCTTCGAGCCTGCACCGCCATTCAATATGATCATGGCTGATCATCCAACTCAGTATCCCGTACCTGCCTTCTCTCCATACCCCCTGATCCCTTTAGCCACAAGGGTACAACGAAATGTATGGGTACAACGAAATGTATGGGTACAACGAAATTATAGTTGATCTATGTTGGTTTCATCTCCTCTTCTGTACCGGATTCCATCAACCACCAATTTTTAATTATCTCCACATTACATATGTTAAATGATTTGCCCTCCACCACCCTCAGCATATCCGGAGATTCACTATCCTCTCGGAGAAGAAATTTCTACGCATCTCTACGTACACTAGCAGCATCTACACATTAGGGACAATGTACAATTTTTCACCAAATCCAATTAACCTACAAACCGATAGGTCTTTGGAGTGCGAGAGGAAACTGGAGCTCCCAGAGAAAACCCATACGGTCGCGGGGAGGGTGTACAAATTCCGTACAGACAAGTACCCGCGGTCGGGATCGAACTGGGACTCTGGCGCTGTAAGGCAGTGTTGCCACTATCTATATCCCCATTTCTGAAACACAATGTCCTCATCACAACATATTCTACCACCTATTTTTGATATTGTTGGAAAATTTAGAAACCTTAATGTAAATAGTGAATATCAGCGGGAAGAGACAGTCGCTAGAGGAATCCACACATTACATTCCTCCAGCCTGGAAATAATCCATTTATTCCAACCAAAAAGAAAGAGTGCTAAAGTAAGGGTGGCACAGTGGCGCAAAGGGCAGCACGGTGGCACAGTGGTAGAGTTGCAGCTTTACAGAGCCAGGCACCCAGGTTCGATCTGATCTCAGCTGCTGTCTGTGCAGAGTTTGCACTTTCTTCATGTGACCACGTGGGTTTCCTCCGGATACACCGGTTTCCCCCCAGGTCGCAAAGACATGTGGGTTTGTAGGTTAATTGACCTCTGCAAATTGTCAATAGACAATAGACAATAGGTGCAGGAGTAGGCCATTCTGGCCCTTCGAGCCAGCACCACCATTCAACGTGATCATGGCTGATCATCCTCAATCAGTACCCCATTCCTGCCTTTTCCCCATATGCCCTGACTCCGCTATCTTTGAGAGTCCTATCCAGCTCTCTCTTGAAAGCATCCAGAGAACCTGCCTCCACCGCCCTCTGAGGCAGAGAATTCCACAGACTCACAACTCTCTGTGAGAAAAGCGTTTCTTCGTCTCCGTTCTAAATGGCTTACCCCTTATTCTTAAACTGTGGCCACTAGTTCTGGACTCCCCCAACATCGGGAACATGTTTCCTGCCTCCTGCGTGTCCAAACCCTTAACAATCTTATATGTTTCAATAAGATACCCTCTCATCCTTCTAAACTCCAGAGTGTACAAGCCCAGCTGCTTCATTCTCTCATCATATGACAGTCCCGCCATCCCGGGAATTAACCTTGTAAACCTACGCTGCACTCCTCAATAGCAAGCGTGTCCTTCCTCAAATTAGGGGACCAAAACTGCACACAATACTCCAGGTGTGGTCTCACTAGGGCTCTGTACAACTGCAGAAGGACCTCTTTGCTCCTATACTTGACTTCTCTTGTTATAAAGGACAACATGCCATTTGCCTTTCTTTCACTGCCTGCTGTACCTGCATGCTTACTTTCATAGACTGATGAACAAGTAACGCCAGATCCCGCTGTACTTCCCATTTTCCCAACTTGATGACATTTAGATAGTAATCTGCCTTCCTATTTTTGCTACCAAAATGGATAACCTCACATTTATCCACATTAAACTTCATCTGCCGTGCATCCGCCCACTCCCCCAACCTGTCCAAGTCACCCTGCATTCTCATAGCATCCTCCTCACAGTTCACACTGCCACCCAGCTTTGTGTCATCTGCAAATTTGCTAATGTTACTTTGAATCCCTTCATCCAAATCATTGATGTATATTGTAAATAGCTGCGGTCCCTGCACCGAGCCTTGCGGTACCCCACTAGTCACTGTCTGCCTGCCTGCCTGTCCCCAGTGTGTATGGAGTGGATGAGAAAGTGGGATTCCGTGGAACTAGTGTAAACAGATTCCTCAAACGTGCCAAAGACATACAGGTTTGTAGGTTAATTGGCTATGGTAAAATTGTAAATTGCCCCTAGTGTGTGTAGGATAGTGTTAATGTGTGAGGATCGCTGATCGGCACGGACCCGGTGGGCTGAAGGGCCTGTTGTCTGCTCTGTAGCTCTAAACTAAACTATAATTAAACTCAGTCGGTCAAGCAGAATCTCTGGACAACCTGTATGGGTGACGCTTTGGGGCAGGACCTTTCTTCAGAGCCTGAAGAAGGGTCCCGACCTGAAACATCACCTATCCGTGTTCTCCAGAGATGTGCCCAAAGATGCTCCGCTCTATGATCTTTCCTGCTGCCTCAGCTGCTCCGGCACTCTGTGCCTTTTTTTTCATAAAACCAGCATCTGCAGTTCCTCGTCTCCTCATTCATTCCGACTCTTTGTTTCCTATGCGACAGCCACGATTCAAAGCCACGTGTTGCCAGCACTTTCTATTCTTAGCTTCTCGTTCCCTGCCGACTTCATAAATCCATGAGGAATGAGATAAGAAATGAAAGCAGCAGAGCTGCAGTATAATGCTGATAAGGCTTTGATGATTTGCTCCCTCTGGCAGGGTGCAGACAAGTCGGATCCGTGCTCAGTTACAGAGGAACAGCAAATGATTTCAAAGAAAATCCACGGCGGCATAAACTAGCCAATGACTCGCGGCTGACTTTACTGAAAGATTTCTGCGACTCCATTTTCCTGGAAAATGTGGCCACCTTTCACGTATCAATCTTTAATGCAAGTGGAAAATTTAGTTGCATTAGTGAACATGATGAGGCAATAAAGAAGGCAGCTACTTAACGGTCTAAATTTAGCACGAATGGCACAGAGATGTAGTCAGTCTCCCGAACGGAGATATTAATTGTATCACATCACTGGCTGTACTATTAATACAATCTGCATGCCCTCGACTGAACCAGGAGTCAAGGCATAAAGGCTGCGTGATAATATGCACACAGGACTAAGAAGAGGTGGGGGGTGCGGGGGGAGGAATTGGACATTGCTTAGCTCTTCAGCGGGTTAGCAGGGATGAATCCAAAGAGCCTAATGCCCTCTGTGGGTTCCATTACAACATTTAAGCTGGTGAAGATTGCCGAGGCAGGGTGAGAGTCCAATGCATTCATTTGAAAATTAAGGCTACAATTAGACGTGAACACAGAGAAATGCTGCAGTTTCTTTTTATTTGCGAGCTTTTATTTATTTGCTTTTTATGTTGCAAGAATTGCAGAGAAGGTTTGTCAGAATACTGCCTAGATTAGACTGTTAGGAGGCAGAGGTTTACCAGAATGCTGCCTGGATTAGATTGTATTAAGGGGCAGTCCCACTGCGGCGACCTAATCCGCGGGTCCAGAAGAGTGTCTTCGATCTTCAAGCTCGAGGGCACTCGCCTGGAAAGCCTCGAGCTGGATCAACCCGACCGCACACACACACACACAAACACATCGCAAAGGCGGGGGGCCAGGGAAAGCGGGGGAGCGCTGTCTGAAATTCACACCCGTGATGAAGAGGAAGGTAAAAGATGGATACACAGTGTATGGTAAGTCCTTTAGAGAGCGCGGGAGGAGGGGGGGGGGAGAGAGAGAGAGAGAGAGGAGAGAGAGGAGGAGAGAGGGGGAAAGAAGGGGAGAGAAGGGGAGAGAAGGGAGAGAAGGGGAGAAGGGAGAGAAGGGGGTGAGAAGGGGGGGAGAAGGGGAGAGAAGGGAGTGGAGACACTTTTAAGAAGTCAGACAACGTTAATAAAGTTTAATAGTAAGATTAAATGAAAACTTACCAGTTTGAAGTTTGATCTTATTTTATGAAGAGTTGCGATGAGTGATTACATGAAGAACCCGCCAGTCCGCATGCGTGTCAATCTTCAAAGCAGCAGTGTGAAATCACAGATAACAGCAATTGAAGTAACATAGTAAGATTAGAAACCTAGAACTACCAGATGACCTTTGTGATATGAGGGTTGGGAGCGGTGGGCACGTAATCACTCATCGCAGCTCAATAAAATAAAGATCAAACTTCAAACTGGTAAGTTCTCGTATAATCTTACTATTTTACTTCGGAGTCACGTGAGTGAATCCATGAAGATTTCAAAGCTCTGTGATTTCATGCCGTAGATACAAATCCAGGCGTCTCACTGCAGCAATTGACTCAGGATGAGTGAATAATAACCAATTCATTTGAACCATGACATTGATTTGAATCTGTTAATGGTTTATTTAACAAAGAAAAACAATAACGACCCCTCTCTATGAAACAGAATTTAAACAGAACTTAAAACAGAATAGGCGAATACCCCCGGATCGGTAAGCGGTTTGTTATTGAACCGTTGAAACGTCAGTTCACTTGACCATACTGCGGCCGCGAGGATATGGTCGAGAGGGACGTCCATTGCCCTCGCTGCTGACGTTGATGCCGCCCTGGTGGAGTGAGATTTAAAAATGTCAGTGTCTACTCCTGCACAAACCAGAACCTGTTTCAGCCACCTTGAAAAGGTCTGAACCGACACTTTCATATGCGGCTTTTTGTGGCTAATAAATAATGCTGACTCCGAACCTCTGAGGCTGTTGGTGACCTTGATATAATATTGCAAGTACGACATTACACACAGTCATAAATCCGAGGGGTATGCCAAAAAATAAGCTTAAACCTGAAACCCTGTCTGCTCTGCTTAATTAAATCATAAATGTAAAATGTAATGTTATTTCCAGATGACACCATCCTGTCCAGTCGCAGCTTTTGCAACGTCTGGACCCGTTGCGCTGCAAACAGCGCCATGAGCATGACCACCTTAAGGGTCATTTTGGGCAAAGACAGGCTGTGGCTGGAGCCCACTGGCGAAGCAGCATGTGTACCACGCTCACATCCCAGATTTCAGAATACCTGGGCCTGGTGGGATTGGAAATTAAAATACCCTTCATAAACTGGGATATTAAAGGGTGAGATCCAACAGACTGTTGTTCCGACCCCAGCCATAAATATGATGACATGGCACTCCTGGCACTATTGATGGCAATATATAGCTCAACCCTTCATCAAAATATAGCATTGACAGAAATTCTAGCACATCTGAGATGCAAGCCGTGTGTAATGTTCCCCCCGTAAAAAAAGCAGAACACCTCCCATTTCCTGACATGAGAGATGTACTGTTTTTTGGTACTATCCCTCCAGGCCGCAGTGATCACATCCACGGTTCGATCGGATAGTCCAAGCCCCAGGTATGGCCTCCTCAGAATCTGCAAATTAACAGATCAATACGGTCATATAATGGATGTTGATCCCCAGTTACAGGGTGCACCAGTAGGTAACTACGCTTTGGGACGGCCATTAAAGGCTGTGTTATTATGTCCAATACGAGAGGGAACCATGGTTGAGTAGGCCAGTCGGGTACCATCAACACTCCTGAGGCGGAGTCCTGCTTGATCTTGAGCAAGCACCGACTGATGAGGCAAAATGGGGGAAATGCATATGAAAACATTCCTCCCCAGTGTAGCGAGAATGCATCTACTGCTACTGGCCCTGGGTCTGGTTCCCATGAAACATACTTAGGAAACTGGTGGTTGAGTCTGGATGCAAACAAATCGATATCTGGCATCCCATACCGAACAGCAATATCATTAAATACAATCACGATTCAACATCCATTCTGTGTTGTCATTGAATTTGCATGACCTGGTGTCTGCCACCATATTGAATCTACCTGGTAGGTAGCTAGCTGAAACCCAAATGTTTCTTGTAATGCACCAGTGCCAAATAAGATTAGCCAATCTATCACAAGATTCCAACTTGATTCCACCCATGTGATTAACAAACGCCACTACGTAGTGTTGTCAATCTGAAGCTGAACATGCAAGTGACGCTTAGTAGTACAATAAGCCTTAAGCCCATAAAATGTTCCTAATAACTCTAAATAGTTCATCCCATGTGATTGAAGAATAAATGCCTCATGCTTTATTTCATCTGCTTCCACAGCTAGAGATGGTATCAGTAGCACCCCAACCTATGGCACTAGCATCAGTCTGTAAGACCACTGAAGGTTCCTCAACCAAAATTTTGTTGGAGCAACTTGAGATATTCATAATCCACCAATGCACTTCAGCAATGGCTTCAGCTGGTAATTGCATGTGCCTGTCGAAATGACCTGCATGTATCCTGAGTGCCTGTAACTTTGCTCGCTGTAAATTTTGGTAGTGTAAAGGTCCATATTGTGCAGCTGGAAAGGCAGCCACTAATTTGCCAATCAAGCTGGCCACATGTCTAATTGAAGGTTGTTGCTCCACCATGAGCTTGTTACAGCTTTCAATTAACTCTAATCTCTTGCCCCTGGACAGAGTCACTGACATGTGAGTTGAGTTAATAGTGAATCCCAAATAATCAATAACACTAACTGGTATCAATTTGGATTTAACTGGATGAATGAGAAACCCCAATCTCTCTAACATGTGTTTAACAACTGAAACATTCAGCTGCTTTCCGAGTCTTCCCTATGATTAAGATATCATCCAAATAAGCCTTTACAATATGACCTTGACTCGCCAATACTGGAGTATCGCCAGTACTGGTTTTAACAGTTTTGTGAATAATCTAGGGGCCGAGGTTAACCCATCAGGTAGTGCTTTAAATTGCCATAATTACCTCATCCAGCTAAATTTCAAATATCTCCGATTATCCCTATGAACAGGCACTGAGTAATATGCATCCTTAAGATCTATACATGCCATATAACATCCTCTGGAAAACAGTTGTTTGGCAGTAACAAATGTTTCCATTTTGAAATGTTTATACTGCACACAAGAATTAAGGCTCGTCAAGTCAAGGATGATTCGACAACCCCCATCCTTCTTTGACCTAGGAAAAATATTAGACACAAATTGGTGAGGTTGATAAACCGCCTTCTCAATTACCCCTTTTTATATAATTTTTCAATTTCAGCTTGAACCTCCAGATTCTATTTTTGTGTGAAAATGAGTACCCGACTTGGTATATGCTGTGTGGGTGGACGCAAATTTGGAAGGAATTGAATTCGAAACCCTTGTATACTATGCAGTATAAACAAATCTGATGTTATTCCATACCATTCCTTCAGAAACAAGTGTAATCTCCCCCCAACTTGTCGGTGATTCGTACTTAATATGTTCTGACAAGAACCAGACCCACCTACCTCCATGGTTACCAGTGGAATTTTCTGTCCCCTATTTCTGGTGGGAAAAAACATGTTCGCCCGTGCCCCTGTTGGAGTGCGCCAGCTGCGCATATTTGTGAATGGCCGGCTTGGTCCTTGACGGGACCCGGTTTCAGCAAACCGTTTGTAGGGATACTGCCGCCGAAGCGTTCTGCTGGTCATTGGTGCTTTGATCAGTCCGACCGTTCTTGCCTCGTCGTCCAGCTCCTTGACTCTTTTTGCGAGGTCTTCACCAACAGCAGATTGGGTGGCTGGATATTGCTGGGTTTACACAGAGCGGCAAACTTTGGGCTGATGGTAGGGCAGATGGCGCTTTTTCTCAGACAGTTTATCTCGAAATGCGCATTGCACATGAGTGCCAGGGCATCCTGCTGTACTTCAGACATGTGCCCTTCATCCACCGACCTGGCGAACATTGTAATGCCCGAGACAAGCAGCTTCAGCACCCTCTGAAGCCTCATTTCCTGACCTCTTATTCCTACGCCCATATGACCCCAGATGGCGTGGTTCACCACAGTCACTTTGAGCAGAACACAATTAGCCGGGGTCTTGTACTTTTTGGCCGTTTCATCCATCGTAAGTTCTTGAAGCTGGTGTGACGCCAAGTAATTAATACTTGAGGCCAACTCGTCACCCAGCGGTTCTCCTGAGTCTGTTGGGACGGCAAACCTTGCTGCCAGGAATGGTACCTCT
This sequence comes from Malacoraja senta, assembly GCA_038087875.1. Lineage (NCBI taxonomy): Eukaryota > Metazoa > Chordata > Chondrichthyes > Rajiformes > Rajidae > Malacoraja > Malacoraja senta. The sequence goes on along the minus strand of CM075977.1, from coordinate 202,427,516 downwards.
GACTCGTGCCCTTCATCCCTTGGGGGTATGCTCCACGGCTAAACCCACAGACTCAGCATCAGAATAATACTGACCCCGCATGCTCTCCTCCTCCAAGAGGGAGACATTAAGCAGCCCTGACACAGGTGCCACTGGCGCGGGCTCTGAAAGAGGCCGGCGCTGACACAACTCCTCCTGTTGGAGTGTATCTTGGTGGAGCATCCTCTCCATTAGGAACTCCATCCGGGACAACCGTCCAAATATGTTATCCCGTACCGGAGGGGAACCCTCCCGGCCCGACTCGTCCGAGTCCACTGGCGGTGCAGACATTTTAGTGGCTTTGCACCCCAAAGGTGTAGCCTCAGTGCTCTCAGACACCAAGTCTGCAGTCGCTGGTGGTACCGCTAGCGACTCGGTAGGTGAGCTAGGCGGCTGCCCGCTACCCGCACTCCCGCGGGCTTCCAAAGCTACTTTTCCAGCGGCTCGCCTTGACTTCACCCTCGACGCTTTCTCCATACATGAACTCGCTCCTGAAACAATAAGTACCAAGCGCAGAAAACGACCTCCGACAAAGTTTTACACTTACCTGAGTTTTTTTTTAAATTTACCGCTGAAGGAGCGCTGCTCCTCCCAGCCGGTCACTGCGCCATGTGTCACACGTAATGACACGCATGCGGACTGGCGTGTTCTTCATGGAATCAATCACGTGACTCCAAAGTAAAACAGGCATTTGACTTATCGGTCGGTTTTCCTAGGTCCTGAAAACTCCAATGAGGCAATCAAAATGCCTGGTCAGCGAAGGAGATTGCCTACGGCTGCCCTCGACTGCCTATAACTACATAGTGACCCCACTCCACTGAACTATGAGTTAAAAACAACCATGCCGACCAATTTTTACTCGCGGATAAATTTTCAACAAGCTGAAAGATTTTCTGCGACCTAGCTGAGGCCGCGAGTATGCGGGAACTTCCCTCAAGCATGAAGGAGAGTTCCAGTGACCTCATAGGACCTCCTAGGACCATGTGTCGACCATGCTGTGAGTTTGAGTCGAGGGCAAACTCTTCTAAACTAGCAGATTAGGTCGCCGCAGTGGGACAGGCCCTTTAGATTAGAATCCATTTAGAACCGAGATGAGGAAATACTTTTTCTCACAGAGAGTTGTTAGTGTGTGGAATTCTCTGCCTCAGAGGGCGGTGGAGGCCGATTTGGATGCTTTCAAGAGAGAGTTAGATAGAGCTCTTAAAGATAGCGGTGTCAAGGGATATGGGGAGAAGGCAGGATCGGGGTACTGATTGTGGATCAGCCATGATCACATTGAATGGCAGTGCTGGCTCGAAGGGCCAAATGGCCTACTCCTGCATCTATTGTCTATTGTCTATTGTTAGGGTGCAGAGACGTTTACCAAAATGCTGCCGGGATTAGAAGGTTTCAGCTTCAGGGAGAGATTGGATAGACTTGGATTGTTTCCTCTGGAATGTCAGAGTTTGAGGGGAGACTTGAAAGAAGCATGTAAAATAATGAGAGGCACAGATAGGGTGGACAGTCAGAATCATTTTCCCAGGGTGGAAATGTCCAACACTAGAGGATATACGGTACCTATAAGGTGGAGTTACTCAGCAGGACAGGCAGCTTCTCTCCAGAGATGCTGCCTGTCCCGCAGTTACTCCAGCATTTTGTGTCTACCTTCGATTTAAAACCAGCATCTGCAGTTCTTTCCTACACATACCTCTCAGGTGAGTGGGAGGAATGATTAAATGGCAACGTGCGGGGCAATTTTTTTTTGCATAGAGAGTGGTGGGGGCCTGGAACGCATTGCCAGGGGTAGTGGTGGAGGCAGATACGATAGTGGTGCTTATGAGGCTTTTAGATGGAAATGAGGCACATGGAAATGCGGGGAATAGAGGGATATGGATCATGTACAGGCAGATTAGATCAGTTTAATTTAGCATCATGTTCAGTACAAACATTGTGGACCGAAGGGCCCGTTCCTGTACTGTACTGTTTTATGTTCTAATTAGATGGCAATGAATGGAATAAGAACTGGAGAGGGCTAAAAAGTGTGTCAATTTGAATGACAACGGTGTTCTGTAACAAGAAGATCAAAATGGTTGTGGGAGTTTGAAAGACCTACACAAAACAGCAATGTCTACTTTGTAAGTCTTTACATCGGTCGATGATTTTTAGTTTCCAAGGTTGTTTTTGGTGCTTCATTGTTAGTTGTGAGTTAAAGCTGGAATTATTCAATGCTACATTTGAAAGGGATGTAGAAGGCTGGAATTGTGTTTGTTTCATCAAAGGACAGAATCAATTTTCATTCCTTTCAACTAATACCCACAACTTAATCATTATCATAGCAGACTTCCCCCTATGCTCAATATTAACCCTAGCTCAGAATTTACCCACTCATGTCATAAAATCATAAGATATGAGCAGAATTAGGCCATTCAGCCCATCAAGTCTACTCCTCCATTCAATCATGGCTGATCTATCTCCCCCATTCTCCTGTCTTCTGCCCATAATCCCTGACACCTGTACTAATCAAGAATCTATCTACCTTTGCATTTTAAAAAATCCATTGACTTTGCCTCCACAGCCTTCTGTGCCAATGAATTACACAAATTCCACACCCTCTGACTAAAGTAATTCCTTCTCAACTCCTTCATAAAAGAAAATCCTTCAATTCTGAGGCTATGACCTCTGGTCCTAGACTCTCCCACTCGTATAAACATCCTCTCTACATCCACTCTATCCAAGCCTTTCAACTCTCCGTAGACTTGAACACATATTCTAGGCTAACACTCTAGATGGCAGCAAGAAATTGTTATGCTTCAAGTGAGGCAGTAACATCAGTTTTTTTCAAGTGTATATAAAACTTCCTAAAGTATAATTGAAATTCTCCCTGGCATTCTGGCTAATATTTAATGCTCAACCAAAAGCTACTTTTGCTGTTAGTAGAATCCTGCTGTACGCAATTTGCCTGTTGTGTAGCTTACGTTACGACATGATTACATTTGAAAACTTACCTGACTGATTGCGAAGTATTATTGTCAGATAGAGGTTATAAAAATATATATATATTTTAATACCAGTTTTTGCTTTCTGCTTCATTCTCCTCACCAACATCCTGATAATTAATCTTTATTACACTTTATTACACATATGACTATGTGTTCCTCTCCCCGCATTGTATATTAGATGCACCACGCACTCCTTTACGTGTAGGAACAAAGAACTGCAGATACTGGTTGAAATGTGCTGAAGTAACTCAGTGGCTCAGGCAGCACCTCTGGAGAAAAAGGATAGGTGACGTTTCGGTTCGCAACCCTTCCTCAGATTGAAAGAGTCCTTTACATTGGTAACATTTGCAATCCCATTCAAGGTATGAAGGTCTAGCCTTTGATGCCTTTTTTACCTGTGACAACTCCATCTGGTCCAATTTCATTGTCCACCACAACACTATGGCTACAAGATAGAAACATAGAAAATAGGTGCAGGAGTAGGCCATTCGGCCTTTCGAGTCAGCACCGCCATTCAATATGATCATGGCTGATCATCCAAAATCAGTACCCTATTCCTGCTTTTTCCCCATATCCCTTGATCCCGTTAGCCCTAAGAGCTAGATTTAACTCTCTCTTGAAAACATCCAGTGAATTGGCCTCCACTGCCTTCTGTGGCAGAGAATTCCACAGATTCACAACTCTCTGGGTGAAAATGTTTTTCCTCATCTCAGTCCCAAATGGCCTACCCCTTATTCTTAAACTGTGACCCCTGGTTCTGGACTCCCCCAACATCGGGACCATTTTTTCTGCATCTAGCTTGTCCAATCCCTTAAGAAATGTATATGTTTCTATAAGATCCCCTCTCATCTAAATTCCAGTAGGAATCATATATGTAGGGCATCTGCCTTTATTTCTATTCTCGATTTTGTTTAGGAAAGAACTGCAGATGCTGGTTTAAATCGAAGGTAGACACAAAATGTTGGAGTAACTCAGCGGGACAGGCAGCATCTCGATTTTGTTTAGTTTAGTTTATAGATACAGGATGGAAACTAGACCATGCCGACCATCAATCACCCATTCTATGTTATTCTACTTAATCATCCACTCCGTACACACTTGGGGCAATTTACAGAGGCCAATTAATCTACAAGCTTGCATGTCTTGGGGATGTGGGAGGAAACTGGAGCACCTGCAGGAAACCCATGCGGTCACAGGGAGAACGTGCAAACCCCACCCAGACAGCACCTGAGGTCGGGATTGAACCGGGTCACTGGCACTGTGAGACAGCAGCTCAACTAGCTGCACCACTGTCTGCGACGGTCCGAGAGATAGTTCGAGGGTCTCCAGTTAGATAAATAGTAGGTCAGGACCGCTCTCTAGTTGTTGGTAGGACGGTTCAGTTGCCTGATGACAGCTGGGAAGAAACTGCCCCTGAATCTGGAGGTGTGCTTTTTCACGCTTCTGTACCACTCGCCTGATGGGAGACGGGAGAAGGGTAAGTGAGACTCGTCCTTGATTATGCTGCTGGCCTTGCCGAGGCAACATAAAGTGTAGATAGAGTCAAAGGCACAAGACACAAGTCAGAAGGGTGAAAGAAAACCCCACACTTGGTGTGGCACAGCTGGTAGAACTACTGCTTCACAGCACCAGAAACGTGCGTTTGATCCTAATCAAGGACGAGTCTCACTTACCCTTCTCCCCTCTCCCATCAGGCGAGTGTTATCTGTATGGAGTTTGTACGTTCCCCCAGGTACCCTGGTTTCCTCCCACATCCCAACGATGTGCAGGTTTGTAGGTTCATTGGCCTCTGTAAATTGCCTAAAGTGTCTTGAGAGGGGATGCAACATGATCAATGGCTGGCATGGCCTTGGTAGGCCGATGGGCTTGTATCCATGCTATATCTCTAAAATAAACTTAACTAGATGAGAACAGATTTAATAAATCTCAAGAAATTGCACACCTTTCAGAGAAAATCTGCCTATATAATGCCCTATACAACATCCTATACATTGCCTTCGCCACTGGCAAATCATTTCTGCCGTGTGACATCTTGCAAAATTGCCTTGAAGTTTCTAGACTCGGTCACCCTGATATCAACTGCCAAAGTGAGGAAGACACAGGAAACAGGTGTGCAGGAAGTGTGCTGGTTTATAAGTGAGGAAGACACAGGAAACAGGTGTGCAGGAAGGAACTGCAGATGCTGGTTTATATTGTAGATACAAAATGCTGGAGTAACACTGCGGGTCAGGCAGCATCTCTGGATGGAAGGAACAGGTGACATTTCGGGTTGAGACCCTTCTTCAGACTGAGAGTCAGGGGAGAGGGAAACTAGAGGTACGAAAAGGTACAGAACAAATCAGAGCAAGCACCGATGACCAAAGATTGACTAATGATCCATTGTTGGCTGTGGAGGAGGTGATAACAAGCGGATACGAACAGTAAATCTGGGAGGACACTATGGTGGGGGAGGAAACGAGAGAGAGGGAACGCAAGGGTTACTGGAAATTAGAGAAATCAATAATCATACTGCTAGGTTGTAAACTGCCCAAGCAAAATATGAGATGGCTGGATCCTCCAATTTGTATGTGGCCTCACCTTGACAGTAGAGGAGGCCCAGAACCAAATGGCTGGATGGGCAAAGATTCACTCAGATGATACCAGGATTTGCTTGAGTTCTAAGGAGAGGCTGGATAGGGTGTGACAATTTTCAGAGGGTCACAGGAAGCTGAGAGGTGACCGACATAGGTGCACAAAATCATGAGAGGCATAAATAAGGTTAAAGGTCACATTCTTTTTCTCATGGTAGAGCAGTTTAGAACCAGTGGGCATAGGTTTAATGATTGGGGAGGGAGACTTACAAGAGACCTGAGGGGCATAAACTGCTGGATTAATTCAGCAGGTCAGGTCAGGCAGTGACGGAAATCGCTATCAAAATATGGGAGGGGGACCGGGGGACAGGGGGGACACAATTTCTTGGCGGCCGCCCACGCATGCGCACACTCACACACACGCGCAAGGCTTCGGAGGCTTCTGTAGGCCCTGTGAACGGTAATTTCAGCTCAATCCAGCGCTAAATGCAGCTCAACTCTGCCTGTGTCGCCGGGTAACCTACAGCCCTGCCTGGACTGACGGAATACCAGTCCGGAACCGTGGAGCTAGCGCTGCTTCTCCGCACAGGCTGTAAACCTGGGCCATATTTCATGCAAGTCCTGCCAGGGCTGTAGGTTAACCTGGTAAGACAGGCAGAGTTGAGTTGGGTTTAGTGCTGCTTCTCCGCACTGGCTGTGGGCCTGGGGGCACCACGCCCGTCTGACTCAGTTGGGGACGGGGATGGTCCAGTGGCAGTTCCAGTTCGGCAGCGATTGCAGCACCAGAGAGCCGGCCGGGATCGATATTCTGGCTGCGGATGAGGCGCAGGTCTGTGTCCAGGGCTGCCGTTGTGACCCTATGACCTGGGCACGTCTCCCTCCTCCAATCACCGCAGTCTATCCTCAGTCCCACCCCCCTACTTCTGCCTCTGACCGACACCTCCCTCCTCCAATCATCGCACTCAATCATCATGTCCCGCCCCCATTACCTGCTGTCTCTCTCGTCCAATCGGCACCCTCAATCAGCAGTCCCACCCCCATTGTCTCGCGGAAAGCGGAGATTTCACCGGGTTTTTAAATCCGAATTACAAAAAATGAGGGGGGATCGTCCCCCACCTCTAAAAACAGAGGGGGGGGCGTGTCCCTCCTGCCACCCCCTGGGATTTCCCCCCCTGAGGTCAGGAGCCCTAATGGCTGCCTTTAAGGACAGCATGGTGGCACAGCGGTAGAGTTGCTGCGTTCCAGCGACTCAGACTGATTATGGGTGCAGTCTGTACGGAGTTTTTAATTTCTCCCTGTGACCGCGTGGGTTTTCTCTGGTTTCCTCCACTCCAAAGAGGAGCAGGTTTGTAGGTTAATTGGTAAAATTATACATTTTCCCTAGTGGGTAGAACATTGCTGGTGTATGGGTAGGTATGTTACAAAACTTACCTTCAGTCGCGCTGTAATTCTGCCACTGGCCGTGTGCGCGATTTTGGCGCCTTTAAGGGGGGGGCGGGGTTAAAAACGCGGTTTCTCCTCCCTTGTCCTGAATTATATTTTGTTGGAGTACAAGCGTTTGCTGACAAATCGTTCCTAGCGGCATTTGTGAATTTTGTATTTTTATTAAATCGTCAATGTCAGCGCTGGAGTAATTTTAAAAGCAGCTCCTGAAGCGTCAACGCCGATAACGGGGACGGATTTCACACACGGGACAGGTAAACAAAGTGGTTTCTTTAAATGTATAAAAGTGCTTCTTAAGAAGCCTTTAATTCACATTTTTTCATGCGACACGGTGATGTTATTCCCCGAACTAATGGCAGTATTTTTCATGCCAATAAGGGGTTAAATTCACCGCAAATGAACGTTCCAAAGATCGCGTTCCAGAAATCCTCACTCACAAGATGATTTAAATGCCCATTAATTTACAGGTATTAAACGTTCAATTCCTTCCATTTGGCCTGTAAATTCATGAAAATGATATTTAAACATTATGTTATATTGTGAATTATTGTGTGAATGTTATTTGGACACTTAGGCTATTTAAAAATGTTAATCTATTCTTAAGAAATTGATAGATGGTGAGATCTAGTAATTGAATATTGTAATTAGCTACAATTAGGTAACTAACTAATTATATGCTTTACTTTCATGTCTTCTAAGTAAAGATTGTTTCATATTTGTTTCAGAATGCTTCAATCTATAATAACTGAAATTTATTTCAGTTATCTTAATTTTTAAGAAAGTTATGGGCTTTTAACTGTCCTCGATCACAGCTTTTGTGTTAAGTCAATGGAAAAGCAATAGGGAACAAAATGCTAATTTCCGAGTATGAAAATGGCCATAACTTCTTTAATACTGAAGATGTGAAAGTGAATTAGGTGTCAAATTAAACTTCTTTTTATGCTTTATCTATTGGGATAAATTGCAGACTTTATTTTTTAAATCTCAAAAATTTGTAACATTGCTAGTATGGGGTGAATGCAGTTTAGTGCAG
>CM075977.1:202327815-202419274 GCA_038087875.1 Malacoraja senta | reverse complement strand
CTTGATCGCTGTGGACAAGTTGGACTGAAGGGCCCGTTTCTGTGCTGTATGACTCTGAAGGAAAACATCAGTCAGGCATCTTACTTAATGCGACGTTTCGGGCCGAAAACCCTTCTTTAGACTGTTGGTGTGGCCCCCATCAGTCTGAAGAAGGGGTTCGGCCCGAAAAGTTGCCTATTTCCTTCGCTCCATAGATGCTGCTGCACCGCTGAGTTTCTCCAGCATTTTTGTGTACCTTCGATTTTCCAGCATCTGCAGTTCCTTGTTAAACATCTTACTTAATGAGGTGCAATAGTAATTTAAAAAATAAATAAATAAAGAAATGGTATCAGGACCTGGTAATGGGAGGTAAAACAATAAAAACAGACTTGGTTGGTGGTTCCCTTTCTGCGATTGTTCCTACTTTCTTTTTCTTTCTTTTCTAGGATCTACTTTCTTACTTCCTTCTCTAACTTCTTTTCTAAGGGGCTTTCTTTTCACAACACTCTCTTGCACTTCACGACTCTTGCGCACTTTCTTTACTTTTCTTACTTCTATCTTTCTCTTAAAGCTCAAAAAATGAAGCGGTATAAAAAATGCATTAAGATATAAGTGTTGTGTATTACTGTAATTTACCGTACTTCTAATAAAAATAATTAAAAAAAACAAAAAACATCTTACTTAATGCTTTCTTCATAAATAAAGGTACCAGTTGGAAATGCGGGAGAAAGACTTGTGTCCTAAATAGCGGTGCAATGCAATTTTGTCTTCTACCACCATTTCCATAGGCACAACTACACACAATGTCAAGCAACATGCTCACCCTAATGCGACTGAACCACTGCATCGAAGACAGTGTGGTGTCTGGCAAGGGACTGGGGGTAACACAGCTCGCAGTTGGCAGTGGATCATGGATCTGTGAAACCATTGGTATTCCCATTCCTGCTCCTGTTTCTCCTTCTCATGCACTCACACGCCCACATCATTCCACAGTCCTTTCTGTCCAGTAAAATTCATATACCAGACCTCTTCACACCATGGCCGCTTCCTTGCTCTTTCAAACATCCACGTTCTGGCAGCAAAACCATTGCAGTCAGTGAATGAAGGGGAAGATGAGACATTTTGAAACGTACTGAATACTGAAAGGCATAGATAGAGTGGATGTGGAAAGGATGTTTCCACTGATGGGAGAGTCTAGGACCAGAGGTCATAGCCTCAGAATTAAAGGGCGCTCTTTCAGAAAGGAGATGAGGAGGAAGTTCTTTAGTCAGAGGGTAGTTAATCTGTGAAACTCATTGCCACAGAGGGCTGTGGAGGCTGTCAGTGGATATTTTTAGGGCAGAGATAGACAAATTCCTGATTAGAACTGGTGTCAAGGGTTATGGGGAGAAGGCAGGAAAATGGGATTAGGAGGCAGAAAGGCATGATTGATTGGCAGAGTAGACTCGATGGGCCAAATGGAGGAGAGACAGAACATGCTGGAGAAACTCAGTGGGTCAGGCAGCATCTCTGGAGAAAAGAAATAGGTGACGTTTTGGGTTGAGGCCCTTCTGCAGACTGAGAGTCAGGGGAAAGGGAAACAAGAGATATAGATGGTGATGGAGAGAGATATAGAACAAATGAATGAAAAAAGTAACATTGATAAAGGAAATGTTATTGTTAGCTGTTTGTTAGGTGAGACCTAGTACAGACAATGAGACGCAACAAGACGACTTTGAAGCTGGTACGACTTGCTTGGGGGAGGGATGGAGAGAGAGGGAATGCAGGGGTTACTTGAAGTTAGAGAAATCAATATTCTCGCTGCCCAAGGGAAATATGAGATGCTGTTCCTCCAGTTTGCATTTGGCCTCACTCTGACAATGGAGAAGGCCGAGGCCAGAAAGGTCAGTGTGGGAATGGGAAGATTAATTAAAGTGTTTGGCAACTGGGAGATCAGGTAGGTCCAGGCGGACTGAGCGAATGTGTTCAGCGAAACGATCGCCGAGCCTGCGAGTTGTCTGGATTGGACGACTTAAATTATGGGGGAAGATAGTTTAGATTAGTTTAGTTTTAAGTTCAGAGATACAGCATGGAAACTGGCCTTTCAGCCCTCTGAGTCCGCGCTTACCAAACATCACCCATACACTATTTCCGTTCTACACTCTAGGGACAATTAAGCTACAGACCGACACATCTTTGGAATGTGAGAGGAAACCGGAGCCCCCGGAAAAAACCCATGCGGTCACAGGGAGAACGATCAAACTCCGTACAGACAACGCCCATAGTCAGGATCGAACCCAGGTCCCTGATGTTGTGAGGCAGCAGCTTAATGGGACTGTCCCACTTAGGCAATTTTAGAGGTGACTGCCGGCAACTGTCAAGTCGTAGCAGGTAGCTGGAAAACCGGCGACTGGAACGGCAACTGGAACGGTGACTGTCAGAGTGGAACACACACACACATACACACATCGCTTCCTTCAACAGCCAGTTATGCAGGCAGGGGACAGGGCAAGCGGGGGAGAGCGCTGTCTGAGTGAAATTCACACGGTGCAAAGCCAATGTGATGCAGACACACACCACGATGAACAGGATGGTTGGCACTGTAATTAAGACAGTGAAAGCACAGTGTATGGGAAGGGTCACTTAAGTCCTTTAAAAGAGGGGGATAGAGGGGGTAGAGGGGGAGACGGGGTGGGAGAAGTAGAGACAACTTTTAAGAAGTCAGAGATACACGGCTGTGAAACTCGGCAGACATAAACATTACCAGTCGGTTATCCTTGGTTCTGACAACTACCGTTTGCGGGGTTTTTTCCCCAATGAGCCAAAGAAATTCACCAGTCAGCACCGGTGACAACCTACGAGAACCCACGACCATCTGGCGACCCACTACCACTGCACATGTGGCACGAGAATTCTCGCTACTTTCCATGGCAGCTTCATTTCAGTCCCTGCTAATTTTTCAACATGTTAAACATGTTGAAAAATTAGCGGCGACCATAATGAGACTGCGACAAGTTCCCAGAATGCGGGAACTCCTCACGACCATGAAGGCGACTCCCCGGCAACCACCTGCGAACATGTGGTGACCATGTGGCGACTGCATAGTCTCCTGTAGTCACTTAAAAGTCGCCTAAGTTGGACAGGCCCATTAGCACCGCACCACTGTGCTGCCCACTGCGCCACTTGTATCGGCTGAGCTTGTTTTCCATGGACCTGATAGAAGTTTATAAAATAGACAAAAATGCTGGAGAAACTCAGCGGGTGAGGCAGCATCTATGGAGCGAAGGAATAGGTGACGTTTCGGGTCGAGAGCCAAAACGTCACCTATTCCTTCGCTCCATGGTTGCTGCCTCACCCGCTCAGTTTCTCCAGCATTTTTGTCTACATTCGATTTTTCCACAATCTGCAGTTCTTTCTTAAACATGAAATTTATAAGATGATGAGAGGCATGGATGGAGCAGGTAGTCAAACTCTTAATACCATGGTAAGCCATCATAAAAAGGAGGGGATAGGCTTAATGGTGGAGGTAAACATTTTAATGGGGATTTGAGGTGTTACTCTTTTTAGCCAGAGAGTGGTTGATATATGCAACTCATTGCCAGAGGAGGAGGTGGTGCAATCAGGTTTAGTCACTGCCTGTGGACAAAGGGGGACCAGGAGTGGGGGGGGGGTGGTGTTCATTGAGAACATAGGATGGAACCCGGTGTGGGGGGGCCACCAAGAATTAAAGGAGACTGTGGTGCAGGGGAGGGGGGGGACGTCGAGAACTAAGGTGGGTGGAGGGGAAACCATTGGGGCAAAAATAAAGGGGTACTTTGTAACTGTGTCGGCACCATATACGTGGTGACTCTTTGCATACCTGGGTGTGCAAAACAAAGCATTTCACTGTGCCTTGTCACATGTGACAATAGAAACACAGAACATAGATGCAGGAGTAGGCCATTCAACACTTCGAGCCAGCAACGCCATTCAATATGATCATGGCTGATCATCCACAATCAGTACCCCGTTCCTGCTTTCTCCCATATCTCTTGATTCCATTAGCCCTAAGCTAAATCTAACTCTCTCTTGAAAACATCCAGTGAATTGGCCTCCATTACCTTCTGTGGCAGAGAATTGCACAGATTCATAATTCTCTGGGTGAAAATGTTTTTCCTCATCACAGTCCTAAAGGCCTATCGCTTATTCTTAAACTGTGACCCCCTGATTCTGGACTCCCTCAACATTGGGAACATTTTTCCTGCATCTAGCCTGTCCAATCCCTTAAGAATTGTATATGTCTCTATAGGATTCCTTCTCACCTTCTGAATTCCAGTGAATACAAGCCCAGTCGACCCATTCTTTCTTCTAATAAAAGTATTAAATCAAATCTAATCTAATCTAATCAAATCTAACCTTTCAGAGATAATTGGTCATACATTGGAATAAGCAAGAACATCCAGCTGGTAAGGCAGATGGTATTTCTGTGGTTGGGTAAAGAGGTTGGCAGGGACATAGTGGGGTTGACAGCCCGTGTGCAACTCGATGAATCTAGGACACAGTGCCACCGTGCCTGACTCAGGCACCGGCTGAGGTCTCGGCACTTCAGATCCAGTCAGGGTTGGTCCAGAGGCAAGTTCTCTATGCTGGGAAACTCAGAATAAAAGGACGCACCTTTAGGAAGGAGATGAGGACGAATTTCTTTCGTCGGTAAGTGTTGAATATGTGGAATTCATTGCCACAGACGGCTGTGGAGACCAGATCAATGGGTATTTTTAAAGCAGAGATTGTAGATAAGGACATGAGGAATAGTAGAATTAGGCCATTTGGCCCATCAAGCCTACTTCAACCATGACTGATCTATCTCTCCCTCCTAACCCCATTCTCCTGCCTTCTCCCATAACCTCTGACCCCTGTACTAATCAAGAATCTATCTATCTCTGCCTTAAAAATATCCACGGACTTGGCCTCCGCAGCCTTCTGTAACACGGAATTCCACAGATTCATTACCCTCTGACTAAAGATTGGCAGGTTCTTGAAGAGCAAGCATGTCAGAGGTTCATAGGTCATAGGAGCAGAATTAGGCCATTCGGCACATCGTGTCCAGTCCACCAATCTATCATGGCTGATCTATCTTTAACTCTCAACCCAATTCTCCTGCCTTCTCCCATAACCTCTGACACCCTTATTAATGGTAAGTTCATCTCCACCTACGCGGACAGTGGGTTTTGTCTATGGAACTGACGCGCTACAATGCTGAGAACTATTTTCCGCACTCTGTATCTTCTCCTTTCCTCTATCTATTGTACTTGAGTTTGACTTGATTGCATTCATGTCTGGTCTATCTGATCTGTTGGAATAGCAGTCAAAAGAAAGCTTTTCATTGTAGCTCGGTACACGTGACTTGAATACACCTAAATCTCATCCACCAGAATACACCTGAATACACCCAGTACCCTCAACATTATTTGCTTGATATGCTACATGTTTATCTTCTGGGTTCCCCTACCTTGAGGGACCTTATCAAAAGTCTTACTAAAATCCATATATACAACATCCACCACCCTACCTTCATCATTCACCTTTCCCCCGTCCTTAAAAAACTCAATCATGTTAGTAAAACATGGCCGACCATGTACAAAGCCGGGCGGACTATCCCTAAGTAGTCCATTCTCTTTCTGTTGGCTAAACACAGTGCCTTCGTTTAACAAGTTAGGTATCATTGATGAAGAGAGATATAGAGTCAATATTTCAGGTCAATGAAACATCATCAGAATTAATATACTTCCAAGTAATTGATGATTCTGTTAACAAATTTACAGTGTCCTTAACAATTTTAGCCATTTCAGTTCATTTAAAATAATTAACTATTTTGACCATGATCTCAATGTTAATTAAGATCTTAGCAGTGTTGGAGACATTAGCGGTGTCACGGTGGTGCAGCAGTAGAGTTGCTGCCTTGCCGCGCCAGCGACCTGGATTCGATCCTGACTATGGGTGCTTGTCTGTACGGATTTTGTACGTTCTCCCCGTGAACTGAGAGGGTTTTCTCCGATATCTTCAGTTTCCTCCCACACTCCAAAGACGTACAGGTTTGTCGGTTAATTGGGTTGGTATCAATGTAAATTGTCCCAAGTCTGTGTAGGATAGTGTAAAGGGCCTGTCCCACTGTACGAGGTAATTCAAGAGTTCTCCCGAGTTTCCCCTGATTTGAATTCGGAGAATTACGGTAATAGCCGCTTGTAGGTACTCGGGGCTCTCGTGGACATTTTTCAACATGTTAAAAAAACTTCACGAGCTTACCACGTTTCCAGAGTACCTGCCGTTAGCGTTACGAGTCGCCAAGAGACGTCCCAAGCTCCGACGTACCGGCTTCATACATTCTACGTACTTACCACGAGTTTGATTTTTTTTTAAACTCGGAGAGCACTTGGGTAAAACTCATATAGTGGGACAGGCCCTTTAGTGTGCAGGGATCACTGGTCGGTGTAGACTTGTTGGGCTGACCGGCCTGTTTTCATGTTGTATCTTCAACAAAACTAAATAAAAATTAGTAGGCCACCCCCTCTCCAGGTACTTTCCCCTGCAACCGCAAGAGATGCAAAACCTGTCCCTTTACCTCCCCCTTAGACTCCATCTAAGGATCCTGACACTTTTCTGGTGAGGCAGAGGTTCACTTGCACCTCCTCTAACCTTAACCACTGTATCCGCTGTTCCAGCAGTCAACTGTACATCGGCGAGACCAAGCGCAGGCTCGGCAATTGTTTCACTGAACTCCTCCGCTCAGTCCGCCTTAACCATCCTGATCTCCCAGTTGCTCAGCACTTTAACTCACCCTCCCATTCCCACACTGACCTTTCTGTCCTGGGCCTGCTCCATTGTCAGATTGAGGCCCAGTGCAAATTGGAGGAACAGCACCTCATATTTTGCTTGTAGACAAAAATGCTGGAGAAACTCAGTGGGTGAGGCAGCATCTAACTTCAAATAGCCCTTGATTTCCCTCTCTCTCCATTCCCTCCCCTTCCCAGTTCTCCCACCAGTCTTACTGTCTCCGACTACATTCTATCTCTGTACCGCCCACTCCCCTGACATCAGTTTGAAGAAGGGTCTTGACCCGAAACGTCACCCATTCCTTCTCACCAGAGCTGCTGCCTGTCCCGCTGAGTTACTCCAGCATTTTGTGTCTACCTTAAATAAAAATTAGCATGTTTAACAATTTTTTTTTAAATCTTGAAATGATGGTAACATTGGCAACAAAATAAATAATAATTAATTATTTGATGCCAAATTTGAAACCTACTGTACATTAAAACTGATTAGACAGGTTCAAGAATAAAAGATGAAAAACTGCTTTATAAATATTGTATTGTAATTTGCGTTAAGAGTATTATTAGTTTGAAAGCCATTAATAAACACTGAAAAATTAAACACTAAATTAACATCACTACAGTTACGTTCAGTGAATGTAATAAAATCATAAATTTCATATGGCCACTTGTTCTCACGCTAAATGTGTTAGTAATTAGACTGAGATAATCAGGCATCCTCCAAAGATATGTAGGAAAGAACTGCAGATGCTGGTTTAAATCGAATTGGGTCTGAAGAAGGGTCTTGTTCCGAAACGCCACCCATTCCTTCTCTCCAGAGATGCTGCCTGTCCCGCTGAGTTACTCCAGCTTTTTGTATCTATCCTCCAAAGATAAATGTCTATACTTAAATAAGCTCCTACAGTATAAAAATTAGACTTGACGGCACTATAATTATTCAGAGAATTGGAGCGGTAAAAGAGTTATTAGTATCACTAGGCCAAAGTTTAAAGGGGAATATTTTACCTGGACAATAGAAGGGACAAATTTACTGTTAGAACTAAAAAGGGGGGGGGGGGGGGGAGGGGCGGGAGGTAACTCAGCAATATTAAATGTTAAGATCAGTCAATCTATCAATGAAGGTGGCACAGCAGTAGAGTTGCTGCCTCACATTGCCAGAGACTGTCTAGTTTTCGTTTAGTTTCAAGATACAGCGTGGAAACAGGCCCTTCGGCCCACCGTGTCCGCACCAGCCAACAATCCCCGCACTAGGGACAATTTACATTTATACCAAGCCAATGAGCCTACAAACCTGTACGTCTATTGAATGTTGGAGGGAACCAAAGATCTCGGAGAAAACCCACGCAGGTCACGGGGAGAACGTAGTCCATACAGACAGCACCCGTGGTCGGGATTGAACCCGGGTCTCTGGCACTGCAAGTGCTGTAAGGCAGCAACTCCACGGCTGCACCACCATGCCCCCCTATGTGCTCCGCCGTGCTGATCTGTCTGTGCAAAGTTTGTAAGTTCTCCCTGTGGCTACGTGGGATTTTTACCGGGTGCTTCGGTTTCCTCCCACATTCCAAAGACGTACAGGTTTGTAGGTTAATTGGCTTCTGTAAATTGTCCCTGGTATATAGGATAGAGCTAGTGTGTGGGCGATTGCTGGCCGGGGGTACTCGGTGGGCCGATGGGCCTGTTTCACCACTATATCTCTAAACGAAACTAAATTAAACTCAACACATTGCTTGCACAAAGTATTTTACTCAAAGTAGGGGAATCAAGAACCAGTGGACAAAGGTTTAAGATGAGAGGGGAAATATTTAATAGGAACCTGAGGGGAAAAAATTTCCACACAGAGGGTGGTCGGTACATGGAACGAGCTGCCAGAGGGGATAGTGGAGGCAGGTACTATCCCAGTGTTTAAAAAACATTTGGACAGATACAAGGATGGGTCAGGTTTAGAAGGATATGGACCAAACACGGGCAGGTGGGTCCAGTGTAAATGAGGCATGTTGGTCAGAATGGGCAAGTTGGGCTAAAGGGCTTGTTTCCACGCTGCGTTACTCCATGGCTCTATGATTCTAATTATCAGTTAAATGGGAGAAATGAGAACAACAGGTTTGACTGCGGGTGTGGACATGTTGTTGTGCATTGTTCTCATATATTAAATGCAATTTCGGAAGTAACAAAGACAATATTACTGGAGAGGAGTGATGTTCTTGAAGATATTGCAAGTCTATATTAGAACTGTCATTAACAATTAGGTTAAGCTTGACAAGTACAAATTAAGTGAAAACCATGATTTAATGAGTGAAATTGAAGTTACAGTTCCAAGTTATGTTAAAGACTATCACACTCAATAAAAAAAACTATCTCTAAGTGTGGTGTTATCTCCAAGAGAGGCAGGGATTTGATGAATCGTTTAGTTTAGCATAAATATACAGCCTGGAAATAGGCCCTTTGGTGATCGTTGATCAACGATTCACACTGGTTATCCCACTGCACACTTGGGGCACTTTACAGAGGCCAATTAACCTACACGTCTTTGTGATGTTGGAGGAGACCAGAGCACCCGTGGGGAAACCCACGCGGTCACAGGGAGAAATTGCAAGCTCCCAGCAGACAGCACCCGAGGTCAGGATCGAACCCGGGTCTCCGGCTCTGTAAGGCGGCAACTCTTCCGCTACACCACTGCTCTGCCGCATGAATAACATCAGTCAAAGTTGGAGAAATAGAAATTCCACGAACGAGAACAATTTTAGAGCACTGAAACATTATCCTACAAAAATGACTCCAATAACAACGTGGCGAAACTGATGAGAGAAAGTGTGCGGTAATCTAGAGCTTTTTTTGCAAATCACCCAAATGAAACAGTGTTATGATTAAAAATCGTGGAATAGCCACAATGAGAGCATGTTAAGGAATTTACCTTGCATCACATTAGTGAATAATGCAGGCTCACTCAATCCCGTTGAAGTCAATGAGATGAGAAATGTCCTGGATAATGTTTAAAAAAACTCTCCTCTCTGGACCATTAGCCTTACATTTGGATAATGGTCCACGATCTGGTTGCCTCACTATTAAATGTACTCATGACCTTATGGATTAAAACTGGAAATAAACTTGATGCTTTTGAAAATAGTACAGCCGTTCCTTAGGTTGAAGACTGAGGATACTTACATTTTGAAAAGTATTGATAACTCAACAGTGATCAATGTTACTGGGGGGTATTTACCAAGATACCGATAAAACAAATTACTACGGCAATTATTCTAACCCCTAGGCGGAAGAATTTCTGCAACTCTAGGGTGTGCAAAAGGCACAAAACATTCTAAAAGTATCTTCTGATTGTTTGTAATTGATTTGGCAGAAGACTTGAAGTCTGTGCAGCAAAAACTAATTACCAACTGCTGCTCAGAATGGGTCTGAACGGAACTAATTATTGATTTAATTGGTAACAAACAAAACAGTCATTTCTTGATTTATGGAATGTATTTGACCTTTTTGTTAACGAAAAGGCTTGACAAAATGGGTTATAGAGGTTTTTGTTTGTATCGTTCCTATTGGGAAGGGTGGGGTGGAGAGTGGGACATTATTCATTATGGTGAAATATAGGTTACATATTTCTCGCAATGTAGACAGAGACCACGCATCCCATCGAGTGTATGTTGGCGAACCCAGCAAACACATTCCTACTGAAGAAGGGTCATGGCTCAAAACATCATCTATCCATGTTCTCCAGAGATGCTGCCTGACCCTCTGAGTTACTACAGCATTTTGTGTCTCTCTTTAAACACATTCCTCCAATTATTTGCCAATTAATCTGCCTCACATACTTATCTACACTTACATGAGGGGCAGATTCCTACAGATTCACGGGCAGTTTCTTCCCAGCTGTTATCAAGCAACTGAATCATCCTACCACAACCAGAGAGCGGTCCTGAACTACTATCTACCTCATTAGTGACCCTTGGACTATCCTTGATCGGACTTTGCTGGCTTTACCTTGAACTAAACGTCATTCCCTTATCATGTATCTAGACACGGTAAACGGCTCATTTGTAATTTCATGCTTTGGCTTTCTGCTGAATGGACAGCACGCAACAAAAACGTTTCACTGTATCTCGGTACACGTGGCAATAAAAAGAACTGATTTAAATTTCAGTGGACAATTACCTTGCCAATATGTACCCCCGAAACCAAAAGTCAATGGCATTTTAGTGAAAATATATAAATCCTAAATTGAAGAATATCAGCATATATGTATGAATGCAAACACAATCAGAGGAATAAAGCAGTCAACTAAACCTATTGTCATCCTAACAATAATCAAAGACAGAGCTTCCCCATCCAAACACACTTTAATTGCAGCAGAGATACACTCATACTTTCAACGGAAAAACTAAAAGGGGGCTTTGATTTCCAAAACAAGTGTACGTCAATAATATTGCTATTGTGGCGGCTCCCAACGGTCGGGCCATTCCACTATCGAACCCCTCTGCACTGGAATGGACTAGTCCAGGAGCGGCCCTTAGCTACAGGGATAAAGGGCAGGGGTTTAGGCGTGATTGCTCTCGTGCAGATCCGAGTGGACAAGAGAACAACAACTTATAAAATTCCTCCCGAAATTTCGGGCTTATCGCCGCACCACATTGGTGATCCCGACGCTCCATTGGTGTCATAATGGAGTCAAAAGACAAAGCCGCCCGTCCGTCCACCTCACAGGCCGACCGGGCCCTGTCTCTCGACGCGGTCTCCATTAAACTACCTACGTTGTGCACCGCCCGGCCACGTGTCTGGTTTCAGCAGGCGAAGGCCCAATTCCAGCGGCGAGGCATTACGGCAGATGACGCCCGCTACTTCTACCTGGTGGGGGCCCTCGACCAGGACACGGCCGGAGAAGTCACTCAGTTCCTCGAAGACCCCCCAGCCGCCGAGAAATACCTCGGCCTTAAGGAGCTCCTGCTCCAGGTTTGCGGGCTCAGCCGGATGGAACGGGCTGCCAGGCTCCTTCATATGGAGAACCTAGACGACCGGCGGCCATCAAACTTCCTTAATGAGATGGTGGCGCTCCTGGATGGGCACACGCCGTGCCTCATGTTTGAGGATACTTACCCGCATCTGCTGCCGGCCGACATCCGCCTGCAGCTCACCGACGCCTCATTAGCTGACACCCGGGCCCTCGGCAGGCACGGCTGACGCGCTGTGAATGGCGCGCCCGTATGACGTCAGCGCGCTGGACATCACTCCGGCAGCGCCTGATTTCCTCCGGTTGGGCGTGGGAGCAGTGGATGGAGTGACAGCTGTGTCCCGGAGGCATATGCGATCGCCCCCGTGGCCGTGGCGTGTACCGCACCTGCAATCCCGCAACAGCAGGCTCCAGGCGCCACCGGCAGGAGGCACTGGTGCTATTACCACCAGGGCTGGGGTGCTGCAGCACGACAATGCTGCCAGCCATGCACGTTCCCGGGAAATGCCGGAGCTGTTTGCCAATAGTCCCCGCGGCGGCTGGCCTGATTCACCGCCTCTTCCCCTGGGATCAGCGCTTCGGGGGTCACTTCCTCATGGATACCGGGGCAGAGCTGAGCATCCTGCCCCCTTCGCTGGAGGACATTCATTCCGGTAAGCGGGGCCCCGTCCTCACCACGGCGAATGGCAGCCCCACCCGTACTATTTGGGTTCGCACGGTCCAGAACATTTTTGGTTCCTGTCATTTCTCGTGGCAGTTTACCATCGCCGATGTCTCCCAGCCATTGCTCGGTGCTGACTTCCTCTGGGCTCACTCCCTCCTGTTGGACGTCACTCCCTCCTGTTGCGCTTGGTCCACGCCGCCATGATGGAGCTGCGTCTGGATGAGCCGATTGCACGCCCCCCTGTCGTCCGTGGATTCCTGCTTTGCTCGGGTCTTGGCCGCATTCCCGGACATCCTAACCCCACAGTTCCGGTCGTCAACCCCCAAGAATGGAGTGGTCCATTTCATATCAACTACCGGCCCACCCCTCCATGCACGAGCAGGCCGACTGCTGCCTGATAAGCTATTTCTGGCATGGCAGCAGTTCTGCACGGCAGGAATTCCTTGGGGATCGTCCGCCTATGGGCATCCCCACTCCACATGGTCCGCAAGGCAAGCGGGGGCTGGCGACCTTGCGGGGATTATGGGCGGCTGAATGCCGCTACCACCGCAGACCGATACCCCGTGCCCCACATCCAGGACTTCACCGCCCATTTGGCCGGGGCTTCTATCTTCTCAAAAGTGCATTTGGTGCGGGGCTATAACCAAATCCCGGTCCACCCGGAGGACGTGCCCAAGATTAAGCCGTTTGGATTGTACGAGTTTGTGCGGATGCCGTTCGGCCTTAAGAATGCCGCGCAAGCATTTCAACGGTTAATGAATGGGGTGTGTCGCGGTCTCGAGTTTGTGTTCATCTACCTCGACACCATCTTGGTGGCCAGCCCCTAACGGCAGGAGCACTGTGCCCACCTCCGGCAGCTCTGTCAGCGGCTCAGTGAGCATGGTTTGGCTGCGAACCTCGCGAGGTGCCGGTTTGGGGTGAACACCATCAACTTCCTCGGCCACAGCCGGACGGGGTCGACGCTATCTGTCGGTTTCCCCGTCCATACACCGTGCGCAGCCTGCAGGAGTTCGTCAGCACAGTGGCCTTTTATCACCGTTTTGTGCCATCCGCGGCCCACATCATGCGGCCACTGTATCATCTTCTGGCGGGTAGCCGTAAGGACATCGAGTGGACCGATGAGGCGGTGGCGGCATTTGACGGCGCGACCGCCTTTACGGTGGACGCCTCGGAATCGGCGGTTGGTGCCGTGCTGGAACAACTGACTGATGAGGTTTGGTGGCCACTGGCCTTCTTCAGCCACCACCTTAACAATGCCCAGAGGAAGTACAGCTCATTTGACAGCAAGCTCCCGGCTCTACCTAGCGGTGCGCCACTTCCGCTACTTCCTCGAGGGCCGCCTAATCACTGCTTACACGGACCACAAGCTGCTCACCTTTGCCCTGGCAAAGGTTTCCAACCCCTGGTCTGCACGGCAGCAGTGGCAGTTGGCGTACATCTCGCAGTACACCACCTCCATCCGCTTCATCGAGGGGAAGGAGAACCGGGTGGCCGACGCATTGTCCCACCCCGCCATCGAAGCCGTATTCGAGGTGGCCCGGCATTGACTATTCTGCCCTGGCGGAGGCTCTGCTCACGGTGAGATACCCACCTACTGGACTGCCATATCCAGCCTTCACCTTGAGGATGTCCCTCTCGGCCTGGAAGAGCAACAATACTTTGCGATATGTCGTCCGCTCAGCCGTGTTCCATTGTCCCTGCCGCCTGGCACCGGAGGGTTTTCAACGTGATCCATGGGCTGGCTCACCCATCCATCCGGGTGACGATGGCACTTGTGGCTGCTCGGTTCATGTGGCATGGTCTGCGCAAGCAGGTTGGCCATTGGGCCCGCACCTGTATTCTGTGCCAAATGGCAAAAATCCGGCGCCACATCCGGGCGCCCCTCCAGGAGTTCGGTCTACCACGCCGGCATTGCTACCACCTCCACGTGGGCATTGTGAGGCATCTCCCGCCATCCCAGGGCATCACCCACCTCCGCACGGTGGTGGACCACTTCCCGCGGTGGCCGGAGGCCAAACAGCTGGCCAATACTCCGACAGCTACGTGCGCTCGTGCATTGTCCGCGCACTGGATTTCTCGCTTTGGGGTGCCGGTGAACATCTCCCCGGACCGGTGGCCACAGTTCACCTCTGAGCTGTGGTCGGCCATGGCTCGCCTGTTGGGTGTGCTGCTGCATCACACCACGGCCTATCACCCGCGGGCAAACAGTCTGGTGGAGTGGTTCCAATGGCAGCTCAAGGCAGCGCTGAAGGCACGATGCTCTGGCCCTGACTGGATGGACACACTGCTGTGGGTCTTGCTGGGCATCCGAACTGCGCCTATGGAGGACTTGGCCTCATCTTCAGCGGAGCTCGTTTACGGGTCGCCACTCACGGTGCCCAGGGAGGTCGTGCCATCGGCGCCGGGGCAGCAGGGAACGCCCGCATCCACTCTACAGCGCCTTCGCGAGCGAGTTGGCAGGCTGGCGTCTGTGCCGACGTCCCGCCATGGGACATTCCACCGCACGTGCCATCGGCCCTCCAGATCAGTCTGAAGAAGGGTCTCGACTCGAAACGTCGCCTATTCCTTCTCTCCATAGATGCTGACTCACCCGCTGAGTTCCTCCAGCATTTTTGTCTACCTTCGATTTTTTCCAGCATCTGCAGTTCTTTCTAAAACAGTGATCAGATAGGTCACCAATAACGATGGCTCCATTTTATTGATCCTGTTAGTGATAGGAAATTATTCAACCCACGAATTAATCCCTGGATTGGCTTCACTGTAGATCAAGGAATTATCAAATTAAATAGATGCATTAAAAAATTGGAGCTAGTATATTAAAATCAGATTAAAAAGGCATGATTTATAACATCTTACAAAATGCATCAATGTTATTACCATCCTAGTTTATTGGAGACAGTGTTTTTTTGCATCTTCAAAAAGTTTACAACCTGGATTTTCAAATTTCTTGAAGATTTAATATAACAAAAAGATGACTAAAGTTTAAATAAAAATAACATTAAATTAGGTGGTCAGGTCCTTAAACATCTTAACTGTCCTGTAAGATTGCAATGTGCCATGGATACCAATGCAAGGAATAAAATGCATGTTACAATGATTTGTCTACAAAAAAAAAGCACTGGTTGAAGGCATCCCATTCAAATACTTCAGTAAATATTGATCTTCTGACTAAAAATTAAGGGGATTAAGGTTCATTAAGGGGATTAGGTTGAAAGATAGATGGAGCTCTGTGTCCCACTAAGTGTAGAATAGATCCTAACCTCTTACATCATGAGATTGATGGCATTTCCTCAAGACTTTGATCTGTTATCTATTTCATCCTTGTACAGATCGATGGAGTCCAAAAAGGGAAAAAAAACGTAGAAATATACGCACTCAGTGTTCAAAAAGGCACCTTCATAATGCTGACCCGATTCCTGATTCCTTTTCTCCAGGGATGCTGCCAGTTACTCCAGCTTTTTGTGTCTATCTTTGGTTTAAACCAGCATCTGCAGTTCTTCCTACACATATAATACTAGACTAAGTGGGACCCGTTGGGTCCCAGGTTCGCACGGGAGGGCTAGTCCCCCAATGCAATATTCCACTTCTCCACCAATTCCAAAATTGGTGGCCAATGGAGGGTGGGGGGGGGGGGGCGGGGGGGGGGGGGGGGCTGGAGCGCTATCATGGGTGTTGTGGGAAATCAAACAACTAATTTCATTTCAATTCCATTTTCATTTCAATTTCAAGCACAGGGCAGGCCAATCAAATCATTTCATTTCATTAAAGGCTAACAAATCATTTCTTGCAAGCACATTAAGGGTTCACATTTCATCATTAATTGCAAGCACATTGCTGGCTAACAAATCATTTATTGCAAGCACATTAAGGGTTAACAAATCATCGAAAAATATGAGACTTTTAATTATATAAATAGATATATCATTCAAATTTACATTCAGTGGCAGCAACATAGTGGCATTTTATAACAGGGCAGGTACGTGGGTTTGATCCTGACTTTGGGTACTCTCTGCGTAGAGATTGTACTTTCTCGCTGTGACCTTGTGGGCTTTCTCCCACATCTTAAGCTAGAAAGCATGCAGAAAAGATTTAGTCAAAAGTCAAGAGTGTTTTATTGTCATAAGTCCCAGATAGAACAATGACATTCTTATCTTGGGCATTTTATTACAGAACAAATGACAGATGATGAGGATATTTATAGGCAACGACATATGCTGTATGTGCAGGCGAATATTCTCTTGCGTAAGTTTGGTGCGTGTACAGATGTCATGAATCGAACTTTGGAAAGACAAGTTTGCAGAGACTAAAGGTGTCATATAATGATGCCACGAGAACACTGCTAAGGAAACCTAGATGGTGTAGTGCTAGTAACATGTTTGTGGCTGCAGGAGTCAGTACTTTAGAAGCTATCCTAAGAAATCATATGTATAAATTTATTTGCAGGATAAATGACTCTAAAAATGTAATTAATGTGGCCTTGTCAAACATAAGGTTTAGCACTACACTCTATGAATCCCACTTGTGGAGTCACTAGTATAATTCTCTCGTTGTAGGACATTGATCATTCTGGATTTTAATTCATGTATTGTGTTTTTTATAAATATATAATTTATGATGCTTTTATAAGTGACTAGACCAAGTGCAGACCCGTTGGGTCTGGACACCGAACATGCGTTTGTGGGGGGAGGGGGTTGGGGGTGGTGCTGTGGCATCACACTAACCACCCCCTTTCCTCCTAAGCACGGAATCCGGCACCCACAAACACACACACTCATCACACCCATTGATATTAATTTAATTTTTAAATTTGCATCTTTTATCCCCTCCACCCTATCCACTGACGAATAGCCCTCACCTCTCATGTGCGTCTAGAGGGGGGGGGGCATAGTGAAAATGTAATATTAGAAAAAAAAAACTGAAGAGGGCGAGAAGGAGGGGGGAGAGGAAGGGGGGAGAGGAAGGGGGAGAGGAAGGGGGGAGAGGAAGGTGGTGAGAGATGAGGGGGAGAGAGGAGAGGGGTGGAGAGAGGTGGGACAGGACGGGGGAGAGAGGTGAAGGGGGGTGTTGGAGCGGGCGTGCATGAGTCGATCCGCGGGCTGTGAAGAGAGAAGGGCAGAGAGAGAGAGAGAGAGAGAGACAGAGACAGAGACAGAGACACAGAGACACAGAGACACAGAGACACAGAGACACAGAGACACAGAGACACAGAGACACAGAGACACAGAGACATAGAGACACAGAGAGAGAGAGAGAGAGAGAGAGAGAGAGAGAGAGAGAGAGAGAGAGAGAGAGAGAGAGAGAGAGAGAGAGAGAGAGAGAGAGAGAGAGAGAAGAGAGAGAAGAGAGAGAGAGAGAGAGAGAGACGTGTATACAAAAAAGAGCTGGAGAAACACAGCGGGTGCAGCAGCATCTATGGAGTGAATGAAATAGGCAATGCTTTGGGCCGAAACCCATCTTCAGATGGGTTTTTTTCTGAAATGTTGCCTATTTCCTTCGATGCATAGATGCTGCTGCACCCGCTGAGGTTATACATTTTTGTTTTGTGTACCTTCGATTTTCCAGCATCTGCAGTTCCTTCTTAAAGACAGAGAGACTGTTGACGGGCTGTTTTCCCAACGAGCGTTTGCGGGAGGGGGGGGGGGCTGCGGCATCACACACACTAACCACCCCCCAAACACACTCGGGGGGAGGGGGGAGAGGAAGACGGGGTGGGGAGAGAAGAGGGGAGAGGGAGACGGGGTGGGGAGAGAAGAGAGGGGGAGGGAGGGGAGAGGGAGAGGGAGAGGAGGAAAGGGGAGAGATTGGTGAGGGAGAAGAGAGCACGGTGGGGGAGAGGGAGGGGGAGGAGAGTGGGGAGTGGGAGGAGAGCGGGGAGGGCAGGAAGGGGGGAGAGGGGGGGAGTGGATGTTAGAGGTGGAGAGAGGGGATGAGGGAAAGGGCAGAGGAGTAGAGGAAGAGAGGGAGAGAGGGAGGGGGAGGGAGAGAGGTGGGGGAGGGAGAGGGGAAGAGTGGGGAGTGAGGGGCAGAGGGGTAGCGGGGAGTGGTGCAAGAGAGAGGTGAAGGGGGTGGGGGGGAGATGGGTGTGAAGAGGGGTGGTGGAGGGGGAAGAGAGGGTGTTGGAGGGGAGGGAGGGGGAGAGGAGAGAGGGGGAAGAGTGGGGAGGGAGAGTTGATGTAGGAGGTGTAGGGACAGTCCATCTGTTCCCCATTCCCTATCACCCCCAATCCTCTTTCTCTATTGCCACACACGTGACGACGCCCTTCGACACAGGCTGCGGGGGTGGGGGGGAGGGGCTGGTGCTGGGGCTGCTGCAAAGGCATATGTAAATGGGTCCATTCCGATTTGTCATCTGTGAGCATTGGGCATTGTGACATCACACAAGGGAACCTTCACTAACATTCTATTGTTGAGAGCTGTTTTTTTTTTAACATTTTGAAATGTTGGGGTGGGGGGGGAGAAGTATTTTATTTTAAAAAGTGTACACAAGCATGACCAAATTTAATCAGGAGTGTCTATTCGTAAAGATAAATGTAATCTCTTTAGAAATGGTAAAAAAAATATTGGCGTTTCCGTGTGCTGTGTGGGCCTAGGGCGGTATCAAAGGGGATTTGTGACACAAGTCAGGCGGATGGCAGACACAAGTCAGGCAGCCACAAGTCAGGCAGCCACAGAGTTTTAATATAATATAGATAGATATACTAAGATTTTATATGTATTTTATGATGTTTTTATATGCAATGTATTTTTATGTAATGTTGTCCTTTGTCTGGACATTGAGTCCGAAATAAAGTTTATTATTATTATTATTATTATTATTATTATTATTATCATTATTATTATTATTATTATTATTATTGTTATTATTATTATTATTATTATTATTATTTTCGCAAATAAACATATATACAGTTCATATATATATATATATATACATATATATTACGAGGATGCTGCCAGGACTCGAGGGCGCGAGCTATAGGGAGAAATAGAGCAGGCTAGGAATTTATTCCATAGAGTGCAGGAGGAGCAAGGGTGATCTTATAGAGATGTACAAGATCATGAGAGGAATAAACAGGGTAAATGCACAATCCTTTATCCAGAGTAGGGGAATCGAGAACCAGAGGATATCGATTTAAAGTGAGGGTGGAGAAACCTGAGGGGCAAACGTTTTACACCAAGGGTGATGGGTATATGCAATGAGCTATCAGAGGAAGTAGGTGAAGCAGGTACTATCACAATGTTTAAGAAAACTTTGGACAGGAACATTGATAGGACAGGTTTAGATGGATATGGGTCAAACACAGGCAAGTGGGACTAGTGTAGATAGGACATGTTGGTTGGCGTGGGCAAGTTAGGCAGAAGGGCCCGTTTCCACACTGAATTCTCCATGACCTCTGATCCCAAAGACGTGCAGATCTGTGGGTAGTGTAGGGAGGAGCAGCAGATGCTGGCTTAAATTGAAGATAGACACAAAAAGCTGGAGTAACTCAGCGGGTCAGACAACATCTCTGGAGAAGGGTCTGGACCCGAAACTTCACCTATTCCTTTTCTTCAGAGATGCTGTCTCTGCTGACCCGCTGAGTTATACCTGCTCCAAACTGTCCCAAATGTGTAAGTGAGTGGTTGAATTTGGAGGAGTTGATGAGAATGTGGAAACAATGTGGAATTCAATGGTCAGCTTAGGGTTGACACAGATTTAGTGGAATGATTTAGTTAAAGGCACCAAAGGTTCACTGATTAAGGTGCAGTGCAAAAAAGCTTAGCACATCCGTGAAGCGGCACTTTGAGAATTAGTATGATGGAATTGAGATCAGGATTTGTTTTTGTCTTGGGTATAGGAAGAACTTGCGTCCTTGATAAAAGGGACTGTGTGATTTCTTGCTATTGAAAGTTTAGATTAAAAGAGCCATGATAGGGTCAGACATGTCAGGGGCAACATCAATAATTCTGCTGCATTTTTAGTGTAGTTTAGTTTATGATTGAGATACAGCGCGGTAACAGGCCCCACCGAGTCCGTACCAACCAGTGATCCCCGCACGTTAACATTATCCTACACTAGTGACAATTTTTACATTTATACCAAGCCAATTAACCTACAAACCTATACGTCTTTGGAGTGTGGGAGGAAATTGAAGTTCTCGGAGAAAACCCACGCTGGTCAGAGGGAGAACGTACAAACTCCTTACAGACAAGCAACCATAGCCAGGATCGAACCCGGATCTCTGGCACTATAAACGTTGTAAGGTGGCAACTCTACTGCTGCACCATCGCGATACTATTCAAAAATCAATTTATGCTGGAGTGTGTAGGAAGGATCTGCAGATGGTGGTTTATTACGAAGATAGATCTAAATGCTGGAGTAACTCAGTGGGTCAGGCAGCATCTCTGGAGAAAAGGAACAGGTGACGTTTCATATTGGAATGTCTGAAGAAGGGCTGGAAGGGGTTCCGACCAGCAACGTCACCTATTCCTTTCCTCCAGAGACCTGCTGTTACTCCAGCACTTTGTGTCTATGCTGGAGTGTACATGGATGAAGCATTTGTGCAAGGCGTTGAAGCTGCATCTTGCCTCCCTTGGTGGGAGGAAACCAAAGATCTCGGAGAAAACCCACGCGATCACCAGGAGAACGTACAAACGCCGGACAGACAGCATCTGTAGTTGGGATCGAACCCAGGTCTCTGGTGCTGCAAGCGCTGTAAGGCAGCAATTCGACCACTGCGCAACCGTGGCCTGGTTCTCCCTCGAACAAGGACCAAATCAGTACTCTTCTACCAACCCTCTCCTCCACCTGTCCTCACCTTTTCTGAACATTGCCCAGGTCTCTTTGCAGATAGACATGGCCTGCCTTTCTGTGTGGAATCATTATTGAGAATGAATATGTGAAAGGCAAATTACTCTTATTCCCTTTAATTAAATATTTGACATGTAAAACCTACCGTGGGAAATTAATATCACAGAGAAACATGTCCATGTTTATAAATTGAGGTATAGATAACATTGGTAATGCAAAGTGACAATTAATTTCTCATGCTCACGTAATTACCTTGAGACTTTTGTAATGACTAAAATGATACATATGGCATCAGTGTAGATTGAGAAAGAAAAACCCATCTATTCAAAGCTGATCATGAGTATCATTAGTCAGTGCATTATTAATTAATGGTGCATTCAGAACAAGAGCATCTCATAAACATGATTGATTTTGATGGCTTTGGCTGAACTAAGGCTGGACATTTGATGATTAATACTTCATAGAGCTTGGTGTGCATTGATGCATTCATTCTCTGAACTGAAGCTATACTGTAGTAAACAATCAGAAATCAGAAATATTAAAACACATCTCAAAGATAGTCCTATATTTTTTAAAGGATGTGCAAGGCACAATTTTTTATTTTGCTACAAACGGTTCAAATTTCTCCTAATATTGGGTGTTTAAAGTTTGGTAATGAAGCTTAAATTCCACAGTGTTCTAATCAGTCACGAAGTTTAATTCCCACTATTTTTTGCTGTTCAAATTATCAAAGCTCATGAAAAGGACAGTTTTTGTTTCATGAAATATATTCTGTCAAACCTCCCCTTGAGCAGCTTGTTAAATGTTTATTGGATAGACATTGATTAGCTATGAATAATTCAGGAAGATTCATAAAGAAGTTAGGATTCTCCTCTCCCAACAGTTTCTAAACTGATATGTGTCATCCACTTTCAATGTCAAGAGAGAACTAACAATCAGTGAACAAGACCTATTAAAATGTGGTGAATGAAGTATTTTGCTTCAGTTTGCAATGTTGTCATTTTAGTGTTTGTTTGTTTGTTTAAAGAGAGAGAAGGGAGTGTTTTACTGGAGGGCATTGTTTGGTCTTTCATGTGAAAGTCAATTCATGGCTCAATCATTCACTCATTGTTCATCTCAGCTGCCAGCATCTCTCACTGGTCTGCTACCAGACTTTAGCCTTAAAGTTGAGAGCACTGAGTCTTTTCAGCCGGAAATAAGTTCAAACAAAATCAGCAATTTGCATTTAAGCAACATATCTTATCATGGGATATTTAACATATTTATCATGGGATAAGGAATGATATTCTGACTGAAACATAATTAGAAATGAAAAATTATTAGAGGCACAAGATACTGCAGATGCTGGAATCTGGAGGTGGAAAAAAAAGCAAGCTGCTGGAGGAACACAGTGGGCCAGGCAGCATCTATTGTGGGAAAACCAACATTCTGGTTCAGATATTGACCCAAGACTAGTAGTTAGTTGAAAGCAGTGACCTGAGAACTGAGAGACCATTTTTTTTCACACAGAAGATGGTGCGTACATATAATGAGGAGACAGAGGAAGTGGTATAATATGGTCTTTAAAAGGCATTTGAACAGGATAGGAACGTTTTTGAAATTATATGGATCAGGTCCAACTTCAGATGGATGGGATGAGCTCAGTTAAGCAACTTGGTCAACATGGACAAATTGGGCTGAAGGGCCTGTTTCCCTGCGAAATAGCTCTATGACTATGGAAGATATCTGAAGAAGGGTTTCGGCCCGAAACATTGCCTATTTCCTCCGCTCCATAGATGCTGCCTCACCCGCTGAGTTTCTCCAGCATTTTTGTCTACCTTCTATGACTATGGAGGTTTTTTTTGCAGCTATCTGAGATGATCCTAAACCTTTTTATACAACTATTCTAAACAATGGGAATAATCAGCTTCTATGTAGGAATCAGAGCCAAGTTTTCCCAAAAGTGGACCGAAGGGTCAAAGGGAACATGAACCTACATCCAATGGAAAGTCAGGCAACATCTCTGGAGAACATGTATAGGTGATGTTTCAAGTTGGGACTCTTCAGGAGCTTGAAAGAGGGTCCCAACCCGAAATGTCGCCTACCCATGTTATCCTGAGATACTAGACACAAAATGCTGGCGTAACAACAACGGGTCAGGCAGCATCTGTGGAGGAAAGGAATAGGTGACATTTCAGGTTCAAACCCTTCTTCAGACTGCTCCCCAGTCTGAGTAAGGTTCTTGACCTGAAACGTCACCTGTTCCTTTTCTCCAGAGATGTGGCCTGACCCGCTGAGTTACTCCAGCATTTTGTGTCCAAGGTCAGCGCAAACCGGCATCTGCAGTTCATTCCTACACATTTTGACCAACGATGCTGCCTGACCCATTGAGTTATTCCAGCATTTGTGATCTTTTTTGTAAACTAGCTCCTACATTCTCCAATGGAAAGTGACAACCTCATCTCCACTGACGCTGCTCAGTCCTCCAGTTCCAGACTTCACCACCCAGACCGTGTTCCAAAAGTAGAATATAATGGGACTGAAAGCAGTTACATTGTGTATGGCTTGATTATAATCATGTATTGTCTTTCCGCCGACTGTTTAGCATGCACCAAAAGCTTTTCACTGTACCTCGGTACACGTGGCAATAAACTTAACTCAAACACAGACTCAGATCTGGTTAACTGACGGAAGTAGGCAATAAAAGCTTCTGGTGAAACACTGAAACTATCATCTCACTTTATATTTTTCCAGATGCTTCCTTCGTTTACCATTGCTGATGTGAAGCACAAGTTTTACAAAACTTGTAAGTAACACATACAACTTTTATATTTTCTTTTGTATATCTGGATACTTTTGGAGATATTATGCATAATTTCATAGATTTCCCTGGATGGTTTGATCTAGCAGCTGCACTGTGATAAATTGCGAGGTTAACATCCGATTTCATAATAAGCAAATGCAGCATTCATTGCAATGAGCCGGTGGGGAGATTGCAAAAAGAAGTGAGACTGGGTTCAAAGAACGTGTTTCCACTTGTAGAAAGTGAGAAGCTGTCAATTCAAGATAGTTAGTCCCCAAGGGTTTGGAAGGAGCAACTTCACCCAGAAACTGGTGAGAATGTGAAACTTGCCACTATAGGAAATTATAGAGATGTTAACACAAAGTAATTAAGTGAGGAAGACCCGTTTTGGGAGGAATCATCTTCTGACTTCATGCTAGTGATGTTCTTCCCTGATGGCACAAGTCGTTCAAGAAATATAACCAGTCTTTGAACAGAGGAAGTGCGCATTTCCCTACTATTTCATACAGCAGAATAATATTTAATAGTGCATGGCATGGTGGCGCAGTGGTAGAGTTGTTGCCTTATCGGAGACCCAGGTTCGATCCCGACGATGGGTGCTGTCTGTACAGAGTTCTCCCCGTGACCGCATGGGTTTTCTCCGGGATCTTCGGTTTCCTCCCACACTCCAAAGACATACAGGTTTGAAGGTTAATTGGCTTGGTATAAGGGGGGGTGGATTTATGGAGCACTAGTATGGGTGTTGTGGGCTGAAGGGACTGGTTTCCAGAGGGCTAGTATGGACATTGTGGCCGAATAGATTCTTGGGCTGGCAGCTCAGTCACTCAGGCCTGGTGGGCTGGCAGCTCAGTCACTCAGGCCTGATAGGCTGGCAGCTGAGTCACTCAGGCCTGGTAGGCTGGCAGCTCAGTCACTCAGTGCTGGTAGGCTGGCAGCTCAATCACTCAGTGCTGGGGGGCTGGCAGCTCAGTCACTCAGGGCTGATGGGCTGGCAGCTCAGTCACAGCTATTCCTTGAAATTCCATTTCAAGCATAGTGCATGCCACCACATTCAATTTCATAGCATTTCAAGCAGAGTGCAGGCCACCACATTCAATTTCATAGCATTTCAAGCAAAGTGCAGACCACCACATTCAATTTCATAGCATTTCAAGCAGAGTGCAGGCCACCACATTCAATTTCATAGCATTTCAAGCAGAGTGCAGGAGACCAAATTGCCAAACAACTCATTGCATGGTCATTAAGGACTAACAAATCATTTATTGCAAGTACATTGCAGACTCACATTTCAGTTGATTCACAGCTTAGAATCATAGTCGTGGACTCTCCCTCGTGATCTACCAGAGTAACTGAATCGCATGCAGGCATCCGGGGTTTTATAGTCCTGCCCCCCCCCCCCCCGGGAAGGGGCGTTACCGTCATTGTGGTGATTGACATGCGAGAGGACCAATCAGCTGATCTCAAGAATTTTTAAACACTCATAATTTTTTTATTTTTCATCGATCGATGAAGAAAGTTACTGCAGATAGAGTCATAGAGTGATACAGTGTGGAAACAGGCCCTTCGGCCCAACTTGCCCGCACCGGCCAACATGTCCCAGTTCCACTAGTCCCACCTACCCGCATTTGGTCCATATTCCTCCAAACATGTCCTATCTATGTACCTGTCTAAATGTTTCTGAAATGTTGCTATAGTTTCTGCCTCAACTATCTCCTCTGGCAGCATGTTCCATACACCCACCACCCAATGTGTGAAGAAGTTACCCTCAGATTCCTATTTAATCTGTGTAAGAAAGAACTGCAGATGCTGGTTTAAATCGAAGGTAGACACAAAATGCTGGAGTAACTCAGTGGGACAGGCAACATCTCTGGAGAGAAGGAATGGGTGATGTTTCGGGTCGAGATCCTTCTTCAGTCGAGACCCTTCTTCAGTCTGATGAAGATTCTGGTGAAAATTCCTTCTCACCAGAGATGCTGCCTGTCCTGCTGAGTTATTCCAGCATTTTGTGTCTACTTCCTAATTAATCTTTTCCCCCTCACCTTAAACTTATGTCCTCTGTTCCTTGATCCTACAGAGGGCGGTGGAGGCCAGTTCTCTGGATACTTTCAAGAGAGAGTTAGATAGGGGTGTTAAAGATAGACAGGGGATATGGGGAGAAGGCAGGAACGGGGTACTGATTGTGGATGATCAGCCATGATCACATTGATTGGTGGTGCTGGCTCGAAGGGCCGAGTGGCCTACTCCTATACCTATTGTCTATTATCCCCCTGCTCTGAGCAAGAGACTTTGCGTCTACCCGATCTATTCCATCTCTTAATTTTATACCCTTCTATAAGATCCCCCATTCTTCTGCGCTCCAAGGAATAGAGTTCCAGTCTACTCCAGCCTCCCTATAGCTCAGACCCTTGAGTCCTGGCAACATCCTCGTAAATCTTCTCTGTCCACTTTCCAGCTTGACAACATCTTTCCTATAACATGGTGTCCAGAACATGAAACCCAAAAGTTTAAAATATACAAGGAGAGAAGGCCTATCTTCCTCAGTTATGGACTGACAGTCTGCTGACAAAGGCCATTGAATGGTGATTATCTGGACCCCCTGCAGTGCCTCAGTGTGGGAAGGAACCGGGGCAGCAGTGTTCAGAATAATGCAAGCAATCACTCAGAAATTCCTCTGTTAAAGGCCTGTCTCACGGATTTGCGGTCATTGGCGGTGAAACAGGAAGTTTCTACCGCTCGTGGACCGCCAGAGACCGTGGATTCGGTCAAACGCACACTGCCGGGGCCGTGCGGTGTTGGTCCCAACACCGCACGGTGCTCACAAAAAAACCAACAATGTCTAAAAATATTTTCCTACCGCACAGCCGCTGCCAGTGAGGCACGAGTGCGGCACGGGCACCGCCACAGCCGCCGCCAGTGCGGCACGAGCGCCGTCACGGCAACTTTCACCGCCACAGCCGCCGCCAGTGACGCACGAGTGCGGCACGGGCACTGCCACAGCCGCTGCCACAGCGCCGCGATCAGCACTACCGCCACCACAGCCCCGCGATCCGAAATGACGTCATCGCGTAGCCCATCGTGTTGCGCGATGATGTCATCACCCGACGCTGCAAGCTCGTGGAACCGGCCGTACGGAGATCACTCGGCCCCCGCGCAGCATCCGTGCGGCGCTCACGCGGTTGCCGTGCGGTCCCCTCTTCCGGCGACGCCGCGCTTCACCGCCAATGACCGCAACACCGTGAGACAGAGCCTTTATGCACCCTTTGCTTGTGTGAGTTACAGAATTGTAACATAGCTTACAATTATGGGTGGCACAGTGGAGCAGCTGTGCATGGTGGAGCAGCAGTAGAGTTGCTGCCTTACATCGCCAGAGACCCGGGTTTGATCCTGCCTGCGGGTGCTGTCTGCTATGAAGTTTGCACTTTCTCCCTGTGAGCGCCTGGGTTTTCCCCGGGTGCTCCGGTTTCCTCCCTCATTCCAAAGATGTACAGTTTTGTAGGTTAATTTGGCTCTGGTAAAAATTGTAAATTGTCCCCAGTGTGTAGGATAGTGCTTGTGTACAGTGATCGTTGGTTGGCGCCTGTTTGCATGCTGTATCTTTAAACTAATCATAAGCCAATTAAACAATTTCTTGTCAGTAATATTTTAAAGAGAATTAATTGAAATGTAATTAATATTTTGCTCAAAACATTGATGACACATGAATTTGGCAGGTTTGAAGTTAGTACTTCTAACTCCACATGCAAATATTAATTGTTACTTTATTCATCTTTTCTACAGGTCCCCAGTGGTACCCTTCACGTGTCGGCTTGCAACTTGAGTGCAGTAAGTTCTAACAAGTGGTTTGGGATTTAGTTTTGTTTCGTTTAATTTAGTTTAGAGAAACAGTGCGGAAACAGGCCCTTCGGCCCAATGAGTCTGCACTGACCGGGCGATCCCCACACATTAACCATCCTACACACACTAGGGACGATTTTACTTTTAAAACCAAGCCAATTAACCTACAAACCTGTACGTCCTTGGAGTGTGGGTGGAAACCGGAGTTATATTTCCATTTAAAAATCCAGGTTTAATCATTGTTGACTACCAGACGTTAAACACTGCTCAATTATTAAATATGTGTCGCAATTATTTTATTATCTCCTTCCCAGTTGCTTAGAAATGCAATGATGTTTACTGTCCAAGCTGACAATTTTATTCTCCTTCATTTGATCAGCTCTTTAGCCATCTTCTCCTTATATTTTAATTAGTTGTCCAGAGGTGGTGGAAGAGCGGCAAGGTCTCTATTCCAGAGTGAGGCCACACGCAAATTGGAGGAACAGTAGCTCACATGTTGCTTGGGTAGCTTACAAATGAATGTTGAATTCACTAATTTTAAGTAAATTCTACAAACGCTACCCTCCTTCCTTCCACCGCACGGCACGGTGGCGGAGCGGTAGAATTGCTGCCTACAGCGCCAGAGACCCGGGTTCGACCTTGACTGCGGGTGCTGCCTGTATGGAGTTTGTACGTCCTCCCTGTGACTTGGATGGGTTTTCTCTGGGAACTCCACTTTCCTCCCACACTCCAAAGACTTACAGGTTTGTAGGTTAATTGGCTTGGTATAAGTGTAAATTGTCCCAGGTGTGTGTTAAAAAGTGCTGGGATTGCTGGTCAGCGCGGACTCGGTGGACAGTTTCCGCGCAGTATCTCTAAACTCTAAACTAAACTAAACACTCTAGTCGGTTCCACAGTTCGCAACATTTTATATCTCTTGAGATCACCCCTTCACCAGCCAGCCATTGAGCTATTATGGGACCACCCCGCCTGAGGTAATCTTTTGCCAGCCATGATTAATTCTGGCCTCCAAGCAAACCCCCCCTCCCCTCCCCCCCCCCCATCTACTTTCAGTGTGAAGAAGGGTCCCGACCCAAAATGTCATCTATCCATTTTCTCCAGAGATGCTGCCTGACCCACCTAGATACTCCAGCACTTTGTAACTCTTTTACTAAAACAAATATTGGTCAGTCCAGTATTCTGAGATACAAGAGACTGCAGATGTTGGAATCATGAGCAAAAATCAAAGTGCTGGAGAAACTTAGCTGGTCGGGCAGCGAAATGTGGATTGTGTGTTTTTCTAATGATCACATCCAGTACTCTGTTCGGCCATCTTTCTCCGGAGCAGATTGATGTAGGTCTGTAGGCCATTTCACAGTCACACATAGTTTGGATCGGGTACGATTGGCAGAATAGACTTTCAGAGGGAAATCAACATGGATTCGGATCAATGAATGGAGGAAGCAGATTGTGAAGATCACAAATAACTATTAATTTCACAAAATACACGTGAAACACAGAAAAACTATCAACTATCAATAAAGTAACAATACAAAATAACAGGTCTAACACCATTCTCTCTACACCTCTCTCTCTCTCTCTCTCTCTCTCTCTCTCTCTCTCTCTCTCTCTCTCTCTCTCTCTCTCTCTCCCCCTCTCTCTCTTCCTCTCTCTCTCTCACTATCTCTCACTATCTCTCTCTATCTCTCTCTATCTCTCCATCCCTCTCTATCCCTCTCTACCTCTCTACACCTCTCTATACCTCTACATCTCTGCACCTCTACACCTCTCTATCTCTCTCTATCTCTCCCTACTATCTCTCTATCTCTCTCTCTATCTCTCTATCTCTCTCGCTACCTCTATCTCTCTATCTCTCTCTCTACCTCTATCTCTCTCTCTATCTCTCTCTATCTCTCTCTCTACCTCTATCTCTCTATCACTCTCTCTCTATCTCTCTCTACCTCTATCTCTCTACCTCTCTCTCTACCTATCTCTATCTCTCTACCTCTCTCTCTCGACCTCTATCTCTATCTCTCTATCTCTCTCTATCTCTCTCTACCTCTATCTCTCTCTACCTCTATATCTCTCTACCTCTATCTCTCTATCTCTACCTCTATCTCTCTATCTCTCTCTCTACTATCTCTCTATCTCTATCTCTCTCCATCTACCTCTCCATCTCTCTATCTCTCTCTCTACCTATCTCTCTATCTCTCTATCTTACTCTCTACCTCTATCTTTCTCTCTACCTCTATCTCTCTATCTCTCTATCGCTCTACCTCTCTCTCTACCTCTACCTCTCTCTCTACCTCTACCTCTATCTCTCTCTACCTCTATCTCTCTCTACCTCTATCTCTCTCTACCTCTATCTCTCTCTACCTCTATCTCTCTCTACCTCTCTCTCTACCTCTATCTCTCTCTACCTCTATCTCTACCTCTATCTCTCTCTACCTCTCTCTCTACCTCTCTCTCTACCTCTACCTCTCTCTCTACCTCTATCTCTACCTCTCTCTCTACCTCTATCTCTCTCCCTCTCTCTACCTCTATCTCTCTATCTCTATCTCTCTATCTCTCTACCTCTATCTCTCTCTCTCTCTACCTCTCTCCATCTCTCTCTCTCTACTATCTCTCTATCTCTCTTCCTCTATCCCTCTCTCTTTCTACCTCTATCTTTCTCTCTCTACCTCGCTCTACCTCTCTCTCACTACCTCTCTCTCTCTCTCTCTCTCTCTCTACCTCTCGGTCTATCTCTCTACCTCTCTCTCTCTCTCTACCTCTCCCTCTCCCTCTCCCTCTCTCTCTCCCCCTATCTCTCTCTCTCTACCCCTCTATCCCTCTACCTCTACCTCGATCGGTATCTCTCTCTCCTTGGTCCCATGATGGCATGAGTTATAAGTCCTATCAGACTCCGAGCTAGTCTTGGATGTCTGAAATAAAGGTGCTCTTTTATAACGAAGGTGAGGAGGAACATCTTTAGTCAGACGGTAGTTAAAGTTTCATAGCAAAAGGATTTGAGTATAGGAGCAGGGAGGTTCTACTGCAGTTGTACAGGGTCTTGGTGAGACCACACCTGGAGTATTGTGTACAGTTTTGGTCTCCTAATCTGAGGAAAGACATTCTTGCCATAGGGGGTGTGCAGAGAAGGTTCACCAGACTGATTCCTGGGATGTCAGGACTTTCATATGAAGAAAGACTGGATAGACTCGGCTTGTACTCGCTAGAATTTAGAAGATTGAGGGGGGATCTTACAGAAACTTACAAAATTCTTAAGGGGTTGGACAGGCTAGATGCAGGAAGATTGTTCCCGATGTTGGGGAAGTCCAGAATAAGGGGTCACAGTTTAAGGATAAGGGGGACATCTTTTAGGACCGAGATGAGAAAAACATTTTTCATACAGAGAGTGGTGAATCTCTGGAATTCTCTGCCACAAAAGATAGTTGAGGCCAGTTCATTGGATATATATAAGAGGGAGTTAGATGTGGCCCTCGTGGGTAAAGGGATCAGGGGGTATGGAGAGAAGGCAGGTACAGGTTACTGAGTTGGATGATCAGCCATGATCATATTGAATGGCGGTGCAGGCTCGAAGGGCCGAATGGCCTACTCCTGCACCTATTTTCTATGTTTCTATGTTCCTATGTTTAAGCTGTGGAACTCATTGCCACAGAGCGCTGTGGAGACAAAGTCAGTGGATATTTTAAGGAAGAAATAGACAAATTCTTGATTAGAATGGGTGTCAAGGGTTATGGGGAGAAGGCAGGAGATTAGGAGGGAGAGATCAGCCATGATTGAATTGTGGACTCGATGGGCCGAATGGCCTAATTATCCTCCTATAACTTGTAAATTTGTGAACCCTTACATTACAAACTCCTTAATCCTGTTTCAGACCTGATGCTTTAATCCCTGGCCTTTGATCTGCCTATCAAACACCTCCCTCGCCTGCATCACCTGCCATGCATTGTCCTGCCTCACCTTTCTTCCAGCTTTCTTCTCCTCCCCCTACAATCAGTCTGAAGAGCTCAACGACGACCATCGATCATCCGTTCACACTAGTTCTGTCTTATCCCACGTTTGCATCCGCTCTCCTCGTACGAGGGCCAATTTACAGAGGCCAATAAAACTTACCAACCTGCACATCGTTAGAATGTGGGAGGCAACCGAAGCACCCAGAGGAAACCCATGTGGCCACAGAGAGAACGTGCAAACTCCGCACAGACAGCACCAGGTCAATTCGCAAGTGGATCTCACTGTTACAGATCCTGTGCTTCCTATTTTAGAATTTGGCTTCTGGCCAGTACTAGACCATTCTTGAATCTACATGAGAGAGAGAGAGAGAAAAAGAGAAAGAGAAAGAGAAAGAAAGAAAGAAAGAAAGAAAGAAAGAAAGAGAGAAAGAAGAAAGAAAGAAAGAAGAAAGAAAGAAAGAAAGAAAGAAAGAAAGAAAGAAAGAAAGAAAGAAAGAGTAGCCTTAATGATTAACAGTGAGATTCCTTTAAAGAGAGTGTCTAATGACAGCTATACTGGGACTGAAAGCTTTACAGGTAGAATTAAAAATATGAATCTTTTAGACAGCTGTGAGAATTGTATCAGAGCTTGCTGAAAGAAGCTGTGAATATATAAGTGCAGTGATTAGTAGAAGCATTTAACGTGTGATTATAATTTTCACCATATTGCTTGGGAAAGCAAGCACACATGCCTCAGAAAGGTCTTGAGTGAGTTCAGGTACATTTTCTGCAACATGTAGACATCAAAAGCTTCCTTTACCCAAGGTGTACAGTGAGGGTCCGAACAAGACACACAACCACATAAAAATTAACATGAACATCCACCACAGCGGATTACCCACATTCCTCACTGCAGTCGAACTATCCATCGGGGCAGTCGAAGCTCCTGTGTCAGGGCGATCGAAGCTCCTGTGGCTTGGAGCTTCCGAAGTCGGGCTCTAACCAGGGATCGCCAGCTCCACAATGTTAAATTCCACAGGCTCCCGCGGTTGGAGCTCCCAGAGTCGGTCTCCAGCAGAGGCCGCCAGCTCCATGATGTTAGGTCGCAGTGGAGATACGATACGGAGATACGATACGGAAAGAAAATCGCATCTCCGTCGAGGTAAGAGATTTTTTTTTAAGTTTACCTCAACCCCCCACATAAAACAAGCTAAAGAATACCAAAACATACATTTAACACATACTATGAAATAACAAAGATGGAAGGGACAGGCAGAATGTTGGCGAGGCAGCTGTTGCTAGCGCCACCCGGTGGTACCTGTCGAACTGTTTCTTAAATGTTGGAATAGTCCCAGCCTCAACTATCTCCTCTGGCAGCTCGTTCCATACACCCACCACCCTTTGTGTGAAAATGTTACCCCTCAGTTTCCTATTACATCTGTTTTCCTTCCCCTTCACCTTGAACCTATGTCCTCTGGTCCTCGATTCACGTACTCTGGACAAGAGACTCTGTGCATCTACCCGATCTATTCCTCTTATGATGTCATGATTGATTGAAAGATCCAGCATGGAAGCAGGTTCTTCGGCCCACCATGTCTATGCTGTGCATCGATCACCCATTCACACTAGTTTTATGTTATCCCACTTTTGCATCCACTCGCGGCACACTGGGGGTAATCTACAGAGGCCACAAACCCACAAACCATAACGTCTTTGGGACGATCACCCCGTACACTAGTTCTATCCTACACAGTAGGGACAATTTACAAAAGCCCATTAATCTACGTACCTGCACACCTTTGGGATGTGGGTGGAAACCAGCTCACCAGGAAGAAAAATGAACGCAGTCACAGGGAGAACGTGCAAACTGTACACAGACAGCAATCGTGACCATGGTCGAACCCTAGTCTCTAGTGCTGTGAGATAGCAGCTCTACCACTGCATCAGTGTATCACCCTAAAGGATCTTAGTAAAGGATCCTGGCACACTGCTCTGAGGCGCTCTTAGGCCTTGTTGGGGCCAATATGATTTAAGTCACAGATCATCCAAATTCTATTTAATGTAATTGCATGCAACTTTTCATTGGTTTCCACTGACTTCACTTTGACTTGTTCCTGTTTCATTGTTCTTTATTGGACGAGGGACGATGGTAATGGAAGAAGGGTCTTGACCCGAAACGTCAGGCGTTCCTTCTCTCCAGAGATGCTGCCTGTCCCGCTGAGTTACTCCAGCATGTTGTGTCTATCTATGGTAATGGAAGAGCAGGGAATACCAGGGTGTATCAACTAAGGGGCTGCACGGTGGCGCAGCAGTAGAGTTGCATCCTTAAGGGCCTGTCCCACTTTCACGACCGAATTCACGACCTTTTTTACTCGTGGACATTTTTCATCATGCTAGAAAAAACGCCCCGACCTACTTGATGCCACGAGTACCTATGACTAGCATTACGACCTGCCTACGACATCCTACAACCTCCCACAACCTCATGACGGCCATGCTGCGAGTATGAGTCAGGGGCAAACTCGGCAGAGGTCATGAATTAGGTCATGAAAGTGGGACAGGCCCTTTACAGCACCAGGGACCCAGGTATGATCCGGACTATGGGTGCTCTCTGTACAGAGTTTGTACGTTCTACCTGAAACAGCATGGGTTTTCTCCGGGTGCTCTGGCTTCCTCCCGCACTCCAGAGGCATACAAGTTTGTAGGCTACTTAGTTTTGGTAAAAATTGTAAAATTGTCCCTAGTGTGTGTAGGATGGTGCTAGTGTATGAGGTGATTGGTGGTCAGCTTGGAGTCGGTGGGCCAAAGGCCCTGTTTCCCATCTGTATCTCTAAAAAGTCTAAAGTCTAAAATAGTTATGTTGCTGCTGAAAGTCCATAGTATGTCCTAGATCAATACATTGCAGTTGTTAAGTCTCATTAAGCACAGTGGTCTGTCATGCAACCACTGCAAGGAGACCACCCTCAGTGTGGATAATGAGTTTAATGGCCACACCGTCCAGTACCATCAAGGAGTTCGATAGAGTAGATGTGGAGAGGATGTTTCCATTAGTGGGAGAGTCTAGGACTAGAGGCCATAGAATTAAAGGACGTACTTTTAAGAAGGAGATGAGGAGGAATTTCTTCAGTCAGAGGGTGGTGAATCTGTGGAATTCTTTGCCACAGAAGGCTGTGGAGACAAAGTTAGTGGATATTTTTACGGCAGAGATAGATAGATTCTTGGTTAGTACGGGTGTCAGAGGTTACGGGGAGAAGGCAGGAGAATGGGGTTCGGAGGGAGAGATAGATCAGTCATGATTGAATGGCGGAGTAGACTTGGCCGAATGGCCTAATTCTATTCCTATCTCTTATGATGATCTTATGACAACTTGTCAGTGAGAATGAATAGGTGAATCACTCTCATCAACAAACCCTATCTGTAGAATTCCCTTCAAAGTATTGTCAAGTCAGTCAGTCTGTGATAGACAAAGAAAACAGGAGAGAGCAATCTGTGTTTCTGCCAGACGTTTAGTTTAGTTTAGCTTAGTTTATTGTCACATGTATCGTGGTTCAACGAAAAGCTTTTTGTCACGTGCTATCCAGTCAGCGGAAAAACTGTACATAATTACAATCAGGCAATGCACTGTGTACAGGTGCAGGATAGCAGGAATAACATTTAGTGCAAAGACCAGTGGAGTCTGTCAAATTGGGAAAAGGGGAAGTACAACGGGATCGGGGGGTCCTTGTTCATCAGTCAATGAAAGTAAGCATGCAGGTACAGCAGGCAGTGAAGAAACGAATGGCATGTTGGCCTTCATAACGAAAGGAGTATAGGAGCAAAGAGGTCCTTCTGCAGTTGTACAGGGCCCTAGTGAGACCACACCTGGAGTATTGTGTGCAGTTTTGGTCCCCTAATTTGAGGAAGGACATT
The DNA here is from genome assembly GCA_038087875.1 of Malacoraja senta. Lineage (NCBI taxonomy): Eukaryota > Metazoa > Chordata > Chondrichthyes > Rajiformes > Rajidae > Malacoraja > Malacoraja senta. Next base: position 202,383,662 of record CM075977.1, on the reverse strand, counting down.
CTTGTTATTGAGGGAGTGCAGCGTAGGTTCACAAGGTTAATTCCCGGGATGGCGGGACAGTCATATGTTGAGAGAATGGAGTGGCTGGTCTTGTATAAGCTGGAATTTAGCCGGATGAGAGGGGATCTTATTGAGACAAATAAGATTATTAAGGGTTTGGACACACTAGAGGCAGGAAACATGTTCCCGATGTTGGGGGAGTCCAGAACCAGGGGCCACAGTTTAAGAATAAGGGGTAAGGCATTTAGAACGGAGATGAGGAAACACTTTTTCACACAGAGAGTTGTGAGTGTGGAATTCTCTGCCTCAGAGGGCGGTGGAGGCAGATTCTCTGGATACTTCAAGAGAGAGCTTGATAGGGCTCTTAAAGATAGCAGAGTCAGGGGACATGGGGAGAAGGCAGGAACAGGGTACTGATTGTGGATGAGCAACCATGATCACATTGAATGGCGGTGCTGGCTCGAAGGGCCGAATGGCCTACTCCTGCACCTAATGTGTATTGTCTATTGTCTAAAGACAGTCCAAAGAACTTCAATGGGGTATATGGTAGTTCAGGATCGCTTTCTAGTCAGTGATAGGATGGTTCAGTTGCCAGATAACAGCTGGGAAATAACTGTCCCTGAATCTAAGAAAGCCAAAACAGGCCATCAGACATAAATATGAGAAAGATGCAAAACTCAGAGTCATCGGTGGTCACTCGAAACGAGCATGATTGTCTACTTTTGGGAGGACGCCTGTGCGTGACTTTGTTTAACGTGGGGAGACTGGTGCACAGACAGCCACCACACGGTCCTTGACAGATCTCTGTCAGGATCCAGTGACATGGAGTCCAAGATGACCAGGGACCCTTTTCTGCTGCAGCCTTCATCCGCCTTCCCAGCCGTTGTGACGCTCCACTAAGGTCAGCCATCGTCCTCCGCCTGTTACACCGTTGAGGTCTTGGTTGGATTGCTCTTTGTCAGAGACCTCTCCCTCGACCTTACCACCATGGGTAGCCCTACCAGAAGCATAGCTCCGGACGGCATCGCTCTCAGGACCTCAGGACCACACAAGCTTCTCCACCACGACAAGGTGACAATCCTCGGAGAAGAGTAGACCTTGCTTTTTGAGAAGAGAACACACACAGTCCGAAGAAACTCAGCGGTGCAGGCTACATCTCTGGAGTACATAGATAGACAATGATTTCACACTTCTGTACCTCTTGCCTGATGTGAGAGGGGAGAAGAGGTAGTGACCGGGGTGCGATAACGTTGAATAGAATGTGAGTAGAAGTACTATTGTTATCATTGGTTGAGGGGAAGCAGCAGGCGGTAATCATTAACAAGTTTCCTTGCCTGAGAGTGAACTTGACATCAGCCGATATAATAGAGTTAATGTTGAGATCACCAGGGAATACTCCTCCTCAATCTGCACCAATGTGCTGGGCAAGTGAACCATCCTACCCCAACCGGATGGCAGTGCTGAACTACTATCTACCTCACAGGTGACACTCGGACTATCCTTGATCGACTTTACTGGCTTTACCTTGCACTAAACGTTATTCCCTTATCTTGTATCGATACACTGTAAATGGCTTGATTGTAATCTTGTATAGTCTTTCCACTGACTGGATAGCATGCTACAAAAGCTTTTCACTGTACCTCAGTGACAATAAACTAAACTAAATTGAACTGGATCCATCTGTGGTGCACGTAATGGAGTTCATTCCTCCCCAGATGCTGCCTGACTTCTTGAGTTCCTCCAGCACTTTGTGTTTTATTCAACGTTCCAGCATCTGCAGTTTCTTGTGTCACCGTAACAGAGCTGATGGCGGAACATTGACTGAATGGCATGATTTGGAGTCTGGCCATGCCAGCCTCTTGCTTGACTGGCTCAATGTCTGCTCTCCAAATGTAGACATGTGCAAAAAAAAATTGAGTCCGAAGAAGGGTCCCAACTTGAAACATTGTCTATCTATGTACTCCAGAGATGCCACCTACACTGCTGAGTTACTCCAGCACTTTGTGTCGTCTCTTCCCAAAATGCAAGGTCTACTCTGAATTGTGCATATTTCTCATATTCACATCTGATGGTCTGTTTTGGCTTAGTTTAGTTTAGTTTAGTTTAGTTTAGAGATACAGCGCACAATCAGGCCCTTCAGCCCACCGAGTCTGCACCGACCAGTAAACCCCACATATTAATGCTATCAGTCTGAAGAAGAGTCTCGACCCGAAACGTCACCCATTCCTTCTCCCCAGAGATGCTGCCTGTCCCGCTGAGTTACTCCAGCATTTTGTGCTTACCTTCGATTTAAACCAGCATCTGGAGTTCTTTCCTACACTTAATGCTATCCAACGCACCCTAGGGACAATTTACCTTTACAACCAACCAATTAACCTACAAACCTGTAGGTCTTTGGAGTTTGGGAGGAAACCGAAGATCTGGGAGAAAACCCACGCAGGGCATGGGGAGAACATACAAACTCCGTACAGACAAGCACCCGCAGTCAGGATCGAACCCAGGTCTCTGGCGCAGTAAGGCAGTGGCACTACCGCTGTGCCACCGTGCCGCCCTGCTTACTTACATGATTTCTTTCTCAGCAGTAGATTGATCTAATAGTGTCACCATTTCAGTCACACATTAGTTGGATAGGATAAGGATGGCAGAAAAGCTTTTCAAAAGGAAATCAATGCAGGTTTTTCTGCATCAGCAGAAATATTTTATTTAAGGAAAGATGCGACCAATTAAAATTTTTGCACACTAAGATTGATGTCACTGAGTTTTAATTCCTCTTGCCTTTGAAGAGATTGCTTGGTCAATGTATTCCTCGGCTGGTTTTGGACTTCATTCATACAAAGAGTTTTTGTTAAGTTGCGTTATTTTCTGAATTTTGCACAATGATTTAAAGAAGAGGAAATAAACATTTGGAACTTTCCATACAGAAACCGATGTGATGAATCACCCAAACCAACCATCTGCCATGCCAACAGATACAAATACACTAACTCTGCACATTTTTTTAAAATAAAGCACAGGGCTCAAAGATGTTTTTTTTCAAAAATTATATTTTTGAACAGATGTTATTTTTATTTATTAAACCACGCAATATTTGAAAAGAAAAATTAATAACCTAGGAAAGATTCCTTAGACTTCAGACTTTAGAGCTACAGCGCGGAAACTGGCCCTTCCAGCCCACCGAGTTCACTCCAACCAGCGATCCCCGCGTACACTAGCACTATCCGACACACCAGGGACACATTTACAATTAACCTATAAACCTGTATGTAGTTGGAGTGTGGGAGGAAACTGTAGCACCTGGATTCTGTTTTGTAATCTCACTGCTTCCCTGAATAGCTACCGATATCTGATTATTTAACTGTACAATTTTGGCATTGGGCCATTATACACCCATGAAACTTTTGGAATGCTTTCAATTCCTCCTTTTTATTACTTGATCCTTTCCCTATGCAACTGAATTTGGGAATCGGTAACACTTGTTCAGACTCTGAAAGCATTATAGTCTTGTTTACATCTGGGGTAAACAGAAGGATTGTCCGAAGATAGACACAAAAAGCTGGAGTAACTCAGCGGGACAGTCAGTATCTCTGGAGAGAAGGAATGGGCGATGTTTTGGGTCGAAATCCTTCTTCAGACTGGTTAGGGATAAGGGAAATGAGAGATATAGATGATGATGTAGAGAGTTAAAGAACAATGAATGAAAGATATGCAAAAATAGTAATGATGATAAAGGAAGCAGGCCATTGTTAGCTGTTTGTCGGGTGAAAACAAGAAGCTATTGTGACTTGGGTGGGGGTGGAATAGAGAGAGAGGGAATGCTGGGGCTACATGAAGTTGGAGAAATGTGAAATGTGAAATATTGGGAGACGGCGGTGTTATTATCTCATAACAAAGCTTCCAGTAACCAACTGCTCCTGTTATTGTGCAGATGCTGGTTTACACTGAAGATAGATACAAAATGCTGGAGTAACTCAACGGACAAGCAGCATCTTTGGATATAAGGAATGGGTGATGTTTCGGTTTGATACCCTTCTTCAGACTTCTACATTCTACAGGCAACTTCTCTGGTTAAAAGGAATGGGTGACCCGAAACATCATCCATTCCTTTTAACCAGAGAAGCTCCCTGTCCCACTGAGTTACTCCTGCATTTTGTGCCTATCCTCCAGAGATGCTGCTTGACCCGCTGAGTTACTCCAGCATTTTGTGTCTTTCCTGATATTGTTCACACAATTCCATCCACTCAACTCAAGGGATTAATTACTAGAATGGTCCAACTCAGTGTTGGAGGCATGAAGGAGGTGATTCATTTGACTGCGGACTTGTTATCTGACATCAAGCCAAGAGATAATTTTGGAAAACTGCCTCATAATCCTTTCTGGAAAATGCAAGTGGAAGGTAAAAAAATGAAGGAGCAATGATCAAGTTGAGTAATCTAGTTAGAGTAATTGAAAGGAAAGTGCAGGACTTTGGTTGAACGAACCTTACCAAAACAAGATAGACATAAAGTGCTGGTGCAGCAGTAGAGTTGCTGCCTTACAGCGAATGCAGAGATGGAGATCCGGGTTTGATCCCGACAACGGGTGTTGTCTGTACGGAGTTTGTACGTTCTCCCCGTGACCTGCGTGGGTTTGCTGCAAGATCTTTGGTTTCCTCCAACACTCCAAAGACGTGCAGGTTTGTAGGTTTATTGGCTTGGTAAATGTAAAAATGGTCCCTAATGGGTGTAGGATAGTGTTAATGTGCGGGGATCCCTGGTCAGCGCAGACCCAGTGGGCTGAAGGGCGTGTTTCCGCGCTGTATCTCTAAACTAAACTAAACTAAACTAAACTAAACTCAATGGGTCAGCTAACATCTCTGGAGAAAAAGGATGGGTGACTTATCAAGTCGGGACCCTTCCTCCGATGCCAATCCTTTCTTCGGGTCCCGACCCAAACTCCAGAGATGAAGAAAATGTTTAGAGTGATTTGGGCCAAAGGCAGATAAATGGGACTAGCCTAGATGGGACATCATGGTCAGCAAGGACAAGATGGGATGAAGGGCCTGTTTCCGTGCTGTATCACTCTATGACTCTAAATCACGCGTGATTAATGTGATTAAGTGTTGCTTGTTTCCCGTTCTGTCACTGTCACTATCCAACGTTGTCAGTGCAACAGTTTGGAGGATGCATTTACAGGTTGAAGTGTACGGCATATTGCTGGCACAGTGGAACTGACATAAGAGCCTGTATTTCATTGACTCGTGCTCTGAACATTGAGCCTTGCTTAACATGGATGCAAAGCCGATTACTGGATAAAATGGAGAGAAGATATGGAGAGAGATTGTCAAGAGCCAAGAGTGTTTTATTATCATATGCCCTGACACAGAACAATGAAATTCTTACTTGCAGCAGCACAACAGATATATAAACATAGTACTCTGTAGAACCATAATAAACAATAACAAAAAGTTCAGTATATATATATATATTTCAAAAATCAAACAGACAAATAAATGGCCAATAATGGTGCAAAAATAATGTCCCCAAGTCTATATAGTTTGTAGTCCATTTGGAAGTTGAAGTGTTTAATAACGTGATGTATTGTAGGGAAGATGTTGCTCTGAACATGGACGTCACCGTTTTCAGGCTCCTATGTCTTCTTCCTGATGGCAGCAGTGAAATGGGAAGGTGCTGTGGCTCTCTGATGATGCTGGCTGCCTTTTTGAGGCATCGACTCTTGTAGATCCCTTCGATGGTGGGGAGGTCAGAACCTTTGATGGACCGGGCAGTGTTCACCACTTTTTGGAGTCTTCTTCACTCCTGGGCGTTCAAGTTGCCGAGCCAGGCCGTGATGCAGCCAGTCAACGTGCTCTTACTTACTTACTTTTTATTTCAGACTCAAGGTCCAGATAAAAGACAAGACATTACATAGAACAAATTGCATACAAAACCACAATAAATTACATACAAACCCCAGTAAATGACTTACAAAAGCACAATAAATGACATACAAAAGCACAAGACATGGTTTAAAATAAATCAGTGTCCTACAACGAGACAACTATACCAATGTCTCCACAGCTGGGATTGGTAGCGTGTAGTGCTAAACCTTATGTTTGATAAAGCAAGATTATTTCATTTTCAGTCATTAATCTGGCACATAAATGTATACATAAGATTTCTTAAGACAGTTTGTTAAGTATTGACTCCTGCAGCCACAAACATTTCACTTGTACTACACCATCTAGGTCTCTTAAGTAATATTCCCATGGCATCATTATCAGCTACTGTAAGTCTCTCTATGCTAGATTTTCTGTGGTTTGACCACAGGTGTGCTGTGCACATGTTGAAGATCAAGAGAGTATATGTTCACATATCTAATCTCCTCAGTCTTCTGAGGAAGTAGAGGTGTTGATGGGCTTTCTCTATAATCGCATCAATGTGCTGGGTCCAACACAGATCTTCAGGGATATTCACGCCCAGGAATTTGAAGCTTTTGACCCCGTCCACCAACTCCCGTCGATGAAGACAGGGTTATGGATCCTCGTTCTTCCTCCTCCAAGTCCACAATCAGTTCCTTGACCTCACTGACATTGAGAGCAAGGCTGGTTTTCTGGCACCATTTGATCAGTCGTTCGATCTCCCTCCTGTACTCCGACTCATCATCATCTACATTTCATCCAACACGGTGGTGTCGTCGGTAAACTTGAAGATGGAGTTCAAACTGTGTCCAGTTACACAGTCATGAGTCTATAGAGTGAGTAGAGCAGGGATCTGAGCACACATCCTTGAGGTGTTCCCATGCTGATGGTTATCGATTGTTTGATTGTTAGTTGAAGATAGTACTTTATTTATCTCTGACGTTGAAAAGTGAGTTATTTCTATTATAAACAAATGTATGATATTGCATGATGCTTTGAACTCTTGAAGGCAAGAACATGTACTATTGCACAAAGCAGATTGTGCTACTGATCTCATGATAATTTGACAGTGCCATCACCTGTATGTATTAGTACATAAACAGAATGTATTAAGTATTGCACAACAATGAGAAAGAAAATGCCTTCTCTTAATGAATTCAGTTTGAGGTTTCTCATCCTTGTTGGATGTAATACTGATTTTTTTAAAGGTACTGGTCAGACTGCATTTGGAGTATTGTGATCTGTTTTAGGCCTCATATCTGAGTAAGAATACTGTATGCTGGCATTGGAGAGGGTCCAGAGGAGGTTTACAAGAATGATTCCAAGGATGATTGGGTTAATGTACGAAGAGCATTTGACAGCCCTGGGCCTGTACTCGCTGGAGACTAGAAGGATGAGGGGGACCTCATTGAAACTTACTGAATAGTGAAAGACGTCGATAGAATGGATGCAGAGAGGATGTGTCCACTAGTATGCGAATCTAGGATCAAAGGCCCAGCCTTAAAATAAAAGGACATTCCTTTATAAAGGAGATGAGGGGGGATTTTTTTAGTCAGAGGGTGCGTGATGGCTGTGATGGCCAAGTTAATGGATATTTTTAAGGCAGAGATTGACAGATTCTTGATTAGTATGGGCGTCAGGGTTTATGGGGAGAAGGCAGGAGAATGAGGTTCGGAGGGAGAGATAGATCAGCCATGATTGAATGGTGGAGTAGAACCGATGGGCCAAATGGCCTAATTCTGCACCTATCACTTATGAACTTATGAACCTGAGCAGTAACTATGAGAACTGTAACAATCCATCTACAATATTAATGGTAGATACATCATTTCAAAAGCCTATCAGGAGAATTCAAATGCCCCAATCTTTAATGTGACCATATTTAATATTGTTATTTAATGCTAAATTGTAATAGCTTTCAGTGAGGCAAAGTTACAATGCAATAACAAGCTTAGCATGATAAAAAATATAGACACATTTAAATGCATAGTAAGGAGCTTAAAAATAAAAATCTGAATTGTTCAGTGTGTTATATGTCCTTGTAAGTGCAATTAAAGCTATAATTTGTTTTAATAGGAACTCTTAAATGATAATCAACTTCCAAAAATTCCCAACAGTAACAGATTTCTTTGCCTTAAGAGATATCAACTTTAGTATGAAACAATAAATATGGCCAGAGCCTCATGAATGTGTCAAGTAAGGAGTGGATTGTTGATATGTTGCAGCACAGTTTATTTCCTGGCATCAACGGATCAGCTGCATCCGCGCACGGTTTCTATTGTGGTTGCACTGGTGAATAGAACGGTCCACATATCATTTCCTGTGAACAGATTTGGAAATTGAGCTTAGTGTGAACCAGGCTTGGCCCGATTACTCATCTCCACATCATTTGGGTTAACATGCGATGAGCGTTTGACGGTACTGGGTCTCTTCTCGCTGGAGTTTAGAAGGATTGGGGGGGGAGGGCCTTGTACCTTGTACCTTCCGAAGAGTCGACCAGGGACTATACTGGAAGTTGGACAATTTTATACTGGACATTTTTTACATTTATCAAGCCAATTAACCTACAAACATACAAACCTCATTGAAACTTACCAAATAGTGAAAGGCCTGGGTAGAGTGGATGTGGAGAGGATGTTTCCACTGGTGGGAGAGTCTAGGACCAGAGGCCATACCCTCAGAATATAAGAATGTTCCTTTAAGAAAGAGATGAGGAGGAATTTATTTAGTCAGAAGCTGGTAAATCTGTGGAGTTAATTGCCACAGAAGGCTGTGGAGGTCAAATCAATGGGTATTTTGTAAGGCAGAGATAGATAGATTCTTGATTGGTATGGGTGTTGAGGGTTATGGAGAGAAGGCAGGAGAATGGGGTTAAGGGAAGATAAATCTGCCATGATTGAATGGCGGAGTAGACGATGGGCCAAATGGCCTCATTCTGCTGCTATTACTTATTAACTTAGGAACTACAGGTGCAATGAGGGATTCCTAATCATAAATCTGTCAGTTCCAAGTGTAAACAACCGTGTTTCCTCCAGAATATCCTCTCTAAATATTGTGATGACGTTCTCCTAAATCAGTAAGTATTGGAACTCTCACTCCTCTTTTGCATTTCCCCTAATTCATGATTAAAACCGTTATTCCTCAGACTATTTAGCTGCTAGTCCTTCCCTTCACTTAACCTTGCTTCTCCAGAAACATAATTTAAAGTGTTGATCCTGCTCTAATCTTACCTGACCTACCTGAGAGGCTACTGGCGTTGAGACCTCCTGTGCTCCCTCACCTTCACTTACCTGCTCTGCCCAATGGATTTGCTTGATTCACCCTCTGCATTCTCCTCCCTGCTTGCCGCACTGCTGCTCTGCTACCCAGCCCTTGCCAAATTAGTTTAGACCCACCAAAGCAGCATGAACAAACTACCTTCAAATACAGTGTCACCTTCCAGTTAACGTATAACCCATCTTGTGCCGTTGACACCAGCCCCAGAAGTGATCCCAAATACCCAAGTACCTAAAACCCTCTGTCACACCAGTTCAGCAGCCTCGTAATCATCTGTCCTATCTAGGGTTGCCAACGTTCTCACTCCCAAATAAGGGACTAAAGGTCAAAATACGGGACATATTCCCGACGGCAATTCGTTGACCGACTCGGCCGTGGCTGGGTGAATGATGAGTTGGCCCGGGTGTGGGACTGCACACAAAGCCCAGCTGGCGGGCCAGGGCCAGCTGAGGAGTTTTGGCCCGGGCCGGGCGACGTCATGTGCAAAGTCCAACAGCTGGCCGGGCTGTCGACCGACTGACGGGGTCACGTACGAGGCGCTGCTACTGCACTACGTCGGGATGGGTGAGGCGGGGCAGCGCTCCGACCTGACAGTCCCCTCGACCTGAGTAGTAGCAGTCAACGGGACAAGGCCGGTCCCGTACGGGACAAACCAATATTGCCCAAAATATGGGATGCCCTGGCTAATACGGGACAGTTGGCAACCTTAGTCCTAGCCTCCCTGGAGGTTCTGCTTTTTAACCTTCTGCCTAACAACCTAAATTCACTTTGTACGGCTCATCCCTCCTTTCTTCCTGGGACACCATGAGCTGCGACCTCCAGCTATTTCTCCTCCCCTATCTGACTGTTCTATATCCGATCTGAGACATCTCTGGCCCTGGTGCTAGGAAGACAACAGCATTCTGGAGTCTCGCTCATGGCTAAACTTTCTCGCAAAGATGTTGTCCCCTTCCAGCTTAGGTATAACCTGTTCATCTTGTGCAGTCTACGCCATCTATGCCTATCGTAATTTTATATACTCCTCTCTCCACTCACCCTCTGACCCTCCAGAGAAAATAATCCCAGTTTATCCAACCACTCTTTATAAGGAATAAACTCTAATCCAGGTCGCATTGTGGTAAACCACTTCCTACAGCTCTTGTCACGAGGACACTGGAAATGTCCCTGATCTCCCACATCTTTGCTCCACTTCCTCACCATTGCCTGCGCTTGGACTTCAAGATGAAAGAATGGATCGACTGGGCTTGTATTCACTGGAATTTAGAAGGATGAGAAGGGATCGTATAGAAACATATACAATTCTAAAGGGATTGGACAGGCTAAATGTAGGAAAAATGTTCCCCAAGTTGTGGGAATCCAGAGCCAGGAGTCACAGTTTAAGAATAAAGGATGGGCCATTTAGGACTGAGATGAGGAAAAACTTTGTCACCCAGAGAGTTGTGAATCTGTGGAATTCTCTTCCACAGAAGGCAGTGGAGGCCAATTCACTGGATGTTTTCAAGAGAGAGTTAGATATAGCTCTTAGGCTAACGGAATCAAGGGACATGGGGAAAAAGCAGGAACGGGGTACTGATTTTGGATGATCAGCCATGATCATATTGAATGGTGGTGCTGACTCAAAGGGTAGAATGGCCTACTCCTGCACCTATTTTCTATGTGTCTATGTTTCAGTAGCAGCTCTTCCAAGTCGCAACCCTTCATAAAATGGTCAATTCCTTTCTCCCATTCTGAAAACGGACACCTCCAGATTCAGAGACAGTTTTACCCAGCTGTTATCCGGCAACTGAATCATCCTACCACAACTGGAGAACTGTGCTGATCTACTATCTACCTCATTGGTGACTCTCGGACCATTGTTGTTCGGACTTTGCTGGCTTTACCTTGCACTAAACGTTGTTCCCTTATCATGTATCTATACACTGTAGATGACTCGATTGCAATCATGTATTGTCTTTCTGCTGACAGGGTAGCACGCAACAAAATCTTTCGCTGTACCTCAGTGCATGTGACAATAAACTAAACTAACACATTGCTACTTCTTGCTTGCTGCAGACCATGCAGATACTGCCTTCCCTGCTGTCACCTCTAGGCCTTGACCTAGCTCACCTACCTCCAGTTCCCTCTGGGCATTAAATATTACTAGCTGAGAACTTATGGCCAGAAGGTCTTCCCTAGTTGTCTGCTGCTCTACTCACTAGCTGGGCGAGATGTGCAATTACAATTAAAACACAAAGTACGTGCTATAACACTACGATAAGCGCTCAACCAAGAAAACCAATCCCAAAGCCAAAGTGTGTAGGAAGGAACTGCAGATGCTGGTTTACACCAAAGATAGACACAAGATGCTGGAGTAACTCAGCGGACAGGCAGCATTTCTGCATAGAAGGAATGGGTGACATTATTCTCTCTCCAAAATCTATGAACAGGACTGTCATGGCAGACCTATTGTTTCTGGTTTGGGTGGGAAGGGACAAATTGACCAGGGAGTTACAGAGGGAGCGGTCTCTGCGGAAAGCCGAAAGGGGAGGAGATGGGAAGATGTGGCTAGTTGAAGGAATAATTTCCACATTCCTCGACTCCATCCTATCTCCCCTGGTCCAGTCCCTCCCTACCTATGTCACCAGTCTGATGAAGGGTCTCGACCTGAAACGTCACCCATCCCTTCGATCCAGAGATGCTGCCTGTCCCGCTGAGTTACTCCAGCATTTTGTGTCTATCTTTGGCCCAAAGCCAAAGTATCATCTCAACTGCTTATATATCTGCAAAGTATCATCTCAACTGCTTGACAATAACTCACTCCATATTCAATAATCAGCTACCTACATGTTAAGCACGTCAAAACTGATCATGTAGATGCAAGTATATCATTGGGGCTATCAAGTGGGCACCTCTCTTCACTGATGTTTCATTGAGTTAGGCCCACGACACCTCGGGAAGGCTTAACAGTTCCCTTCCCCTACTCTCACCTACCTCCAGTTCAAAATATATTTTGAATCCATGTCACACTGATCCTCTGGTTGTAGTTGCCACAATGGGATTACTGAGGCATAACGTTGTTCCTGGTCTTGTTTGTTCACAGATGGTCCTGCACTGAGGGAATCCCAAGCTCTTAAGAACCTCGCAACCTCATCCATTATTACATTATACTTCAGAGATCTGGGGACACAGATAAACTGGACCACGGTAAGTCTCAAATACGCTGGGCATTCAATGTTACCAGCTGAGAACTTATGGAAAGAATGTCTTCATTCACCACAAGGGGTAAAGGATGTCATATTTTTTTCATCTGGATTCCTTGCATGTTGCATTTTTTTTTAAATTGAGGCATCATTCCTAATTATGTAGAAATTTAAGTGATATTTTGGAATTACTTATTGTAAACATTTTAAACAGGAAACACAACTCCCGATGTGTGCATTTCATGCATGTGCAAGGTAGTAAAAGGGGCTCACGCATTTAGTCTGATGTGTACAGAATGACCCCATGTTTAGTTTAAGATAGACAAAAATGCTGGAGAAACTCAGCGGGTGAGGCAGCATGTTTGGAGCAAAGGAATAGGTGATGTTTCAGGTTGAAACCCCTCTTCAGACTGATGTGGGGATGGGGGCGGGGCGGGAAGAAGAAAGGAAGAGGCGGAGACAGTGGGCTGTGGGAGAGCTGGGAACGGGAGGGGAAGGAGGGGGAATGGGAGGGGAAGGAGGGGGAAAGCAAAGACTACCTGAAATTGGAGAAGACAATGTTCATACTGCTGGGGTGTAAGCTACCCAAGCGAAATGTGAGGTGTTGCTCCTCCAATTTGCGGTGGGCCTCTCTCTGGCCATGGAGGAGGCCCAGGAGAGAAAGGTCGGATACAGAATGGGAGGGGGAGTTGAAGTGCTGAGCCACCGGGAGATCAGGTTGATTAATGCAAACTGTGCGGAGGTGTTGGGCGAAGCGATCGCCAAGCCTGCGCTTGGTCTCACCGATGTAAAGCAGTTGACACCTAGAGCAGCGGATGCAATAGATGAGGTTGGAGGAGGAGCAGGTGAACCTCTGCCTCACCTGGATAGACTGCTTGGGTCCATGGATGGAGTCGAGGGGGGTGTTAAAGCGACAAGTGTAGCATTTCCTGCAGTTGCAAGGGAAAGTACAAGGGGAGGGGGTGGTTTGGGTGGGAAGGGACAAATTGACCAGGGAGTTACCGAGGGAGCGGTCTCTGAGGAAAGACGAAAGGGGAGGAGATGGGAAGATGTGGCCAGTGATGGGATCCCTTTGGAGGTGGCAAAAATGTCGGAGGATTATCTGTTGTATGTGACGGCTGGTAGGGTGGAAAGTGAGGACAAGGGGGACTGTCCTTGTTACGAGTGGGGGGATAGGGAGTGAGAGCGGAGCTACGGGATATAGAGTAGACCCTGGTGAGAGCCTCCGTTTAGTTTAGTTTAGGTTAGTTTAGTTTAGTTTAGAGAAACAGCGTCGAAACAAGCCCTTTGGCCCACCGAGTCAGCGCCGACCAGTGATTCCCGCACACTATCACCACCCTACAAACACTTGAGACAATTTACAATTTTACCAAGCCAATTAACCTACAAACCTGTGAGGTTTTGGATTGTGGGAGGAAACCGGAGGTCCCAGAAAAAACCCATGCAGGTCACAGGGAGCACGTACAAACTCCAAACAGACAGCACCCGTAGTCGCGATCGAACCCGGGACTGTAGAGGATCGAATGTGACTCTGTAAGGCAGCAGCTCTACCGCTGCGCCATCGTGCCGTGCATGTTGGGTCAGGAGACTGTCTACTGCTAGATACATGTAATGGTCCCAGAAGTGGTGAGAAGCCAGCACAAAAAAAAAACAGTTCTAATAGGAGGAATTCAATCTGGTAAAATGCACTACCAGATCAGGACAGGATTGCCTGTCTATTAATGATCTTATTACAACATTACAGCAAAGATTTGATTTTACTAGAGAGCGATCAGGAGAAATACACAATGATGTTGCCTGCATTGGAATATTGTAACCATGACTAGAAATCGAAAAAAAAGCTTTGGTTTTATTTGGTAAAGCTGAGGCCAAGGTAAGATTTAATTAAGACGTGAAATGCGATGAGGGCCCTAGAGGAACGAGAAAATAAGTTTACAGGGAAAGGATATGCAGACACCCATGCAATAACTTGATTGACACCAGGCATTGCTGTATAGGGTTATCTTAGGCCCAGATACAGTGGACATGGAAAGATTGTTTCCCATAACAGGGAAGTCTCGAACCAAAAGGCACAGCCTCAGAATAAAAGGATGTATCTTTGAGTGGAGATGAGGAGAAATTTATTTTGCCAGTGAGTGGTAAATCTGTCTCATTTGCCACAGATGACTGTGAAGGCCAAGGCATAGGGTATTTTTAAAGCAGAGATTGTCATGCTCTTGATTCGTAGGGGTGTCAAAGATTACAGGGAGGCGGCAGAAGAATACGGTTGAGAGGGAAAAATTGATCAGCCATGATTGAATGGTGGAGTAGACTTGATGGGCCCAACGGCCTAATTCTGCTCCTATGAATTATGAAATTATGGACATTGGATTTGGTTAAGTGGTCAAAAACCAGGGGCATGGCTTTGTAATAATTGTTAAGGGGCTGTCCCACTTGGGCGACCTAATCCACGAGTTCTAGCGAGTTTGCCCTCGACTCATACTTACAGCAAGGTTGACACGAGGTCGTAGGAGGTCTTTGTAACTCTCCTTCATGCTCGAGAGTAGTCCCTGAGTACTCAAGGCCTCAGCTAGGTCGCGGCGTATTTTTCAACATGTTGAAACATGCCCGCGAATAGAAAAAAGGTCGATACTCTTTTAAATCGTAGGTTAAGTCATACTAGGTCGTAGTAGGTCGGCATGTTAGTCATAGCTAATCGAGGGTAGTCAAAGGTAGTCGAAGGTAGTCGTAGATAGTCTTCAAAATAGTCGAAGGGAGGTCGAAGGAGATCGATGGAGGTCGTCTTCACTCTCCACTATTGGTGTCCAATTTTCCCGAAGTTAGTCATAGCTAGTCGTAGCTAGTCTTCAACATAGTCGAAGGAGGTCGAAGGAGGTCTTCTATATAGTCGAAGGAGGTCTTCAACATGACATTTTTTCAAACTCTCCTAAATTCTTCTAAAATCGGCAATTAGGTCACCCAAGTGGGACAGCCCCTTTAGAAGGATCGGAAAAGTATAAGGAGAATAAGGTAAAGTAAGTAAAATAAGGAATAAGCTAAAGGTTAATATGGCGCAGCAATAGAGTTGCTGCCTTGCAGCGCCAGAGACCCGGGTTCAATCCTGATCACAGGTGCTGTCTGTACGGAGTTTATACGTTCTCCCTGTGACTGTGTTGGTTTTCTCCAAGACCTTCAGTTTCCTCCCACACTCCAAAGATGCACAGGTTTGTAGGTTAATTGGCTTCGAGTAGAATTGTAACCTATCCCTAATGTATGTAATATTACGTTAGTGTGTAGGGATCGTTGTTCAGTGTGGACTCGGTGGATCGAAGGGCTTGTTTCCGCGCTGTATCTCTAAAGTAAACTAACCAATTTTCACCCAGAGGATGTCTGGGTTCTGGAAGTCACTGTCCCAAAGGGTGGTGGAGACAGAAATCCTCATCATAGTTAAAAAAGTATATGTGTGTGTGCTTGCAGGAGTAACCAGCAGGGCTACAGATCAAATATAGACACAAATGCTGGAGTAACTCATCGGGACAGGCAGCATCTCTGGAGAGCAGGAATGGGTGACGTTTCGAGTCGAGACCCTTCTTCAAGTTACAACAACATTGACCTCCCAGTTTTTATAAGGTTATAATGTCATTAAATGATAGGAGCAGAATTCGGCCATTCGGCCCATCGTCTGCTCATTCAATCATGGCTGATCTATCTCCCTCTCCTAACCCCATTCTCCTGCCTTCTCCCTATAACCCCTGCCTTAAATACATCTATATACATCTGTACTTCTACACTGTCCTTGTCTACAGAGAAAAGATATGCTGACAGCCAAGCAATATTTTGATCAATTCTGCCAGAATTGGCCCACTAGGCATTGGTGTATAGGGTTATGTATTGTCTGTGGGATTTGTCTCAGTGCATCCTCTCTTCAGCAAGGTAGACACAAAATGCTGGAGTAACTCAGCGGGTGAGGCAGCATCTCTGGAGAGAAGGGATGGGCGACGTTTCGGGTCTAGATCCTTCTTGACCCGAAACGTTACTCCAGAATTTTGTGTCTTCGATTTAAACCTTCGATTTAAACCAACATCTGCAGTTCTTTCATACATATCTCTTCCGCAAGCATTTGTGTGCCACTTTCTGTGCACTGTCGAACAATCTGTGTTGCGATTCATTTCAGCTCATTATTCAAAACATCCCCGGATGATATGCCAACCATAGATTGTAGATTTTCGGCAATAGGCAGGGGAACATTACAAGAATAGACGTGCTTTTCGCATTGTTGCCCAAGGTTCCGCCGGTGGTGTCATTGAACATCCAGTGGATGAATGGGTAAAACTCGCAGTGTTGTGAGGGGCCAGAGGTCCTCTGGTTATGCTTCGGGCTCACGGATGTGTGTCAGTGTCAGCCTGTCCTTGTCATCTCCGTTCGGTCCACAGAGGTATCATCAATCACATCTGTAGAAATAATTCCTGCCTTCCCAGCATCTCACCTTGGATTCTGCATTACACATGATATGTGACGATTACAGAGAATTAAACTTTGCCTGGTGCAAAATAACGGAGGGACTCCTGTGCAAACCAGCAGGCAACGTCATTATTTTGGCATACTGAGAACTCTAATTAGTATCGTTCAAATGACTGGTTCCCATAGATTCTCTGAAGCAGGCTGGGTCTTGGTTAATACTTGGAGGGGAAACGAACAGGTAAGAGCGTCCGTGGGTTTTATCCAGAGAGAAAATGGATGCCACGAAACCATGTTGTGGCATCTAGGTGACCTTGAGGTGAATTCACTGAGATTAAATCCTCCAACTGATTCAGCAAATGCTGAACAAAGGGCAATACAGCACAGTGTAGGAAGGAACTGCAGATGCTGGTTTAAACCGAAGATAGACACGAAAAGCTGGAGTAACTCAGCGGGTCAGACAGCATCTCTGGAGAAAAGTAATAGGTGGCATTTCAGGGTCGAGACATTTCTTCAGCCTGGACTTCCCTGACTTTCAGTCTGAAGAAGGGTCTTGACCCGAAACGTCACCTATTCCTTTTCTCCAGAGTTACTCCAGCTTTTTATGACTATCTGCTGTGCAGTATCTCTGGAGACCAAGGATAGGTGACATTTCGGGTCAGGACAATTCTTCAGTCTGAAGAAAGGTCTCGACCTGAAACGTCACCTATTCCTTCTATCCAGAGATGCTGCCTGACCCGCTGAGTTCCTCCAGCTTTTTGTGTCCATCTTTGGTTTAAACCAGCATGTGCAATTCCTTCCCACACTGTGTGTACTGCTCTGGAGTACAGCACAGGACAGGCCCTTCGGCCCAACATTCTCTGCTGAACATGATGATGATTTAAACTAATCCCTTATTCCTGCTTGTGATCCATACCCCTTGATTCCATGTATGTCCAAGTGCCTATCTAAAAGTCTCTTAAAAGCCTTTACCACTTTCTAGGCATCCACCACAATCTGTAATAAAAACTCACCTACACATCTCTTTCAAACATTCCTCCTCTGACCATAATGGGCCTGTCCCACTTGGCGATTTTCTAGGCAACTGCCGGCGACTGTCATACTCGTAGCAGGTCACTGAAAAACCGGAGAGAACCTTCGTCAACCTGGCGACAACCTATGACAGCACCTATGTCAAGCTACACTCATTGGCGTCAAACCCACTGTCGTCTAAATTTTTTTTTCAACATGTTGAAAATTTAGCAGCGACCAGAAAGACGCTCCGACTTTTTGCGCAACTGAGGAGACTACTTCCGGCAACCACTGGCGAACATGTGGCGACAAACTAGTCGCTTGTAAAAAATCACCTAAGTGGGACAGGCCCATAAAAAGGTACTGTATGCCCTCTATTCTTTGAAATTTCCACACTGGAAAAAAAGAGATTCTGACTGTCTACCTTATCTGTAACTCTCATCTACATTACTAAAAGTAAGATCTTGACCACTTCCTGTTTTTCTGTTTCATGATTTTAGAAAAAACCCTGACACTTACGGCTGTGATTTCTGGCCAGCTTACTCAGAGCCCCCCCCCCCCCCCCCCCTGCTGAGCAGGACAAGAGGATTTTTCCTATCGATGAAACATAAAAGAGTTATTAATGTTGAAAACATGTTGACATTCTCTCTGCTGCCCCTGCTGGTGGGAGGGGGGAGGGACTATAAAAACTGGAAGTGTTGCGCCGCAGTCACTCTGCAAGATGGGGGAAGTGAGAGGGTCACGTCTCTCAGTCTGGGCTGTGAATAACACTGAACACATGTCTACAAAACTGTGAGTGTGGTTTTACTGACCTTGAGTGCCCTTAATGTGGTCTGAAAAGTAAAATGTGGTTGGTTTGAAGTAAATGCACTGCAAATGGTTGGTTTGGGGTTTTGGGTTGAAGTAAAAAGCACTGCAAATGGTTGGTTTGGGGTCTTGGGTTGAAGTAAAAAGCACTGCAAATGGTTGGTTTGGGGTTTTGGGTTGAAGTAAAAAGCACTGCAAATGGTTGGTTTGGTGTTGAAGTAAAAAGCACTGCAAATGTTTGGGGTTTGGGGTTGTAGTAAAAAGCACTGCAAATGGTTGGTTTGGGTTTTGGGTTGAAGTAAAAAGCACTGCAAATGGTTGGTTTGGGGTTTTGGGTTGAAGTAAAGAGCACTGCAAATGGTTGGTTTGGGGTTTTGGGTTGAAGTAAAGAGCACTGCAAATGGTTGGTTGGGGGTTTTGGGTTGAAGTAAAGAGCACTGCAAATGGTTGGTTGGGGGTTTTGGTTTGAAGTAAAAAGCAATGCCAATGGTTGGTGGTCTAAACTTGACTATGTCCTGTTTGCACTGTATACTGATTTTAGGTAAAACGCTACCGCTTATGGCTGTGATTTTTGGCTATCTTACTCAGTCCCCCTCCGCTCATCAGGTGCAGAGAATTCTTACCATCAATGAAAAATAAAAGTGTTATTAGTGTTTCAAAAATGTTGAGAATCTCTCTCCTGTCAATCACGCCATGAAGGCCACACCTTTTCCGGTGGGAGGGGGGGGTGATTATAAAACCTGGAAGTGTGGGTGTGGCTCAGTCTCTGCATGGTGGGGGAGGGAGAGGTCACGACTCTGAGGTGTGAATCAACTGAACACACTGAATGTCTACTGAACTGTGAGTGTGGTGATTTGTGTGGTTTTATGTTGGTTTTATGGTGGTTTTACCCTGCTTGAAATGGTATGAAAGTGCATTTGAATGTGATGGCCTTGCACCCTGCATGAAATGGTATGAAACTGCATTTGAATGTGGTGGCCTTGCACCCTGCATGAAATGGTATGAAACTGCAATTAAATTTGGTGGCCTTGCACCTTGCTTGAAGTGGTATGAAACTGTACTTGAATTTGATGGCCTTGCACCCTGCTTGAAGTGGTAGGAAACTGCACTTGAATTTGGTGGCCTTACACCCTGCTTCAAGTGGTAGGAAACTGCACCTGAATTTGGTGGCCTTGCACCCTGCTTGAAGTGGTAAGAAACTGCACTTGAATTTGGTGGCCTTGCTCCCTGCTTGAAATGGTAGGAAAATTGATTTGAATTTGGTGGCCTTGCACCCTGCTTGAAATGGAATTTCAAGGAATAGCCGTGAGTCAACTGCCAGCCCACCAGCCGTGAGTGAGCTGCCAGCACATCAGGCTTGAGGGACTGAGCTGCCACCCCAAAAATCCATTTGGCCCAATATGTCCATACTAGCCCTCTGGAGACCAGTCCCTTCAGCCCACAACACCCATACCAGCTCTCCAGAAAGCCCCCCCCCCCAACCCCCCCCCCCCCCGCCCCCCCCCACTGGCCACCAATATTGGAATTGGTGGAGAGGTGGAATATTGCGTTGGGGGTCCAGCCCTCCCGTGTGAACATGGGACCCAACGGGTCCCACTTAGTCTAGTTATATTATAAACTTCTGTAATGTGTCCCTCTCAACTTCTGACTCTCCACAGAAAAAAAATCCAAGTTTGTCCAAACTCTCCTCATAGTGAATACTCTCTAATACAGGCAACACCTAGGCAACACCCAGATAAACTCCTGTACACCCTCTCCAAAACCTTCACATCCTTCTGGTATTGGGGCAACTTGAACTGCATACATTATTCCATATGCAGCCTAACCAATGTTTTATAAAGCTGCAACATGACTTCCTGACTCTTATACCCAATGCTCCAAGTAATAAAGGCAGGCATACCATGTGTAGGAACATGGAACTGCAGATGCTGGTTTACAATAAAATGACACAAATTGCTGGAGTAACTCTGCAGGTCAGGCAGAACAAGGGGAGGTGACATTTCGGGTCAGGACAATTCTTCGGTCTGAACATAGCTCTCGACCTGAAACTTTACCTGTCCATGTACACTGAAGAACCCATCTTCAGACTGATTGTTATAGGGGGGGGGGGAGAAAGCTGGAAGAGAGGTGGGGTAGGGGCAAAGCCTGGCAAGTGATAGGTGGATACAGAGGTGAGGGGGGATGGAGGTTGATTGCAAGATGGTTGCACTCCAGCACTTTGTGTCTATTTTTGTAAACCAGTATCTGCAGTTCCTTGTGCCTATATTAAATTGACTAACATCAATGCGGTGAATGGTCCTGCCACAAACTGTCTGCTCTTCAGAAAAATACTTTTTGAAGAAGTCAAAAAGTCACCTTTCCATTTCCTCCAGAGATACTGCCTGACCCATTGAACATATTGTGTCTGTCTTCATTCTTCAGGTGTTGGAAGGAACTGCAGATGCTGGTTTACACTGAAGATAGGCACTAATTGCTTGAGTACCCCAGCGGAACAGGCAGCATCCCTGGAGAAATAGAATAGGTGATACTTTGGGTCGAGACACTTCTTCTGACAGAGTTACTGATTTTTGTGTCTGTGTTTTGTTACTGAGTTTTGTGTCTATCTTCAATCTTTAGGTAATATCTCTTGGTCTTCTTAACACAGATCTTTCCAACCATCTGGCATTCTGACATCTGGTTAGTTTTGTAAACGTGGAAATAATTTGGGAATCAGGTCGTTACTAGCTGATGGTAGATTCAGATTCATTGCCAGCTGAAGCAAACCAATAAATATATATTAAAGAATCTAAATGAATTAATATCCATAACTATTTAATACTCCGGTATGGTGGTGCAGCGGTAGAGTTGCTGCATTACAGTGCTTTCAGAGCCAGAAACCTGCGTTCGATCCTGACTACGGCCGCTGTTTGTACAGAGTTTGTACGTTCTCATCAAGACCTACATGGGTTTTCTCCGAGATTTTCGGTTTACTCCCACACGTACAGGTTTGTAGGTTAATTGGCTTTGTATAAATGTAAATTGTCCCTAGTGTGCAGGATAGTGATAATGTGCGGGGATCACTGGTCGGTGCGGACTCGGTGGGCCGAAGGGTCTGTTTCCGTGGTGTATCTCTAAACTAAATTAAGCTAAACTTCAGTTTCTGCAACAGGAACAAATATTGTTGGCTCGTGTATTTCATCTGACAATCACATCTGACCATGTCCCCCTGGTGTGGGTGGTCAGTCAAGGGAACTACAGTAAATAACTTGACAGGGCGTGAATTTATTACATGTTCTGTCATGTGCTATCCCTACTGTGGTATCTGTCATTCCCAGCTGAGTAGGTGCTTCACACTTACCCAGTTTCTATCTGATATTTGCCTCACTAACCTTACCACCAACTCCACCTAATGTTTGATCTGAAGACCACGCTGTATCTCTGAAACTAAAAACTAAAAATCTTGCATTAAATGTTGCATCCTTTATCCTTTATCTTGCACTGTGGATAGCTTGATTGTATTCATGTATTGTCCTTTATTTGAGTGGATAGGACGCAAACAAATATTTTTCACTGTACCTCGGTACATGTGACAATAATAAACTAAATTAAACTCAACACAACAGACTGCAGATGCTCAAATCTTGAGCAAAAAGAAGTGCTGGAGGAACTCAATGGGTCAGGCAGCATCTGTGGAAGGAATGTGCAGATGGTTTTGGATTTGGTTCATTCTGAAGAAGGCAGACACAAAAAGCTGGAATAACTCAGCGGGACAGGCAGCATCTCTGGAGAGGAATGGGTGACGTTGCGGGTCGAGACCCTTCTTCAGTCTGAAGAATTGTCCTGACCCAAAACATCACCCATTCCTTCTCTTCAGAGATGCTGCCTGTCCCGCTGAGTTACTCCAACTTTATGTGTCTATCTTCACCTTAAACCAGCATCTGCAGTTTCCTTCTTACACATTCTGAAGAAGGCTCCTATCCCAAAATAACATCTGCCATTTCCTGCACAGATGCTGCCTAACCCACTGAGTTCCTTGAACAGTTTTTATTTTGCCTTGGATTTTGCTCACATCAACAATAATTGAAAATTTTGCACAAGTTGTCACCTGTTTAAAGAGTTACAGGGAGAAATCTGTAATGTGTTTGCATTGACAACTTCACCATTTCGTTAACATTTTAAAACCGATAGCCAATTAGCAGCTCATTGATTAAACAAATGCCATTTTCCAGTGATTGTCTGTCAATGTTCTCTTTAAGAAGAGATGTCAACCAAATCCTCCATCACAAAGAGAGGTAAGAACTTACTACAAGGCTTAGTTTTTAAAAATTACAGTTTAATTTAGAGATGCAGCATGGAAACAGACCCTTCAGCCTGATGACTCCATCAGAGTGAGGCTAAACGCAAATTGGAGGAACAGCATCTCATATTTCACTTGAACAGCTTACTTCCCAGTGGTAACATATTGATTTCTCTCACTTCAGGTAGCCCCGGGATTCCCTCTCTCTCTCTCTCTCTATGCCTCCCCCACCCAAGTCGCACCAGCTTCTCGTTTTCACCCAACAGCTACCAATGGCCTGTTTCTGTAATTGTCTTCACTTTTTTTGCATATCTTTCATTCAATGTTCTTCATCTCTCTACATCATCGTCTATATCTCTTGTTTCCCTTTCCTGTGACTTTCAGTCTGAAGCAGGGTCTCGACCTGAAACGTCACCCATTCCTTCTCTCTAGAGATGCTGCCTGCTCAGAGTTACTCCAGCTTTTTGTGTCTATCTTCAGCATCTGCAGTTCGTTCCATTAATTGATCACTGTTCATACTAGTACTATGTTATCCCACTTTCTCACCCACTAACTATGCATTAGGTGCAATTTTACAGAGGCTACAAACTCACCCGCTTTTGGGAGGTGGGAGGAAACCGGAACACCTGAAGGAAACCCACGCAGTCACTGGTAGAACGTGCAAACTCTACACAGACAGCACTAGAGGTCAGATCGAACCTGGGTCTCTGGTGCTGTGAGGCAGCAACATCACCAGCTGCATTGTACTGTACACTATTATTAAATTGTAACTATGGTAACTTTTAAGTTGAATGTCATTGAAATACTGCGAGCAATTACTCAGTAATAAGCATCGAATTGATCAGTAGCATGAATGATGCGAGGAACTCAGAGCAGCATGGTGGCGCAGCGGAAGAGTTGCTGCCTTACAGCATCAGAGACCTGGGTTCGATCCTGACTACGGGTGCTGGCTGTACGGAGTTTGTAGGCTTATTACAACTATTTCAACTGATAGGTTAGAAGTGACCTTGGGTCAGAACCAATTTAGATGGCAGGAATTTAATCTTACCCAAGAAAATAATGTTTCAAAGGAAACGTTTGAAATAATGATTAGGGGAATCGAGGACCAGAGGACGTACCTTAATTTAGTTTAGAGATACAGCGTGGAACCAGGCCCTTCGGCCCACCAGGTTCATGTTGACCAACGATTGTCAATGTACTATTCGATCCTACACACTGGGGATAATGTACAGAGGCAAATTAACCTACAAACCTGTGCGTCTTTGAGATGTGGGAGGAAACCGGTGCACCCAGAGAAAACTCATTGTTACAGGCAGAATGTACAAACTCCATACAGGCAGGACCTGTGGTCAGGATCAAACCTGGGTCTCTGTCACTGTAAGGCAGCAACTCCACCACTGAGCCACTGTGGGAAGGATTTAAGAGGAAACTAATAGGTAATTGTTGGGTATAAGGAACGAGCTGCCAGAGGAGGTAGTTGGGGCAGGTACTATAACCACATTCAAAAGCCATTTGGACAGGTACATGGATAGGAAAGGTTTAGATAGATATGGGCCAAATACGGACAGGTGGGACTAGTCTATATGGGACATCTTGGTCAGCATGGGTAAGTAGGCCCCAAGGGCTTGTTTCTATGCTGTATGACTATGAATTGGTAAAACACTATGAAGAGCTATGTTTAGTTTAGTTTAGAGATGCTTTGGTATAGATTTAAAACCTAATGTTCATCCTCTGCAAGACTTAACTTGTGTGCACATCCATGCAGGAGCAGAATTTATTCATTTGGCCTCTTGTGTCTGCTTCAATTATCTTTTACCATGGCGTTACTTTCTTCCACAGACCCCATAACCCTTGGTTACTTTCACGGCTGAAAACGAGTGGTACCTTTCTTGATGAGTCTCGACCCGAAACGTCACCCATTCCTTCTCTTCAGAGACGCTGCCTGTCCCGCTGAGTTACTCCAGCATTTTGTGTCTATCTTCGTTCAACCTCTTATTGTGTTGTACATTTTGATGATTCACTCTCTGAGTGAAGACATTTCTTCTCCTCTCAGTCTTCAATGGACAACACTGAGACCATGTAGACACCATGGTCAAGGGAAACATCACCCATTGTGTCCCCATCAAGCATACAAAAGTTTTGTAGTTTTCATTGAGATCTTCAAAACTCAAAAGAGTAGAAACCTCCATGTGCTTATTTTCTCCTCGAAGGACAATACCTCCTTCCAAGAAATATATCTGGTTAACCCGAGTATAGAATATAGATGGGAGGTCATGTTGCAGTTGTATAAGGCGTTGGTGAGGCCGCATTTAGAGTATTGTGTTCAGTTCTGGGCACCATGTTATAGGAAAGATGTTGTCAAGCTGGAAAGGGTACAGAGAAGGTTTACGAGGATGTTGCCAGGACTAGAATGTCTGAGCTATAGAGAGAGGTTGAGTAGGCAGAGACTCTATTCCCTGGAGCACAGGAGGATGAGGAGTGATCTGCCATGATCTTAGACACCTTATAGAGGTGTATAAGATCATGAGAGGAATAGATCGGGTAGATGCACAGAGTCTCTTGCCCAGAGTAGGTGAATCGAGAACCAAAGGACATAGGTTTAAGGTGAAGGCAAAAAGATTTAATGGGAATCTGAGGGTTAACTTTTTCACATAAAGGGTGGTGGATGTACAGTATGCCAGAGGAGGTTGTTGCGGCAGGGACTATCACAATATTTAACAAACAGTTAGGCAGGTACATGGAAAGGACAGGTTTGGAGGGATATGGATCAAACGCAGACTACTAGTGGAGCTGGGACATGTTGGCCCGTGTGGGCAAGTTGTGCTGAAGAGCCTGTTTCTACACTGTATAACTCTATAACTCTATGACTCTAACCTTCAGTCCACTCCCTTGGTGGCAAGTATATCCTTCCTCAGGTCAGGGAACTAGCTCTGAATAATATTCTGGGTGTGGTCTCACTGGGATCTATAGATTTGCAGAAACAAGGAATTGCAGATGTTGGTTTTCACAAAAAGGACACGAACTGCTGGAGTAACTTGGGGCGGCACAGTGGCACAGCGGTAAAGTTGCTGCCTTACAGCGCTTACAGCACCAGAGACCCGGGTTTGATCCTGACTACAGGTGCTTCTCTGTACAGAGTTTGTACGTGACCTCCAAGGGTTTTCTCCAAGAACTTTGGTTTCCACCCAGATTCCAAAGACATACTGGTTTGTAGGTTAATTGGCTTTGTGAAAATGTAAAAATTGTCCTTGGTGTAGGATAGTATTCATATGCGGGGTTCGATGGTCGGTGCGGACTCGGTGGGCCGAAGGGCTGTTTCCACGCTGTACCTCTAAACTAAACGAAGCAGGTCAGGCGGCATCGCTAGGAAACATGAATAAGTAACGTTTTGAGTCGGCATCCTTCTTCAAACCAAAGAATGGCCCGACCCCCAGTATCAGCCAAGTCTTCCCCGATATTATCAAGCTTCTGAACGGTCCTTCCTAAAGCTGGCGTACTGTCCGATTCACCTTTACCCCATTGCAAGCATTGGACTGGAACCGGTGTGCTGGTGTGAACTATATTCTGCACTCTGTATCTTACCCTTTGATTTACCTATTGTACTCAAATTTGGCTCGATTGTATTTATGTTATAGTATTAAATAATTTGATCGGACAGTAATGCTTTTCACTGTTCCTCGATACATATGGCACTAATATACCGAAACCTTATGGTGTTAATCTCAGATACCATCAAGCACGATGCCATACTTTGGAGAATGATTTATATATCCTCATTGGATCACTTTGTCCACAGCTTAAGAGTCACAAAGTTGTACACCGCGGAACAGAGCCCCTTTAGCCCACCATATTTATGCTGCCCTTTTGCTCATCTGCATTAATCCAATTTCCCTCACTGGCATTATATCCGACTGTGACTTGTTTATTTAATGTCTGTCTAAATGCTTCTGAAACATGGTGATTGTATCTCACTCCTCCACTGTGCTGTGGGTAAAAAACATTCCTCAGATCCTTTTTAACACTCCTCCCTCTCACCTTAAAACACATTAGCAGGAGAAAAAGATTGTGATTCTCCAAGGGGACAGAGTGCTGGAGTAAAATAGCGGGTCAGGCAGCATCTCGGGAGAACATGGATGGGTGACAACTCGGGTTGGGACCCTTCTTCAGATAACGTCTTCAGACGAGGTCCCGACTCGCAGAATTCACCAATCTTTTTTCTCCTGGGACTCTGCCTGACCCACTGAGTTACTCTTGCATTCTGTGTCTTTTGTAAACAAGCATCAGCAATGGCTTGTTTCTATATTTTGACTACCTACCCTATCTTCACCTCTCATAATCTTGCAATAATCTATCAATTCAACCCTCGGCTACAGAAAAAAACAAGCCCAGTCTATCCAATAATTCTATGGATCTCCACATAATTAAAGTCCTCCAATCCAGGCATCATCCTAGTTTCCCTCTAATTTCCATCTACTAACTCTACTCTGCTGGTCCTCTCTCTTAATAACTTCTCCCTCAACTCCTCCCACTTTCTCCAAGTCCAAGGCGTAGCTGTGGGCACCTGCATGGGCCCCAGCTATGCCTGCCTCTTTGTAGGGTAGGTCGAACAATCACTGTTCCAGGCGCACACTGGCCCTATCCCCAAACTCTACCTCCGCTACATTGACGACTGCATCGGTGCTGCCTCCTGCATCCATGTAGAACTCATAGACTTCATCAACTTCACCACCAATTTCGATCTTGCACTCAAATTCTCTTGAACCGACACCTCGTGCCCCTTTCTTGATCTCACTGTCTCCATCGCAGGAGATAGACTATTGACTGATCTCTATTATAAACCTACTGACGCCCACAAATATATTTAAAGTCTGAAGAAGGGTCTCGACCCAAACGTCACCTAATCCTTTTCTCCAGAAATGCTGCCGGACCCGCTTTACTGCTGCTTTTAGTGTCTATCATCCTAGTGAACCTCTTTTGCACCCTCTCCAGCCATTTCCTTCCTACAGTGTGGTTACTGGAACTGCATGCAATGCTCTTGTATAAAATCATGAGAGGAATAGATTGGGTAGATGCACAGTCTCTTGCCCTGAGTAGATGAATCGAGGACCAGAGGACATAGGTTTAAGGTGAAGGGGTAAAGATTTAATAGGAATCTGAGGGGTAACTTTTTCACACTAAGGGTGGTGGGTGTATGGAACATCTGCCAGAGGAGGTAGTAGAGGCTGGGACATGTTGGCCGGTGTGGGCAAGTTGGGTCGAAGGGCCTGTTTAAGAAACGGTTAGACAAGTACATGGATAGGTCAGATTGGACAAAATGCAGGCAGGTGGGACTAGTGTAGCTGGGTATTGTTGGCCGGTGTGGGCAAGTTGGGTCGAAGGGCCTGTTTCCACATTGTATCACTCTATGATTCTATGACTCTATGACTCCTGAGTGTGGATTGGCTAGTCTTCATCATTTCTTGTCTGGAAATGGGATCTTTGATGAAGTTATTTATTCAAGACAATCTTTTCAAGTTCTAGTTTAAGTTTGCGTTTATTGTCACTTAACCAACTAAGGTACAATGAAATTTGAGTTTCCATACATCCATAGTAAGCGAAAAGAACACAATACACACATAAAATAAAATTTAACATAAACATCCACCACAGTAGAATCAACATTCCTCACTGTGATGGAAGGCAATAAAGTTCATACTTCTTCCTCTTTGTTCACCGTGGTCAGGGCCTTGAACCCTCCGCAGTTTACTGCTGCTGATGGTCCGATGACCAGGCCCTCTCATCGGGATGATCGAAACCCGGCATCGGGACGGATAGCAACACTCCCGATGGAGCTCCCGATTCAGCCTCTTCTCAGAACACATCAATAAAACTGGAAAATATTCTTTCTCTCTTTTAGGTCTTTCTAACAGAATACACTGGGCCTCTCTTAATCTACCTGTTGTTTTATTTTCGCTTACCAAATCTTTACGGTTTGGAGGACATAAACCACTGTAGCCGCCAACCCGTAGTGCAGTAAGTACTTTTTACTTTATTCTTTTTTCACTCTGGGTTTAATCTTCTTGCGTATGGCGTGCACAGCCTAAAGTTGTAGATTAAGTGGCATGAAAAACACTACATTTATTTGTTTGTGCACATCGGGTTGATTGCATTAGTCGAAACAGGGTGGACCTTGTGAAGGTTGCAATCTCCCACCTAACTCTGGGTTCAATGCTCAAGTGCTTAAAGGGGCTGTCCCACTGCGGCAACCTAATTGGCGAGTTTAGAAGAGTTCTGGAGAGTTTGAAAGAGTGTCATGTTGAAGACCTCCTTCGACTATGTGGAAGACTAGCTTCGACTATCTTCGACTAGCTTCGGGAAAATTGGACACCAAATAGTGGAGAGTGAAGACAACCTCCTTCGATCTCCTTCGACCTCCCTTCGACAATGTTGAAGACTATCTACGACTACCTTCGACTACCTTTGATTCCCTTCGACTACCCTCGATTACCTACGAATAACATCCGACCTACTATGACCTACCTCGACTAAACCTACGAGTAAAAAAAATATCGATTTTTTTCCATGGCGACCTTTTTTTACTCTCGGTCATTTTTCATGATGTTGAAAAATACACCGCGACCTAGCTGAGGCCTCGAGTACGCGGGGACTACTCTCGAGCATGAAGGAGAGTTACAAAGATCTCCTAGGACCATGCTGCGAGTATGAGTTGAGGGCAAACTCTTCTGAACTCGCGGATTAGGTTGCCGCAGTGGCACAGCCCCTTAACTAACTCGATGCTAATACAGAATTCATGTCCAGGAAGGAACTGCAGATGCTGGTTTACACCATACAAATAGTTATAAATAGAAAATGGATACAAAATGCAGGAGTAACTCAGTGGTTCTGGCTGCATCTCTGAAGTTGTACCAAACCTTGATTGATAACCTTTTGTTCAACACATCAATTGATTCCCTATAAAAGTAATAGGATCAATAAATAATCATATAAAATGGAAACTCCTGCTTCCCCCAAAAAACTTTAATTTAGTCACAGTTTTGTGCAGGCCTACTGCCAATTCTTTAATTTATTTTATATAAGTCAATAAAGTTGGTTCTGGCTACGAGTAGCTCCAATGCTCTTTCTAATATTTGCACAATTCCTCAGCAGGGGCAGCACGGTGGCACAGCGGTACAGATGTGGCCTTTCAGCACCAGAGACCTGGGTTTGATCCTGACTATGGGTGCTGTCTGCACAGAGTTTGTATGTTCTCTCTGTCACCGCGTGGGTTTTCTCTGGGTGATCCGCTTTCCTCCCATATTCCAAAGACGTGCAGGTTTCTAGGTCTGTGTAGGAAGGAACTGCAGATGCTGGTTTACACCAAAGATAGACACAAAATGCTAGAGTAACTCAGCAGGACAGGCAGCATCTCTGGAGAGAAGGAGTAGAAGATAGAGCAGGACTGGCCTCATCACTGGATAAAGACCCATTTTCAGACTGAGAGTCAGGGGAGAGGGAGATATAGAGATATGGAAAGGTAAGGTGTGAAAATGACAGATCAAAGGGGACCACATTATGGAAAATGTAGAATGGATCATTGTTTGCTGAGGGGAAGGTGACAACGAGGCATACAATCAGTGAAATTTAATCAGGCGGACAGTCAAACTATTCAGAGAATTTGGATG
This sequence comes from Malacoraja senta, assembly GCA_038087875.1. NCBI lineage: Eukaryota > Metazoa > Chordata > Chondrichthyes > Rajiformes > Rajidae > Malacoraja > Malacoraja senta. Next base: position 202,353,119 of record CM075977.1, on the reverse strand, counting down.
GTGGAGGTTATAGAGAGAGGGAAAGCAAGGGTTACTTGGTTAAAAAATGTAATATTTATTTCACTGGTTTGTAAGCTGCCCAAGCAAAATATGAGGTGCTGTTCCTCCAATTTACATTGGGCCTCACTCTGACAGTGGAGGACTTTATGTAATAGGATTTTACGTAAACTCACACTTATGTATGCAATTCTTTAAGCCCCGACCTGGTCTCCGTGCGGGAGCACCCACCTGTTCTCCGTGATGGAGCTCCCACGTGGTCTCCGTGTCAGAGCTTCCATCTGGTCTCCATGATGGAGCTCCCACCTTGGTCTCCACGACGGAGCTCCCCCGTGGTCTCCGTGTCGGAGCTTCCATCAGGTCTCCATGTCGGAGCTCCCACCTGGTCTCCATGCTGGAGCTCCCCCGTGGTCTCCGTGTCGGAGCTTCCATCAGGTCTCCATGTCGGAGCTCCCACCTGGTCTCCATGCTGGAGCTACCACGTGGTCTCCACGTCAAATAGTAAATTTACGTGTGAGCAGTGGCACATCCATTTCGGATTTACGTAACATCTGACTTACACAAGGGTCCGTGGGATGTAGCCCTTACGTATGTCGGGGAGCGTCTGTACGTTATTACGTGGCATCTTTATTCATTCCACTGTCCACGACTCCGGTCACCTCCTTGAAGACTTCAGTTAGCATCGTCAGATTTGACTTGCCCTTTACGCATCTACACTGGCTGTCCGTAGATAAGTGTAAATGTTGAAGGTGTTCAGCCACTTTACCTTTAATTATCACACTATAATCATTTCTCAACAACAGATGTCGGGCCATCTGGACTGCAATTCCCTTGTTCCCCTCTCTCACCTTTCTCAAATAACATTTTGGCATGTGCAATTTTACTCTTGAAATGAACAGTTCCCAAATCAAAAGAACTTTGCAAATTCATGGGGTGCCTGTGAATACCCTCACCCGCATCCTGGAGAACCCTGGGATGGAGGCAATTTGGGAGGAGGGATGATATATGTAAGTCGTTAGTGCCTATATTTGATTCCTTGCATTTGTTACATTACTCCCCTGAACCCCATCCACATAACACATTCATAGCTGATTCCGTGGGATATTAGACATGTTATTATCCAGTAATAAGAATACTGATGCAAAATAATGATTCCACATTTCCCAGTTTCCACTGACATTATCACATATATCAGTTATCACAGGGTTGACAATTTCCAAGCCAGTCTCCTTTTCTCTGTGGTATTTGCATTGATTTCCAATGCTGTACACAGCCTGAAAGCTTCCTTCTCCATTCGATGAATCCTGACTTCCTCACACCATATCCCCTGATGTCCTTAATAGAGGCATATTGCATGGAAACAGGCCCATTGGCCTACTAAAATCTTTTCCTTCTCGCTTTAAACCTATGCCCTCTGGTTCTTACATCACCTACCCTGGGGGAGAAAAAGCTATGTCCATCTACCTATCTATTTTCCGTGATTTTATACACTTCCATAAAATCGCCACTTGGCAACCTGCGCTCCATGAAATAAAGTCCTTGCCTGCCCATCCTCTATAGCTCAGTCCTCGAGTCATAGCAACATCCTGATATATCTTTTTCTGCACGCCAGAATTATTTTAAAATCATGAAAGGCCTAGATAGGGTGGATGTGGAGGAGGTGTTTCTAGTATTGATAGGGTCTAGGACCAGAGGGCACACAGTATCAGAATCAAACAACGTACCTTAAATGGCCTGTCCTACTTACGCTATTTTTTCGGCGACTTTCCGGCACCCATCATAGTGGCAGCTGGTTGCCGATAATTTTCAACATGTTGAAAATCCAGCAGCGACCAGAGAAAGGTATGACTCTTTGGGCGACTACTCACCACCAAACAGGTGTCACCCCGCGACACGTTGAAATTTTTCAGCAACCTGCTGCGACTATGACGGATGCTGGCAAGTCGCTGAAAAAATCGGGTAAGTGGAACAGGCCCTTTAGAATAGAGATGAGGAGGAATTTATTTTGCCAGGGGGTGGCGAATCTGTGGAATTCATTGCCGAAGATGGCTGTGAACGCCAAGTCATTGGGTATTTTTAGAGCAGAGGTTGGTGGTTTCTTGGTTAGTAAAGACGTCATAAGGCAAGAGAATGTGGTTGAGAGGGAAAATATATTAGCCTTGATCAAACGGCGGAGTAGACTCGATGGCCTGAATAAACTTATTCTGTTCCTATGTCTTATCTTACCATGTTCTTGGTCATTGCCTTATACATATAGTGAGTGATTGTACAGTGTTCTTTTGAAATACAGTGAGAAACAGGCTCTTCGGCCCACCGAGTCCGCACCGACCAGTGATCATCCCGTACACTATCACTATCCCACACAGGTTGGGACCGTTTACAATTTTACCAAAGCCAATTAACCTACAAATATGTACGTCTTCGGAGTGTGGGAGGAAACCGGACCACCCAGAAAAAAACCACGCAGACACAGAGAGAACGTACAGACTAGCGCCCGTAGTCGGGATCGAACCGGGGTCTCTGGCACTGTGAGGCAGCAACTCTACCCCTGTGCCATTCATTGTTCTCTAGCACAGACCTTTCTGAAGATTCACCAGCTTCCTGAGTAAAGGGCCTGTCCCACTTGGCCGTTATTTGCGCGTAATTTACGCGGCATCATTTAGTCGTCACGACGCACGATGCACGCGTTGTGACATGCACGTGATGCACGCATGGTGTGCATTACGCACGCATGGTGCGCATTACACGTGCATGGTGCATGATGACATAGGCAGTGACGCGCAGCAGCACGCGACATCCCAGGATTTTGTGATGTACAAAATCTTTGCACGCCATCTGCGTGACGCGCAAATGACGGCCAAGTGGGACAGGCCCTTAAAGAATTCCCTCCCCTTCTCTGAGCTACAATCACAAACAACTCACCACCTTTTCAACGTGAGCTTGTTGACATGATCAAATTTATCAGTTACTTTTGTTGATTCTCTTCAATGAAACTATTTTGGCTTCACAAACAAGCTGCCCCAACTCCACATCTGAACGTTTTATCAATCCTTAGCCGCAAACAACTCTTCACTACACCCTTAATTAACTTTACCTACAAATTCTCCACTGCCTGCCTGTCTCGTGTTATTTGCACTGTTATCATTGAATGGATTACATCCTAAATCACTGAATAATCCTCCCCCCTGACCAGGCTCCCCATCATTGCTGGATACTCTATAATCTGGTGCACTTTGTTCCCAGTCCCAACTGAATTATAACCGCAGCTCGATAATTACTCATCATTCCCTCAAAATGAATTGACGCCTGCAGCTTAAGCAATTTGTTCCTCTGTGTAAGAAAGATAGTTGTAATGAATGCTTACCCAAGGCTGCACACTCTCACCTGCATTGGTGCTTTCTCTCGCATGTATCTCGAATCTCCTGGTTTAATTGTAAAACAATGTTTTGTTTACCTCTCGGCCGCGGTGCCTGATACACAATTCCTGACTTTGTCCTGTTTGCATTGGGATCATTACAGACACCATAATTGTTTGCTCCCGGAGACTTCTCCAGATTTGCCCGCGAAATCTTTGCAAAAGTCCAATTTATTTTCCCCGATCGGCTGAAACCAGGCCACTTTCAAAGGTGTAGAAACTCTTTGCTGCTCCATAAATAATGCTTGTGCTGTATGAAATCAACAACAGAAAACACAGGAAACACTCGGCAGGTCCGGCTGCATCTGTGGGAAAATAATTAGAGTCAACGCTTCGGGTTTGAGACCCTTCGTCAGACCTCCAATTAGTTTAGCTTAGTTTATCATTGCATGTACCAAGGTACAGTGACAAGATTTTTGCTGTGTATTATCCAGTCAGTGGAATGACTATACATGATTAAAATCAAGCCATCCACAGTGTACTGATACAGGATAAAATGAATCACGTGTGCAGGAAGGAACTGCAGATGCAAGTTTACACAAAGACAGACCCAAAAGGCTGAAGTAACCCAACAGGTCAGGCAGCATCTCTGGAGAAAAGGAATAGGGGAAGTTTTGGATCACGACCCTTCTTCAGATTGAGAGTCAGGGAAGAGGGAAACCAGAGATGCAGGGTATAAAAAGGTACAGAAAAAATCAGAGCCAGCACCGATGACCAAGGAAAGGCAGAGGGTTACGAACTGTGAAACTAGCAGGATGACTATTGCAACATTTAAGAAACATCTAGACAGGTACATGGATAGGACAGGTTTAGATGAATATGGGCCAAATGCAGGCAGGTGGGACTAGTGTAGCTGGGACATGTGGGCCGGTGTGGGCATGTTGGGCAGAAGGGCCTGTTTCGATGACTATAATAATACTCTATGACTAAGGTGGGGAGGGACAGAGAGAGAGGGAATGCAAGGGTTACTTGAAATTAAAGAAATCAATATTCATACTGCTGGGTTGAAAACTGTGTATAGTAAAGTTTAGTGCAGGATAAAGTTCAGTAAAGTTCAATTAAAGATAGTCCGAGGGTCTTCAATGAGGTAGATGGCAGCTCAAACCCGTTCGCTAGTTGGTGATAGAATGGTTCAGATGCCTGATAACAGCTGTTTTTTCCACACTAGTCCTTCAACTGCTCGGTTGCCCCCATAATTTACTGATTATAATTAGCTCAGGGCCAACACAACAAACCACAACTACACAATATAGATAATAACCTTTGTGGCCCTGGTCACCAACTTTTAGATTTAATTCCAATTTTAACTGTAAGGTGTGAATTTACAATTTAATTCCAACTTGCACACTACCCAGCAAGTCTATCAGGGTGCAGTTTATGCTTTACATCCAAGTGGTTAACTGGTAACATGATTTCACGAACTATGATGATTACATGCCATAACTTGGGGGAGGGCACAGTGGTGCAGCGGTCGAGTTGCTGCCTTCCAGCGCCAGAGACCCGGGTTTGATCCTGACTGCGGGTGCTGTCTGTACAGAGTTTGTACATTCTCCCCGTGACCGCATGGGTTTTCTCCGGGTGTTCCGACTTCCTCCCGCACTCCAACGACATGCAGGTTTGAAGATTAATTGGCTTTGGTAAAATTGTAAATTGTCCCAAGTGTGTGGGACAATGCTAGTGTATGGGGTGATGGCTGGTCGGTGTGGACTCTGTGGGCCGTAGGACCTGTTTCCGTGCTGTATCTCTAAAGTCTAAAGTCACTGCCAGATTGGGCTGCAATGATCCAATTACTTTTGAACATTAATCCCATCCAGGAAACCGGCCATTTATTCAACAGCTGGAAATACAACCACTGGCATATCCTTTTTAAAGGGATTCTCAATGACTTGTCAGTGCTTTGATGGTTAGCATTAAAATTGGGTTGGCATAGTGGTAGAGTTGCTGTCTTACAGTGCCAGAGACCCAGCTTCAATCCTGACTTTGGGTGCTGTCTGTACGGAGATTGCACGTTCTCCCTGTGAATGGGTGGGTTTTCTCAGGGAGCTCTGGTTTCCATCCGCATTCCAAAGACATGCAGGTTTGTAGGTTAATTGTCTTCTGTAAATTGCCCCTGGAGTGTAGGATATGAAAGTGAGATCACAGAACTATTGTGTTGGAAGGAACTGCAGATGCTGGTTTAAACCGAAAATAGACACAAAAAGCTAGAGTAACTCAGCCGGACAGGCAGCATCTCTGGAATGGGTGACGTTTTGGGTCAAGACCGTTCTTCAGACTGGAACTACTGTACGGGTGATCGATGATCGGTGTGGACTCAATGGGCCAAAGCACCTGTTTCGTTACTGTATCTCTAAACTAAACTAAAGTAATTGGTTAAGGTGGACTGAAGATAAGCTGCGGCTGCAGTTTGTGACCTCTTTATACTTGGAGATAAGGACTCTAACCAGGAGAGTGTATTGACTATATGAATGGCAAGAGCATAGGCTGATTATCTATCTACCAAGGACAATTGGTGGTTATTACCAAGGTTGTCCAAGGATGTAGTCATAGAGGTGTACCAGCTGAAGACCAGACCCCCCCACCACGGGTACCATGTAATCCCGTGTTACCTGCTCCGTGGTTGGGTAATCGGTGAACTAAGCCGTCTCCCCCACCTGGTTTGCCAGGGGAGGAGGGGCCTGTGGACCCCCAGCAGGACCAGAAACAAGACCTGTCAAAGGGCGGATGAGCTTCTAGCGAGCTAATGGCTATCCACACTTCAGTAGAAGTTGCGATCACTGTCGTACATAGCATGGTAAAGAATGATGATGAAGCACACACACCAACATCCTATAATTCCAGCAACGGAAGTCTGCAGGAACTGGAAGACAGAGATGTGTGGTGCGCACGTCACCGTTCCCGTTGGAAACCAGCACCACTGCGTCATTAATGTTTTCAACGATGATGAATGAATGAATGAAGCTGAGAAAGGAAGAGCTCTCCAATGAATCTTACCAACTTGTACGGATGCACAACAGAAAGCATCCTATTGGGATGCCATGCAGCTTGGATTGGCTGCTGCTCCTCCCAAGACTCCAAGAAATTGCAGAGAGTTGTGAACGTAGCAAAGAACATCATGTCCACCAGCCTCCCCCTCCCTTCCCCCACAGCCAACTAGACTTCATGTTGCCTGGGGAAAGCAGCCAACCTAATCCAGGACCACTAGCATGCCGGTCTTTCTCTCTTCTTCCCTCTCTTGCTGTGCAGATGATACAGATGCTTGAAACCTGGTACCACCAGATTCACCAACAGCTTCTTTGCTGAAGACAAAAATGCTGGAGAAATTCAGCGGGTGAGGCAGCATCCATGGAGCGAATGAATAGGTGATATTTCGGGGCGAGACCCTTCTTCAGACTTTGCTGTTATTAGATTAATGAACTGACCCCTTTCATGCTTAGTATGAATTTGCATTCTTCCAACCTACTTGTTGCAGCCCTTGCACTTTTCTTTCCCTGCACTTTCTATGCAGCTGTAACACTATATTCTGCACTCGGTTTAGATTTAACTTTTGCATTACCTAAAGTGCTCATGAATGGTATGATTTGAAGTTAGACACAAAATGCTGGAGTAGCTCAGCAGGACAGGCAGCAACTCTGCAGAGAAGGACCGGGTGACGTTCCAGGTCGTCTGAAAAAGGGTTTTGACCCGAAACGCCATCCATTCCTTCTTTCCAGTGATGCTGCATGTCTTGCTGGGTTACTCCAGCATTTTGTGTCTATCTTCGGTGTTGACCAGCATCTGCAGTTCCTTCCTACACAATGGTAAGATTTGACTGGATAGCACGCATATTTGTTCACTATATTTCGGTACATGTGACATTAATAAACCAACACCAATACCAGCTGAAGTTGCAGAGCCAAGTCTGAACACCTCTGCCTGTTGGACAATGTGGTTACATGGACCTTTAATTAGTTTTTGTTTTAGAGATACAGCATGGAAGTAGGCCCTTCTGCCCATTAGAGTCCCTGCCGACCATCGATCAGCCATTCCCACTATTTCTATGTTATCCCACTTTCTCATCCACTCCGGACACACAAGGGGCAATTTACAGAGGCCAGTTAACCTACAAATCGCATGCCTTTGGGATGTGGCAGGCAACCAGAGCAACCGGAGGAAACGCTGATGGTCACATGGAGAACGTGCAAACTCCACACAATGAGCACCCGAGGTTAGGATTAAACCTGGATCTCTGGTGCTGTGAGGAAGCAGCCCCTCCACTATGTCACTGTGCCATTACTTTTGCATCTTCCAGCCAACATCAGACCTGAATTGATATTAAATTCACCAATGAATAACTCAAGAAACTTACCGAGTGCTTTCACTGCCTTTTATGTCCAAATCCCATCTGACTATCAGTGGGAAGCCTGTATGTTTTTACTGAACCTCTCACTATGGCTTTATTTTTTCATTTTCATTTATATATTTTTTTAGAGATACAGCGTGGAAACAGACCCTTCGGCCCACCGAGTTCGCGCCGACCAGCGATCCCCGCACATTAACACTGTCTCACACAAACTAGGGACAATTTACACTTATACCAAGCAATTAACATACAAAGCTTTGGAATGTGGGAGGAAACTGAAGCTCTCAGAGAAAACCCACACAGATCACAGGGAGAACGTACAAACTCCGTACAGACAGACAGCACCTGTAGTCGGGATCGAACCCTGGTCTCCAGAAGTGCGAGCGCTGTAAGGCAGCAACTCTACCGCTACGCCACCATGCTGCCCCGTGCTATTAGGGAATAATTAAGAGCTATGCCCTAAATACTTGATTTTAGTAGAGCCTTAAAAATACTCCCTCAATGACAAGCAAGCAGCCACATGAATTATTGCTGTGACGACAATAGTGAAGCTTCAGCAAAGATGTGAATGTCTGGGGCAGTGCAGAGAAACACCTTGACTAACTGCGATGAGGGCACCTTACCACATCTTTGTTTGCTGCAAATGATGGACTGTGGTCACAGCCCCTCTTCCCGTAAGCACAGCAGAAGGAGGAGGGGCAGGAGAATCAGTAGACAAGGGAAGGACAATTGGGCAGAGTGTAGGAAGGAACTGCAGATGCTGGTTATACACATGCGATAGTCACAAAACGCTGGAGTAACTCAGCGGGACAGGCGGCATCTCTGGATAGATGGAATGGGTAACTTCTTCTGAAAATGGGTCACAACCCGAAATGTCACCCATTCCTTCTATCCAGAGATGCTGCCTGTCCCGCTGAGTTACTCCAGCATTTGGTGTCTATCTTCGACAATTAGGCAGTGTTGAGAAATGCAGCCTTCTCTTTCTCGTAACAAACCTAAGCCGCAGGCTGATAATTGTCATGCAAGATTTGAACCACACATGCGTTAGGCAAGATAAATACTTATCTGGGGTCTTGCTGTCGACGGAGTGCAGCGTAGGTTCACAAGGTTAATTTCCAGGATGGCGGGACTGTCATATGCTGAGAGAATGGAGCGGCTGGGCTTGTATACTCTGGAATTTTGAAGGATGAGAGGGAATTTTATTGAAACATATGATTATTAAGGGTTTCGACACACTAGAGGCAGGAAACATGTTCCCGATATTGGGGGAGTCCAGAACCAGGGGCCACAGTTCAAGAATAAGGGGTAAGCCATTTAGAACGGAGATGAGGAAACACTTTTTCACACTGAGAGTTGTGAGTCTGTGGAATTCTTTGCCTCATAGGGTGGTGGAGGCCAGTTCTCTGGATACTTTCAAGTGAGAGCTAGATAGGGCTCTTAAAGATAGCGGAGTCAGGGGATATGGGGAGAAGGCAGGAATGGGGTACTGATTGGGGATGATCAGCCATGATCACATTGAATGGCGGTGCTGGCTCGAAGGGCCGAATGGCCTACTCCTGCACCTATTGTCTATTGTCTATCTTTGTCCAGAAATTTCACAGGATCAGGTGCATAATTACGGTATCTGCATCCTCACATCAGAGGCAGGTAACTTTGGCATGGTGGCGCAACCAAAATGTTAAACATGTGTTTGCAATGTAACAAATGACTGCTGTCTAAGAAAGGTCCTGACCAAAAACGTCAACTGTCCGTGTTCTCCAGAGATGATGCCTGACCCACTGAGTTACTCCAGCATTTTGTACCTTCTTTTGTATATCAACATCCACAGTGGCCTTGTTTCTATTAGATAGATGTGCTGACCATGATTTTTAGTTTAGTTTAGTTTAGAGATACATCCCGGAAACAGGCCCTTTGTCCCAATGAGTCTGTGCCGCCCTGCATGTAAAACCATCCTACACACACTAGGAACAATTAAAATGTATACCAAGGCAATTAACCTACAAACCTGTAGGTCTTTGGAGTGTGGGAGGAAACCGAAGATCTCGGAGAAAACCCACGCGGTCACGGGGAGAACGTACAAACTTTCTGTACAGCATTTCTGTACAGACAGCACCCGTAGTCGAGATCGAACACGGGACTCTGGCGCTGTAAGGCAGCAACTCTACAGCTGCGCCATTGTGCCGCATTGTGTTCTGTGATCTGTGTTTAAAAGATGGGTTTGCAATTGGATTGTGAATCTGTTTAAAAAATATGGGTTTGAAACTGGGCAATTAGACAATTTTTCAGAGTTTGAAAGCTATTCAAACACATAAACATCTTGCTTTTGTCATTGGGGAATGACATTGCCATCTGTGTGCCTTATGCCTGATGACTCTGACTCTGGTGTGGTTTATGGTTCTGCAGAATATGTTAGCCCATCGTCTCAAGACAATTTCTGGAATCTAAAGTACAATCCAGATTTCAGTCTGTCAAGAACATTTTTTTTTTTTTTAAACCGGATGGGCATTATGATTCAATAAGAAGAAAAGGGCTTTTGCTCCTGGATTATGAACATTAAATTCGCAACTCGCATTAGTTCTTTTCAACTGATATTTGCCTTTTGTTTCCCTCTGCCTCGTCACCAAGCTTGGCTTGCCTCTGCCATTCTCTTCACTACACCAAGCAGATCCTCGAAACACTCTTCCTGCACTGCTTCTCCAACGAGAATACTGCTCTGGAGAAGCTGCTGAAGGTAGGCATTGGCACAACGCAATACTCAGCCTTTAAATGGATTCCATTTGCAAAGTCTTTCGCTTTTTTTCCTCCCTCCCCTACCTCCCCGACCTTCACTGCCACCACCTGCGGTTTTATTGTGCCTTCCAACGTTATTTCCTTCTTTAATCTTTCATCATCTTCAGCGTGCCAAAAATCCAACAGCATCAGCAGGTTGTTTCAATAAATCTTTATCCGAGGCTTCAATATTTTGTTTTACAGAGAGCCATTATAGCGTCGCAGGAGCATAGCACTGATGCTGAGCAAAGCACAGAGCAGATAGATAGGTTGTAACAGAGCTGGGACCAACATGTAATCTGCCTTTTATTTCCCTTAGGATTTACCCAGCTTATCTTTTTTCTTTAAAAAAAAATGAGAGTCAGATTGCTGCGCATAGCCACATTAGCATTTTGTTAGTTTCATTTTCATAAATAAAAGAAACCCGTTTTATAATCTTTTTAGACATAAAAAATTGGTTTATTTTGTAATTGGAAAATGTATGAAGAAGTGCATACATATTGCACAGAATTCTTTTTTCTGTGCAATATCTTAAATTAAATTACCTGTTATGTTAGTTCAGTGAAGATAAAGCAATGTGTATGGAAGAGAGATAACTTAATCCACAATATTATTTCACCGTAAAGGCAGACCCACACTCAATAGGAAGCCATTGAGATCTATCAATTAAGTCTAGAAATTTGACTGTATAAGAGGGTTTTTTATCCAGCATTATGTGCCTCAATCAGCAATGTCAGTGTGGTTTGCCAGTCACATTCCCAGGCTTTGCAGTTATTTGCAGTCTTACGATACTGTGCACTTTGGTGAGGTTTCTGGGTCAGACGAATCACCCACAACCTCGGAAACGTCAAGGGAGCATGAGAATCAGAAATAGGGTCATGTCAAGCAGACCTTTGGGTCTGCTCTGTTATTTATCAAGATTGTAATGGTTCTTCTACATTAGCCCCACAGTATCCCCCACATTTTCAGGTTCATATGTGTAGGAAGGAACAGCAGATGCTGGTTTACACCGAAGATAGACAAAAAATGTTGGAGTAACTCAACGGGACTGGCAGCATCTCTGGAGAGGAGTGATGGGTGATGTTTCAGGTCGAGACCCTTCTTCAGTCTGAATTATTTTTTCCATTGCTGATTAAATTACCCATTATGTTAATTCAGTGAAGCTAAATCAATGTATACTGAAGAGAGATAACTTAATCCACAATATCATTTCACTGTGAAGGCAGACCATACTCAATAGGTAGCCATGGAGCTCTATCAATTAAGTCTAGAAATTTGACTGTATAACAGGTTACTTCAGTCTGAAGAAGAGTCTCAACCCGAAATGCCACCCATCCCTTCTCTCCAGAGATGCTGCTTGTCCCGTTGAGTTTCTCCAGCATTTTGTGTCGATCTACCCTGATTCATATCCAGAACTATGTCACACACTCTCTGTTTTGAATGAACTCTGGGGATTGAATCGCCACACCCATCCTGGGTACAGAATCCCAATGGTTCCCCACCCTCCGGGTGAAAATGTTTTACCCTATCTAAGTCCTAAATGGGTAAGGTGTGAAATTAAACGATGCTAGTGGACAAAGATCAAGGAAAATGTAGAGTAGATCATTGTTAGTGAGGGGTAGGTGACAACGAAGCATAATGATACAGAGATATGATACCATGTATGATACAGAGATCAAATTTAATCAGGGGGACAGTCAGACTGGTTGGAGAACTATGCAGGGGGAGGGATGGAGAGAGGGAAAGCAAGGGATACTTAAAGTTAGAGACTTTTCTGATAAAAGAGGGTTCAGAAACTAGAGTTAGAAACAAAAAGCTGGAGTAACTCAGCGGGACAGGCAGCATCTCTGGAGAGAAGGAACGGGTGACGTTTTGGGTCGAGACCCTTCTTCAGAAACTTGAGCTTTTTCTAAGGCAGAGATTTCCATTCCTTGCTGAACTGTAGAGAAGATTGAACATTCAACAATGTGGTGCAGCAAGACTTGGCCTTAACTGCACTGATGCAAAGAGGGAGGTGAGGAATGAATACATGAACCAGCTTGCATTATCTTGCCACACACTTTGCAGGCACTTTGCAGTTGTACAGAGCCCTAGTGAGACCACACCTGGAGTATTGTGTGCAGTTTTGGTCCCCTAATTTGAGGAAGGACATTCTTGCTATTGAGGGAGTGCAGCGTAGGTTTACAAGATTAATTCCCGGGATGGCGGGACTGTCATTTGCTAAGAGAATGGAGCAGCTGGGCTTGTACACTCTGGAGTTTAGAAGGATGAGAGGGTATCTCATTGAAACATATAAGATTATTAAGGGTTTTGACATGCTAGAGGCAGGAAACATGTTCCCGATGTTGGGGGAGTCCAGAACCAGGGGCCACAGTTTAAGAATAAGGAGTAAGCCATTTAGAACGGAGATGAGGAAACACTTTTTCTCACAGAGAGTGGTGAGTCTGTGGAATTCTCTGCCTCAGAGGGCGGTGTAGGCAGGTTCTCTGGATGCTTTCAAGAGAGAGCTAGATAGGGCTCTTAAAAATAGCGGAGTCAGGCGATATGGGGAGAAGGCAGGAACGGGTACTGATTGTGGATGATCAGCCATGATCACATTGAATGGCGGTGCTGGCTCGAAGGGCCGAATGGCCTACTCCTGCACCTATTGTCTATTGTCTATTGTCTCTGACCTATCACACTTCATCTTGAGGATAAAGTTTAATTAGTTGAGGTTCAAATCTATTTCTTCTATTAGTATTTTGTGGCAAGTAACAGAGGTAAGTTACTGTTTGAAAAGTGCACAACTGGAAAGAGAGAAGCCATAATCTAATTTCCTCTCAAAGTATATTGATCAACCATTTCCTTTATATTGATGATACAAACTGATGTTTGAGCAACCGATGAAAATGGTCACTTCTGGAGTTAGAAATTGCAGAAGTCGATTCTGATGCTTTGAATTATCTGAAATAATATTTACTCAAAGGTTAATTGTATTGGACATTTTAAAGCCACGAAGGGTGTTCAATATTATTGTTTTGTTATTTCCAGGGCTGTGCCTTCTATTGGGGATTTACTGCATGGATGGCTTATTACATCAACCACCCACTGTATACACCTCCCAGTAAGTATATTGTTTATTTCACAATTCAAAATTCAGCTGTCAAAAACTGTCTTCCAAATTTTATGTTTCACTTTGGACTAGGGTTGCCAACTGTCCCATATTAGCCGGGACATCCCGTATATTGGGCTAAATTTGTTTGTCCCATACGGGACCGCCCTTGTCTCATATTTGATTGCTATTACTCGGGTCGAGGCGACTGTCGGGTCAGAGCTCCGCGTCCGGCCGTGCCTCACCCAGTCCCAACGTAGTGCAGCGCCTCGCCCATGGCCCCGTCTGTCGGCAGCCCGGTCAGCTGTCCGACCTTCAGACCTTCGCCGACACCACCACCCCTCCTTCTAATGGCCAATCATCGGTTCATGAGTTGGATGGGGTGCCGGACGTTGCATGCAACATCCCGCGCGGGCCAAAACTCCTCAGCTGGCCCGCTGTTTGGGCTTTGTGTGCAGTCCCGCATCCGGGCCAACTCATCATTCTAGTACCTAGTGACCAGGATAAGACTGGTCCTTGATTATGCTGGTGGCCTTGCGGAGGCAGCATGAAGTACGTGTAGGATGCATACAGTAAATGGTAGTGCACGAAGTTGATGAACAGAGAGACTCAAATATTCATGTCCACTGTTCCCTGAAATTGGTATCTTAGCTGGTGAAGAAGACATTTGGACCTGTCCCACTTGGCGATTTTTTAGGCAACTGCCGGCGACTGTCATAGTCGTAGCAGGTCGCCGAAAAAACGGCGACAACCTACGTCACCTGGCGACAACCTACGACAGCATCCACATCAGGAGAAGTCAAGCTACGCTCATTGGCGTCAACCCACTGTCGCCTAAAATTTTCAGTATGTCCAAAATTTAGCGGCGACCAGAAAGACGCTATGACTTTTTGCGCGACTGAGGAGACTACTCCCATGCGTCCACCGGCGAACATGTGATGACAAACTAGTCGCCTGTAGTTGCTTAAAAAATCGCCTATGTGGGACAGGCCCAATAAGGCCCACTTGTTGTTACAGGTAAGCACGTAAAATCTCAGAGTTGGGACATTACATTACAACTTATTGAAACACTCGTTGGGCCATACATGGAGTATTGTGTGGAGTTTTAGTCACCATAAGCAGATCGTGGTTTCCCCGGAGAATGTAAAACGGAAAGATAGACACAACAGGTGGAGTAGCTCAGCGGGTCAGGCAGCATCTCTGGAGAAAAAGGATGGGTGACGTTTTGAGTTCGAGACCCTTCACCAGGCTGAAGAAATGTCACTCAACCTTTTGCGCCAGCGTAGTGTACATCTCTCACACGTGACCTTTAACTGGGCAGCACAGTGAGGAGAGTTGCTGCCTTACAGCACCAGAGATCCAGGATCGATCCTGACTACAGGTGCTGTCTGTATGGGATTTGTACCTTCTCCCTGTGACCACCTGGGTTTTACCGGGTGTTCCGGTTTCCTCCCACATTCCAGAAGATGTGCAGGTGGCAGGTTAATTGGCTTCTGCAAATGGTCGCTCGCCTGTAGGATGCGAAACTGGGATAACACAGAACTGGTGTGAACAGGTGATCATTGGTCAGCGTGGAATCAGTGGGCCGAAGGGCAGCCTGTTATCACACTGCAAAGGGCCTGTCCCTTTGTACAAGATAATTCAAGAATTCTCCCGAGTTCTCCCCAGATTCAAGCTCGTGTAATGTACGTAGCATTACGTAGGAGCTCGTGGATGTCACGTAGCGGCTCGTACGAGTAACGGTAGGTACTCGGGAAATCCAGTAAACTCGTGACGTTTTTTCAACACTGTGAAAAATGTCCACGAGTAAAAAAATACTCGTGATGGAAAAAAATGGTTACTTTTTACTCGTACAAGCCCCTACATACCCGCTACGTGCATTACACGAGCTTGAATCAGGGAGAACTGGGGAGAACTCTTGAATTACCTCGTACAGTGGGACAGGCCCTTAACTGTAAACTAAACTAAACTAAACTAAACTAAACTAAACTGCACAATCATGGGATTATTGCCGTATCAGGAGGACATCGCAAATTGCTCCTGAAGAAGGGTCTCGACCCGTAATGTCACCCATTCCTTCTCTCCAGAGATGCTGCCTGCCCGCTAAGTTACTCCAGCAGTTTGTATCTATCTCCCAACATTGGTTACCTTTAGGGACAGCCCCTTGGCATAGGTACCCTTCAGGATGCTGTTTCTACTACTACATAGACTTTGTGGGTCACCAGGCACTTGGTTTTCAACTGGAAGGACACACATAGAACTTAAAACAATACAATACAGGATCAGGCCCTCTGGCCCACAATGTCTATGCCGAACATGATGCCAAGATAATCTAATCTCATCAGTTTGAATCTGATGAGACTCACTATCCAAAATTTCAAGAGTCAAGGGTCACGAGTGTTTTATTGTCATGTGTCCCAGATAGAACATTGAAATCCTTACTTGCAGCAGCACAACAGAATATGTAAACATAGTACACTGTATACAATATAATTACTGAGAAAAAAAAGTTCAGTGCGTGTATATACACACACACACACATGCATTAAAATATATATATATATATATTAGTGCAATGGTAATAATAATAGTCTATGTCGTCCAGAGCTTATTTGAGGGTGTAGTGTTTAATAGTCTAACGGCCATAGGGACGAAGCTTTTCATAAAGTCATAAGGAATGGTAGAATTAGTGCATTCAGCCCATCAGGTCTACTCTGCCATTCAATTATGGCTGATCTATCTCTCCCTCCTAATCCCATTCTACTGCCTTCTTCCCATAACCTCTGACACCTGTACTAATCAAGAATTATCATCTTGAACTTGAAAGAGTTTTCCTAAAGTCTGAAGAAGGGTTTCGGCCCGAAACGTTGCCTATTTCCTTCGCTCCATAGATGCTGCTGCACCCGCTGAGTTTCTCCAGCATTTTTGTGTACCTAAGAGTTTTCCTAAACCTGGTTACAGGATCCTGCACCTTCTTCCCAATGGCAGGGGTGAAATGTGTCTGTGTGGCCAGGGTGGTGTTGGTCTCTGAATTTTCCTTCACCATTGTTTTAGAAAAAACTGCAGATGCTGGAGAAATCAGAGGTGGACAAAAATGCTGGAGAAACTCAGCGGGTGAGGCAGCATCTATGGAGCGAAGGAATAGGTGACATTTCGGATCGTAAACCCTTCTTCAGACTGAAAAAAGGGTCTCGACCCGAAACATCACCTATTCCTTCGCTCCATAGATGCTGCCTCACCCGCTGAGTCATTCCTTCACCATTGCTAACTCCAAACCCTAGACTTCCCTGCCGCTACCGACATTATAACCATATAACCATAACAGCACGGAAACAGGCCTTCTCGGCCCTTCAAGTCCGTGCCGAATGATGGGAGTACCTTAACACATTTTGAAACAATGCTGCACAAAGGTAGACACAAAAAGCTGGAGTAACTCAGCAGGACAGGCAGCATCTCCGGAGAAAACGAATGGGTGATGTTTCGGATCGAAACCTTTCCAAGAAGGTAGCTGTCATCACCTTTCCAAGGGCAACTATTGACACGCGATCGAGAAATAAAAAAGCAGCATTGCTGTTGTCGCTCAAAATGAATTAAAAATAATGCCTGAGGGAAATATTCATAGCAACAAAAGGTCTCTTTCACCTCGGTGTTCATCTCAACACTGCAAAGGCCAGGTCAGGGCCTGTTTGGCAATTTGCAGCTTTCTTCGAGGGAAGACACATGCATTATGTATGGCACACAAACACGCAAACCACAGATTTCAAATGGCCCTACAGTGAGTAATCTAATTGGCACACAGTAAAATCTACCCATCATTGGAGACAATTTAAACCCCTCTGTACATAAAACTACTCATGAAATATTTGTTGTGATAATTGTTTCTCTTCTCTGCTCTCTGAAGGAATATAATCAGCACCATTATGACATTCAATGGAAATTCTGTGAAAGGCATTATGGAGTGTGTAAGAATCCAGTAAATTACCTGTAGTAACCGCAAATGGTTATGGATATAGTTGTGCCTCTGAGAAGTTGACTGAAAGATTGTCCATAGCAGGTCCCAGAGATTAAGTGATTCTCTCTCACAAGAAGTCTTTGTCAGGTTTTATTGAGTTCCTTGCATTAGCTTAAATCAAGGATTAATCCTGAGCCGACAGTAAATATTATTTAGAGTCAAAACACAGCCACAGATGGGAAACATATTGCATGTGCATGCAGCTAAATTGAGACTAATCTCAAATGTGTTCTCAAAGCTAACTGCTGGCACATGCCTCTCCTGAGATCAGAATGGAATGTGAATGGATCTTGCCACTGTCCAGCAGCACAAGTGTTGCACACACACAGCAACATATCCCCCCGTTTGGAATACAGCCATTCCTTCTGCTTCCCCAAACCACCAAAGACGCAAAAGACATATTCTGCGATGCTCTATCCCCACACAGAAAGGTTCTCATTAACTTTTACGCAGCCTCCTCTTTACGAAACCAAAAAGGAAGACGCATTTATATTGGGCCTTTCATATTACACATATTGAATATAAGAATAAAACACAAAGTGTGTCGGAGGGAACTGCAGATGCTGGTTTACACCGAAGATAGACACCAAGCGCTGGAGAAACTCAGTGGGTCGGGCAGCATTTAGCAAATGAATGGACGGATGACAGTTTGGGTCGGGACCCTTCTTCAGTTACAAGAAGGATTCCCACTTGAAATTTTGCATATCCATATTAGCCAGGCAGCTTCTGTGGAGGATATGGATAGGCGATGTTTCGAGTTGGGACCCTTCTTCAAATTGAATAAGGGCGCCGACCCGAAAAGTCATCTGTCCGTTCCCTCCACAGAAGCTGCCTGACCCATATGGATCTGCAAAGTTTCAAGTAGGAACCCTTTAAGGTTCCTAGGGGCGGCACAGTGGCACAACAGTAGAGTTGCTGCCGAACAGCGCTTGCAGCACCAGAGACCCAGGGTCGATCCCGACTACGGGTGTTGTCTGTACGGAGTTTGTACGTTCTCCCCGTGAATGCGTGGGATTCATCAGAGGTCTTTGGTTTCCTCCCACACTCTAAAGACATATAGGTTTGTAGGTTAATTGGCTTGGTATAAATGTAAATTGTCCCTAGTGTGTGTAGGGTAGTGTTAATCTGCGGGGATCGCAGATCGGTGCGGACTCAGTGGTCTGAAGAGCCTGTTTCCACGCTGCATCTCTAAACTAAAACTAAACATTCCCTCCACAGAACCAGCCTGTTACATTGGGTTACTCCATAATTTTATTTTTTTACGCAAGATTCCAGCATCTGAAGTTCCTTGTGTCTCCATTGAATATAAGAGATAGGATGTGATGTTGCAGTTTTACAAGACATTGGTCAAGCTGCAATTGCATTATTGTATGCAGTTCAGGCGATAATTACTCGTTTCTAAGCTTCCCCCAGTCTAGTTTCAGTAAAAACACTGAATCAAGCACTTGAAACAACTAAATTTTATTTTCCCAAAAGCATGTCACAGATCAAACACTTTACCTATCCCACCGCGGGTTCGATCCTCGCGTCTGCCTGTTCAAGCCCTCTAGGCCTCGCTCAGACAGAGGCACTCCAGAAGTTCACGCAGTCCCGAGCGGTCTTCCAGAAGATCGACGCTGAGCCTCGTGATCGTGGACTTTTAAATGTCCCGGAACCTCGAGGGGCCGAACCACACAGGGGTGGTCTCTCAATAACCCAATTACAGATATCGATTAAACCCATACATAACAGGCATTCCCCTAACCCAATGCTACAACAGTTCAATTCATTGTATTAAAAATGGACTTCGAGAGGAAGTCAACTTGGAAACATTTACCCTGATTAACAGAAAACCCAGACAAGGCTCAACACCTCCTCCAATCAACACTTGTCAAAGTCAGACTCTGGAACATTATTTACAACTATTTACAAGGTGTATGACTGGTTTGCAGCCATCCAATCCATTCTATGCATTTTGCACCAGATTGACAGGGTTTGCAGGTCTTCCCATTCTTTGCTTGTAAATTGTATCTAAGCTCCAGACATTCTGGGACCCGAAACGTTGCCTATTCCTTCGCTCCATAGATGCTGCCTCGCCCGCTGAGTTTCTCCAGCTTTTTTTGCCTATCTGTGTTTAGATTAGCTTGGAGATACAGCGCGGATACAGGCCCTTCGGCCCACCATGTCTGCACCGACCAGCGATCCCGCACACTAACGCTATCCTACACACACGAGGGACAATTTACATGTTCACAAAGGCAATTAACCTACAAACCGGTACGTCTTTGGCGTGTGGGAGGAAACCGAAGATCTCGGGGAAAACCCACGCGGTCACGGGGAGAACGTACAAACTCTGTACAGACAGCACCTGTATTCGGGATCCGGGACTCTGGTGCTGTGAGGCAGTAGCTCTACTGCTACACCACCACTTTATTAAACAGGAATTTGGAGAGTGGGACAAAGAAAATATTTTTCAGCGAGTCTGTTCTCAGATAGCAAACCAGTTTCAACTGGTTCAGTATTCAATGTAACACGATTACTTTGGGAGTATCCTTCAAGGCTTATACACCCAATAGTACATAAGTATCATATCTTAATTCATTCTTCAGTACTGAAACAAACTCCATAAGCGCTGTAAGGAAGCAACTCTACCGCTGCACCACCGTGCCATCTGTGATCTTTGGTAGATGTGCAAATCTTGCAAAAGAGGACAGAATGCAATCAGAGCTTAGCAGGTTTACGTAGACAGTTTCTCTGTAAATGAAAACAAGCAAATCAATAATCGTTAACAGAAAAATAGAACAAAATACTGACCAAATGGTGAGGGAAGCTCTGGGTACCAAGCAGAAACATTTATTTTTGGATTCATGCCAGTTTTAACATTCAGATATATACAAGATTAACAAAAGCTAATGCGGGACTGGGAATGATTTAGAATTTTAATTTGGCAAATTGTTTTGGGAATTCCATTTTGGTTTGTGAATTTTAAAATGGAATCCATCATTAAAGTCATAATTGGACCAAGATTTGCTCCCACAATTTATTATTCTGATTTCCTTTCAATTGTCACGAGCAACTCAGTAGTAATTTGGGCTTTCAATGGTAACCCTTGAGGATTAAGATAATGGGTTATAATTTGGTGTACTAAGACACTTAATGTTGTGTGCAATTGCTGAGACTTGCTCTTGCATTTTTAGGATTGTACAGTCTTTTACAAGGCCCGTTGTTGGTTGGTGGCTTTGGTAACGGAAAAATCATTCCAGATCTGGCCTGGTACCAGTTGCCAGTTTGTTACCAGTTGCTAATGACTGGGGAAATATAAAAAGGGGATCTGGAAGGAAGGGTAAACTTTAAAAAAAATGTGAACAAATAACTCCTTGAACAATCAGCAGATGTCCAATCATGTATAATCTTTCTGCTGAGTGGTTAGCAAGCAACAACAGCTTTCCAGTGCACCTCGATGCACATGGCAATAAACTAAGCTCAATTCAAAACTCACCTAACTCCGGTGAAACAAATGAAGCAAACAGAGGGTGGCACGGTGGCGCAGCGGTAGAGTTGCTGCTTTACAGCGCCAGAGACCTGGGTTTGATCCTGATTACAGGTGCTGCCTGTACAGAGATTGTAAGTCCTTCCCACAACTGCGAGAGTTTTCTCCAAGTGCTCCGGTTTCCTTCCACACTCCAAAGACTTACAAGTTTTTAGGTTAATTTTTGTTGGTAAAATTTTCCCTAGTGTGTACGATCATGTTAGTCTGCGGGGATTGCTGGTTGGCGTGGATTCTGTGGGCCGAAGAGCCAGTTTCCGAGCTGTATCTCTAAACTAAACTGGGGATGATCAACCATGATCACATTGAATGGCGGTGCTGGCTCGACGGGCCGAATGGCCTACTCCTGCACCTATTGTCTATTGTCTATTGTCTAAACTAAATAAAACTGAGTCTTCTACGTTGGGCCAGATCAGTTAGAAATAAGCATCAGATTTCTTACGCAAATCGGAAAATTCTCATCTTATTAATTCACTCTTTCTGGTTTAAACTCTTTCTCTTTTATGCAGTGTTTCACAATTGATCGCATTAGTATTCTGTTTGAGAACTGAGAAATGTTAAACAATTTTTTTTGAACTCTCGGTACTTGAAGAGAGTTAAACAAAATAATCAACATGTACAGAGGTAGAAAGGCTTTGTGTTTCAATGTGCTGTTCTTTCTGATTTATTGACCTGATTTCGGCCAGCCTGAAGCAGGATGTCAAAATGTTTTGTTTTATTACTTTCTTCTAGGCTTTGGTAATAGACAAGTCATGCCAGCCCTGGTCTGTTTTCTGGTATGTACAAACCGATCTTATGATGCATCCATTTGATATTCTTGATATTGTCTACATTTTGATCTCACTCATTTGATGAAATGTAAAAGCAGTGCTATAAGTTTGCAAAGAATTTAGACTTTAGACTTTAGAGATGCAGTGTGAAAACAGGCCTTCGGTCCACCCGGTCCGCGCCGACCAGCGATCACCCTGTACACTACCCTCACACACTCGGGACAATTTTACAACTTACCAAACCCAATTAACCTACAAACCTGTACGTCTTTGGAGTGTGGGAGGAAACTGGAGCACCCAAAGAAAACCCGCGTGGTCACAGGGAGAACGTACAAACTCCGTACAGACAGCATCCGTGGTCAGGATCGAACCTGTGTCTCCGGCGCAGTAAGGCTGCAACTCTACCGCTGCGCCACTGTGTCACCCATTGCAGACATGAAATATGACATTAGTCTGAGGGAGGATCTCGTCCTGAAACGTCACCCATTCCTTCTCCCCTGTGATGCCGTCTGTCCCGCTGAGTTACCCAGGTATTTTGTGTCTGTCTTCGGTTTAAACCAACATCTGCACTTCCTTCCTACACATTAAATATTAACTGTTTTGCTTTATATAGATACATTCTATCTGAGAGTTTACTGCTGCTTCTGGTTTCATTTCAGAGTTCCAGCAACTACTGGTTTAGATTTTCCTTTATTGCCATTCATTCGATCCATTTACTCCTTCAATTCCACATTCATCACCATCCTCGTCCCTCAGTTCCCTTAGGATCCAAAATCTATCGTCCTCTGCCCTGCACGGCCCAAATGATGAGCTCTCACACCCCTCAGGAATAAAGAATTCTAAATATTCATGGCCCTTTGGATGAAGAAATCCTCATCTTGTTTCAACATAACCAACCACTTGTACACTTATTGCAACTTCTACACTTTTGCAATAAGATAAATATCAAACATTTACACAGACATGCCTCTAACCAATATATTTGGTTCCCTCAGATCATTCTTACTCACCTAAGTTTTATGGAAGGTACAGTCATACTCTTCTAATGGCAATGTCTTTTTTTTATTTTCTGGGATTTTTATCAGACAATGTGACCGCAGGTTTTGCTAAGAAATTATTCATGCCGGGTCACAGAAATATGCCAATTAAGGTTAGATTGTTGTGCACATCCGTACCCCGATGAGGTTACATCTTGTCCTTGTCATAAAGGTGTTATGTTGTAGAGAACAGTACAGACTTGGGAAGAAGCAAGACAACAGTGGCACGATAAATGATTAAATAATGGAGGAACGAAAGTCGTGTAATTTATAACAGGCATCTGACCCAGCAAGATTGGATGAAGCCTTGATATAACTCACTGGTATCATCTGTTTTAATAATATATGTTGAATTTTATGGGAGAGTTTTATTGTGCTTTTACTCTGCTTTTGAACCAGCCAGAGGCTGAACCTTTGCTTTTTATCTGATGGCAGGGAACATACCTGGGGTTAGGGAAATGCAAGCTCCATTTGGAATGTAATCAGCTCCGATTGTGTCAACTTGGCTCACCGCATTCCGCAGCAATGCATTTCAACACCTACTTACTTAAAAATACCTATCTGCTGTATCGACACAAGCTGTAGGAAGGAATGGCAGGTGCTGGTTTAAACCGAAGTTAGATACAAAAATGCAGGAGTAATTCAGCGGGACAGGCAGGGAAGGAATGGGTGACGTTTTGGGTCTGAAGAAGTGTCTCGACCTGAAAGTCACCCATTCCTTCTCTCCAGAGATGCTGCCTGTCCGCTGAGTTACTCCAGCATTTTGTGTCTATCTTTCGTTTTGACACAAGTGTAAGGGTATTTAACAGACTTTTCTTGATTGAAGACAAATTCTTGATTGGAACGGGTGTCAAGGGTTATGGGGGAAGGCAGGAAATGGGATTAGGAGGCAGACATCAGCCACGATTCAATGGCGGAGTGGACTCTATGGGCCTCCAGCTTTTTGTCAGTCTTCAGGTTATTTTGCCATTATGTTCGGCATTGACATTGCCGCAGATGGGTCGGTTCCTATGCTGTACTTTTCTATGTTCTCTATTCTCTGAGCCAGGGTCCCAAGGCACTGAGGGCAGGTTATGGTCCACTGAGTCACAATTACATCCAAAAAGACAAGCCATTTAGATCCTCAGTCAGCTTTGCACTTCTTCAGCTGGCTGAATCCCAAGGGAAGTCCAGATCTTGCACCTGGAAAGATTTCACCTTGCAATTTTTTTTTTAATATGAAAGGATTAGTCCAAATCGCTTCCACAATTCTTCAGAATTAGCAATTTACATGGCAGCTGAGTTCCCACGATGCATGGTTGAATTAATGACTACTTTTAGATGTGAAGATACCAAGTTTATATATTAATACAAATCATTTGTAGCATAAGCATGTGATGAAGCTGGAGAAGGCAAGGAAAGATTCACGTGAATGTTCCCTGGACTAGAGGGTTTAATTCATAAGAAGAGATTAGATAGGCTTGGAATGACTTCCCTGGAGCAAAGAAAGTTGAGGGGTGACCTCATGGAGGGGCCGACAGAGTCTTTTTTCCCCAGGGTAGGGGAGTCTAAAACTAGAGGGCACAGGTTTAAGGCAAGAATTGAAGGGGACTCGAGGGGCAACTTTCTCTGGGTGGTGGAAATGTGGCATAAGCTTCCCGAGAAGGTGGTAGAGGCA
The DNA here is from genome assembly GCA_038087875.1 of Malacoraja senta. NCBI lineage: Eukaryota > Metazoa > Chordata > Chondrichthyes > Rajiformes > Rajidae > Malacoraja > Malacoraja senta. The sequence continues at coordinate 202,328,506 of CM075977.1, read as the reverse complement.
GGTATGCATACAAAATACATTTGGACAGACACATGAATGGGAATGGTTTAGAGGGATATGGGCCCATATGGGAAATAGGGTTAGCATAGCTAAACATACGGGTTGGCATGGACAAGTGGGGCCGAAGGGCCTGTCTACTTCCTGTATAACTTTCTGAATCTATAATTAATTGTAGGAAGTTCACCTGGAGGCTTGGTCATTGGAAGAGAATGGGTCCAATGGTCAAACATTCTGAAGAGAATTAGCCGTTCCCACATTCTCGCTGTGACCAAAGATAGACACAAAATGCTGGAGTTACTCAGCGGGACAGGCAGCATCTGTGAAGAGAAGGAATGGGTGATGTTTTGGGTCGAGACCCTTCTTCAGACTAGTCAGGGGAAAGGGAAATGAGAGATGTAGACAATGATCTAGAGAGAAGAACAATGGATGAAAGGTATACAAAAACATCATGATGATAAAGGAAGCAGGCCATTGTTAGCTGTTTGTTGGGTAAAAACTAGAAGCTAGGGCGACTTGGGGTGGGGGAGGGATGGATGGAGAGAGAGGGGATGGCGGGGTTCCTTAAAGTTAGAGAAATCAATAGTCATACCATTTGGCTGTGAGCTGCCCAAGCAAAATATGAGTTGCTGTTCCTCCAATTTACATTTAGCCTCACTCTTGACAATGGAGGAGACCTAGGATAGAAAGGACA